>JAJVHD010000011.1:2468846-3703269 GCA_022207745.1 Brachionus rubens | reverse complement strand
GTGGTTTCAACAGTTTGTGGTTTCTATGGGAGTTGTCTCTTCCATGGTCGTTTCTACAGTAGTCGTGTCAGCAGTTTTGGTTTCAAAAGTAGTTGATTCAATAGAAGTCGTTTCAATGGTTTGAAGTAGCCCCTATTGTATTTGTCTCAGTAATGGTTTCAGTAAATTCACCACTGGATTAAAATACCCATTTAGGGGTGCATTTGTCAACTCACCCATTTGCTCTGTAACAGTTGATTGTGTTGTTGTTTCAACGTCGTTTTCATAACTAAAATTATAGTTATAGGTTTTGCAAATTACATTTTTGTGCTAGATCACGATCCTTTTGTATAAGGATTATAAAGCATACTGAACGGACATTTAAACTCTTTTTTTTCAGGCCATTGTTTTTTCACACAGTATAAATTTGTTACAGTCTAAAAAAAATGTTTCTAAATAAAGATCTTTTTTTTCCGATTAGATTTTTTTTAAACATCCCCGCTTGATGAGGAAACAAGCATCCCGGATTGCAATAAACTTTTTCCAAAAAAATTTTTAAATATTGAAAATTTACATTATAACCCCCCCTACCATAAAATTACCTTGTTTGAACATCGCTAAATTCTCCTCAACCTGTCCGAAAGGTCTTCGAATAACATTGAAAGATTGACAATAAACTCGTTCTGGGTCTATCGCAATCAAGCGTGATCGTCTGTGTAAAGAGAGTCGTTATGTACAATTTTAGAATAATATTGCTTTTCGTCAGTTCTTCCCACATTTGATAACACTTCCACAATTAGTCGGATGGGGTATTAAACTATTTGGCAAACAAGTAATGTCATTTGAGATATAGTACCACTCTAATCCGCTTAATAAAAATGTACATCCTATGAGTAAAGTTGAACATTTTTGTTCAAACAGTTTCTTAGTCTTGAATTTTTAATAAATTATATTTGTTTCACTTTAAAAACTCAAGACTTAAATAGATAGTTTTTAAAATCACATGAACTATAGTAGGAATAAAATCAATAAACACGAATGATATTTAATTTTTTGTTGTGTGTTGTGTTGTTTCATTGTCATATCAAAGTGACTAAATTTATTTACATTGTAAATAGACTTTTTTTTTTTTGTAGAAGGTGTTTTCACAAAATTTTGCCTAACTATTCAAATTTTTAGGGGACTGTTCGTAAAAAAAAAAAAAAAACTGAAAAAATCCTACAATATTTGTTTTTGAAAAATTTTTAATACATTTAAAAAGTCAATAGACTAATGTTACTGTGTTTACGTTAATCAGTTGTCGTTTGTTTGAATTTAATTAAAAAAATCATAAAAAAAAAAAATTAATACTTTTAAAACAGAATAATTGAATTGATATTTTGTGAATGAAATGCGAATCTTAATGAATGAGTAATGTCAATCTTTTTTTTTTTTTTTAAAATTTTTTTTTTTTGAATAAAAAATTTTCAATCTTGTTCTTGTCTCTTTTGGGTAAATGTTTAAGTTGCACAACTTTTAATTCAAAAGTAAACAGTTGATTTTTTAGTTTTTCTTTCAAATTCGTTTAGCAAAAATCATTTTTAATTTGTGGAACTTTAAAAAAAAAGAAGAAGATGATTTCAATCAAGTCTTTGAATTTACGTAACTTTGGGCAAAAAAATTTGGAAATAAAAAAAAAATTTTGATATGAAACTAATCACGACTAAAAAAACTTGTTTTTCCTTGAAATATAATCTCTAATTAAATTAAAAAAATTAAAGCAAAATAGGAAATGGAACAAAAATTAACATGAAATCATTTAAATAAAGAAAAAAAAACTTCATGTCTAAAAAATAAAGATTAATGTTTGAAAATTGATTATTTTTTTTATTGATTAAAATAAATAAAGCTAGTTTTGAATAACAAGTGTGTTCTAATTTTTCTGGAATACTTAGGTTTCCTCCAACTTAAAAAAAAATGGTAAATTTTAGAAAAATTAAAATAGCAAAACTTTAAATGAGAGCGTTTGACTAACTTAGAAGACAAAAAATGTAACCAACCAAAAGCATTTTGAAACAAAACTTTAAATTTTTCTTTCTAAGATTTCAATTTAAGCTTTATTTAAATAAAACGCAATTAAGAATTTTTTAAAATAAGAAGTTTATGTGGTGTTTCTCATTCGACCTTTCTTATCTTTAGGTCATCACGACCTTGAATTTAACAGGTAATGGTCGCTCGTAAAAATATCTTCCTAGAACGATACTACGCAGCCTACGTTCGATTTTATTTTCACCCCATTCGTTCTTTTAGATAAGCCGACACAATTCGTGAGCGGCAAAAAGTCATAGCTATCAAGGCTTATGGGAGAAAATTCTTTTCAAAAGATTTCTATGGAATAAATTTGAATAATCACAAATCCAATGGTAATCAAAGAGAGGTGTATACTCACTTGTGAGTGTGATAATTCTGTGAACTTTTTCTCATTTGATCTCCTCATAAATTCGGATTTTTTGAGATTTACCCAGACACAAAATCGAGATCAGACTGTAATAATCTTAATTTCTATTATGGAAGGTATGACTTTCTTATCCTCATTTTATTTTAGCTAGATTAACTTTCATTAAAATTGTAACAAAAAGTGATCTAAAGTTTTATTGTAATTAATCAAGTGATTCATGAAACTCAAAAAATTTTGTAATGGTTGAGGAGAGCTACTTGCACTTAGATTAAAAAATTAATAGATTATTTTTTCCACACGTTTATTTAACAAAAAAAAGCCCAAGAAACGGTTTCTTTATATTCCTTTATTTTTCTAAAATAAAAAGTTCGAGCTTTGGGGCAACTTGTTGTAACTGCATGACTCAATCATCCCTGTTTATAATCAAATGTATGTCTCTTTGACGTTTAATACGTTAAATAAAAGCAAAACCGTCCATTACCCGTTTCAATTTCAAAAAAGTTAATGAATTCGTAATTAAAAGATTTGCTAGTGTTGATAACCGATTTTTGACCCAACTAGACTAAAACGGGAACGGCAAGCCTTCATAAAGAAGGGAAATGGATATCGATTTTGTATATCTCATAGTCTGCTCCTCAAATGCTACCCTAGTTGTCTTTATAGAACGATTCCTTGAGGAGTAAATAAGGTTTAGTTGAATTCAAAAGGGATTTCTTTGGTCAACTAAACATTATTTACTCCTCAAGGACAACGGGATATACATTTTTTTTTGGTCGTAGAAAAAATATATTGGGCTGTATTGTAATATGTATAGTCTTATATCTTTTAAGTTTTAAAAAATAATGAGATTTCAGAAAAACAACAATGAGTAGGATAGAAGTTGTACAACAACAGAATTTTTCTTAGCCAAGGCGAAGACTGTGAAATTTTTCCCAAGAACTCGATCATTCATACGAGAAAACTGAGTTTTTTCAAGATTTAACGTAATTTATTACACCCTAAATAGAAGAAATCTTAACATAGAATAGGTTTATGATCAGGCCAATTATTTGTGATATTGCCTAGAAATTTATAAAATGAATTTCAATTAGAGTTTGTCTATTTTACTTTCAAAAATTTAAAATATTTGAACTGTATGTTCTAAGGCTGAAAGTTTCAATCAAGTTCAACTTAAAGGTATACTTGAATGACTTAATTTTTAGCACAAAAGTTTGTTAATTTTTTATTCAAAAAAAAGAGTTACAAGAAGTTTTTGATATTCTTGACAAGGACAATTCTGGTTATTTGAAAAAACAAGGTATTAACGAAGAAATGGTGGCTTTGTTCATTTTCTTTTCTGAAAAAATCTACATTATTCTAAATTTTTCTTGTTGTTTAAAGAAATAAATGCAATTTTGAAAATCAATTGGTATGTGGCTTTCTAATTAAA
Organism: Brachionus rubens; assembly: GCA_022207745.1. Classification (NCBI taxonomy): domain Eukaryota; kingdom Metazoa; phylum Rotifera; class Eurotatoria; order Ploima; family Brachionidae; genus Brachionus; species Brachionus rubens. The sequence continues at coordinate 3,699,424 of JAJVHD010000011.1, read as the reverse complement.
CCAAATATTTACATTATTAAATGAATGAACTTTTTCAAGGAATCCAATGTGAAGATGAAGATTTGAACAAAATATTTTCCGAAATCGACTTGAATTCTTCAGGTATGACATCCGTATTTTAAAGCACTTTTTAGAGTCTAAAATTTTTAATGTTATAGGAACTATTGAATGGGAAGAATTTTTGGAAAAAATGGTAGAGTATTTAAACCACGTCCGGTTTGAATAAAATATTGATAAATTTATTTTCAGAGCAAAGAATATTTTAAGAAATTTTCAGAAAAACAAGCGAAAGAATGTTTCAAAAGATTTGATTTAAATAAAGATGGAATTTTAACATCTAATGAGATTCGACTTGTTTTAGAAAAATTAGGAAAAATAATGACTCAAAATCAAATTGATGTAATGATAAAACACGGTAATTTTTTCGAAAGCTAAAATATTCAGCTAATACATTTTATCTTCTAATTTTCTTAAGTCCTAACTAACAATGTTGGAATGAAATTTCAGAGAATTTGTTTTTTCTAAAAATTGACTTGACCCCAAATTTTTAAAAATTTATTAGAATTTCAGAAGTTTCTTGAATAAATTTTCAATTCATAATTTTATAATAAAAAAAAATATTTTATAAGCTTGTTTTCATTTTTCTATTCTGAATCCACCAAACAGATCATTAATGTTGGAAATACTTCAATAATCCTGTTGCTTGCAAGTTTAATCATTTTGCGTAAAAACCGGGAAGGAAACTAAATTTCGGCTTGGCAACTTGAAATTTCAATAAATCTCGAAATTGCAAAACGGAAATATAATTAATTTTTTAACTACAGAAAAAACGAAAATAATGATCAAAGATTTAAAAGAACGATCATTGATGATCATTGGTAGAGCTCAACGGTGAAATATCAGAAATCGTATATCGATTCAAATATCTCGGATCAAATATGTCTTCAAGTAAAAAAGATACTTAGAGTGGTTGGCATTTAGAAAACTTGAAAAAATCTCAATTTCTGCTAAGTTCATTTTTAGGACATATGAACGACCAGGCTAGTAATCCATAAAATCACATTGTGAAATGTAGGGGTCAGCGAGTTCGATCTTTTTCAAAGTTCAAAATTTCTTATAACCAGCTTTTATCTAGAGGAGACTGGCATGTTTCACTATTCATTCAAAACATGACTTTGAACGAATATTAATGTAGATCTGTTAAGAGACGATGTGAGTTTAGCCTCGTAATTCGGATAAGTCGAAGTGTAGAAGATACCGAACAAATTCTAATTTCAATTCCAGCTTCGTCGACAAACAGATGAGCCAATAAGAACATTAACAGATTTATGAACAGATCCAGCATTGAAAAAACCAAAGCAAGAAAGGCAAGCAACGAACTATCCAAGGTATATAGCTAATCTAATTACCAAGAATATACCTCCGTCTGTTGAAGAGATCGAGAGGGCCGCACAGTACCGAAAATAATGGAAAAGACTAGTGGTCGCAAGAAAAACTGAATGATGGTGGTCATGGTGAAGGTTCATTGAACTCAGACTCTTTGCATCAAAATTTCATTGTACTTTATTTTAACATTTTAGTACTCATGATTAGAAAAAGCTTAAATTAATTTGAAGATATAGCCTGAAAGCTAAAAAGCTACGATTAAAACTGGAACCACGATGGATGGTGAAAATATTTCCATAAAGCCATACTCTGGTGAAAACGTTAAATAGAAATGGAATTTTTTAGTCAAATCACATCTCTTACGATGCAATACGCCAACTTTTTTATGCATCGGCGTAAACAAAAGACGGTTCTCTATAAATCTAATAAAAATTAAAAGCAACTTAAATGACGGATTTGTTACTTTTTGACTAAAAATTCTGAATATATATTTTTTAAGAGACTTATTTTCAATGTTACAATAAAACACCAAAATAAACACAAGTCTTTTAGAAGAATTACTATCTATTTAATTTTCAAGTTAACATTAAAAATATTGTATCCCTGTATTTACTAAATACAAATATCCTTGTAGACCCTCGTCATTTTTTAAACTTGATATTTTGTTTAAACTATTTCAATATTTACTCTCAAGGTATGTTTTAGTTTGTTTTTCTATTTAGACAACAGGTCCAAAATAATTTTTCAACAGGTACCACTAGAAAAAAAAAAAAATTTTTTTGATCATTTTGATTAATTTCTAAAATATTAAAACAAAAGTATTCAAAAATTCCACGTCTGTTAAATCTTTGAACACGTAGAAAATAACGGTCAGAAAATCACGTGAAACAGTGGTCTTTAAAAATTACCGAATTCGTTTTTGTAAGCTTGATTAAAAACAAATATTTGATCTATTAAAAGGAAATAAATCACGATTTAGAAATTATCCAATTTACTTTTAGTACAAAATATTTAAAACAAATATAATTTAAAACCATTTCAAGGCTACTCGTTTCAATTTTTAATTGTACTCTTTGGATCCCTAAAAATAAAAATCACAAAATCCGATTTTTTAGATTTAGAACATGCTCATTTTAAATTTTCAAAATTTTTCAAACTTAAAACCTAAAACACCTAGTTAATTGTTAACGTTTAAAATAAAGCTTGACATGAAAACATGATTTTTGTTAAGTCTGTACGATTGTCCATTTTGAAAATAAAAAAAAAATTTAAGACTTAAATTCTAGTTGAATTATTTTCTTTTTTTTTCATTTTTTGTTTTATTTTGTTTTGTTCTCTCTCTCTCTCTCTTTTTCTCACCCTTTTTCTTAACTGTTCTTAAGTTGAGAAAAAGTTGATCTCATTTTTTAAATGTCTAGAAAAATACTTATCTATTCTATTATTCAAAAAAAAAAATTCAAACACTATTTGGTCAAATTTATTGTTTCACATTATTTAATATTTACTTTTCGATTTAACAAATAAGTTAAGTAAACAAATGTGACACAAGAATTATCTCTTTTAAAAAGTATAAATATTCATGTTTGGTTATTTTATGTTAGAAGTTACAAAATCAAATGTGATATTCGTATTTGTTTATAAGTCCTGTAAAATCGATTCTTCTTAAAGTAAAATTACATTAAAGAGAATTGATTCAAAGATTTATTCTTAAAGATTTAAATTAGAGCTACAGTGCTGGTCATTCACGAATTTACTTGTAGAACGTTCGCAGAAACTGTTTTAGTGGGTAAAAGCTCATTCTTGAACCTTCATGAACGTTCATGTTAGTTTGCAAACTCGAAAAGAGAATTAATTTTCAAGAATGAAGATTCAAGAATGAGCTTTCACCATTAAAACATTTTGAGTGTAGGTTCTACCATTTAATTCGTGAATGACCAACACTGTATGTTCTAATATAGCAAAGACTTATCATAAGAACAAAAGAAGTATGATTGCCGGGAGTTTCAAGTGAAAAATTTATGAAAACATTATGTAAAATTTTTAGCCAATTTCTGGCTAGTTTCAATATTTTAGACGTCATTTTTTCGTTAATTTCTCTTCAAATTTATTCAAAGATAAAGCACGAACCCCTCAACTTTGTAGAATTAGTCTTTCTCTACAGTATTAGTGAGGATTTTTCAAATTTTCATGTAACTTTTGATACTACAAAATGCCCGAAGTATCAATTTTCGCTTAATGTCAAGCAAAAATACTTTTTTGAAAAGTGTTTGTATATTTATGGAGATATTTATGAGAGAGTGATGTTTAGACAATTTTTTACTTGGTATTATTGTATCACAGAGAGTAAGTATCGGAGCTCCTTTTATAAAAATACATTTGCACTACGTTCAGAATAAAGACTTAAAGATTAAAACTTCCAAATTTTTTTCTCTATCACGCACTCAGGACGTCCTCATGCATTCGAATGATTGCTCTTGAGCATGCTCACGGACAAAAAATATTTTTTGATACCTGTTTAAGGATATAACAAGTGCATCTAATTGACATTCATTAGGTACATAGGGTCAAGATTATGTATTAATGAGTATGCATCTTTTGAAACTGGTAATCGACTTCTCCAAAATACTTGTAGACTAAAATCGATTTATTGCCGAAGGTATCATCAACGAGGATCCTAAATTCATTTTGATATTTTTTTAAAGACCCCCTCCCACTGTAAAAATTCGAAAAAAGATAATTTTGTTTCAAAAGAATTTGGTCCGACTAATCTTCACTGGTAATTTTTTGAGAAAACGAAAGAAACTTTTTTTATTCAAAAAACAGAAAAGGTTTCTTTCTATTACGGCAGCAAAATAGTCAACTTTTTTTTCTCGTCGACTCACAAACCTATTTGAAATCTAATTATGCCATTCAATTTAATCTATATCAAAGTTTTTTCAGAAGATTGTTTCTATCAGGTATCCAGTAAGTACAGTAAATTAATAAAAATTTATTTCAATTAGTTCCATTTCTTCTTTATTTTATTTTAAAACGTGACTTTTTTTGATCTCAAAATTTTTCAAATATTTATTTTAATTTTTAAGTTTAATAAGATTAAACATTTTTGAACATGAGTTAAGTTAAATTTAGAAAATTCTCTTCATTTAGACGCATGATGAGGTCGATATAAACAATTAACAAGTTTATTTGCCTAACTGATTGCAAATGTTTAATTTTTCAAAGTCAATGTGAGAATGTTTAAAAAATGACCCATACAAACAACTCTCTACAAACCCATTTTTTTTTGTTATTATAGAAAAAAAAATAGTCTAGTGATTCAAATGACGGTGGACAAAAAGTACACCTCTAACCTGACCACTCTTTTTAATTAGGAAATAATTAAAAAAGAAAATTTTCTACTAAACTTTCTAAAGGATTAACGACCAAAACTGTTTGAAAAAATTAATTTCTTTAAGTCTAAACAAACAAAATTTTTCTATGCTCTTTTTAACTCTATTTTTTATTTGAATCTCAATGATAAGGTGCTAAAGAAAAGCTTTAATAAATGTTCATTCAAATGTAAACCTGTATTCATTCGATATTTACATTTTATTGTTAAATGTTTATTCAAAAAAAAAAGGTATTTACATTCTTTTTTTGTTGGGTACAGTGTTCAAACAACAATAAAGTGCGTATATAGATAATTGTGATTAAACAATTTGTGTAGTTCATGAACATAGAATGACCAAATTTTTTATGTTTTTATTGTAAATAAGTTTGTTCATTTAAAATTGATCGTTTCCTCTCAATACTTTTTTTTTGTATTTACCTGATTGAGAATTCTTTTAAATCGTGTCTATTGGGATTAAAGATAAAGTGAATGTTAGAAACAAAAGATATGTTTTCCTTTCGTTAATTAGGCTTAATTTCTACTTTTTTTTTTCATCGAAAACAAGTTTATATATCTTGTTGAAAAGCATTTGGTTTAGTTTGGATAAAAAATAAAACTTTCAAAAATAAAAAAAAATAAATTTTCTCGTTCACAACAGACCACTCTTTTTTAATTTCAGGGTGGTCGATTCTAAAAATTCAATCTTAAACAAATATTTGAATAAATATATTTTTTTTTATTTTCAGAATAAATATCGATTAATTTCGATTAGTATAAAAACACTATTTAGATTTAGAGGAAACAAAAAACAACCAAAACAGAAAAACAAAAAAAAAAGTTTAAATGATAAAGTTAAATACCCTACGTTATTTGCTTATATTTTTATATTTTTTTCAGAGTCTAAAAAAAAGTAAGTTTAACCTTAAGGCGGATTAATGAAATTTTCGGAAAAAAAGTACACCTAGCGAAACAGAATTTTTTCCTCTTCGACTTGTCATGATAGGACAGAAAAAAGCCTTTATTTTTGGTAAAAGTTTAAAATAAGCCAAGTTTCATCGAACTTTATTGTAATATTAGTTTAACTGCGATAGACCCTTACGTCTATAGAAGTTTTTTTTGCAAGCCCATATGACTTGCCCTTCCACCATTCATCTAATTTTTGCCTTGAAATTTCAGTTGAAGTTGCTTCGATTCCTCTTTGTGGCAAACTATTCCAGTCGTTAGAAAGTCGATTTGTGAAAAACTTCAAACGAAGTGTACAGTTCTTCTGCTATTCACTATGATTGTCCAGTGAGTGCCCACTTGAATTGTTTGACTCTTGACGCATCTCTTGATGTAATTTCATTTTTATAATCGACCTTCTCAAAATTGTTAACTATTTTAAAGAACTGGATTAAATCACCTCTTCATCGTCAAGTGTCCAAATCTGTCATGTTGAATCTCATTAGTCTTTCTTCGTACGTTATGTTTGAAAAACCTGGAACCAATCTTGTAGCCCCTTTTCAATTTTTTGTATATCCTTCTCCAGAAATGGACTCCACGCACAAACAGCGTAGTGTAAATGGATTCTTAAAAGTGAACCGTATAACAATCTCTGAAAGTATAGATCTAGGTATTTAAAATTGTTTCGAATAACCCCAAGGATTAGCACGTTAGCGTGTCTTATATGTGTTTCACATTTTAAATCCTTGCTGGAGAACACACCTGGGTCCTTTATTAAATTTTCTTGACAATAATTTGCGTGCCTTCTTTGTTAAAAATTGTGTATTCGAATTCTGAATTATGCGATCCTATATATGTTAAAATCACATGAAATTTTATTTTCCCTTTATTTTGTATGGCTAAGGTTCTTTATTCAAATAAAGTAAAGAAAAAATAAATTTCGATGTAACTTCGATTTTTAGCGTTGGCAGGCTTATTTTAAACTTTTACCAAAAATATCAGTTTTACTAAATTTTCTAGGTAAAATGGTTCAAATTAAAAAAAATCGTTTGTATTTAAAAAACTTTTTTGTATAATGACAAATTCTCTAGAGAGAGATATGAGAGAAACAGGATCTTAAAGCGTCATAGGAGGAGAGTATAATTTAAATTTAGTAAGATTTATAATTTGAGGTCTCGTTACCCAAAAAAAATTAGAGAGTACATTAATATTTATCAAAAAATCCATTTACTCCTTGCAAGTTCTGTGTCATTTATCAATAATCGATAGAAAATTCTGTATAATCTGATGAGTCAAATTCTATCGTTATGCGTACTTTTTATATCGAAAATCTCATTCAATAAACCGTCAGATTTATTTTATCGTTGGACAGTAGACCTGCGGTCCAGCGGTCTATTTGCCAACGATAATTTAGTTTGAACTGAACTTAAATTTTTTAAATTTAAAGTAAAATCTGAAACCGAATTCAAATGTGTGACTGATGGTCTATTTGAAGACGAAAACGATTGTGAAGCTTATTTCGAATGTATGTGGATAGGTACAGCTCTTGCTAAACAAGAACATAATCGATGTACTGATAGGCTTATATATAATCCGAGAAAGCATCGATGTGATAACGTATACGAGTTTGAAACCCAGTTTTCTAAAGGTATACAAACTGGAGAGGAGTTATTAGAGTTCATGAGGTACAGAAATTGTATCGAGTCCAAGAATATTCAAAGTGAAGTGCTAAAAAAAATTAATATTTCTCTGTCTACACCCGAGCCAGAGTTAAATAATTCGTTAATGGTCAATTTGACTAAGAAAGAAGTTACCGAAACCGAGTTAACTGACATCTCTAGTTTTATAACTGTTGAAATTTTTGGTGCACCTTTGACCGAAAATTCAAGTCAAATTCAAACGAAAAAAAATCATAAATTTTTAAGTATTTTAAATAAACATAAGCCTGTAGTGACAAACAGACATGTTAAAAAGACCATTTTTGACATGGGTTTAGACAAGTTGGCTTCAGCGAATAAAGTTTTAAATAGCAATAAACAAGTTAAAAATTCTACTAGTGAAACCCTCTCGACTTATGTGACCCACCGAAGACGAAGGCTCTTATCACTTGATAATTTATACGAAACAACAAATTATGATGAAACAACTGAAGATGATTTAACACCAACAACACTTCTAGAAGACGAAATCGATTCAACTGATGAAGTTTATCACGATAAAGACGAGATTGTGCATCAATTTAGCAATAAAGTTATGAGTAAACTTCAAATATTAGCGAATAAAACCGACGATAAGAATAAAATAATTGACACAATTGAAGAGACATTGAGCAAAAAGTTGAATAATATTTCAAAAGACTTTATGGAGAGTGAAACTGCTTCACTTAAAGAAGATCTTTATTCGGATAACAATTTTTCTGTTCCTCTAGTTCAATCTAAACCTCTTTCGACCACTTCGAAAATGCCCGAAATAAAAGCTAATAGGACGATCCAAAAGTCTAATTTCACATTTTTTAATCCGTTCAAAAGACCTTTGAAGTTTTTAAAAATGTTACCAAAAATAAACTTTCCGAGTGAAAGTAAACAAAAACAAGGAGATATGTTGGGCGAGATTTTGAACATTACAAGTCGATTGATAAATGAAATGAAATTCGACAAAGAGTTCAAAGTCTACTGAGATGTCTTTAGAGTACGAAGAGGCCGAGATTGAAGGAGAAAGCGGGCACCAAATTAAAAAGACCACGCCACACTTCACAAAACTAACAACTCAAATGGAAACACATTATACAACTTTTTTTTCCTCATAAACCTGAGTCTACGACTAAAATGCCAATGAATATGACAACGTTTATTTCACTTGATCAGACTAAACCAACAATGCAAACTTATAAAATAAATCCGAACAAAAAGTTACCGAATCAATTTGCTTCTTTGCGTTTAAATTATGACCAAGATAGTTTGGTTACAAAGATAGATGAGATTGAACGTGGTGGTAAATTTCAACGTTTAAGACTTGTTCCAGCTGATACTCTAATTGAGTGTAAAGAAAATGATTTTGGACTTGAGTGTAGTTGTTCAATAACTCTAAGTCCGCCAAAATGTAAACAATTGATAAACTCATTTTTAAGTTCATGCAGAATTTTGGGTTGTAAAAACAACGGGAAATGTATAAACATGGCGTTTAAATATCCGATACCGTATGTGTGTTCATGTCCTAGTGATTTTATGGGCTCGTATTGTGAAATGCCGAGAAATAATTTAGTTGAAAATGATGCAAATGAATTTAATACGTCAAGAACAACAACTGAAAAATCAATTTTAAAAAATATTAATGTTGTAACACCAAAGTCTACTTTGACCACTAAGACTCAAACTACACCATTTTTTAAAAAAGAGTTAATAACAACGAAATTGACTCAAAAACTTGATCAATACAAAGAACAACCGAGCTTTACAGAACCGTTGTGTAACCCGAATCCTTGTATGAACAACGCCAAGTGTATTGTTACTCATAATAGTTTTTGTATGTCTTTGCTCGAATAGTTCTTACACCGGTAGATATTGTGAAAATTTTCGGAATTTTCAAAAGCAAGAGACAACCAAAGCGGTAAAGATTGTTCCAAAAATTGAAGAGTTAACCTCAAAATTTGTAACTTTTCAAACAAAAATGAGCTCACCAAGACCAACTTTTCCGACTACACCTCGAGCTTTTATTTGGCAATGTCCGTCTAACTGTTTCTACAATTTCGGTAGGGGTTATTGTACGTTGTCATCAAACGGAACTCCTCATTGTGTTTGTAGATTGGAATGGACAGGTGTTGATTGTTCTCAAAAAAATTATTGTTTGACCAATAAATGTGAACATAATTCAACGTGTTCAAATTATCCAGAGATGAAGTCTTATCTATGTATATGCCCACAAGGTTACTCTGGAAGATATTGTGAGATTCCGACTATGGCTCCAATGATATCACAAGTCCTACCAGTCGCTATTGCCCAAAAGCTTTTGTCTAATGTTGATGTTAAAATTAATTCAACTGAATCTAAAACAATGGATTTGCCAATTAAAAATCCTTGTGAAGAAATTAAATGTAAAAATAATGGAACTTGTTTAATGAGTTTTTCACATGCAAAAAATAAATTCGGTCATGTGTGTGTTTGTAGAGAGGGTTTTACAGGCCAATTTTGTGAAATTCAAATAAAAGTAGAAAATATGACAAGTGTTCAACAAACAACAAGAACATCGACAACCCAAAAAGTAACAACCAAAAAATCTAAAAAGAATCTGAATATGACAATCCATGCAAAATCGATGGGGATATTTGCAGAAAAAATCCACTTGGAAACGATTCGTACACTTGTGTTAAAAGTTTTATGACCCAAGATTACACCCTATGTCTTAGCACTAAGAGTTTTAATTGTAAAGAGTCAAATCCTTGTTTGAATGGAAGTTTTTGTGTCCGAGAGGATACAAAGTCGTCGTGGAGATTTGAATGCAGTCGTGATTTAACAGGTCGTGTGTGGGAAACTGAAATATGTACAGGTGTTTCATAAGCTATTTACTAATCACACAATGTGTCGACCTGATTCTCCTAATTTAACTTATGGAGGCATAAATTCGTCAGATATTGAACTTATTTTGGAAATGCATAACAATTTAAGACGTCAAGTGATACCTTCAGCTGCTAACATGCAACAGGTACTTAAGATCCATCAAATCTTTTTTAAATAAAAATGACATCTTTTTTTTAGATGTACTGGGATGTTAGATTGCAACATTTAGCTCAAAAACGAGCTCAAATGTGTTCTGTTGAAAATACTGGAATTTTAATGAGACAACAACCAGGATACGGAGTTGTTATTGGAGAAAACTTAGCCGCTGGTTATGAAAAATGGAATAATGTTTTGACATCATGGATGGGTGAAAAGAAAAATTTTGTCTACAAAAGTTCATCATCGACCGATAATCTTCAATCAGGACATTACACTCAAGTAATGAAATAGACACCCCTGACCCCTTCCAAGATTATTAATTAAATCTCCTTTTTTTTAGATGATCTATTCTTCGGCAGCAAGAATTGGATGTGGATTCTCTCATTGTTCCAATTCAACTTATGAACGATACTTTGTTTGTTATTATGGCGAAATGTAAGATCCTCAGAAATTTTATTTTCTTCCATTTTTTTTAATATATGAATTCAAGGCAAACGTTCCATTCGAGATATGAACCCTATCAAAATGGAAAGTCTTGTTCGTCGTGCGAGAATAATTGTAATAACGGTTTGTGTGATTGTAAAGGCGCTTACTGCCTAAACGGAGGTACCATGGACTTGAATACATGCACATGCACTTGTCCATATTCGACGTTTAGCGGTAAATACTGTGAAAATGGTAAAATTTTAAACTATTAAAAGAAAATAAAAGTTTAAAAAAAAATTTTTTCTTAGTAAATTGTCCGAAAGAAGATTCGCCATTTTGTTCACAAACAATGTTCGAAGACAAGTGTTGGTTGTATCCAGTGGTTAGAGCCACGTGTCCGTACATGTGTTCTTTGTGTACAAAATCATCTGGCAAGACATATTCAAATTCAACGTTGACATCAACACAAAAATTGTTCAAGAATGAAGGATCATACTTTAATTGAAATTATTTTTTTTCATTTTTTTTTGTAAATTTCAGTTCTTTTGAACTTTAAAAACAAGAGGATCCCCACCTCAAAATTTAGAATTTTTTTTTGTTATCATTATTGTTTTATTTGTTTGGTTAGTTTTAATGGTTGCCTTAATTTTAAAAAATTATTTTTTTGAAAAATTAAATTTTCGTAATAAAAAAAAATCAAAAATTTTAACAAAAATTTTTTTTTAGTAATGTCTACCACGCCCACCACGGTATCCTCCTCTTCCACCACCTCTTGAATAATTATCACTTGAATTTCCATTTCCACCATGATAGTCAACATTTTGAAATCGTTCAAAGTCTCCTTTAGGACGAAAATTTTGACCATTGTCATTCCATTTATTAGAATAATTATCGTTTCGTTGTCCACCACCTCGACCTCCACCTTGACGTTGACCTTGTGGCCTAGCAGAGTCTTTTCGCTGCATAAAAGCCGGCATTTCTGGTGGTGGTGGTTGAAGTTCGCATGTTCGACCACCACGATCGGGAACTTTTGGAATTATAATTTTGTGCAATTGAGATTTTGTCATCAAACGTGAACTACAAGTCTTTTCTTGTTTTAACAAATCTTAAAAATAAAATAAAATTAACAAGCTATAGAATTTTTAAAAATGCTTGTTTGTTACCATCTCTTGCGGCTAGTATAAAATAAGGCTTAACATTCGGTCGAACAGACAACTCTTTTCGTTTCTGTTGATAGAGATTAGCTATTTCTTGATTACTTTTTTTCAACCTATCTGCCCATTTAAACGATTGTATTGTAACGTCTAGACGAGTCAATAAAAGCTCTCGTCTCATTTGAAAATCATCACATAGAGCTTGATTGATTTGCATCAATTTTTCCCACTGTTCGTTGTTTAACATAGCGTTGATCAAAGGTTTACCCAAATACTCTTTAGGAAGTTTAGATAAAATTTCAGCACACTTTAAACTAAAAGTTAAAAAATAACTCAAGATTGTAAAAAATGGTTTACAGTCTTACTTTAGCCTCTACTTTTGTCCAAACCTCTTTAGCGGATACATTTGCAGGTGGTTTTGGAAAACCTAAAGTTATCAATATTTTTTTCAAAGCCTTTGTTTCTTCACTTTCATTCTTAAATCAAATTTTTAGTTTCAAAATATTATTGTCTCTTAAAGTCTCTTTTTACAGTTAACTGATTCGCAACTTGAATTTCCTGAGGTTTGTTGGCTGCTATTAAATGAGACGCTTGTAATTCAGATAACAAAAATTCAACCAATTTTATTTTGTTTTGTACACTTTGGAATCTTTCATCGATTGCTCCCACTGTTAAATCTTTGTATGGACATGAGATCTCTTTCAGAAAAGCACAAATTTCGAGGTAGAAACTGGACGCGTCCTTTTGTGCTGTAAATAAAGTTAGATTTTTGTGTTTAACTGAAAAATTATTAGAATTACTTTCAATTGGATTCACAAACTCTTCGCTGTTTAATAGTTTTACTCAGTTAGCTGGTCAAATATGAAACTAGTTTGGAAAAATCGATCAAATTTTGTTCAATTACTTGTTGGAATAGTTCTTCATTCTCGGTAAAAGTTGCTGAGTAACTTTAAAACAAACATTAAGACTTTAACCAGATCGAATGATAATACAACGTCAACAGTCGCTAACAAACAAAAATCTGCAAAATCTAAACCATCTGAGTGTCGTCTGTTGACGTTACATTCACTGTCTAAAACTAAAAACCAAAGTTACCCGATGTCATTCAAAGAGTCTAAAATAAGTTCAATCTGGCTCATTTTTTGTTAAATTAAAATTCAAAATATTTTAATTTCAAACGAAAGAAAAAGTAATTACATAACAAGGTATTCTGTTAAGTTTAAAAAGCAATCTATTTACTGTGAGTATGAAATATAAATTTTTGAATCATGTTACCATTTTATTGCAACATTTCAAATTTTACTTTGTTTCAAAAGTTTTCTGATTCTTGATTACTGAAAATCTCAAAAAATGTTCCTAAAAAGCTCTAAATTTAAAGAACCATGATCGAATTTTCAAGATTTTGTACAACCGAAACTTTCGATTCGATCGAACCGTTTCATCTTTGATTTCAAAAAACAAAGCCGAAAAGATCGTCTTAAAAGATGACTGTCAAACGTCTGTCCTTTTTGAACAAGCTCATAGTCACCGTAGTAAAGAATCAAATTACATAAGAAAGTTTTCTGCAATTGCAGCTACTTGCGCACTTGCTTTATTCTCAATATCCGTACAAGCTTATTGTGAATCTGATCCCTCTCGAAGCCGATAAAAAACGTAATTTTTTATCTTCTTCAATCTTCAAAAACTAACCTCTGTGTATTTTTTAGAAAAGAGATTATTTTTAGCTTCTCGAAAAAACTTTGCTGAAGAGATCAGGAGGTAAATTGCTTTTGATCAAAAACAAGGAATTCATCTAAAATTTTATTCCTAGGCTCTGTAAAACCAAAAACTTTGATATTAATCAAAGACATCCTCTTGGATGGACAGCATTACAAGTAGCTGTTATAAATAAAAATCTTGAGTAAGCTTTTCAGTTGAAAATTTAGACTTGCAGGTTGATTAAAATTCAAATTTCTAAGTGCTGTCAAAGCTTTGCTCGAAAATGGAGCTGATCCAAATCTAGGCGATGAATTTGCTAATGTGAACGCCACATCTAAAAAATTACAAATGAATCCTCTACAAGTTTTGTACGAACGAGAAGACGAATTTTCGGATAGACTCAATAGCAGAGCTACATTTAGAGGCTTCACAGCGTTACATTACGCAGTCTTAACAGATAATATTGATTTAATTAAAATTTTGTTAGATGGAGGTGCTGATCCGTTTACTCGAAAACGAACTAGGGCACCGGGCTTTTGAGTATTGTGCTAATGAAAATGTTAAAAAACTCTTGGAAGGATACGAAAAAATAGTAAGTAATTTCTGACGACATCGAAGATTTTGCTAAAATTTTTAACCGCAGGCTAAAGAAAAACGCGAGGCAAAATTGAGAGAAGAAAGGCGTAAGTTCCCATTGGAAGAAAGAATCCGACAACATATAATAGGTCAAGAAGCAGCAATTCAAACAGTATGCTCTGTTATTAGACGAAAAGAAAACGGATGGATTGACGAAGAACATCCATTGGTAAATATCTATATTGATCTGTATCAGAGGATCGAGTTTAAAATTTTACTTTTTTTTTAGGTTTTTCTATTCTTAGGTTCGTCTGGTATCGGTAAAACAGAATTGGCAAAACAAATAGCTAAATACCTCCACGGAGATAAATCAAAGACCCATTTTATTCGAATCGACATGTCTGAATATCAAGAAAAACACGAAGTTGCAAAATTCATTGGTGCTCCGCCTGGTTATGTCGGCCATCAAGAGGGTGGTATTTTAACTGAAGCGTTGAGTAAAGCTCCAAATGCAGTTGTCCTATTCGATGAAGTAGACAAAGCTCATACTGATGTTTTGACCATTATGCTTCAACTTTTTGACGAGGTTTCTATCATTTTTTCTTACATAATTTTTACGGCTTTTAAAAGAGATCAACTTCTTTAAGGGTCGTTTGACCGATGGAAAAGGAAAAACAATTGACTGTAAAGACGCCATTTTCATTATGACTTCAAACTTGGCAAGTGATGAAATTGCAGAACATGCGGTCATGTTACGAGAAGAAGCAGCAAAAGATTGTAAGACTTGCTTATAACTCCTTTTAAACCCATTTTTTTAGATTTTTTTCCTCTTAGCTGAAGACAAACAAAATGATGATAATATTGTAATATCAAAACAGTTTAAAAATAAAGTCGTCAAGCCGATTCTTAAGCGTCATTTCAAACGAGACGAATTTTTAGGAAGAATAAACGAATTCGTGTACTTTTTGCCATTTTCAAAATCAGAGTTGATACAACTTGTTAAACGAGAATTGGAATTTTGGTCAAATAGAGCGAAGGATAAACACGGAATGACTATTGAATGGGACAGAAAAGCATTGGACTTTTTAGTTAATGGTTATGATGTAAATTATGGCGCCCGAAGTATTAAATATGAAGTAGAACGTCGAGTTGTAAATCAAATTGCAGTTGCTCATGAATATGGTTTGATTGAAAATGGATCTCATTTGTTAGTAACTGCTGATTTGCCAGAGGAAGATTTAAATTTGCTTAAAGCTGACAATCAAATTGAAACTTCAAAGAAATCCAATAATTACGATATTCGACTTAAAAAAGTAATTAAAAAGAAAAATAAAGATCCTGTTTATGAGGATATTAATCTGAGAATAAATTCGTTTGGAAAATATTTTGTAACCAAGTAATTTTGTAATCTTTATTTGTTATTAATTTCTTCAAATTTTGCTGTTAATAATAAAAATATTTTCTGTCTTAAATTTTTATTTTTTGTAATCTTTTTCAAATTTTCAAAGCTGATTAATTTTATCCAATTCCTGGAACGGGAGCGAAATATTACTAAATTCATAAAAGTCAAGACACTAAATGATGGTATACTTTGCGGGACTTTTTTCGAGGTTTCTTTTAAAGTCTCAAGAAGTTCTAGGACCTATGTTAAACTCAAAAGAACCGAGTTAATTTAAAAAGTTCTTTCAATAGATTTCTATGATCCAAACATAGGGCTTTGCTTTGAAACTATTAATGTTCTTTGCGCTCACAGCGTCTTCTAGAAGTTTGTTCCAGTCATTCACTCTAGTTCCACTCAATTTTTAAAAAGATATGTCTAGGAAGACAATTTTTTTACTTTTTCACTAGTTAAAGATTGGCTGTTTCTTCTTAATTCGTATAGCCTAGCCGCAGTCTTTGTATTTAGACTGTAATTGATGCCGTTGCTAAAATTAGCATGTTCGTATTTGTTTGTTACCTTGAACATTTGAATCAGGTCACCGTGGTTTTTTCTTGTTCTTAGATCAGCTTGATGATCCCAAGCTTATAAAGCGCTTTGAATACTCCTAGTCACGCATTCTGGAATCATCTTTGCTGCTCTGTATTGTAATTTTTCTATCTCATTAATATCTTTATCCAAATATGGACACAATAAACTAACCCCGTAGTCTAAATATGGTCTCACTAGGGAACAATACAAATTAGATTTTCTCGCGACAAGAATAATAGGTCAAGAAGCAGCAACAATTGCCTCAGTTTTATACAATTGAGACTGGGACCCTAATCGATTGGAGAAAAAAATTAGGTGTACAAAGTAATGTATAGTCATGTACAGTCAAAGTCATGTTTCCACGATTTAGGGTTTGTTAAGTCAGTTCTACAGGATTAAATACAGCACTGTTAGTGAAAAAAGGCGTACCCTCCTCCTTACCGTACCTTACTCCCGTATCGTCTTTTAATACTAAGCTACTACTCAAATTTTAGTTTTTCTTTTTAATTTGCTTTTTTACACTTTGTTCTACTCGATGAGAATTTCTAAATGATCCAACGTGGGCTAATAAGTTTAAAAGGGATTATTTTTTAATTTTTTATGAATAAAAAAATCCAAAACACTTTGAATTTTTGTCAGAAACACCCTAAAACACCTTAGCTTATCTGATTGAGAATCTAAAAATGAGTATGTCTATGGAGTTTTTTGCCGGTCTTTGAATTGGTCCCGGTAGCTAAATTTTAGATAAAAAACAATTTAGATGGGCTCAAGCAAGACACTCTCGCTTTTTTGTGATCTCCATATGTGAAAACCCTAGATTCCAAAAATTTTCAAGTCTGAAAAAATTCAATTTCTAGCTGTGCTTTCTCTTAAAATAGATCCCTCTAGTAAATGATTAGGATTTATTTAAAATAACCATTTTATGCTAGCTTTACGATATAAATTTCTTATAAATGGCATTTAAAAATACTATATTTAATGATTGCTACGCTCTCGCGTTAAGTCTGGTTCTATCCCAGACCATAAGCAATGTTTTAGTCTTTCAAAAGTTTGTTCAAATTAGTCTTGAAAGTGTTAATTGATTTTGATTCAATAACTTCATTCGTCAGACGGTTTGTAAAAAAATTGAATCTTGGTGCACAAATCTTCACATGTTCTCGCTTAACTTTAGAACGGAACCCTGCTATAAAAAGAACCTTTTGAAGGGAACGAGTTTTTTAGTTATTTTTTATTAAAACAAAATAAATCAATCAAAAAAAATAGTAAATGAAAAATTTTACAATTAATTCACAGTCCAGTCAAAATAAAGAGAAAAATAATTTCTTCGGTTGCTACTCAATTTACAAATAATTTAGTCTAAGAAAATAAAACACTTCAACCTGAACGATTACATAATTATTAGAAGAATACAAAACAGAACAAAAACAAATAAATTACTTTGTGAAAATATTGTATACTTTGATCTACTTGAATTTATTAAAGTATTCAAAACTTTTTCACTTTGAAAATTTAAACATTGCTCATATTTTCTTGCATATGAGTCTCTTGGACTCATTTGATTATTTAATAAATCACACACTGGATATGCCGAATTGAACCAATCAAGTTCGTCTTGTTCACTTGCATTATCATACTTAGCCAATGTTGTAAATTCAACAAAATATTTACGATTTCTTTTTTTATCATAAGATGATGTTAATCTACCATACTTGGCAAAATTAGCCCAGTAATTCATCATTTTTTGACTCATCATTCTATCATCACGTTCAAACACGTTCTTATCTATCCATGGATACCCAAAAACATATTCAATCTCATACCCATGCAGCACTCCTAACCACTCTGGCCAAGGATTGTGCTTACTTCGTTTGCTAAATCTATAAAAATATGTCTTATTATAATTGTTCTCATTAAACTTGTTGGCTAATTGAATCGTCGGACAATTGTAAATATAATCCCCGACTATTTTGTTAAATTTTTTCCATGCCAACTTTGGAGAATTTTTATCCTCTTGGTCAAGGTCTAGATTTATCTCTTCTTCAAATGAATCCACGAATTTTTTGTATTTATAGGTGTACAAATTTGATAAACAATTGACAAAATTTTTATAAAAATGATCATCAACACGATCATTGGAAACGGTCAATTTTGATATGTTTACAGTTGTAATATCATCATAATTTACTGAAGATAACTTGTAGTCAGTCACTTGTTTTGTTTTTAAAGATTCCAATAGTCGTTGGTAAACAAAATCGTTGTCATATTTTAATGTTGGCTTTAAAAAAGAGTTTAAATTAAAATAAACATCATAATAATAATAGAATGAAAAGTAAGTTGATTCGTCATAATTGACACCAATTAGTAATTCATGACTGTTAAACTTTTCGAGATAATCATTAAAATTGTAATCTAATGGGTCCTTTTGTAATAGTTTATGATAATCCATTGTTGGTAAAAATTGCATTTTTAAATGTTGATTTACATACTCAACTTCAAATTGTTTTTGTGATAAATACGACGAGTTTTGTTTCAACAAACATTTGTAAATGTCATTTTGTAGTTTTATAAAATCTTCTTCGGATAAGTTTTCACTTGTTTTGATTTGTTCTAGGGTTAAGGCAGAAGCAGAGTTTTTTGGATTTTGATTTTCATTAATTTTGATACATCCAACTTTTTCGGCAAAGTCTAAAGAGACTCTTAATGCATCTTCAGACCGTCGGAAACTTATGTCCAAATATGACGACAAACTTTGAAGAATTGCTCTGTTGAAAATATTAGCCTTGTAGGTCAAGAGTAAATTATGAACTGACATTGATCCAGCGCTTTCGCCAAATAGACAAATATTTTCTTGAGAAGCCCCGAATAAATCCGCATAATTTTCTTTATACCATTCAATTGCTAAAACTTGATCGGCCAAACCTGCATTTCCAGGAGCAGTAGAAGAGTTTAGATACAAAAATCCAAAAGGTCCGATTCTATAATTCGAAGTTACAACTATTACATTTTCAAACGAGGACAAAATAGTTCCATGAGTAATATTTAAATTTGCTGAACCACTACTAAACGAACCGCCATAAATCCAAAATAAACTAGACAACTTTTCGTTTAATTTTCTTGTCACATTCGGTAAATAACTAAAAAGTCTATTTTGTCGATACACTTGACTGTCTTGTTCACTTGTAACTGGCACCCAAATGTTAAAATATAAACAATCTTCGCTTACATTGTGTGCCGGATTCCACATTTCGGAGCCACGAAAATTCGAAAATGTCAAATCATATTCCTGCATACAAGATGGACGAAAAAAAGTAGCATCATATTCATCTTGAGTTATTAATCGATCTAAACGTTGAGGAAATTGAAAACGTCTCTCATTCACTGGGGCTTTACCAAAAGGAATACCAAGAAATTCATAAACAACTCTTGTATCTATAGAATAATCTTTTTTTATTTGTACAAGTTTACGATTACCAATTAATATTTGATTATTCTTTAATTTCAAACGTATTTTTTCTTTGGTCAATTCAATACGAACTGTTTCATCATAATTTTGACATGCAAAACAAGCAATTAATGTTAAAATAACAACTATTGACTTACGAGGAAACATTCTAAATTTATTTTAATAAATAAGTATCATTACATTAGTTTGTTTGTTAAAGGGTAATTCATTTTGTTTTTATTTGGTAGACTAAATTTTTTGGATTTTTCAATGCTTAATCAGACGGATTAATCTTTTTTTAAAAACCCAAAAAAAATTAATAACAAAGTGAATATGAGAAATAGAAATCCGTTTCTTCTATTAACTAAGTCTTATAAAAATTATTAAAGCTGATTTTGCTTTGTTTATGTGTTATTATGTAATGTTTCGTTTTTCGATTAAATATCAATTAAAAATGACGATTTTGCTATTCAACCAAATATTTCAAAGCTTTCTTCTATTTGTTTTAATTAGCTTTGTGAAACGGTTGGGCGCAACAACGCGATATTCTTCTAATTAGCTTGTTAGACGGCTTTATTTTTAGAGTAAACCTTTAAAATCTAAATAACAAAAATAAATAAATATTTTTCAAATTAAATCTTTATTTTTTGAGATTCAAATGTTTTATAAGATTCTAAGTTTATCAAAAAAAATAAAAAGTCTTTGACGATGATGCTTTTTTTTGATTGAATTCTTATCCGATTTTTGCAATCAAAAATCTGTATAAGGCTTACATTATATAACGCAGACCTTAGCAAATCTTAATATAAGTTTATGATTCCGGTATGTAATTTTCTAATTAAAGCCTTATTTTTTTTTTATTTTCTTTTTAAATAAAACTTTTGTTTTTAATTAAATCGATGGATACTCAATTTACGTTATCAGTATTATTTTTAAATTTTAGATATTAAGGAATATTTGTATAAGATTTGATACGATATTCGCCATATTGTGCAGTATCTAAAATCAGCACTTTAAATCTGCAAACAATTTATACTATACTTTTTTATAAGTACTGATAACATCAAGATTTTAAAGGTAATTCAAAGAGATGGAAAACAAACATCCAGTAGAATTATTTAAGATCCTTTTTTGCTATTGTTTCAATAAATCCTCGAGTGAATATTCTCAATATAGGCCATTTAAGAAGATATTATTATTTAAATAGAAACATCTTATAGTGGTTCTTGCGAAAGTGTAGCTATCTGAATGACACGATATGAAATTTGACCTCAAAGCGTGTTTTCCATATATGAAAACCTTAAGTTGATCATATTTTAGGGGGTGAAACGAATATTTAATTTTTGAATAGGGGTTTCTTGACGATGTTGACTTCGAAAAACTGCTATTTCGAATTAGCACATAGAAGTTTTAGATTTCTCCTTTTTTAACTTATGGGATATCTACTATACTACCCTGGTCATTCAAAAATGAACGTTCACTGAACCTTCATAAAACTTCATTAAACCTTCATGAAGGTTTTTGAAGGTTCAGTGAACTTTCAGAACTGTCAAATTTGATTACCATTAGAAATATACAGATGAACCTCTTATTTCTTTCTTTAAGTTTTACTCAACTTCAATATAACTTTTTTTTCTTCTGACAAAATTTAAGGTCTAATTTGGTATAAAAATCATACCCTTCAAACCAAAAAATGGTCAAAATATACGATCTCAAAATATAGCATTTTCTCAATATATCGCTGCAAATTTGTCGCTGGTTATGTGTAAAAACATTAGATTTCTAGATGAGATAAGGTTCACAAAGTCATAAACCTTAGTATTTTTAAAAGCTTCACTTGACTCGAATCTAATCGAAAATTATCCCAAAATTTTCAAATAAACAATTTGTGATATTCTCTTAGATCATTTTATGGTCTACACATTTATGAAGTTGCTATAGATCATTTTAAAATATATTAAAATATGCGAACATAGACGCGTATAAAGTTTTTTTTTTGTGAAAAATTTCATTGAAAACTCGTTTTTAAATTTCTTCAGACCCTTCATTCTTAGAAAAAAAAACATTTTTTAAAAAATTTAAAGTAAGATTAGTAGATATTACTGAAAACTATATACCTAGGAAATTTTTGTTTCCTTTAAACATAGTTGAAAGGTGCTGAATATTTTCTTGGAAACTAAGGTTTATGACTTGGTGAAATTTGAATGCATACATAAATAAATAAACATAAATGAAATAAATAAAATATTTTTCCACAGGGATATTTAATTGAGGATTTTGAGCATTATTTTTTTTCTTAATAAAAGCACTATCACAAAACATATGTCTTTAAAATTTTTTTTTTAACATCCGATTAATTCTAATTGAAAATTATATGAAAATTATATAAACTTGTCTTATTTTTAAAATGGTTGTAATTAGTCAATATTAGTGACATGTAAGTAATTTTTATGTCATCTATTCGCTCAACCAGAGTTCCATCAGGAAAAATAAGAAAATAAAAGAAATTGAAAAAATGTCAAATTATTAAGTAATAAAGGTTTTTGAAAATAACGTTAAGGAAAAGAATTAAAAGAAGATTAAAAATATCAAAAAATAACGAGTTTTAATATGTATCAAAAAATCACTATGATACTTTCTAATATTTATGAAAATGATTCCATTTTCGTATCTAAACATTTAAATTCTAGCAGTTTTTAAACATAATCAAGGAACATACTTTAACCTAATTTCGTTTATATAAACATTTCATGTAAAACGCAATTTTAAAAGGCCTTGTCGTAAATGCATTGAGAAAATAGATTGTCGAAAGCGTGAAGCTAGTGATTATTCTAAATAGGAACGGCAAAAATAGTAAAATAAAATAAAAATAGATTCGATAAATCAAGGTTTCAGCTCATCATACAAAATTCTATTTAATTTTAAACATTAGACATAGAATAAAGTTTAAGGTCAATAGGATTACTATAATTTGTAAATTACCGTGATGCCTTGCAGTGGGATGCAGCGCTTTTTCAAGACTTCAGGAATAACCACATTCATGAAACATGTATTTTTAATATTTTATTAACAAGCTAATAATCCAGAATTAGATCTTGAAATTTTAAAAATAAGTACCCCATCTAAAATCAACAATTTGAGAATTAATGCAGCACTAATTATTGAAAAAAAAACGAGTAAAAAATTGATAATTTTTATATTTATTTTTTGAGTTTTTCTTTGAATGAAGAAAAGTTTGTTTTCAAGATTTTTAAAAGAAGATGCACTTATTGAAAATTAAATCTAAGACAAAACTATTGAAGAACTAAAAAAAGCTCTGGCTTAGTTAGAAAATGTAACACAAATTTAAAATCCAGACTAAGACTTATTATTAAGACCAAACGGCCTCTTTTAAATGTTATCGATTCCAGTTAACTGGAATTTTATCACTGCAAAATGGCTGCACATATGAGGTGATATAAATGTGACTTGACTTTATTTTTTATTATTCAAAATTTTAAGATATTTTTAGCTGCCCATAAAAAACAAAAATGGACCCCTTCAAACAAAACTTTTCTTCTCAAATCGCTAAACTTATTGGCAAAAAAAAAAACAAAATAAAAACAAAATGTTTTAAGTTATTATTACAGAGAAAAAATGAACTGGACACCTTCATTGTATATATTAAAGGGAGTGACTTGGACCCCATTTTTCTATTTTTGACCTGTATTCAATAAATTTTTGCAAATTAAACCATGATTCAGTCCTTCCCAAATTCAAATAAAAACTTGGATTCGACGCTCAATAAATATAATTTTTATGATATAAATTGCGATGTACCATATCACAAGAGCATGGTTCTTTAAGTAACAAATTGGTAGATATACTTAAAAATTTAATTACCATGATTTCTCAATTTGTTTTAATTCCTAATAAATTCACCTGTTTTTGTGAATCTGCGTGAAACTGTCGAAAATTTTTACCTAATCCTTCCGAATTCAGAAAATTCAATTTTTCGAAAAAATCTCTTAATTAGGCAATTTAAAAAAATTAAAACTCAAATCAAATCCTAAAAATTTTAATAATACTTTACAGTCAAACCTCGTTAATCCGTTTCCACTGTTATCCGTATATCTATTTAGTTGGTATAGAAATCCTAGGCTAACTGTAATTCCTTTCAATAGAAAATACCTCCTTAAATCGTATATTTTAATCCGTAAGGCGATTTTATGGGGCTAATTTCATACTGATTAACGAGGTTTGACTGAATAGAATAATTTTTTCTATTGCAGAAGTATTTCTTCAAAGTAAACAATGAATGTAAAACGTAAGGTAAAGTTCTGCAAAATTCTGCAAATTTATTGCTCAGTTAAATTAAATCTTTTAATATTATCTGCATTCTGAATTCTGCATATACTTTTTGCAGATCTTTTCTATAGTTATTTTACAAATACTTAAGTCGCTCAGTAAGTGATGTCGGATTTCAATTTCATCTCCAACATTTATCTAGGAAAAAATATTTTTTTCAATCAAAATAAAAAAGAATTGCAATATAAATGTTGAAGATGAAATTGAAATCCGACATCACTCGCTCTGAGTGTACTTTTGTTACCATTTTTCTTAAATCAGCGGCGTTGTAAAGACCAAATTGACTTACTTCATTTTAAAATAGTTCTGTCGCATAATATCACTGCCAAGTTTGAGGGCAAATGGGGTGTTTTAAGTGTGAGTTGAAAGTTTAAAAGAAGACACAAAAATTAGAAATAAGAAGACACAAAAAGAAGGCACAAAAAGTTTATTTGATGGAAAAAAATATTTTGGATTCGATGGTAAAGGGTAAAAGTCGAAATTCTTTGGTCAGTTTTATAGGCTTTAATTGATGCTAATTTTTTTCAACATAAAGATTTTGACAACTTGGTTTTGCAATAAAAATAATAACCAAATTTTACTTTATAATCCTCATTAAACCGGCATTGTTTAGCAATTATTCAAATGTAGAAAAATTTAAGTGTATTGTTGGATTTTAGGTTGGTAGAAATCAAGAAAGGAATCACGAATTTCTATTTTTCAACCTTACCGGTAAGTAAAGTTCCTACCCCTAGTAACCAAGTCTAAACGGGTTAATATGTTAATTCTTCTATCATATGCTTCTTTCTGGCAAATTCTTTTAAAGAATTTTAACGTTTTATCTAATTTTCTCTCACTGAAATTTGTCTGCGATAAAAAAATAAAAGTCTTTCTCATATTTTTATTTCTCTATAAATAATTCGTTCAACTTGGTTTTATATTTTTATTGATGAAAATTAAAACGGTATGATATTTTGTCGATGAACCAAATAAAACGACAAGCTCTTTTTTTCAAATAAGTATTAATTAAATTTAGAATAATACTGCAAGTAAATAAAAAATATGAATTAGTATCGTCAAATTAAGAAATTTCAATCTTGTAAAAGATACTTGAATTAAAGAGGCCATTTCAATAGTTTAGTTCCAATCATGATGAAAAAAATAATTAATTAAAACAAATAAATTACTCTTTTTTTTCTTTTTTTTTATTTCGCTAAACTTTAATAAACGTATTCTTGTTCTAAAAATCTCTCATGTAATAATCTAAAATCGGAAAAAACTTGAGTGTAGTTTGTAATTAAAAGAGAATACTTGAAATTTTCTTGTTTTTCCGTGAAATAAAACCGGATTAAATGAAGGGCATACTACTACATATATGTAAATAAAATAATTAAACTTTACATGAATATTCATTTGAATCTGACTTAATTTTACAATCAGAGCATATGAATTAATATAAATTATCTATCTATTTGACTTTTGAGTCAGAGTTTGTAACTACAGTCTGTATAATTTATGACTTGGGGTTTAAAAGAATTTTTTTTATTAATTTTATTATAGCAAAAAAAAATCGTAAGCTAGGATTTATTGATTAAGCCTCTTATGTAAAGATTTAATAGAAGAAAAAAGAGAAGGAAAATTCTTTCAAATTCACATTAATATTATTAATATAAAAAAATGACAATCAATTTTTTTTATATTAAGATAAAAAAATTAATAATATAGGTAGTTTGATTGAATTTTATAAAATATAGTCAGACCTTTCATAAAACTTAATTATAAAATTAAATGTCACTAGTGAGATTTAACGAAAAAAATTAAATTCGTTTTACAAATTTTTATACTTTTGTGATTGCTCATATTGAATTTGATTTATTTTCTTGAAATGTAAACCCTAGCCTCATTATAAATGCGCTACACTGAATCCCTATTAGTCATTGAAAAGCGAAGCTGCTAATTCAACAACAATCTTATGGAAGTATTTTTTTATCCGACATAACTTACTCAACTGTGACTTAAACATTGAAAAGTGTAAAATGATTAATATTGTTGGAGGCTGAATAGCCTTCTGGAATTTGATAGAATCAAGAAAACAAGTGTGTTAGTTCGTACAATATTTCTAACATATTTTATATAAGAAAAACTAATCTTTTACACAAAATATAACTGATAATACGAATTCTTATTCATCACTAAGTCACCAACTAGAGTTTGTTTTAGAATTAACAAATATAAATTATAACTAGGGTACAAGAAGTGTAGTATTAGCTAAGAACTACTAGTAAGTGCTTCTTGCCGCTAACAATATTGGATCGCATAATCCAGAATTATAATACACAATTTTTAAAAAAGAAGGCACGCAAGTTATTGCCAAGACAATTTTAGAAAAGAACCTGTAAAATGGTTTAAGCATGTTAGACACTGCTGTTAAAATGCAAATAGAATCCTTGGAGTTATTCGAAATAATTTTAAATATCTAGACCTAAACGTTATGAGATTATTGTACGGTTCACTAGTTAGACCTCAATTAGATTACACCGTAGTGAATCAAGTTCATTTCTAGAGAAGGATAAACAAGAAATTGAAAAAGTACAGCGTCAAGCTACAAGACTAGTTCCAGGGTTTTCTAAACTAAAGTACGAAGAAAGGCGAAGGCGAACTAGACGACGAAGGGGTGATTTAATCCAGTTCTTTAAAATAGTTAAGATCGATTTTATAAATGGAATTACATCAAGAGTTGGAAAAGAATCATACAAATTAAGGGTCACTTAATGTGAATTAATAGAGAAATGGTTAAGAAATATGCAGTTGGTTTTAATTTTCCACAAATCGAGTTGTTAACGACTGGAATAGCTTGCCACAAAACGAAATTAAAACAAAATTAACTGAAAATTTCAAGGCAAAATTGGATGAATGGTGGAGGGACAAGTCGTAAGGGCTTGAAACATAACTGGTGTAGCCGTAAGGTTCTAATAGATTTATGTCCTACCCGCAGTGGCAAACCACTACTGCTACTTCTACTATTTTTAAATAGAAAATATTTTCAAAAGAATAAAGTAATGACTAATTTGAAATATCGGAAATTACTGGTTAATTAGTCAATTTTTACCGGAAAAAAATTTAAAATTGAAATGAAATTTATATATTTTGACTCATTTTCTAGTGGGAGTTTAATTCTTGATAAAATTTTTATTTCATTGGTTAAACGGAAGTTGTCTACATTCTTAATTCAAGGGTAGAATTTTCTATTAGTTTCTAAATATCGTCAATCTAGAAAGAGGGTAAATAATTGATAAGTTCGATTGAAATAAATATAATACGTCTTAGACAGTACTATATATAGTGCTTTCGACGCATCTAATCATTTGCAGACTTTCAAATGACAACTTTTCAACAGAATAAGAATGAAATTAAAAATTTTCTAACCTACATCTGTTTCTATGTAAAATTTAATGATAAATTTCGAAATTTGACAATTTGATATTTTTATTTTGTTAAATTTTTGAAAAAATGAATTTTTTTTTCATTGGCATAGCTCTTTAAGACAAATCGTTTTTGTTGAATTTTAAGTTATGACATGCATAAAAATACAGATATTAGACCTTCGCCAGAAAAATATTATAATTATTGAAAAGTTTATTAATTTAAAGATAAGCATGCTGCCATGGATGAGATTGACATCATGTAGAGCTCTTAAAAATTATCATAAAAATTTAAGTCTAAATCAAAGTAGATCTAAATCAAATATTTTTTTTTTCAGCAGGTTAAAAAAAAGTAACCGTCAGATTTTGAAATGTTCTATCCACGAAACAGTAAAAATGGTACCCACTGTAATCGTTTCACAAGTGGTACTAGAATTCTGTAAATAAACGAATTTTTATTTAAATTTAACGGAATGTCGTATTACAGTGGTGGCAAAGGTATTGTCTCAATAGTGTAGGCTATTGACACAAAGTGTTGCAATAGAGTCACTCTTTTTAAAACTCTTAATTTCTTTTAAAAATTTAAATTTATCAATGCCATGAATGTCTTCCCTGATTCCAATTTTGCTTGAATAACTAAAAGATAAAGCAAATTCGTCAGATGACGTCATATGACGTTAGATGACGTTATTTAAAAATAACCAAATAAATTATTGTTGGTCCAAAGTAAGTAATGACGTCATCTGACGTGAGAGAGGTAGAAAATCACATAAATAAAGAGAGAATCACATAAATAAAGAGACTCGCACATAAATAAAAACATTTTTTTCCTAAATGATAACTACACATAAAACTTTTTTTATAAAAAGAGACCATCACATAAATTCAAAAAAAAATTCTTAAAAAAGCGAAATCACATAAATTCAAAATATAATAAAAAATTTAATTTATACCATTTACCAGTCTTCCTTATTCTCGATTCTGTTTTTCTTTTAAACAAACTTCGTAACTCAATATTATCAATCAGACAACATCTTAATAGGTGGAAGTTGACCCATTGTTTTTCGAAGTATTTTAAGAACTTTTTCAGAACAGTAGTTGTTGACCAATTGTTCAAAAAGTTTTTTTGTTGTTTGCATAATAAGACTCTAATATTCTCGAATGTAACCAATAATTTTCATTCATAATTTTTTTTTGATACCTTGTTGGATTTTTTATAAATGAATAATTAATTAATCAATCAATCAATCAATTAACCTGTAAAATAAATAAAAAATTTCTTTATCTAACATGTGAAACCAACACATTATATAATTTTGCTCTCTTATTCAACAACTTTGAATTCTTCAACTCAGTACTCAGTACGTGAGTGTTAACAAAATCGAGGTCAGACTGTAATAGCTCATTGTAAACCAAAGTCGGCTTTCCTTTAATTATATGCCCATTCACATTCATGTATTAAGTATCGTGTAAAACAAGTATCGCTAGGTCCATTACATTGACAGTTAAGGTATCTAACCTTCATTTTTTAACATTTGTTTTTGGGAACTGCTAAGGAAGAACCCACTCTCATTTTGAAATTTTAATTGAAATATAAAAAGCGAATCAGTTTTTTTTTATTTTTTTTATTTATGTGAATGTATCAGTTTTCCTAAAAATTCAATTTATTTTATGTGAATTTCTTAGTTTTAGAAAAAAAATCATAAAAAAAATTATTTAGATTGAAAAACCAAAACTTTATGTGAAAATTCTCTGTTTAAACAAAAAAAAATTGAAAAATAATTTTATGTGTTTTTTTTTTAGTTTCTCTTTTTTTATGTGATTTTCTACCTCTCTCATCTGACGTCAGGTGACGCCTTTAAAATGTAAAATAAGTGACGTCAGATGACGTCAGGTGACAAATAACGTGATTTGACGTAATTTGACGTTACCTGACGTCAGATGACGGACTGTTACAAAACCTTTGCCACCACTGTAAAATGTATCTTTTCATATTTCCTTTTAACGTGTAACAAATACTCGAAGCTACAACGAAGATGAAAAAAACATGAAGTTATCATCGCTTTGTTTTCTATGTTATGATAACTATCTCTCGACCCACTTGAACTTGTATTTTTTTTTCTCTATTTTGATTATAAGTCTTTATCTTAACCATGAAGTAACTTATCACGTGCTTTAAAAATATGACAATTCTTTTATTTGAATTTCAGAAATTTTTTTTCTTAACTTATGATTATTGTTTAAAAAAAGGCCTAAAAAACAATTAAAAATTCAAAAATGGTTCTCTTAACTATCAATTTCCGAAAAAATATCACTGAAGCCTTTACAGTCGCCACTCGTTCTTGGTTTTGCTACAAATGTGTGAGACAAACGCGTATAGAATGGTAAATACCGTAATCCCCCGCAAGGCTGTCAATGGGGAAAAAGATGTTTAGACCCTCAGTCTCGGTTCACAAAAGATTTCAATCTTTAAAAAAAAGGATATTAGCAATTACATATGTATTTGCAATTAAACCCCACTAATATTATTATGCTTTTCCAAATTTGGAATATTATAATTTTCTTTCAAAAATTTTCAAACTTTTAAAAAACCCTTATATTTATAAATATTCCCTTTAGATCAATTAACGGCTTGATAATGGTAACCTCGTTTTACCGAAACGTTGCAAATTGTTAATAAAGTTTTTAACCGTAAAGAAATTTTTCGTTTAAGATACCGGCAATTAAAAACTTCCACGCTATCAAAACTTTTCACTTTCGATATCAGATTCGGAATATGCGTCCCAAAAAAACCCAAATAATGTATTTTTTACATTTTCGAAAAAAAAATTTATTCTGAAAGCGCATATTCTAAGATAAAAGATAATGTGTTTAATATTGCGGAAAAAAAATATGGTGTGATTTTATCCTAGGAAAAAGCGAAAAAATGCGCAAAATTCCAATTAAATCGAATCTCGTCCTTCAAAATACCCATTACCCCTAATTTTTACATCATTTGGGTTTTTTTGGGACGCAGATTCCGAATCTGATATCGAAAGTAAAAAATTTTGATAGCGTGGAAGTTTTGAATTGCCGGAACCTTAATTATAATCGATCGAATAGTTCTAACTTAACTGTGAGTTCTAAAACGCTATTTCTCGGATCATATATTCTTATCTTATTACTACAAATGTGCATTGGAGAGGATATTTTTGAGCCATTCATATAAAAAACATAAATCGAATGTAAAAGACCAAATTTTCTGGGTACAAATAGAGGGAGGTTTACGGTTTAAATGGATTCTAGCGTGATTTAAATGAGCGGTGAATGTAATTAATTGAATAAAATGGAAAAATAAAAGAAAAGTCGAGCAACTCTTTTTTTTTAACTAAAATTTACATTAAATTTTTTAAAATTAATTTTAAAATTATTTTTGTCGAAGGACTCGATGAACTTCTACTGTTTCAACTAGACTAGAATTAATTATATTTAAATAATTGATTACCTGAATATCAAAATTAAATATTTATTAATAATTATTTTTAAAAAAATGAAATGTTTAAAGTAGAAAGAAACATTTTCGATTCTTGAATGTAAAGATCACAAATAAATTTTGTGATTATAGATTTTAATCTAACATTTCATACAGAAGAGTAAAGATTTATAATTTTTTACTAAAGTTTACAAGCGTATAAATCAATAAGTTATGGTTCTGATGATATGTGATAACATAATCGTTTTCATCTTAAACTAAATGAATCTTTCAAAAGTTGTTGTTGTTATTTTTTTCATCAATGAAACCTAGTTACCAATGTTTGACTTGAAATTCTAATGTAAAGTAAAAAAAAATATTATTTTTATTCGGAAAAATAATTTAATTGATACTTTTAAATAATTAATAATGCTTTAAAAAAAGTCTGCTTTTAAAATTTTTACTTTAGTTAAAAGCATTCAATATTCAAGTAAAACAAATACTAAATATTTTTAAAATAATATTATTTTAATCTATATGAAGTACTTTCAATTGAATAAATGATTCTTAGACATTAAACCTTTTCATTCTTCTTTATTACAGAATAAGGTTAAAGTTACATTTTTGGTTTACAGAAATATTTGTTATTACAAGATGAAACAAAAAAATTGTTTTCTTTAATTATTGATAAAATTGTAATTTCATCAAATTAGATTTTTGTTTCTTGAAATTTTCGCTAAGTAGAGTAAAATTTACTTTGTTTAATTCATTAAAAACAATAAACAAAAAATTAATTTTATAGAAATTGATGTATCCAGTTGTTCTTGCGAAAATGTAACGTTCCGTTTGCGTCTATAAAGGTTTTTAAAAACGGTCTCATTCGAGTTTATTAGACTATCAATTCGGTTCAATACCAGTTGTAAGACTGGACTTGTCCCTAAAGAATAGTCTAAGAACAGAAGGAAACCTTATTGTAAGTCTTATAGACCCGTTGCGAACGGAACGTTACATTTTCACAAAAACCACTGGATCAAAAACTACGCCATTAATTGAATCGCTTTACTAAGCCTTGAATTTGATGAAAATTTAAGTTTAAAAATAACCGAAAATTTTCAAAATCTCAAATTTTAATAAATGCACAAAATTTAAAGTTTGTTGCTTGTTTCTTACTGTTGTAGCGATTCACGTGTTCCTGTTGTGGACGTTCAGGAACATTCCGCGTCTTTTTTTATTTCTCATAATTTCCTAACTGTCTCAATATTTTTATGGGTCTACCTATTCACACAATATAAAATCTTTTCAGCACAAACTGAAACTGTTCACCACAAAAATGATCACTTCTCAGCACAAAAATTTTAAAACCAAGACAAAACTTTTAATCACAATATTGTTTTGAGAAAAAACTTTTAGAATATTTTTGAGATTTAAAAAGCATAGGAGAAGGTTACTTGACCTGACCTAATCAACAAGATTAGACAACCGCTTTTTACATCTTTTAGCTCTAACTGAACTGTTGAAAAAAAGTGACGTAATAATGAACAAGACAAAGAAGGGTAGATTAAAGGCTAAAGAGAATTGTTACTCAAGAAATTAATAGATGAATTTTTTTATATATTTTACTCAATTGATCTATTTATATTATTTCAAAACGAATGACAATTACCGTAATCCTCCGCAAGGCTACCAAAAGGGGAATTGAGGTTAAGAGCCTCAGTTTTGGTTTTCGAAAAATTCCAATTTTGAAAAAAAAAATATTAGCAACTAGTTTTAACTTAACTGTGAGCACGTAAAAATTTTTATCCGTATCAAATATTCCCATCTTATTGCTAATAAGGTGAATGGGGATTGTGCGGGGGGATTACTGTAATAAAAATTTTATTTGAAAAAAATTTCATCACTTATTTGTTCATCTTATTTGTTATGTTCATCGATTTTTTGTGTCGAGAAGATTTTTATTTGTGATAAAAAGATTTTGCTTTGTGTTGTTTGTATAATCGATTGTGTCGAAATAATATACCCTATTTTTATTTAAAATACCGAAATCCGAAAATTAAACCAAGTCTATCAATGGCTTAATCCAAAAAATTAAAAAGGTTGTCCCTAAAAAAGGGATATATTTCTCATATTACGGATTGTACATCACTACTAAAACATGGATCCGGATTTAAGAAATTCTAACTGAAGATCAAATTTTCATATACAAATAAACCTCCGATAAAAGCTAATCGGAGGTTCCATATGGATACAACTGCTAAATGTACTTATTCATAAACTTCTTATGTTTATGTTTCATTATTTTAAAAAAATCTTTTGCTTGAAGCCGCTTAGGCGATTTTAAGTTTACAAAATTAACGTCATGATAACAAATATTTTAAATGTTTTTTGTTATAAATTCGAGTTATCTTTTAAATATGTAAATAATGGTATGGTCTGAAAATTTACAGGTAGAATTATGAAGTCTTGAAAGTGTTTTAAAATCTTAACTGAGGTCAAGAAGTTAGGTACCGTTTTATCACAATAAAAAGGCACGTGTAACATTGCAATTAAAAAATATAATTTTCCATTTTGAAAAAAATTAATTTTTTCGATCCGCATCCGATTTGTAGGAAAAAGGCGAAAAATCCGTCTTTTAGGTCAACGAAATCCGGATTCGTCGATTTTTGGCAACTGACATTTAATCAATTACTCCGAAAATTCCAGAAAATAAATTTTCTAATCGGGATAAATCAATACTTTTATCCATACAACTTCGCTTTTTGCAGCCTAATTTCATGCTGCTTTATTAAGGCATTAAAAAATAAAAATCTTTAGATAAAAAGCTTTAGTTAATCCTTTTAATTATGCTTAATAAAACAGAACAATTTTTTTATCTTTATTGTTTTTACTAGACATGACCCTTTTCGGGCTTAAGTGTAAAAAACTTAATCAAAAAAAAACTGGCGAAAGGAAACTTTGGACCACGAAATCGAGATTTCATTTTCTGTTTTTTTTTTGAAAAATCGACTTGATAGCCATAACCTCCACCAAAAATTACAATGGAATACCCATATTTTAGCTTGTCAAATATACCATTTCTGAATACTAGGGTCTGAAAGTTGACTATCCACCAAAAATTTATTTTTAATTCTCAAAAATATGGATGTGTAGGTTGGAATTTTTAATTTTTTTGCACCAACAAAAACATGATAATCTTGTGTTTTCCAGGTCGTAGACTTCATTAATTGAGTCGAAAGTTGAATCCTCATTTGAATTTTTTTCTGTCTTTAGACTTAAAATCAACTATAGTTTTTTCTAATCATGACTATCTAAATGTTTAAATGAAGTACAATTACATTCGTCAGCAAAAAGCAATTTTTTACCACCATGAAAAAATTTGTTTTCTGTGGGTTTTCTAGGTCGTTGATCACGGAAATCGAATATCAAAAAATTCCGAATTTTGTCATTTTATTTTAGAAATTACAAAAAAAATCACATTATTTTTGTTTAAAAGCAAAAATAAGTTTAAAAAATATCAAATCTAAATTTCTCAGTTTTTAGCTTAGACTGTTCAAAATCTGCAGAACATAAAATCAACAAAAATATTAGCAAAATTCATTTTTTTTTCAATTCAATATTTTCTTTTTGCGAGAAAAGTATGAAAAAAAAAGCAAGATATTTATGTCTAATGCATTCACTAGCATCCAATATGCAAATGCTCAAATTTTTCAAATTATACAAAGTCTTAAGTATTTTCAATTGCTCTCTCTTTTTTTGTTATAATCAATGTATCCTATTTAATAGGCGATTTCTGTCCTTTTAATACTTAAAAAATTCTTGTTCCTCGAACTTAAATTTTATTTTAATTGATTTAGAGTTGACAAAAAATGGGTAGAGTACCATTTGTCTACAATAAAACATACGCGACTCCACGTCGTCCATTCGAAAAAGAACGTTTGGATCAAGAATTGAAATTAATCGGTCAATTCGGTTTAAGAAACAAACACGAAGTATGGAGAGTACGTTACACATTGGCTAAAATCCGTAAAGCTGCCAGAGATTTGTTGACTTTAGAAGAGAAAGACCCAAAACGTCTATTCGAAGGTAATGCTTTGTTGAGACGTTTAGTCAGAATTGGTGTATTGGATGAAAGTAAAATGAAACTCGATTACGTTTTGGGTTTAAAAGTCGAAGACTTTTTACAAAGACGTTTACAAACACAAGTATTCAATGTTGGTTTGGCCAAATCTATCCATCATGCCCGTGTTTTGATTCGTCAAAGACACATCAGGTAAAATTTTCTTTTTATTCAATTATTTTTATCTCGTTTTTTTGTTCTACAAATTAAACCTTCTTAGTAGCCGGTCTATTATGGTAGATTTAAATAATAGATTGGATGGGCCACTTGAACATTGTTTACAATGTTCTACGTCCATCATGCTCAATATTTTTATTATCAAATTTAATTTGATAACCTAAGAGGTAAATTTATACAAATTCCTTTTAAATGATTAAATTTTTGTCCAATGATGACATAATCGCCGTTTACCTGTATGAAATTCTCATGATTTCAAACACGAAACTTTATGTTTACTTCCTGAGGGCGAAAATGATGTCTTAAAAAAAATTTCCATCATACACAAAAACTTTAACCCTCGAACCCAAACTAATCCTTTTTTTTTTTTTAATTTTTAATAGAGTAAGAAAACAAGTTGTCAATATCCCATCATTTGTTGTAAGATTAGATTCACAAAAACACATTGAATTTTCATTACAATCACCATTCGGTGGTGGTAGACCAGGTAATAGAAAAAAAAAATTTTAGAAATAATTTCACAAAATGTCCTTTGATGATCTAAAATCGCCGTTTACCTGTATGAAATATTTGTGATTTCAACGCTAAACTTATTTTTTAAAAACTGAGGGCGAATTTTGTGAAATTAATCAAAATGAAATTTTTATGATGACCAAAAAATTAAAAAATTTTAAATTTAAAGGTCGTGTAAAACGAAGAAATGCCAAGAGAGCTGCTGGAGGTGATGCTGCTGCTGAAGACGACGAATAGACAATTCGATCATGTCTATTTTGTCTGACAGTTATTTATTAATTACTTCAGCAAAATAAATAAAAATAATTCTAAAAAAAAACTAACTTTTTTTACTTCTTAACATTCTTAAGGAATCCTGAAAAATCAATTTTTAACAGTGATTTTTAAAAATAACAGTGATTCAAAATGTTTTTAGTCCTTATAAGCCATTGGTCTCTATGATTAAATATTTGCTTCATTTTGTTTCTCATTAAAAGACCTAGCATTAATGTTTGCTTGAAAGTTCATGAGCTTTCGAAAAAGATTCACTAGACATGTTAGTATTTTAATGATGCACAAAATCATCACGAACGTGTTTTAAATTTTTTATTGGAATTTAAATAGAAAAGTTTTATTTCGGCAAGTTTTAAATTTGTCATGCTCCATAATGACGGAGCTTAATTTGACTAATTCAAAATAACGGCTACAGGACGATTAGTACGATTTTATTGTACCAAAAAACAAATTCAGAATTTTCGAATCATAAAAATTTTACCATCCATTTTTAGACTTCTGAAGTTAGTTAGTTAGTTAGTTAGTTAGTGTGAGCTGCAGTATAGAAAATTCTATACCAACGCACTAAGGCGTTTAGCCCTTGATGGGCTTTGGCAGCATTTGCTTCGTGTCATTCCAAAAACTTTCTCATCAACAGGGTTTGTTTTTATATGCAACAACATATAATTGCATATTTAGCTAAAGTCGCGTATGTTGCATTTTTACGTCTACTAAAGATATGCATTTGCATATAAATGCATATAATTGCATATTATTGCATATTTTTCTCGCATATAATTGCATATCTGACTTTTTTTCTATTTTTTTGAAATAATATTGAATAAAAAAAATTCTATCATCAGGGTCAAAAATATTTTCCAAAAAAAAAATCTAAACTTCATCTAAATTTTCGAAATCAAAGACCTTTTAAAAAAAAACTAGAATTAAAATCGCATATTTTTGCATTTAATTGCATATTTTCACATATTTTTTCATTTTAAATTCGCATAATTTCCTCAAATAAGTCGCATATCAAGTTGCATATGATAGCCGCTGAACTTGCATATTAAAACAAACCCTGCTCATCAATGATGTTCTTGAAACTGTTTGTTGATGTTGCTGATACTGCACTTTCAGGTAGATCATTCCAACTTGAAGTAACTCGGTTTGTGATAAAATTATATCGATATGAGCCTTTTTTATTGATTTCACGTACTAATCGGCTTTTGTGCTGTCTTCTTAGGTTGATTGTGGTAGGTTTGGCGAGATTGATACCGTTGAGCAAATTTATGTCTTCATGACCATTTACCAACTTGTACATTTGTATCAAGTCGCCCCTACGGCGTCTGTCCTCTAAGCTCATTAGATTGAGTTCTTTTAGGCGTACCTCATAGGGTTTAGATTTGATCGGTTTGACCAACTTTGTTGCTCTTCTTTGTACTCTCTCTAAGATCTTAATATCGGTCTTATAATACGGACACCATGAGCTTACCGCATACTCCAAGTGTGGTCTCACTAATGCAGTGTATAAAGGCTTTAATGTCTCATGACCGAGATATCTGAATGAACTTTTTATCTGTCCGAGGACCCTGTTAGCCTTTGCTGCAGCGTACGTACACTGTTTGTTCCACTTCAAATCATCGGTAATCATAACACCGAGATCTTTTTCTTGACTT
This sequence comes from Brachionus rubens, assembly GCA_022207745.1. NCBI lineage: Eukaryota > Metazoa > Rotifera > Eurotatoria > Ploima > Brachionidae > Brachionus > Brachionus rubens. The sequence goes on along the minus strand of JAJVHD010000011.1, from coordinate 3,661,818 downwards.
GATTCATTCAGCACATGATTCACTCTCGAGTTAATCATTTCGTATGGGAATTTTTCTTTTCTTCTGCCTAAGTACATCACTTTACACTTAGCCAGATTCAACTCGGTTGACCATAGATCAGCCCATTCCATTAACATGTTAAGATCATCTTGCAGCTCGGGTGACTTGTGGTCTTGACTTGAAATTCCAATAAGCTTCAAATCGTCCGCATATCCTAAACCAAAACTTTTTAAACATTCTAACAAATCATTAATATATACAACAAATAAAATCGGACCCAAAACCGACCCTTGTGGTACACCGCTGCTTACTTCCTCCCAGTCTGAACATACATCACCCATAACCACTCTTTGTCTTCTACCAATTTTTATTTTATTCAAATAATTTCTGTGCAAAGTTGAGATAAGCCTAAAAGAATAATCGTACCATGACTTATCAATATTTATTTCGCTATAATATAGGATATGAGAGATATAGGTATGAGACATAAGTTCTTATGGCGGAATTTTTGAAACTTTATCCATGAGTTTTTTAACCTTCCTATAGACTTGGCGTTGTAATAATCCTGATTTTCCAAGCTGTACTGGAAAGTTTACAACCAATGGACATATTTTACAACCAATTTGCAATGAATGATTGATTTTTGCACTTGCCGATTAAAACTAGTCAAAATAAACTTTGTCACTTTTTCTCTTGTCTAATTAAAACAAATCAAAATAAACTTTGTCAAAATAATCACTTTTATTCTTTAACTTGTCATAATTAGCTAGGCATATTAAAGTCTTTTAAATTGAACTTGTCAAAGTTAGCGTATACCATCAGCTCTGCTTGAAATTCTTTTTAAAAATCAAGAGGTTATAATGTTTTAAATAAAGAATCAACATTTTTTCCATATTTCATAGCTTATAATAGCGCAAATGACGCTGAGCCCATTGACGTCGATGTTTCTGTTATAATTTCATTAAGGAATTAATGTAAGGAAACTTCTCTCTTGACTTACATTAATGATTTATTCCTGTTCGGTGTATTGCAATTATCTGCAGTTAAGCAATAATTAAATTATTTACTCAAAAATTAGATTTTTCAGACGGCTCGGTTATATCTTGGTTGAAAAAAGAAAATTTGAACCGAGGGTATCTTTAATCAAAACATTCGACCCGGGATGTTTTATTTAACAGTCTATGGTTTCGGACAACCGGCATTGGTCTCAGTCCGTTGGGTTCGAAAGACATCACTATCCCAAATCTCCGATAAAAAATCAATGACTTAAACCTTTTACAACACTTGTCTTTCAGAATGTCCATTTCTGAACTTTCATGAACGATTTTTTAGTTTTTAAAACGAGTTAATGTAATGTTTCGAAGATAACTTTTTTCAGCTTTCTTAAATTTTTAAATTTTAGTTTCACGCAATGTTAAACTTCACCGTTATCAGTATTTACAAAAAAACTCATATATGAAAATCATTCTCGATATTTTTAGAGAAGAAAAAAAATCATAATGTTTTCTCAGAAGGGTCCAAAATTAAGAGACCTATCATACAACATAAAATTAAAAATAAATGTTCATTATATTCTCTTAATATGTCGCCCAACTAATGGCCTCTGCTTAAGATTAACTGATATTAACTTTCATGTCTTTTTCACTCTGTTAACAGTACCTTATGTCAACAATAAAGACTTTTATCCATTTGTCAGTAGGAAAAGCTTGATTTCAATAAAAGACAATCAAACATTAAGACCCCTAAAATTTGGAAATCCTCACATAGACCGGAAAATCTTTGAAATCTAAGAAAAATAAATCTTTGGTAGAAAGTTAATATAAGAAGAGCGTATTTCTAACCCGAAATCGGTTCGGATTTACTCGCGACTCCATCTTTAGATGTAGATATGTTCAGATTCTGTAAATACTGATGACGGGATGGTTTAAAATTGCGTGAAACTAAAAATTTAAAAATTTTAAGATTTATTTCTTTTAAAACAACTAATCACAACCTTAGCATAAAAAAGTTATCTTCGGAACATTACATTAACTCGTTTTAAAAAACTAAAAAAACGTTCATGAAATTTCATGAAGGTTCATGAAAGTTCAGAAATGGACATTCTTGAACAAAGACCAGTATTGTAACTTAATCAAATAAATGTCATCTTTGGCAACTCAAGCCAACATTTCAACACGAGGGCAGCTTACGTAAAGTATCTTGATTACAGAGAATCTAATGGTTCTAATCTGGACTAAGATCAGTATCAGTTTTAATCAAATAAATCCTAATATTCGATTAAATGAATAACCGGGTCAACATTGGTAAAATCAGTAAATAGAGCGAGAACCTCAGTAACCAACTAGACGGCAAACTCGTTAGAAATATTCTATTTTGCGAAGCGAGTGAATACGCACGAAGCGAGCTATAGCCACTACATCCACGAGTGACCCTGAGGAAACTCATTAATCAAAGCTTTTTAAAGAAATTCAATATTGAAGGGTCAAATATGCCGTCTTTAAGGCCGGCGTATGTCCGTCATGTAAAAGGCTGGTTTATTTTTTAAATGAGCCTACAAAAAAAATTAACACTGAAAATGGTCAATTAACCTGCAGAATAGAAACAATATGCCTTAAAAGGTGCTAAAAATCAAAAACCTTAAGAATGAAGGAATTTGCATTTTCTGACTAAAAATTCGTGATTCTCGTATAGAATTACCATAGAAAACATATATCTTTTGTTATAGAATAGATTATTCCTAAAATTCGGTTTTGGGACTTTTTTCAAAGATAATTTAGGCACTTTTTTGATAAATTGAAGGAATCGTTTATATGTTTTCCATGGTAATTCTATACGAGAATCACGAATTTTGGGCGAGAAAATGCAAATTCCTTCATTTTTAAGGTTATTGATTTTTAGCACCTTTTTAGGCACATTGTTTCTATTCTGCAGGTTAATAAATAAAAAATCTAGTCCCAACATTGTAGAGAATTTCTACTCTCCAAGCCGATAGGTAAAAAAAGCATATGTTTTAGGGCTTTTCCAAAAAACTAAAAAAATTGACATTTTTTGTTATTTTATTAAAAAAAAAGAATTTAACAATCTTTATTTCTTCAAAAGACTTAACTTGTGTAAAATTTTTTTCTCTATCAGAATCTGTATCATTAATTATATAATTGTGTAAACTTCACATTGATACTAACGACATACTAAAGACGACTCACTCAAGAGTGGCTAAATTTGGGCACCCCTGGGTAAAAATTGAAATTTTTGGTTTGAGTGTGATTGGTTGACGAGCGCTTCGGTCTTTTTCACATTTATTCCTAATTCTACCTTTCTGGTTTGTCAAACGTGCCTTCAAATAGAGTGATGTCGTCTGCAAAATCTAGATCAAGTATTGATGTTGCTGGTTGACGAGAAGCTTGGCGCTCGTTTGTATGGCTTGTAAAAACATCTCGTCTTCCCTTCTCATCAAAATGTTCTCATCAAAGGACAACATGCAAAGTTTGTTAAGTAAATCAAGACGTAATAAGTCTTCAAATGGTCTAGTGAATTCATTTGTTTTTTTTCGTATTTCCAAAAATAGAGTTTCCAGTTTATAATTCGTGTTTTAATGAATAAGAACCAACAGAGCATGTCCTCAACAATTAAGCAAGCATACAAAAAAATAAAATTTGTTTTAAAAATTTTTTATTTAAAATATTATACTAAATTAATATTGAAAAAGAAAAGAACTATTTATAACACCAAAAAAGAATTATTTCAGTAAATGAAAAAAAAAGAAGAAGAAACGATTGAATAGAGGAATTTGATTCTAGAAAAAAAGTAATTCTGAAACATTCAATTTAAAACAAGTTCCAATATGAAGAAAAAAAAGATAATTTTTATTGTAAGCACGAATTTTTTTTTTTTTTGAAACAAAAAACTGAAAAATCATTCTTAGAAAAGAAAGTTGAAAAATAAAAAAAAAATCAATTTTTTCATTACATTGGAATTCATAGAACAAGGAAATAAAGTTTGTAGGATGAGCAATCAATAGAAAGAAAGTCGAAAAAAAAAAAGAAAAACAATTAAATAATAGTTAAAATAATGTTGCCTTTATTGGTGGACAAAAAAATCGATTTAAATGTTTAAGTTTTATTCGAAAAAAAAAAAAAACTTTTTTGAAAATTTTTCTGACTTTTAAAAAGATTTTTGTGAAATTTCTGTTGACAAAAAAATTTGAAAAAAAAAAACGAACTTGAGTTGGTTAAATGGATATTTCTATGTAAACATTTTTATACATCGAAAAAATAAAGGAACAAAAAAAAAAGAAGGGAAATCTAAAATCAAGCTAAGTGGGGTAAAGGAAATAATCATAAAGCAAAAAATAAAAACAGAATTCAAATGAATAAAGTTGAAGTTTAAATGAAAATTCGAAAAAAAAAAACATTTTTTTTTTGGTTTTTTAGAAATTTTAAATTTTTTTTGGGTTTTTTGAAAAATTTTAAGGAAAATCTTCTAAATTAAAGAAATTAATCAAAATAGCATTCAGTTTTTAAACACATTTGAAAAAAATTTTTTTTTTGATGGTTTATTGAATATTGTAAACCATGGACATGATGTCATCATTTTGTGGTACTTCTTTAGAGTCTGGTGGAACGACTGAAAAGCCCAAGAACATGAATACTCTCATCAATGCTTGTCTATCTGGTCTGTTTCGTTTGAAACATACAAATACTTTTTCGCATTCGAGTTTTTCTTCAGCAAATTCGAGCAACGAGATGAAACTGTCGCGTGAACCTTCTGGTAATACACTAACTGGTATGTCTACATACAATGTGCCATTAACTAACAAAGTTTTCCATTCGACTTCTTTTTGATCGCTTAGTGGACATTTAAAACTAAGCAATAACGAGTCTGGATTGTCTGCTATTTCATCAAAATCAATAAACTCAGAAGAATTTCTAAGATTACTTTTATTTTCATTTAAACTACATGTTGATTCACATGAATCTGTTGATGTGTCTGATGATGATGACGATTGCTTACGAATTTTATGCATCGATATTGGTGTAGTTGATGTCGATTTTTTTAGCGGCATTATATATTTATTTAAATTACCCACACTGCCGCTGATTATGCCGCCATCTGAATTAACACACAATACATCATCATCTTCATGATAATGTAATGAATGTTTATCAGCAGTGCTTGAATTTTTAGATTGTGCAGCGTGGGTCACATCAGGAATAGTACTGAGGCCCGGTAGCGAGACGAATACATAAATGTTTTGGCCTAGAAACAAAAAAATCAAAATTTTTGACAATAATCTATTAAAATTTTAAACTTACTGGGAAATCATGGATGTCTCAATTGACGGCAATTCAAGAGATAATGAGTCTAAAATAAAAAAAATTTAACCAAAGAACTTTTGGTATGTTTTTTTTTTCAACTTACTTGATATTGATTTAAAAATACTACTATTATAATTACTATTCAAATTAATCATTTTGTATACAATAAATAAACGATTTAGTATGAAACAAAAATATCGGTAATTTGTTGAAAATAATGTAAACGACCAAAAGTTGAATTTAAGAATCGTGTAATCAAAAGTCCAAAAGGGCAAGTGTCCGTTTAAAACAAAGTTTACGTAAGATTGAATGAATACAAACTAACGCTCTTGTGTTCGGTTTAGTTTTTGTCTTTTACAACAAAAATAGATCGATTAATAATGAAAAATTGTTTAGAAAAAAAAGTTTTTTTCTCCTTTTCCCCTCAATTGTGGCGGTTTAAAACAAAATATTCCTTTAAAAGAATATGGTCTTTTAACTGTTGCGTTTTAAAAACAAAATTATTTTTTTTTATTTTATTTTTTTTTTGAATAAAACTGAACTCTTTTCAGTGTACGTGTTTTCTATCTAACAACGTGTTTACTTGATTATAAGTTTTTTACGTTTCTTTTTTTTACTACGGAGTTCGTTGAGAGTCGCTATCGTGCCGGCTTTAAATTAAGGCTCACACGCAAAATTGAGTTTTTTGGTTTCTCAGGTTTTTTTTAAATTAAATTTGCTAAGAAAATTTCTTAGTAACTTGGATCTAAACAAAAAAAAATTTCAAAAAAATTAATTTAACAAAAAAAGACTTTAAAGTACGCAATAGAAAAAAAAACAAACTCTCTTTTAGCTTAACGAAAAAAAAAAAAAAAGAAAGAGTTTGGCTATTAAAAAGTCACATCCGTTGAAAGAATGCTTAAACATTTGTTTTTATTCTTGTACTTAGTATAAGCGTTCTTTTTTTTTAAAAAAAAAATTTAAACTAAAATCGATTGCAACTGAGTTATTTTTTTTAATAAACTAAGCAAAATGAGGTTATGAGTTTTTCGTTTTTTGTTGAATTTATATAGGAAAAAGTATGTTTTCTTAAATTATAATAAATTATTTAGGAAAAGATTTGGAAAAATTATGTTTTTTTTTGTGTTGTTGTGTGTGTGGATGAAAGCGATCATGATGACGAATGAATAATATTTTATGTTTAAAAATATACAAAAAATATTTTCTTTTAAATATTATGTTTCCAAGTTGTTGATGTAACCAAGTTTCATTCACCTAGTGAATGAAACCTTTGAAAAAAAGAGGCGGAGTCTAACACGCTTTTAGCATAATCCAAACCCTCATCTCTAGAACATTCTAAGAAAAAAAAAAGCATGATTTAATGAGCTTAATCGAATGTAGACGAGACATTTGTCAAAGAAAAAAGAACATGTTAATCTTATATGCTATGTGTTAAATTCTAGAAATTTCTTTCTTTCTCTCAATGTGTCCTAGTTATAAAAATTTTTATAAATTTGAACAAAACGCGCATTTATTTATAGTTGAAATTCTAATCATAAAATTGTTTTGTTTTTTCATTGTTAAGATTACACTCAAAATCTACTAGATTGTGTGATTTTGAAATTTCGTTGTTTGAATTTTTTTAAAAATAATTTTTTTACGCTTTTTAAATATTCACTAAGTCCTTATCTTATCGACAAAAACAATGAATCAAGTGATTACCACTGTGCTTCTAGAAAATGTTATACAACATTTATAATTATTCATGGGACATGTAAAAAAGAGTGTTCTGAAAATTTGATAAGCTAAGCATTCTTAAGCTTTGTCTTCAAGTCTTGTTATCTCTTGTTCTTAAAATTATCTCTTAGACTTGAAAATAAAAAGTTTTTTAGTAATGAAAGCAAAAGAAGCTAATAATCGAAAGCTTTTTATTGCAAATAGAAATATAATCATAAAAAAATGTTCAAATTACATAATTGCTTTTTTTTTTTCTTATTTCGCATTTGAAGTTTTTTGTTGTTGTTGTTAAAAGAAATAACAATTAGAAAATGCAAGTTTGAGTATAAGCTGTGATGTATGCATAAATCGATCATATCGATTTGATCACAAGCTCCTTAAATTCAAGAAACAAGATAAGGCGTAAATATTTATGGAAAAAAAACACATGATTCACACACACACACACGCCCTTTTAAAAGCTATAAAAAAATTCTTTTGGTTCTTTTAATTTATTAAAAATAAAATTTTGTTTTTATACAGCTAACTTTGAAATTGAATGCTTAAAAAATTTTTAATTATATTTTGAAATCATACACGAACATTACATGTCTATGTTCAGACTTTGATTATTTCTCCATTGGGAGGCTTCCTTTAAATTAAAGTTGTTGTTTTGTTTCTCTATTGCTGATTCGCAAATATGAAATTCATAATTTATTGTTCATTTCCTGATTTTTAGGCCTAGAGGATTAATAAGCCTTCAAGGAAACAGACTTTGTTCAAATAAAAAAATTTGAGAGTTTGCACCATTTTTAAGACAATAAATTTTATAAGCTCTGATTTGACTGGTAATTAAATAAAATAAATTTCTAATGTAAACAGACTCGAAAGTTACTTAGAAATAAAAAAACAACATTTTAGTTAATCAAATCCGGATCAGTTTATAAATTTGGAACCCTGGATGTTTTTTTAAATTACTTAAAATAATAAAGAACTAACTGACAAATACATCAATCTAATCTAGGGATTCTGTTAGAAATAAAAAATCTTAATTTAATTTGAGTCTTGATTAATCTCTCTTACCAATTCAAGTCATTACATTTTTTTTCCTGTCAATTAACGTCAATATTTTGATGCAGACAAACAAATTTCTTTCAAACTCTTATAGAAACAAACGAAGATTGGTTAGACCAAAATTCTTTACGACCAAAAGCTCCTGTAAATCACGCACCAAGGTGCAACTTTTCGCTATATAAAAAAAATTATTTTAGGTAGGTAGAGTGAATCACCAACTCCAAAATGATACCTCTTTAAGAATCCTAGTGCAGCTATTTGGGCTTAAAAATTAGTTTTTCCGATTTATTTCTCTTTATTCAAGCACTCAAATTGATTAAGAACCATACCATTTTGTAGATCGCACTTAGAGCTTTCTTTTGATATACAGAAAGTGGAGAGTGCATCAGACTTTTATTGGAAGTGCTTGAGGGTCCTTTATGACCTAAAATTGAAAAATTAGTTTTCCAAGAGCTGCACTAGGAGTGTTAAAGAGGTATCATTTTGGAGCTGGTGATTCACTCTACCTACGGAAATAATTTTATTCATAAAGTGCTTCGTTTGAAAAGTGCACCTGTCTTCAAAAAGCACACGGATGCGTGTTTTGTACAGGGGTCCAAAACTATTCATATCAATTTATAATCTTAGATTAAAAAATCTTTGTTTTGGGTATAGTTTAGCCACTCCCATTGCAACCTCCTGAATGAATAACTCTTAATCACAAAATTTGAACAGATGCAAACAAACTAAGCTTAAATCAGTTGTTGTTTTAAACTTACCGTTTGCTAGTTTTCATTGTTATTCTTTGAAGAATAAAATAACAAGCTTGAAAATTAAACCAACAAAAAAATATTTTTTAGGCTTTGAATTCAAAATTATTTCTAATTCACTTATTTTCAATACAATTCATTTATTGATTTTGAATTAAAATTTTACACACAAGGATAGAAGTATGAAAAGAATAAAAACTTACAGTCAACTAAAGTGCCATAAAAAAAAATGCTCGATTCACAGTCTTAAAATAGAATTTAGAAAATCAAATATAAAAAAATTTGCATAATGAAAAAAAAATGTATAAAAATAACAAATAAAGGAATTGACGTCAATCGATTTTTTTCTTTAAATGGAGATTTTCAGTATCATTAATATTTTAGTATAGGTTACCTTCATTTGACATCTAAATAAAATCGACTACGAAAAATTAAAAAAAAATAAATAAAATTCAAATATGATTAAGGTATTCGAATTTTTTTAAAATTAAAAAAAATAAACTGCCTCGTCGCTTGTATTTAAATTGTTGAATGAAAATAATCCAAACGCTTTGTTGAACCAACAAAAAAAATCTTTTAATCCATTCATTGCACGAATGTTTAGGATGTTGTTATTAAGTCTGATGTAAACATTTTGTTGTAAATGATTTATCTTTAAGTCTAGTGACGTGGATTAAAACGAAAACATGATTAAAAAAACAACAAAATTATTTAATTGAAACGAAATTCATAGACTTTAGACTCTCTTTTAAATCAATAAACTAGAAACGAATTTTTTTAAGTTAGCAATTTAACAAAAATCAGCTGCATCATTCTTATCTTTAAGTTCTAAAAAAATAAATAACACACGAGACCTTTTGATTAAAAATAAAATATGCTAAGCTTAACATTTTAGCTCAAGAATTTTGTTGAAAAATATTTTCTCAAACGTGTTATTTCCTTTTAAAACTTTTTATTTATTCTTGCATGCAAATTTTAAGCTGAGACACACTAATGTTTAGTCGCTTTGGTACTTTTAATTGAATTTTTTTAAGAAGCGCTTTTTTTCGAAATCAATAAAAATGGCGTCTGTATTTATATTCCTTATATTTTTCTTTTTTTCAAGCTTGAAATCCTAAAATAATTTAATTGAATTAATTGAAGATGATGTTCCGTACCACTGTATCCGAATAATTCTTAACTATAATTTAAATTACTGAGAATTAATTTTTAAGGAAACGATACAAGCAAAAAAAAATAAATGTTCATTAACTTTTTGCTAATAAACTTAAGCATTCATTTTTAGAAAATTTGAAATTACAAATTATATTTTTATTTTTAAATAAATCTCTAAATTAAATACATTTGTTTTATCTGTTAGACTTTCGTATTCTGAATAAGCAATTTACTTTTTTTTTAAATAAGTTTATTCCGTCGTAGCAGCATTTTCCAATTCTAAAGTCTAATTAAAATCTTATAAGAATTGTTATAACATACGCATATTTTTTACACATCAAAGCTAAAATTGATATTTTTAGTCGGGCCAAAAACAGAATTACGCATGGTTTTCCTTTATATCAAGAATCTTGACAAACTTTACTCTATTTAAATGTTTAATGTGTGTGAAACGATGATTCAGTTTTGGTTTTGCATGGATTTCTAAGACGGACTTTGACTCGAAATGATGTAAATTTAAAAAATACCTCATTCCATTGTGATATTTTATATCAATTTCCAAACACATGTTCAAAATTTAAATGAAGTAGAGCATGAGAGTTTTTTTTCACATCGTGCATACATATGTCTCTATTAATTTTAAGGTATTGGGCGGATATGGTTACCCAAAAAATTTGAGTATTTATTGGTTTTAAAGATTTTTTTTGACAATAATAGGGTTTTGGGTATACCTATCTAAATTTATGGGTTACCTGTAACCACCCTGTTGAAACTCGATTAATCGAATCAAAAGATCACGCTAAATCAGAAACAAGAAAGTATAGATTAACAGGGCAAGGAAATCAATTAAAAGGTGTTCTGTGATATCCGACTTTATGTGAATATGGTCACATATTCATATAAAAAATTTCATGATCATAAAGCTAGCCGAAAGAGTGTCTAGAGTTTTGAATAAGTAATCGACGACTGAATTGAAAAATCGAAATCTTGTTTTTTCCAAAATCAAGTAAATTCATGACTTGAATTTTCGTTGAGATAAAAAAAAATTCAAGTCATGACTTGATGAACAATTCTGAATAGCTCTCCTCGGCTACCTTATGACATTTTTTTTGAAACTCATGATTTACATTACAGATCTGAAAAAAGTTAACGAAAAAATTGACAGAATTGCAAAACCAGAGGAATGTTAATTCAATAAACATGATAAAAAACTTGATCAAAAAATATACACATTCAAAAGGAATAGGTAAAAAAAAATAAAAATGTTCACTAACTTAAAAAATGTCAAAATTGACTCAATTCCAACATTTTTAGATGAAGCTCCGCTTTCGTTGCCCGTAATCTCCCGCAAGGCTCCTCATGGGCAAAAAATAGTTCAGCATCGGTTTAGATAAACGTTAAATTTTAAAAAAAAAAAGATGTACTGTGAAGCTTAGAACAAGAACAATCTTGAAAAATCGAAATAAATTTTTATCTGTTTGTCTTATGGTAGCTAAGCATATGTAAAAAATGTAACAAACGTAAGCAGCTTGTAAAATTTTTTGCAGACATTGCTCATTGGTGTAACAATATTTGTTACATTTTGTTTACATATTCATAATCGCTATAAGACCAATATGTAAAATGTTTTTCACATCGTGCGAAAGAGGGAATCGAGCAGGGGTATTTAGCCAGGCCAAAAAGCACTGTAAAACATTTTTTTGTTAGATACGTTTAAGTTTCAAAAATATGTGCAAGTTCATTACGGGATTAAAACTTTGCCAATTTAATAAAAGCAACACATAATTAGGTAATAAACTCGGCGTTATAAAATTATAAAAATGTAAAGTGAGAAAAAAATATTTTTACATGTTTTTATACGAAATTATCAAGATCATGGTGAAAGTTAAATTTGCAACATGATTTCCATTTAACATTGTAATTAAAATAAAAAAAATTTAATTTCTAAAAAAAATATTTAAAATCTATCAGTCAGATCGCCCAGTAATTGATGTGTTTCTTCTGAAAATTCCATTTCATTCATGATAAACTCATCAACACTTTCGTATATTGAAATCTATTGTAAACAAAAAAATAAATAAATTTTTAGGATCTATATAAAAAAGATAATAATATAATTACCGTTTGATTTTTATAATAAACATTTTCATAATTTAAGAAACTCTTATAAAAATTTTGATCTCTACTAAAATCAGGATAAATTCTTCTTATATCTCCCAAAGAATTGTTTGTTTGTAAAAAAACATATTTAAGACCAGTTAATCGATCAAAATAAGTTCGGTCTATATTGATGTATAATTCAATATTAGTGTTTAAATTTAGCCCAACAAGCTTTTTGTTATCAACCAAACAACATTGATCAAACATTTCTACGCCTTGGGCGCACAGAAATTTTAATTTTATTAAATTTCTCAAATTTGGGATCGATTTTGTGTGAATAGCTAGATATTTAAGGTTTAATAAATTTAATTTTTCAAAATCATAATTATTATATTCGCCAAAGGAATTTAAATCCAAAAGCTCTAGATTTTCCAGACTATTTAAATTAGCCAAATCAACTTGATCTATTGTACATTGTAACAAATCCAAGCATACCAAGTTTTTTAACGAAAAAATCATATCGATTTGATTAAACGATGAATTGGAAATTTTTAAAATTTTTAAATTTTCAAAACCTAAAAACTTGTATTCTTTTTGAAAAAAACATGATTCGAGCATCATTTTTTGTATATTTAACGTTTTTTTGTTTTGTCTTAATTTGCATTCGTAGAGTTTTAGTTTTTCTAGACTTTTTAATTCGATTAACAGGTCCAAATTTATAAATTTAGATTCATTTTGGATTGACAAAACTTTTAAATTGTCTAAGCCTTTGAAACAACCAGGAACAAATTTGCAGTCTTGTTCAAAATTCAATTTTAATTTTACGAGATTTGGAAAATCAACAAATAGATTCTTTGACATAACTTGTTTTTGTGAAAAATTTAAATTTAATTTGACTAAATGTTTTATATTGATTATTTGACTCAACAAATTGATTTCTTCGTAAACTAATTGTTTATTTAAATAAATCTCTTTGTTGACTAATCTATTATTCTCAATGTTGGTTAAATCGCATATTGGCTTGTCCTGATGATATAAATTTATCAAATATGTATATGTATAACTAATTATACTATCTCGATTTGTTTTTATTTTAATCGCCCCGTATAACTTTTTAATATACATTTTCGAATAATAAAAATTTGTAATTGCTAGTTTCATTTTCAAGCTATTTGGTGCTAAACAAGCGAACCTCGGTTTAAAATAGTCGTATGGGTCATTTTTTAATTGCCTTTCTCTCATTGAATCCAAGTATTTTAAATTTTCTTTAAAAATTTCGTCAATTTTTAGCAGCATTTCAGAACGAATTGAATTTAGCTCTATTGCTTCTGATTTATTTTCTAGTTGACAAGCTTTAATTAATAAATTTTCTGTTTCAACATCTATTTTGTTTTTAAGCTCATCGTAATATTTGATTACTTCTTGTTTGATAGAGTTCATTTTCTAAAAATAAAATTAATTCACAAAGTTTTTATTCTAATTTTAACTTCGTATTTTGAGTCACGTTTACAGTGGTTCTTGGGAAATGTAGCGTTCGGTTCGCAACCATTCCAAAAACGGAACGGGGATTTAAAAGGGTTCCGTTCCAGATAAACGTTTCGTTCCAAATAACCGTTCTGTTCGAAGTAAGGGTTCCGTTCCAAATATCCGTTCCGTGTCAAAAATATATAAATCATTTAAGGGTAGTTTTAAAGACTATTTTTGATAAAAAAGGACAATGGAGCAATCATTGAATCGAAAAATTAAAAATTTAAAAAAAAATTAAATTAAATTATTTGAAAAAAACTTTATTAACAAGAACCCTTACTTGGAACGGAACGGTTATTTGGAACGGAACACTTAAAGAACGGAACTCCTATGGAACGGAATAGAACCCTTTTAAATCCCCGTTCCGTTTTTGGAACGGTTGCGAACGGAACTTTACATTTTCGCAAGAACCACTGTAGTTAGTTAAAATAACACTAAACAAAAAATTAAAATAAATGTAAATTTAAGAGTTAAAATAGATTTTTTCCCAAAAAAGAAAATTTCGGAGGAAATAATAAGAAAAATAATTCCTCACACTTCAATTGACCACCCTAACGCACCCCTCACACTTATTTCCAGTACCCTAATATACTAGTTTTCAACAAAATCTGCCTCACCCACTGTTAAAGATTGCTGCTATTGACTTGAACAACATAAAAATGTCTTACTTAGAGTGTGATTCAAAAAATTCTACTTGACAAGAATCTAATATTACTCTTAGGCATTCCGGCGATAGAAAATTCCATAGTTTAGAATGTTCTGCTGAATGAGTCTCATATTTTAGGATTCAATTTTAGGCGTTCCGTAATTCGATTCCATGTTTTAAGTAACACCTTTTTTTTCATATCGTAGAGATGTCTCCATTAATTTTAAGGTATTGGTGGAAATGGTTATCAAGTCAAGTGACGGTGACTTGACTTTTTGTTGAATTTTAAACAATTCAAATCATTACACGATGAACAATTCTGAATAGCTTCAATATTTAAAACTCTCATGAGCTACCTTAAGAAATTTTGAAACATGAAACTCTAGATCATGATTTAAGATTATTAAGATTTTGAAAATAATTTCGAGAAAAAAAAATTACATTGAACTAACACTAACAAACGAAGTTCGGATAATTTGTTCATTACGAAATGAAACTTTACCAATTTAATAAAAGCAAAAAATAGTTAGGAAATAAACTCGGTGTTACTCAAGTTATAATTTAAGAAAAATTTCAATAAAAACGTGAAAATTAATCAAAAAACTTATAAAAAAATATTAAAATGCTTCAAATAAATCTGACAAAAACTTTAAAATAATCTTTACAAAAAAATTTATTTGATTTCTTTTAATTTATTTCTAAATTTATCAAATTAATCCTTTCTCGAATGAATGCGAACTAAATAAAATTACCAAATCGAAAAAAAAATTGTTTATTTGACTGAACTCATACAGTTCAAAACTTCCCAAATTTTACATGCTGATTACAATGCCGGTCATCATAACCAAATTCTCATTTGCACACGTCTAATTTTTTGGTGTTCTCTGATTTGCTCTTTGTGCCGGGCTATAAATTTGAATCGATGGTCTGTCTTTATTTCTAGCTCCTTTTTGTGTGTCCACTTTTTCACTTTGATCTTTAGACTTTTCTTCTTTGTTCGATCGAGCCTCGTTGACATTCGATTGTTTACTGGGTGTTGGTAATTTTTCTTTGTAAGGTTTTTCATCATAATTTCTTGAATTATTGTTTCTGTTTCCCCCAAAGCCACCCGAATTTCGGTATCCATAATTTCCTTTATTTTGAGAATTTCCCTGGGAACTAGCTGAAGATGATGGTCTATTATCTTTATTTTCCTTCGGCTGAGAGATCTTTGGAGGATCGCGTTGTTTTTCAGGCTCGTTTTTACTTGAACCACCAAGACCTGAATTTTTGACGGACTCCGATTTGAACTCGGATTTTGGTGCAAGAGTAATTTTAGGCTGTGGATCAGATTTTTGTAAACCTGATTTATTTGGTTTACTTGAATCATAGTCTTTTGATTTATAACTTGATCCATAGTAATAATCGTCTCTTCTCTTGCTTCCATAACCACTTCCTCCATATTTTTTATCATCATCACGGTCTCGTCTACGATTACCTCTATCTCTGTCACGATCTCGCTACAAAATAAATAGGTAAGCTCAAGTGAAATCAAGGTTCAAATTCTGAAACTTACATCCTTTCCTGATCGTTTGTCCTCTTTTTTCTTTCTCAAGAATTCCAAAAGCGGGGTTGTTAATTTAGGAGCCGAATTAGGCCCACTATTATCTTTTTCCTTTTGTTCTAATTCTTCCAAAATGGCTTCACACGTTGGTAATTGATCACCTGATGGTTTACCAAAATTTTCTAAATACTTAATGTAATCCGTGTCTTCTTCAATTGTGTTACATTTCGAGTCTTTTTTAGGTGGGTTTTTCGGATCGAATTTATATCTACGTTGATAAGGTGCGTACTCCACCAAAGCTGGATATTCGTTTGACTTCGAATCAACAAAAACATAATTGTCAAAACGGTCTCTAAAATTGAACACATCTTCATGATTTTTGAAACAAATGTAAGCTCTTGAGAACGAATTAGCACCCAAACTTAAATCACCATTACAATAACTAAAATAGTCATATTCTGGTAATGGAGATACAATATCTAAAAATTGCTCTTTTGTAAAACTTGGTGGAAGTCTTCTGATTACTATTTTTTTGACTGGATGATCGACTGATTTTTCAGGATCACTTTTTGTGGCAGTGCTTGATGTCATTTCTTTTTTTTTGTTTCTAAAATTTCAAAATCATAAAAATGTAAATTGAGAAAAAAATTATTTTTACATTTTTTATTTTTGAAACGAAATTATCAAGATCATAGTTAAAGTTAAATTTGCAACATGATTTCAATTGTGAAATATAAAAGAAAAATCTTGAATTCAAACAAAGAATAATTTGAAATTTTTTTTTTTACTCCTTCGAAAAATTCGATTTTTTTTAAAAAACACGTTTTTGGTCGATTACAATAAAAATGGCTGATGATGAACAAGAAACTTATAAATTATGGAAAATAAGAAAAACAGCTCTTCAATTATGTCACGATCGTGGTTATATTGTAGCCACTGAAGAATTGGAACAAACTCTAGATAATTTTAAGCAAACATACGGTGATAAACCAAGTCAAGGCGAACCGAGTAGATCAAGACTTATTTTATTAGTATCTCACAATGACGATCCAGCTGATCAAATGTACATTTTCTTTTGTGAGGAAAAGAAAATTGGTCAAAAAACATTGGAGAATTATGTTCGAAAAATGGAGGAACAAGATATAAGTCGCGCTATTGTTGTTGTTCAAGATGGTCTTACACCAAGTGCTAAAAAATTGATTGAGAGTTTAAAGCCAAATGTAACAATTGAACCTTTCATGGAAGCTGAATTGATGATCAATATTACGAACCATTTTGTAAGATTTTTTATCTTCAGACTTTAAACTAGCTTTGCCGCTTAATCGTCTCAATTTTTAAGTTGGTTCCTCAACATGTATTGTTAACACAAGATGAGAAAAAAGAGCTTTTGATCAGATAGTAAGTTTATTTGAACTGTAGAACTTTGTGAAGTGGAATTTTAAAGTCTAATTTTCTTAAGCAAATTGAAAGAAAATCAACTTCCAAGAATAAGACAAGATGATCCAATAGCAAGATATTTTGGACTCAAAAAAGGACAGGTAGATTGATTAAATTCAAACGATTTTAATTTTCTTTATTCGCTTTTAATCAAACAAAGGTTGTGAGAATTATTCGTACATCGGAAACAGCTGGTCGATATGTTACTTATCGTTTAGTATGTTAAATAAAATATTCTTTAGACTAAATGGTTATTAAATTTGTAAAAAATAAAAAAATTGGTTAAATAAAGGTTAATTTTACGTTTCAATGAATTTTTTTCAAGAATTAAAATCTTCACAAATACAGCACTGTTAGTGAAAAAAGGCGTACCTTCCCCGTACCGTACCACCGTACTTTACTACTAAACACTTTCTTCTGAATCAAAATAAGTCGGCTACGTTAATATTTATCAGGAGAGATAGATTCCACTGTTTATGAAAAATTTCCTAGCGCTTTCTTTCTTGATAAATACTAGTTGACCCGCTCCGCAACAATTGCGGAGAAAATAATTATTAATTCCTTTAGTATAAGATTTATGTTATACTTGTTTGTATAAATTAGTATAAGTTAAAGCTTATTAAATTTTGAATTACTTGAATTTGTAGAAAAAAAAAGATGAGAGTGAAAAGAGAACTTAATTTTGGGGTACTGTATTAAACCTCAATAAAAAACCTCTTTTTTTTTAAAAACTTTTTTTTCGAGTAGAAGATTTTTGTTTTTTTCTTTTTGAATCAACATGAGATAAATGTATTAAAAGAAATTGACCCAAATCAGCAATCTTTTTTTCAGCTTACTTTCGTTGGAATATTGACCATGATCTTGTCCTATTAAAACCTTCCTTCGCTTCATTCACCTGCGAGTTCTCGTAAATCCACTTTTAAAGAAAACAATGTCGTTCCCTAAAGCGTAAAAGTTAATTTTTTTATGCTAAAATTAGCTTTTATTATCTCAAAATAAAATGAAAAGGACTGAGTCTTAAGGTAAATTAACATGTCAACTTTTAGTAGTCCTTTAGTAATAAGAACGTTTTAAAAATTAGAACATCTAAATAAAAAATAATATTCAGAAAAATCAGATCTTTAGTTATCCATCTCGGTCGACGACCACCTCCTGCGTGAGTAACCCAACCTACCCAGCGTTTGTAGTGTATACTTCAGTAGCTTATGAGATCTATTAATTTCACTCTCCAAAAAAAAAATCCTTCTGCGTAATCCAGATCAGAGGCTTTTCTTTCTTGTCTTTTAGATTTCTAAATGGAGTGAAAACGTAGCTTTGTAGCACTCTTGTAATACTATGGAAGTCAAATGGAAGTTAATCCTGTCCTTCGAAAAACACTTGAATGCTTACTTTCGTACAAAACACGGTTTTGGTCGACAAACTTTATTGGTAAACTCGCTCATCAGGCTATGTGAAGTTTTGTCTCAAAATTTCAAGGTTCAAGGTTAATCAACAGGCTAGTGCCCTTGCCTAATTAAAGACTGATTAACTCTCCATTTATTCATTAAAAATAAAAATTATAAATTGAATATAAAAATTATGTTTTCAAAAATAAAAAATTTTAAAGTTTAAATTTAATTTATCAAAAATTTTTATTGCTTCATCATAAATTCGATTGATGTTGTTGAATATTGACAGCTTGAATGTAGTAAATTTTAGGACCATTCTGTTAACAATGAACTTGTTCGCTATTTTTGAATACACATACCCAAATGTATTCTCACCACTCTTTGTTTTGGAACTTGGTACCATAAAATCATTCTTTTTTCTGAAGTTGTATTCAATCTTTCTTGATTCATTCGATACTAATTGTTCTTTGAGTTGTGTTGGCGCGTTATCAAATGTTATAATTTTGTAAGAGAAGGACAGCATTCTCTCCAAAGCTCGATGTTGAAACGCAAAAAGACCAAATGGATCAAAAACTATTCAATTATAACAACTTAAGGATCATTTTAAATTATTGTAGAGATGGATATTATTGAGAAGAAATAATTTCTTGGTACAGGGAGCTCTTGTGCAAAACTCTGCAACTCTGCGATTTTAATTGCGTATTAATTTAAATTTTAAAATTCGAATTAAAACGAAAAATTTCTTTTTGGTAAAAACTTTATTAACAATTCGCGACGTTTCGCTAAAACGGAGTTACCATTATCAAGCTGTTAATTGATCTAAAAGGGAAATACAATTTAAATACAAGGAAAATTTTTGAAGTTAGAAATAAAATTATAATATTTCAAAAATTGAAACGCATATCTAATTAGTGGGGTTATAACTGCAAATACATATGTAATTGCAACCCCACTAATCGCTTGTTTTTCGAAACTGCGGATATGCTTGGATTATGAGTGTTTTAATTTCGTAGTTGGACTGAGAGTTCAACTGTTTGTTAAGAGACGGTTTTCGTTTAAGGATGTGTAACAATTCTTTAATTCGTAGTTTCATATCCGTATCCGCTTTGTCGATTATTTCGATGTTGTCGTAATCCATCAGGTGTCCAGTGCTTGATTCGTGCTGGCAACATGATGATCCATTCGACTTTTTATGTTCATTTATTCGATACGATAGAATTCGTTTACATTTACCTATGTAGTTCGCATCGCAACCCTTGCAATTGATCTTGTACACTACGAGTGATTTGTCTTCGTTCCTCCTGATGTTATCCTTGAGCGGGAAATGACTCGCAATGGTTTTTGGTGTTTGGTAGGCGACGTTGAAATCAACTTGTGGGAAGTTGCTACTGACAAGGTGCTTAAGTCTTTTAGCAAAATCTTCACATTTGTTGTTAGCGTAAGGTAGGACGATGTACCTTTTATATTCTTGTGGTATGTTGTCTTCGTTTGTTGTCGTTTTGTTTTTCTTATTTTTGTATCTTTCGAACTCGTTTAATATAATATCCTCCGGATATTGATTTTTTGATAAGATGCACTTAAGTTTCTCGAATTCAAGATCTTTATCGTTCACTACATATAGCTTCAATACGATTGAGAAGGCAATGGATGAGACCTATTTTGTACTTCCTGGCTGTCAGGCTAGTCCAATTTAGGTAGACACCTGTGAATGTCTTTTTATGATAGATGGTGGTTCCATATTTGTCAATGCTTCTCTTAACTCGAGTATCTAGAAACGGTAGTGTACCATTCTCTTCATGCTCGATTGTGAACTTGATGTTTGGATGTTGTTTGTTCAGGAATTCGAGACATTTGATTGCATTACTCTTGTGATTGAGAGTTGCAAACACATCATCTACGTATCTTCTCCATAGACCAATGCCTAACTCTTGAAGTTCTTTCATATGTCTATTTTCGAATTCCGACATGAAGATATTAGCAAACAAAGGACCAAGTGGAGAGCCCATTGCTACGCCGTCGACCTGATCGTAATATTCACCATTAAATTGAAAATGTGACTCTTGAGTACACACAATGAGAAGGTGTTTTAGCTCTTCTCTTTTCAACCCGTGGAAAATGTCACGTCCGTCTTTATAAACACGATTAAGGATGATCTCAATCGTTTCCAAGGTAGGTATATTAGTAAACAATGACTCAACATCAAAGCTTACCATATACGGGTGGTCGTTAGGGTTCAAACTTGCAACTTTATTCACAAAATCGAACGTATCTTTTAGTATCGATTGATTGTCCTCGAGCAACGGTTTCAAAATCTCAATTACATATGTATATGCAGTTATAACCCCACTAATTAGAGTGTACAAGATCAATTGCAAGGGTTGCGATGCGAACTACATAGGTAAATGTAAACGAATTCTATCGTATCGAATAAATGAACATAAAAAGTCGAATGGATCATCATGTTGCCAGCACGAATCAAGCACTGGACACCTGATGGATTACGACAACATCGAAATAATCGACAAAGCGGATACGGATATGAAACTACGAATTAAAGAATTGTTACACATCCTTAAACGAAAACCGTCTCTTAACAAACAGTTGAACTCTCAGTCCAACTACGAAATTAAAACACTCATAATCCAAGCATATCCGCAGTTTCGAAAAACAAGCGATTAGTGGGGTTGCAATTACATATGTATTTGCAGTTATAACCCCACTAATTAGATATGCGTTTCAATTTTTGAAATATTATAATTTTATTTCTAACTTAAAAATTTTCCTTGTATTTAAATTGTATTTCCCTTTTAGATCAATTAACAGCTTGATAACGGTAACTCCGTTTTACCGAAACGTCGCGAATTGTTAATAAAGTTTTTACCAAAAAGAAATTTTTCGTTTTTATTCGAATTTTATAATCGATCGAAATGTTAAAATTTAAATTTTTTTCACTAAATTTTATTTTTTAAACTACGCAAAACGGACTCGGAGTTTTGAACTTATTGAGTCTTGAAGAAAGACGTTTAAGAGATGATCTGATTCAAAAGTTCAAAATTGTCCACAAGCTTGAAGACATAAAATTGATGAGAAGGGTTAATTATACTAGGAGTTTGTCTCTCAATCTAAGAAGATCAAACGATAAAAAATTGGTGAGAGAAATAAATCGTAGAGGATTGTACCGCTACAATTTTTTGACAAACAGAGTAGTTGAAGTATGGAATAAATTATCGACGAGTGCGGTGAATGCAAAGTCAATCAATGCTTTTAAGTCAATAGTTGATAAAGAAGTTTTTGGAATTGCTCAAAGAAACGACTGCCACGGCTCTTTCAGGGCTAAACGCGATCAAGCGTTAGTGTAGACAATTGTCTACCGCAGTATTACTACCACTACTACTATTACTTTGGTAGTCACTGATAAATCAACAAGAGGTGCTGTCGACAAAAGTTTAAGTACTTCGGCTGTTGTCGACAAAACGGAGAGAAGTACAAAATACAAACCAAGGATGCTTAAGATCGCGACCTTTAACGTCCGAACACATTCAGACACAAATATCGAATGCTCCGACCGCCCAACAATTAAGAACAAAGTCGAGTAAATAATAAGAGGGTGTACAAACGTGAAAATCGACATAGACATACTATGCATTCAAGAGCATCGATTAATAACGGAATCAAACGAAGATGTAAATCATTTGAAATCGAATAACTGGACCCTTATCCATACCAACTCAAACCATCAAAGCCATGGCAATCCTCTTAAGAGATAGATTGCTTAGTATCGTCACATCTGTCTAGGTCATTTCAACCCGAATTATGGCTATACACCTACAGGGAACCCAAAAATGTGCGTGATTTACGCCTACGCTCCAACAGAAGTGGCGTCGTCAAGCGAAAAAGACCGATTCTACAATGATCTCAAAGACCTCCTACTGTCAATACCACCACATACAGTAGTAGTAACAGCTGGTGACTTTAACGCTCGGTTGGGATCGGATTATCAATCGATTCGACCACATATTATCGGAAAGCATTGTGTACAAGACAATACGAACAACAATGGCCAACGCCTAATCGATCTTTGTGAGAAGACCAATATCAAGCCTCTATATACACACTTTCCAAATAGGAAGTCGAGACTGATGACTTACAGAAGCCCAAAAAACGTTTGGTATCAGTTGGGCCACATGATGATAAATCGAAAATGGTGGAAATCAATTAAAAACTGTCGAGCAAACAACAGCTAGGACATTGCCTCGGATCACAAAGTGGTATGTGCCAACTTCAAAATATCGCTTAGAACAACAAAGAGATCCGAAACAACAATGGTTAAGTTCAAAAGGCGCTCAAAGAATCGAGCGAAGACCAAGTCCAAACAACCAGATT
The DNA here is from genome assembly GCA_022207745.1 of Brachionus rubens. Taxonomy (NCBI): domain Eukaryota; kingdom Metazoa; phylum Rotifera; class Eurotatoria; order Ploima; family Brachionidae; genus Brachionus; species Brachionus rubens. The sequence goes on along the minus strand of JAJVHD010000011.1, from coordinate 3,638,806 downwards.
GGGTCAACCCTTCAACTCTACTTCTCATTGAAGAACAAGAAAAAGCAAAAAAGAAGTACAAAGAAACGAGAAAAGATTCAGACAAAGAAAAGTGGAGAGATTTACAGTTCAGAGTTTCCAATTCCCTTCAAATCGATCGAAAGATTAATATTGAAAATCAACTAATAGAATTAGAGATGGCTGACAGAAAGCATGAGTATGGAACAACATGGAAATTGAAAAATAAAACGAGTGAAAAGTCGGACAAGACCAGGACCAAAGTTCGAAGAGTACCCAATCAAGTACAAATCGGATGAGATTGGGTACTCTGTCGGTAACCCAAAGTCACCGACAGAGTACCCAATCTCATCCGCTGATATCCCTACAATCATTACGATAGAAATAATGAGAGAAGAGGTCGTCGAGGTGATCAAAACCCTAAAGAACAACAAAGCCCCAGGAACTGATAGCGCAGCCACTGGTGAAGTCCTTAAGCATGGAGACGAGTCAATAATCACTGAATTACAAAAAATAATTCAAATTGTTTATGATAAAGAACGCGCACCAGCTCAGTGGACTTCCAGTTTGATTGTGCCTCTTCCGAAAAAGGGAGATCTCAAGTTAATGACCAACTATAGAGGAATAAGCTTGATGGAATAAGCTTGAAGTTAAACAATCGGGTTCTCTTCAACCGAATTCGTGGACCAATCGACAAGATTCTCAAAAAAATCAAGCTGGATTCAGAACAGGACGCAGCTGTATTCAACAAATTCATATATTGAGACGAATATATATAGTTTATAGTTTATTTAATTCATATAAAATGGCACAATAATTGATACACACTCAGGGTGTTGTATCTGTGAATTACTTTATATTAGTTTACAATGGTAAAAAATTTAAATTAAAGATCAAAAATAAAATAAGTGTGAAGTTGAAAAAGATTAAGATAAAATAAAACAAAAGGAATTGTATTATGTGAAGGTTATATTTTTTTAGCATGGAATGATCTCATATGTGTTTTGATACCGATCTTAGCTTCAAAATATTTACCACATCTGGTGCATTCTGATTTGGGTTTAATTGACGTTTTAGGAACTTCTGTTTGTGCGCTATTATCGTTGGTTGTTTTTGCAAAATTAAATAAGTTTTTCTTGCTTTCGTCGTCTCTTAGGATTCGGATACTTTTTTGTACTATACTATCGTTGTATGTGTTCGTTTTAGCCGGTTTTGTTTTAAAGCAAAAGTCAGAGTAAGATCTGTCAGTATTTCGAGATTTCATGGAAATTTCGTTATTCGGGTCGACGAGGATCTTTGATACTTTTTTAAGGCTCATTAATTCGATTCGTTCAACAGCACCAACTAAATTGTATTTTTCAAGTGCCTCATTTTTATTGATACCAATTATTCTCAGGATTCGTTTCTGTAGGTCACATATTTCTGTTTTGATTCCTTTACTTGCCATAGAGAGCACCGGGCTATTGTAATCGAGGTGGCTTACTACAAGGCTTTTGTAAACAGTCACCAAAATTTCTTTATTGAATCCAAGACGCTTGAGTTGTTTTATCAAGAATGGGAAGTGACTCGTGTTCTTTTCGATATGCTCCCACTGCTGACCCCAGTCAAGTCTGTTGTTAATTTCGATACCTAGGTATCGATATGATTCTACGACTTGTAGTTCTGTGTCATTTAGGCAAAGGCTTGGTGGTGTATCTGAGTCTTTTCCAGGCGAAAATACGATTTTACATTTGTTTGTGTTTAAGCGCATTTTGTTTTCAGCACACCATTTTTGGACTCCGTTAAAATTTCTTGTGGCAGTTCGCTACAGGCTTTTCCAATTATGTGACTAAGGATATCATCAGCGTATTTTCAATATCGGCCTCTTTCGGGAGGTATTCGTTAATATCTGAGATAAACAAAATGAAAAGACTCGGTCCGAGGACACTCCCTTGGATAACCCCGGCCTCGACTTGTCTCCATTCTGTTTCAGTTCCATTCAAGCTGACTCGTTGTTTCCTTTTAGTAAGATAAGAAAATATCCATGATACAAGCCATTCAGGTAGTAACTTTCGTAATTTGTTAAGCAGTTTCTCATGGTCTACAAGGTCGAATGCTTTGGCAAAATCGAAGAAAATAGCTAGGAAAGATTTCTTTTGGTCGATGGCCATACTCCAGTCGTCGATTAATTTTATGATGGCATCCATTGTTGATTTTCCTGGTAAAAATCCATGTTGTTTATTCGTTTTCCATATGTGTTTTGTTTTTTCGAGTATAAACCGACAGAGTATTCTTTCAAATACTTTTGATAAAATAGATGTTACATTAATCGGTCTGTAGTCTCCAGGTTCTTTTGGGTTGTCGACTTTTGGAATCGGAGTAATGTTAGCGAGTTTCCACTGGCTCGGTACGAATGATTGTTTGAGATAGCTGTTAAATAATTCTACTAAGATATCGGCTATTTCAAAACGTGAAGATTTCAACAGTCTTGCCGACAGATTATCTGGACCGGTTGCACTTATTTTAAGCTGCTCGAGAGCTTTAATGATGGTTGAGTGGTTAAAAATATGTTCAAATTTCTGATTTTTTTTTAAAAAGCCACTAAGATCTGGTTGTGTTTCACCGTTCCACACATTATAAAACCCGTCGTTCAGTCTTCTCACAAGTCCTGTATCTGTTAGTCGGTCCAAGATGTTAGTCGTCTCTTTTGTGAATTTGCCAACTTCTTTCCACCAGTATGGTTTACCTACAACGTACTTTTTCCGAAAAAAGTCTTTTTTTCTCTTTCTGATCTCGAGTCTAATTTTGTTTGATAGGGTCTTGCGTTCTTCTTTTTCGCCTTTATTGAACAAGCGTTGCCTTTGCGAGATCATTTTCTTAATTTCAAGAGTCATCCACGGTTGATGGTCTTTGGATTTGATCGTTTTAATCGGCTGAGAAAGATTTTCGGCGTTCAGCATCAGGTCGTAGAAATTGTCTGTAGCTCCTTGAGGGTCAGATTTGTTTAATTCAGTTGTTTTTGTCCAGTCTATGTTTCTAATGCAGTGGACAGTGTCTCTAATTTTACCACTCCTGATTTGTTTTTTTATCACATTTGGTTTAGTGTTCTTATAGCTATGTAAACACAGAGTATCAGTACCGATGAAAATCCTCGTGGCAATTTGTTTGGATAAGCTCTGTCCATTTTGATTTCAATTTTGGGTTTCTCATAGTTCTTTACCCATGCTGGTTCTTCTGTTGTTTGGAGCTCGATTGGTGCACATCTCTACGAGAATTGTTTTTTGATAAGGATGAGTGTCCCGCCACCACGTGCTGTTGATCTAGGTGCACTGAGCTTGTGGTATTCATTGTTCAATAATCTCTTGGTGACCTCGTTTTGTTCCGGGGTTATCCAAGTCTCTGTAATACAGACAATATCTGCTTTTGTGTCTTCTAACATTTGATTGACACATTCGATTTTGTTTACTATTGATCTGACGTTTGTGGTGATGATTGTGGGTAGTCTATCGGTCGTTTGAGGTATAAACGGCTTTGAGAGCGCTGAAAGTGTAGTTTGTTTGGCTTGTGAGGCAAATTTTCTTTTTAATACCCTTCTTCTCTGTTGATACTTGTTGTTTCTCGCTCGTTTTCTCGCTTGTCTCTCATCAATTTGTCTCTACCTCGAGTTTCTAAAGATGTTTAACTCTTTCAATCTCTCCCAGGTTTGTTGGTCTAGGCCTTGAGAAAGAGTCTTGGCTCTGAGGCTGTGAAGTAAAGCTGGTTCAATACGCATTCTGCCGTTAGGGGTAATCGGTACGGTAGTTAAATTCGCGAACAGGGATTAGATATCTAATCTCAAATTAATAGAAAATTGCGCGCTAAAACCGTTTAATTTTAACGTTTCAATTTATCAATTCTGTTTCGAATTTTTTTTTTTTTTTTATTCTCAGAACAAACCCCTTATTATAATTTTCATGGATTTCAAGAAAGCTTTTGACTCGGTCGATCGAAAAATGATGTTCGCCATCTTACGTCATTATGGAATACCAAAAAAGATCGTCGACACAATCCGTGTTTTGTATGAGAACTCAACAAGCCGAGTGTTCTTCGAGGACCACCTGTCAATGTGATTGGAAATGACTTTCCAATCACAACAGGAGTCTTACAAGGTGACGTTCTGGCCCCATTCCTTTTTATTATAGTTATAGACTATATTACAAGATCTTCAGAAGGGGATTTTGGGTATCTAACGCACAGGGGCTCAAACCCAAGTACAAACAGAACACTTAGAAATGCAGTTAACCGTCAAGAAAGAAAAGTCTCTGATTTAGACTTTGCAGACGACATCGCTCTACTAGAGAGTGAATTCATAAAAGCTCAAAAACAACTCGAAGCATACAATTCAAACGCCAAGAAGGTTGGATTCGTCACGCACGAGGAAAAGACCGTCCTCATGGTGCGAAATGAAGATTCAGATTTCAAGATTACATTAAACGGAAGAAATCTAAACTTAAAAGCCTTCCAAAATCGAATAATTAGTAAGTTAGCGGTCCTCAATCACAACATCCTCGACAAAATCAACTCACCAATCGAGCTTAAGAACTCCTTTAAACGCAATAAAGAAACAAACAGGTCATATCGTTTTCGTAATGACAACGACTTCGTCATCCCAAACAAAGGAAAATTCAATGATAAAATGGAGGACACATTTGCCCATTTTTTTGCAAAATTTATCAATAAATTAATCATAAACGATATGGAAATCAGCATTGGATTCTTCAAACAAAGAATCACAAACAACGAAAACTTAAATTTTAAAAAATTTATGAAAATCTTCCCTAAATTTGATATAATGGGTCTCTACGAAATACACCCCGCCCCCATTTTTTGAAAAACACACACCCGGGTGTTAAACCTTATTTTTAACTCCAAACAAAAACTTCATGATACATATAGGTTTCTCTCATTCTGAGCTTTCATTTGAGCGATCTTTTTTTTTTTTTATATATTCAATTCTTTTATTCAACAAAAGGAATACTCTTCATAACTCAGACTTCGGTTTTGAAATTGAGAGAAGAAGTTCAAATTCCCTGGTTTTAAACTAACTGACCTCGACGGGTTAGTTGATTAATTTATTCAATAAAAAAAATCATTGAAATTGCTTTTCAAGTTTCAAGTACAACCGAACGGCTAGTGCCAAATCCGAAGGTCGATTGACTCCATTTATTAAAAAAGAATTGAATATATAAAAAAAAAAAAGATCGCTCAAATGAAAGCTCAAATGAAAGCTCAGAATGAGAGAAACCTATATGTATCATGAAGTTTTTGTTTGGAGTTAAAAATAAGGATTTACACCCGGGTGTGTGTTTTTCAAAAAATGGGGGCGGGGTGTATTTCGTAGAGACCCATTATATCAAATTTAGGGAAGATTTTCATAAATTTTTTAAAATTTAAGTTTTCGTTGTTTGTGATTCTTTGTTTGAAGAATCCAATGCTGATTTCCATATCGTTTATGATTAATTTATTGATAAATTTTGCAAAAAAATGGGCAAATGTGTCCTCCATTTTATCATTGAATTTTCCTTTGTTTGGGATGACGAAGTCGTTGTCATTACGAAAACGATATGACCTGTTTGTTTCTTTATTGCGTTTAAAGGAGTTCTTAAGCTCGATTGGTGAGTTGATTTTGTCGAGGATGTTGTGATTGAGGACCGCTAACTTACTAATTATTCGATTTTGGAAGGCTTTTAAGTTTAGATTTCTTCCGTTTAATGTAATCTTGAAATCTGAATCTTCATTTCGCACCATGAGGACGGTCTTTTCCTCGTGCGTGACGAATCCAACCTTCTTGGCGTTTGAATTGTATGCTTCGAGTTGTTTTTGAGCTTTTATGAATTCACTCTCTAGTAGAGCGATGTCGTCTGCAAAGTCTAAATCAGAGACTTTTCTTTCTTGACGGTTAACTGCATTTCTAAGTGTTCTGTTTGTACTTGGGTTTGAGCCCCTGTGCGTTAGATACCCAAAATCCCCTTCTGAAGATCTTGTAATATAGTCTATAACTATAATAAAAAGGAATTGGGCCAGAACGTCACCTTGTAAGACTCCTGTTGTGATTGGAAAGTCATTTCCAATCACATTGACAGGTGGTCCTCGAAGAACACTCGGCTTGTTGAGTTCTCATACAAAACACGGATTGTGTCGACGATCTTTTTTGGTATTCCATAATGACGTAAGATGGCGAACATCATTTTTCGATCGACCGAGTCAAAAGCTTTCTTGAAATCCATGAAAATTATAATAAGGGGTTTGTTCTGAGCGTCAGCTTTCTTGAAAACCTCATTCTCTATACCCTTTTGGACAACTCCAATTCCTTTCTCATGTGAAAAGGGACTCTCTGATGTTTCATGTAGACCGGTTCAATTGTTTCGTCGATATCTAATTTAACCTCATAATCTTTAAGCTTACCGAGCTTATCACTAAAAACCTTCAGAAATCGCTTTTTAAGGTAATCAATTGAGACTGGCTCAACACTGTTGACTATTTTGACAACTCCAAGACTTGTAATGGTCTCATATCCCAAAAGGCATATCTCGTTACCTTTGGCCACTGAAACTGTAGTCTTAACTTTATGCCCATTGTACTCTACAATCGCCTCAAATTCACCAATAAACTCAATAGGGGTTGTATTTTGATAGCTAAATGCTAACCCTTTCGATGACCTAAGAGACGGTTTTGGAACTAGATCTTCATAAACCTTTTGATTTATGACATCAATGGTCGAACATGTATCAACATACATCTCTACTTGGTTGTTATTGATCAAAAATGGCAATTTTGGCAACCTGTCTGATTCACCACTAACTGCTAAAATGTACCCAGTTGACATAAGATTTTAAAAAAATAATGTTTAAAAGTCTTTTTTAAAACGATACATGTTAAATTGGAATATTGGAATCGTCTTGATTTATAGATCACTAAAAAGCAGTGATGCTCTCAGAATTTAAAAAGAGGAAATTCTCTTTATTCTAAAGAAAGGTAAGTAGACACGTCACCTTTTAGTTTAGCGAGGCTAAAATTGAGCTTGTAAAGGAGCTCTGTAATGGATCTTAGTCTATTTAGCTGCATAAGAGGAAGTTAACTTATCTAACAATTTCTCTTGTCCCACACATCTTGCCAGTTTGGATCAAGTTGCTAATTTGAATCATTTCTTTCGGAATTTGTATCAAACTTAATCTTATCGTCAATCTTTTTTTCAATAATCCATATCTTTAAAAAAAGGGAGTAGGCGCGTCTACCCGCGTTTCAATTTTGAGAGAAGCCCTGCTAAAAAGAGTAACTTTTAAGTTTTAACTTTATGTAACATTTTTGGATTGAAGAGACGATTTTAAACAAAACTGTGGGGTTTATTTAAGAATCTAAGTCGATTTAGTCATTGGACAAGCCTTCTGAAAGGTTAAAGGAATACTTTAGGACGCTAAAGCGACAGCGTAAGGATGTAAGACAAAGAAATTATATTTTCGTGTACAACATATGCATGCTTATTTATGTTAAATCAAAGATATAGTCTTTTTTAAACTTAATTCAAAACTAAAGTAAAATACAAAAAAAAAATATATTGAATAACTAAAAGAGTTTATCAACCCATACGCACAAAGTTTTTTCTTATTTAATTGCTATCTAAATTTATCTATAAAAATTATGCACCACCATTACGGGGTCTTTTAACAATTCCTCCATTTTTAATGTCCATTTCCGAATGATCTCTTTCAGAAAAAGATCTTTTGTTTTCAAAAGAACTATTCGGTTCATAAATTTCCATTTTCCAATTATCTTTTGCATTTTTAGGCAAATCATTTGCTTTTGAACAATCGATTGGTATGCCAGGATTTTTGTTTCTTATTTTTTTAGCATCATACCAAATTTCTTGAAAATTAATTCCAACTCGAGCTTTTAGATCTTTTTGAGATACGAGTTTTAAAACCTCACTTCTAATGTTTTCATCTGATGGCTTATCATTTTTGGCATAAAAACCAACAACAAAAGTTTCAGTGCCTTCTTTGTAACAAACCATCTTCCAAAAACATGTAGGTACATTGAGTTTAAGAGTTTTTTTGAATTCTGGACAAACACCAGTAACTACAATTGCTAAATCGGACGGTCTAAAATATTTTACTTTTCTTTCGATTTGAGCCCACGGTCCACTATTCGTTAATGGATCTTGAGGTGCAATATTAATAAACATATTAGTCGACGCTTTAGCTTTTAAATCATTTGAAAACATATCACTTGGCGTCAGGTGACCGCGTACCCAGCCAGTTTTTGTGTAATCTTCGTACGAATATTGATGATTAACCAATAAACTGCACGGATGTTTGTAAAATTTTTTTGCCTGATTTCGTATGAAATTATTTACCAAATTTCTAGGACCTTTCAAATGAATTGAATACAACGGTATTTTATATTTTGTATCCAAAGCTACAAAATAAACAATTTCACCTCGATTATTTTTTGGCCCTAATTTAACACTAAATTTAATAATTGAACCTTTTTTTGAATATTCATTATTACAATACTCTGGAACACATTCAGGTGCATTGTTCCATTTTAAATTACTTAAACATGTTGTGTAAGGTCCTGGCTTTTCAATATAACCTGGTAAACAAGTTAATCTACACTTTTGATTAGCTGATTTATTTTTACATGCATCATCAAGTGCATTATGAATCGACAGACAGTGTTTTCTACAATATTTTTTATTCTTATCGATCGTTTTGTCTTTAGCTCCTTTATTAACATTTACATTTTTCTTTTTTTGAATTCCTCGTTTATAACGAGGAGAAGGATACTCGCAAACTTCATAATCATCATCTTTTGGTTTTTGATTTTTATTTGCTGCATTAGATTTTGTCGTTGTTAACGTTTGTTTACTGTTTTTTTTTGGACTAGTTTTTGGCGTGACTTTTGTAGTTTTTTTACTAAAGCTCTTTGTAGTTTGCTTTTTTTGACCAGCTTTTGGAGGAACTCCTGGAGTTTTAACGAGTGTTTTTTTACCAGAGCTCTTTATAGTCGATTTTCTGATGTTTCCTATCATAAAAATTTAGTTAGACAATTTTAACATTACTTTATAAGGATTTACCTGATGGGAGCATGATGAAAACACCAGTTGCTACTGCTCCAAGACTTTGCAAACTTTTTTCAACATCACCATTTTTGACATCCTCGACAAAATTTTTGCTTGCGTTCACAGTTTCCTCTGCTGTTTTAACCACTGGAATTTCTCTTAAATCAGCTAAAGCACCCTCATAATTACCTTCGACTAATTTTTTGCTTGCATCAATTGTTTTTTCTACACTTAATTTAGTATCATTATAAATTGCTTCTCCAATTTGAACCAATGGTGCTTCTTTTATAATTTCAAATGCTTCTTCATAATTACCGTCCAATAATTTTTCACTTGCGTTAACAGTCTTTTTGATTGTATCGACTGAGCCTTCTACTATTGAGACCCCAATGTTTAAGCCAGGAACTTGTTTGTATTTCTCAGCAGGTTCTTCAAAATTTCCTTCTATTAATTTTGAGGTTCCATCCAAAGTATTTTCGAATGCTTTTTGAGAACCAGACACAACATTTTGAACTAACGAACTATCTTGAACATTTTGAATAATTTCATCGATTCCTTTATTTTGAACCGAATCGACCACATTATTTACAGCTGAAATTGAATTTTGAAATGTATTGATTGTGTTATCAGAAACTTGTTGAATATTTTGTGACGCTGTTTCAACTACATTTACAGTGCTTTTTTTAATAACATCAAAAGTGCTTTTTGTGTTTTCTTTTACAGTTTCTGCTGCCTTTTCAAAAAAATCACTCGCATAACTTCCCCAAAATCGTTTTCTCCTTAAACCTTTTTTTCGTGATCCTTCTTCATCTATCAGTTGGTAATGTGAATTGGATGTCCTTATGCAGCTTTTGATAAAATTCAATGGACTCATAATTGAAAAACGATCTATGTAATCTAAATTTAATCCTTCTTTCTTCTCTTCATGGTCGTATCCAAAAAAACTTGAACTAATAAACAATTTTGAGCTGTGTTTTAACGATACTTTACTTGAAATTTTGTCAAAAAAAAGGAGGGTACATTTGCTAGACTCAAAAGTAAAGGCATTACACAAAGGATCATTATGACAGCTCTTTTCGCAGTCTCCAAAATTCGAATTCTTTGTTGTAATAACTTGGCTATCTAGAAAAGAATTCGTCAAATAAACCCAATTTGAGACAAAAGCAGCAGGTTGGTCAATTATGACTGTGGTAAAATTGTTGCGATTATCGAATTGCCCTAAAGTTGAATCGAAAAGAAGGCAATTTGACTCGATACTATTGAAGGAAATGGTCAAACAAAATTTGTCGAAATAACACAAGTCAATACACTCAAGGAGGTTTTCAGTTTTTGAGACTGAAAATAGTAAAGATGATAAAATTGTGTTTGACAATTTTTCGAATGGAAGTCTTGGACAAATGTCACAAATACGTACACCCAATTTATTGGTTAGCCTAGAGATGAAATTCTTTCCAGGATCTAGTTCGATACACATCAATGGTTCTTGGTGCTTAGGTACTAGTTCATCAAGGATAATCTCAAAATCTGAGGATTTTGATTCGATTAGTAAAAATAACAAAGTTAGAATAACGATTTTAATTTTCATTTTTTTTGAATAAAGTTTTAGATTTTTAGAAAACATTTTTATAGAAAAATTTAAAAATATCAGTTTCATTTTAATTTTAATTAAATGTGAAATCAAAAACTTCAAGGTTCCCTTTTTTTGGAATAGAATATCGCTTTCCATTGTTGGGTCTGTTAAATTTAAATCAAAATTTTCTTATCATTGAACTACATAGTGAAGAAAAATAAGAAGTTTTAATTTTTTAAACGTGGCGCTCAGTTATTAGGTAATCAGTAGAAAAGGATCTCAATCTATAGAGAATGAGGATTTCGAGATAGCTGACGGTCCGACAAAATGGCCGGATGGTAGGATAAAGTTTGTATTGGATGCTAGTCCAGCAAACAAAGCGATTAAGCGGACAATATATGTTCTCTCAACTATAGAAAATTTGATCACTGACATTAACGGAGCTTCAATATTTTAAAAAGCGGATTTAAAAGACGGTTTTCACCAACTTGCATTAGAAAGTACCGAAAACTCGAAGAAACAACCCCGGGGGTACAAATCGAAATTTCGATTTTATTCCGGGCATTAAACATGTGCTTTGAATTTTTTTCAAATATAGTTTTAAGGCCGGATTAAAACTGAATTTTCGTATTTAGGGACTCATTAAATGTGCAAAAAATAATTTTTTTAAATTAATAAGTTTTCCAATCAATACCCAAGCAATCGTATTTTTCTTGGAAAACCCTTGAAAACTCTTGAAATTGATCTTGAAAAAAAAAAAAATTTAGAATTTCCAAGATATTTTCAAGACGAATTGAAATTTTCTTGGAAATTTTTTTATTTTAAGAAATTTTCAAAGGAAAATTCGAAGACAATTTGTGGTTATTTCTTGGAAATTTTGTTTTTTCAAGAAATTTTCAAGTGAAAAATAAAAAATAAAATCTTGATTTTTTTTGCAAAATGTTTTTATTTCAAGAAAGATTTAAGAAAAAAAAAATTTACTGAATTATAAAAAAAATTCCAATCATGTAAAGAGTAAAAAAATAAAATTAGTTTTCCATATGGTGAACCATCAGAAGTGTCATCATCATCGCTATTTGGATTTGAATCAAAATTAAAAATGTATCCATTATTTTGATCTGCATTTTGGGTATAAATTAGAGATTGAAAATTATATTGTTGATAACTCTGTCTTGACTCAAGCCGATGGTAACTTGGATCGAAGGACGTTTGATGATGATGCTGCCATTGTGTAGACGATTTAGGCTGGGATGTATCTAATTCTTGTTGGAACTGAGGTTGAAATAGATGATTTGGGTTTCGATTCATTTGTGACACTGGGTCCGTTCGTTCATGTTGCCTTTCTATTACTTGCTGGTTCAAATTGACATTTGGTTCAAAAAACCAGTATCTTAATTTCAATTGAGCAAGATAATGATTTTTTTTTTTTCTTTTTTCTTAGTTTTTTTCTTTATTTTCGTACATCTCGAACATATATACATGGTAATTTTATTCTATTTTTTTGTTGATTAAATTATTTAATTGATTATATTGGTAAAAGGACTTTTAGTTCAAAAGATATAACTTAGTATAACTTTTTGGATTCATGTCCTTTATTGTGTCAAAATTACACGACCAGAGATAGTGACTCAAAAATTTGACTCAAGTCAAATGTTACTCATGAGTCATAACTCGGACTCAGGCTAGTGAGTCATTAAATAGCTCAGGGTTTTTCAAACGATAAGTAACTTTTGATATTACAAATTTTCAAACAAAAATCCTCAAACTTTAGAAAAATCTTTTGTACCTTAATAAATTAAAACAACCTATTTTAATCGTTATCAAAACAACCTATTTTAATGACAAACCCTCACCTATCTCTAGATAGATTTATGAGAGAAAGATGTTAAGACACTTTTTTACTTGATTTTATTGTATCGCAGGTAAGGACGACCAACTTTTTTGAATTTGAGCAACTTTTGAGCAATTTTAGAAAATTTTTAGGAATTTTTTCTAAAAAGTCAACATTTATTATTTAAAGTTCAATTTTTTACCTTCACTCCAATTATGAATTAAGGATTTATAAATATTTTTATGAAAAATCTTAACTCCTTTTAAACGCCTACGATAAATTGGGTCAACCCTGTTTTGTGAACATAAGTTTACAAATTTTGTAATCAATCACTGGTCACAGGTTTGGTGATCGTAGATGATCACAAAGACAAGGATCACCGTTTTTGTGACCAATTTTTTTCTCTTCTGATAAATCGAAAATGGTGGAAATCAATTAAAAACTGAGCAAACAACAGCTAGGACATTGCCTCGGACCAGAAAAAGCAAAAAAGAAGTACAAAGAAACGAGAAAAGATTCAGACAAAGAAAAGTGGAGAGATTTACAGTCCAGAGTTTCCAATTCCCTTCAAATCGATCGAAAGATTAATATTGAAAATCAACTAATAGAATTAGAGATGGCTGACAGAAAGCATGAGTATGGAACAACATGGAAATTGAAAAATAAAACGAGTGAAAAGTCGGACAAGACCAGGACCAAAGTTCGAAGAGTACCCAATCAAGTACAAATCGGATGAGATTGGGTACTCTGTCGGTAACCCAAAGTCACCGACAGAGTACCCAATCTCATCCGCTGATATCCCTACAATCATTACGATAGAAATAATGAGAGAAGAGGTCGTCGAGGTGATCAAAACCCTAAAGAACAACAAAGCCCCAGGAACTGATAGCGCAGTCACTGGTGAAGTCCTTAAGCATGGAGACGAGTCAATAATCACTGAATTACAAAAAATAATTCAAATTGTTTATGATAAAGAACGCGCACCAGCTCAGTGGACTTCCAGTTTGATTGTGCCTCTTCCGAAAAAGGGAGATCTCAAGTTAATGACCAACTATAGAGGAATAAGCTTGATGGAATAAGCTTGAAGTTAAACAATCGGGTTCTCTTCAACCGAATTCGTGGACCAATCGACAAGATTCTCAAAAAAATCAAGCTGGATTCAGAACAGGACGCAGCTGTATTCAACAAATTCATATATTGAGACGAATATATATAGTTTATAGTTTATTTAATTCGGGACATGTAAACATGATGATCGTTGATCATCAAATTCTATGATCAGTTAATTTGATGATCAATTAATTAGCTGTTGATCATCGAATATTATTACCTGATCATGGATTTTTTTACCTGATCATGGATTTTTTGACAACTAATTAATGAATAAAAACTATATTCCGAAATCTGTTAAACCAATTAAATGTCAATTTTAATTAAAAATAAAAAATAATTTATTCTTTTTTTTTTGGACGTCCTCTTTTTTTCTTTTCTTTATCCAATACTGCGGTAACAACGGCATTTACATGCGGATCTCTTCCTAATTCGATACTGGCCATGTTTTTAACTAAATCATTCACATCATTGTTAGTTGAAGTTTTTGCCATTTTTTTGTAGATATACACCACTTTATATCTCGTACCTCTCTTTTCAAAATCAACTCCATTGGATTCACATAATTCATAAACAATTTTCCTTTGTTCATTGGAAAGAACGCTAAGAAAACGATAATTTTCATACAACCCTTTATTGATGTGATCAATTATTGACTCAACATTTTGTTTGAAACTCCCTAATTCTAAATCAGATAAATAGGGGACCTCTAGTGGTTCAACTGGGTCATTACAATTTTCTACGATACCATCCTCAAGTGGTTCAACTGGGTCATTATCGTTATCTTCTACAATCTCACAAGAAACCTCATTCTCATTCTCATCATCATTGAGGTCGATATTGACGTCACTGTGAGCAAATCAAATTTTTTTTTGTCTTAATTGATCATCAAATTTTTTTTAAGATCATGGGATTTTTTACCTGATCATCAAATTTTTTTACCTGATCATGGATTTTTTTTTACCTGTAAAAAAAAAAAAATAATTGGACTAATTTATCATCAAATTAATTGATCATAGAATTTCATGATCAATGATCATCATGTTTACATGTCCCTTTAATTCATATAAAATGGCACAATAATTGATACACACTCAGGGTGTTGTATCTGTGAATTACTTTATATTAGTTTACAATGGTAAAAAATTTAAATTAAAGATCAAAAATAAAATAAGTGTGAAGTTGAAAAAGATTAAGATAAAATAAAACAAAAGGAATTGTATTATGTGAAGGTTATATTTTTTTAGCATGGAATGATCTCATATGTGTTTTGATACCGATCTTAGCTTCAAAATATTTACCACATCTGGTGCATTCTGATTTGGGTTTAATTGACGTTTTAGGAACTTCTGTTTGTGCGCTATTATCGTTGGTTGTTTTTGCAAAATTAAATAAGTTTTTCTTGCTTTCGTCGTCTCTTAGGATTCGGATACTTTTTTGTACTATA
The DNA here is from genome assembly GCA_022207745.1 of Brachionus rubens. Classification (NCBI taxonomy): domain Eukaryota; kingdom Metazoa; phylum Rotifera; class Eurotatoria; order Ploima; family Brachionidae; genus Brachionus; species Brachionus rubens. Next base: position 3,623,772 of record JAJVHD010000011.1, on the reverse strand, counting down.
CTATCGTTGTATGTGTTCGTTTTAGCCGGTTTTGTTTTAAAGCAAAAGTCAGAGTAAGATCTGTCAGTATTTCGAGATTTCATGGAAATTTCGTTATTCGGGTCGACGAGGATCTTTGATACTTTTTTAAGGCTCATTAATTCGATTCGTTCAACAGCATCAACTAAATTGTATTTTTCAAGTGCCTCATTTTTATTGATACCAATTATTCTCAGGATTCGTTTCTGTAGGTCACATATTTCTGTTTTGATTCCTTTACTTGCCATAGAGAGCACCGGGCTATTGTAATCGAGGTGGCTTACTACAAGGCTTTTGTAAACAGTCACCAAAATTTCTTTATTGAATCCAAGACGCTTGAGTTGTTTTATCAAGAATGGGAAGTGACTCGTGTTCTTTTCGATATGCTCCCACTGCTGACCCCAGTCAAGTCTGTTGTTAATTTCGATACCTAGGTATCGATATGATTCTACGACTTGTAGTTCTGTGTCATTTAGGCAAAGGCTTGGTGGTGTATCTGAGTCTTTTCCAGGCGAAAATACGATTTTACATTTGTTTGTGTTTAAGCGCATTTTGTTTTCAGCACACCATTTTTGGACTCCGTTAAAATTTCTTGTGGCAGTTCGCTACAGGCTTTTCCAATTATGTGACTAAGGATATCATCAGCGTATTTTCAATATCGGCCTCTTTCGGGAGGTATTCGTTAATATCTGAGATAAACAAAATGAAAAGACTCGGTCCGAGGACACTCCCTTGGATAACCCCGGCCTCGACTTGTCTCCATTCTGTTTCAGTTCCATTCAAGCTGACTCGTTGTTTCCTTTTAGTAAGATAAGAAAATATCCATGATACAAGCCATTCAGGTAGTAACTTTCGTAATTTGTTAAGCAGTTTCTCATGGTCTACAAGGTCGAATGCTTTGGCAAAATCGAAGAAAATAGCTAGGAAAGATTTCTTTTGGTCGATGGCCATACTCCAGTCGTCGATTAATTTTATGATGGCATCCATTGTTGATTTTCCTGGTAAAAATCCATGTTGTTTATTCGTTTTCCATATGTGTTTTGTTTTTTCGAGTATAAACCGACAGAGTATTCTTTCAAATACTTTTGATAAAATAGATGTTACATTAATCGGTCTGTAGTCTCCAGGTTCTTTTGGGTTGTCGACTTTTGGAATCGGAGTAATGTTAGCGAGTTTCCACTGGCTCGGTACGAATGATTGTTTGAGATAGCTGTTAAATAATTCTACTAAGATATCGGCTATTTCAAAACGTGAAGATTTCAACAGTCTTGCCGACAGATTATCTGGACCGGTTGCACTTATTTTAAGCTGCTCGAGAGCTTTAATGATGGTTGAGTGGTTAAAAATATGTTCAAATTTCTGATTTTTTTTAAAAAGCCACTAAGATCTGGTTGTGTTTCACCGTTCCACACATTATAAAACCCGTCGTTCAGTCTTCTCACAAGTCCTGTATCTGTTAGTCGGTCCAAGATGTTAGTCGTCTCTTTTGTGAATTTGCCAACTTCTTTCCACCAGTATGGTTTACCTACAACGTACTTTTTCCGAAAAAAGTCTTTTTTTCTCTTTCTGATCTCGAGTCTAATTTTGTTTGATAGGGTCTTGCGTTCTTCTTTTTCGCCTTTATTGAACAAGCGTTGCCTTTGCGAGATCATTTTCTTAATTTCAAGAGTCATCCACGGTTGATGGTCTTTGGATTTGATCGTTTTAATCGGCTGAGAAAGATTTTCGGCGTTCAGCATCAGGTCGTAGAAATTGTCTGTAGCTCCTTGAGGGTCAGATTTGTTTAATTCAGTTGTTTTTGTCCAGTCTATGTTTCTAATGCAGTGGACAGTGTCTCTAATTTTACCACTCCTGATTTGTTTTTTTATCACATTTGGTTTAGTGTTCTTATAGCTATTTAAGGGTGGGATAGCTAGTACAACCAAGTGGTCGGATTTTCCAATTGCTGGCCAATTCTCTATTTCGTAGCATCTTGGGGCGTTGGTGATGATGAGGTCCAAGCATCTCTTTCCTCTGGTAGCCGTTTGGTTGGCTTTGTAGAGTTGGAACGATGAACAAATGTTTGAGACGCAGGCTCCGTTAAAGCCACCAGCTATAAATATGAGGGGCCGACTCCCGTGACTACTATTTACAAGCGCTTTTTCGAGTTGTTTGTGCAACTCCCAAACACTCTCCTTTTGCTTGTTTTGTGTAAATTCGGCAATGTAAACACAGAGTATCAGTACCGATGAAAATCCTCGTGGCAATTTGTTTGGATAAGCTCTGACCATTTTGATTTCAATTTTGGGTTTCTCATAGTTCTTTACCCATGCTGGTTCTTCTGTTGTTTGGAGCTCGATTGGTGCACATCTCTACGAGAATTGTTTTTTGATAAGAATGAGTGTCCCGCCACCACGTGCTGTTGATCTAGGTGCACTGAGCTTGTGGTATTCATTGTTCAATAATCTCTTGGTGACCTCGTTTTGTTCCGGGGTTATCCAAGTCTCTGTAATACAGACAATATCTGCTTTTGTGTCTTCTAACATTTGATTGACACATTCGATTTTGTTTCCTATTGATCTGACGTTTGTGGTGATGATTGTGGGTAGTCTATCGGTCGTTTGAGGTATAAACGGCTTTGAGAGCGCTGAAAGTGTAGTTTGTTTGGCTTGTGAGGCAAATTTTCTTTTTAATACCCTTCTTCTCTGTTGATACTTGTTGTTTCTCGCTCGTTTTCTCGCTTGTCTCTCATCAATGGCGAACATCATTTTTCGATCGACCGAGTCAAAAGCTTTCTTGAAATCCATGAAAATTATAATAAGGGGTATGTTCTGAGCGTCAGCTTTCTTGAAAACCTCATTCTCTATACCCTTTTGGACAACTCCAATTCCTTTCTCATGTGAAAAGGGACTCTCTGATGTTTCATGTAGACCGGTTCAATTGTTTCGTCGATATCTAATTTAACCTCATAATCTTTAAGCTTACCGAGCTTATCACTAAAAACCTTCAGAAATCGCTTTTTAAGGTAATCAATTGAGACTGGCTCAACACTGTTGACTATTTTGACAACTCCAAGACTTGTAATGGTCTCATATCCCAAAAGGCATATCTCGTTACCTTTGGCCACTGAAACTGTAGTCTTAACTTTATGCCCATTGTACTCTACAATCGCCTCAAATTCACCAATAAACTCAATAGGGGTTGTATTTTGATAGCTAAATGCTAACCCTTTCGATGACCTAAGAGACGGTTTTGGAACTAGATCTTCATAAACCTTTTGATTTATGACATCAATGGTCGAACATGTATCAACATACATCTCTACTTGGTTGTTATTGATCAAAAATGGCAATTTTGGCAACCTGTCTGATTCACCACTAACTGCTAAAATGTACCCAGTTGACATAAGATTTTAAAAAAATAATGTTTAAAAGTCTTTTTTAAAACGATACATGTTAAATTGGAATATTGGAATCGTCTTGATTTATAGATCACTAAAAAGCAGTGATGCTCTCAGAATTTAAAAAGAGGAAATTCTCTTTATTCTAAAGAAAGGTAAGTAGACACGTCACCTTTTAGTTTAGCGAGGCTAAAATTGAGCTTGTAAAGGAGCTCTGTAATGGATCTTAGTCTATTTAGCTGCATAAGAGGAAGTTAACTTATCTAACAATTTCTCTTGTCCCACACATCTTGCCAGTTTGGATCAAGTTGCTAATTTGAATCATTTCTTTCGGAATTTGTATCAAACTTAATCTTATCGTCAATCTTTTTTTCAATAATCCATATCTTTAAAAAAAGGGAGTAGGCGCGTCTACCCGCGTTTCAATTTTGAGAGAAGCCCTGCTAAAAAGAGTAACTTTTAAGTTTTAACTTTATGTAACATTTTTGGATTGAAGAGACGATTTTAAACAAAACTGTGGGGTTTATTTAAGAATCTAAGTCGATTTAGTCATTGGACAAGCCTTCTGAAAGGTTAAAGGAATACTTTAGGACGCTAAAGCGACAGCGTAAGGATGTAAGACAAAGAAATTATATTTTCGTGTACAACATATGCATGCTTATTTATGTTAAATCAAAGATATAGTCTTTTTTAAACTTAATTCAAAACTAAAGTAAAATACAAAAAAAAATATATTGAATAACTAAAAGAGTTTATCAACCCATACGCACAAAGTTTTTTCTTATTTAATTGCTATCTAAATTTATCTATAAAAATTATGCACCACCATTACGGGGTCTTTTAACAATTCCTCCATTTTTAATGTCCATTTCCGAATGATCTCTTTCAGAAAAAGATCTTTTGTTTTCAAAAGAACTATTCGGTTCATAAATTTCCATTTTCCAATTATCTTTTGCATTTTTAGGCAAATCATTTGCTTTTGAACAATCGATTGGTATGCCAGGATTTTTGTTTCTTATTTTTTTAGCATCATACCAAATTTCTTGAAAATTAATTCCAACTCGAGCTTTTAGATCTTTTTGAGATACGAGTTTTAAAACCTCACTTCTAATGTTTTCATCTGATGGCTTATCATTTTTGGCATAAAAACCAACAACAAAAGTTTCAGTGCCTTCTTTGTAACAAACCATCTTCCAAAAACATGTAGGTACATTGAGTTTAAGAGTTTTTTTGAATTCTGGACAAACACCAGTAACTACAATTGCTAAATCGGACGGTCTAAAATATTTTACTTTTCTTTCGATTTGAGCCCACGGTCCACTATTCGTTAATGGATCTTGAGGTGCAATATTAATAAACATATTAGTCGACGCTTTAGCTTTTAAATCATTTGAAAACATATCACTTGGCGTCAGGTGACCGCGTACCCAGCCAGTTTTTGTGTAATCTTCGTACGAATATTGATGATTAACCAATAAACTGCACGGATGTTTGTAAAATTTTTTTGCCTGATTTCGTATGAAATTATTTACCAAATTTCTAGGACCTTTCAAATGAATTGAATACAACGGTATTTTATATTTTGTATCCAAAGCTACAAAATAAACAATTTCACCTCGATTATTTTTTGGCCCTAATTTAACACTAAATTTAATAATTGAACCTTTTTTTGAATATTCATTATTACAATACTCTGGAACACATTCAGGTGCATTGTTCCATTTTAAATTACTTAAACATGTTGTGTAAGGTCCTGGCTTTTCAATATAACCTGGTAAACAAGTTAATCTACACTTTTGATTAGCTGATTTATTTTTACATGCATCATCAAGTGCATTATGAATCGACAGACAGTGTTTTCTACAATATTTTTTATCCTTATCGATCGTTTTGTCTTTAGCTCCTTTATTAACATTTACATTTTTCTTTTTTTGAATTCCTCGTTTATAACGAGGAGAAGGATACTCGCAAACTTCATAATCATCATCTTTTGGTTTTTGATTTTTATTTGCTGCATTAGATTTTGTCGTTGTTAACGTTTGTTTACTGTTTTTTTTTGGACTAGTTTTTGGCGTGACTTTTGTAGTTTTTTTACTAAAGCTCTTTGTAGTTTGCTTTTTTTGACCAGCTTTTGGAGGAACTCCTGGAGTTTTAACGAGTGTTTTTTTACCAGAGCTCTTTATAGTCGATTTTCTGATGTTTCCTATCATAAAAATTTAGTTAGACAATTTTAACATTACTTTATAAGGATTTACCTGATGGGAGCATGATGAAAACACCAGTTGCTACTGCTCCAAGACTTTGCAAACTTTTTTCAACATCACCATTTTTGACATCCTCGACAAAATTTTTGCTTGCGTTCACAGTTTCCTCTGCTGTTTTAACCACTGGAATTTCTCTTAAATCAGCTAAAGCACCCTCATAATTACCTTCGACTAATTTTTTGCTTGCATCAATTGTTTTTTCTACACTTAATTTAGTATCATTATAAATTGCTTCTCCAATTTGAACCAATGGTGCTTCTTTTATAATTTCAAATGCTTCTTCATAATTACCGTCCAATAATTTTTCACTTGCGTTAACAGTCTTTTTGATTGTATCGACTGAGCCTTCTACTATTGAGACCCCAATGTTTAAGCCAGGAACTTGTTTGTATTTCTCAGCAGCTTCTTCAAAATTTCCTTCTATTAATTTTGAGGTTCCATCCAAAGTATTTTCGAATGCTTTTTGAGAACCAGACACAACATTTTGAACTAACGAACTATCTTGAACATTTTGAATAATTTCATCGATTCCTTTATTTTGAACCGAATCGACCACATTATTTACAGCTGAAATTGAATTTTGAAATGTATTGATTGTGTTATCAGAAACTTGTTGAATATTTTGTGACGCTGTTTCAACTACATTTACAGTGCTTTTTTTAATAACATCAAAAGTGCTTTTTGTGTTTTCTTTTACAGTTTCTGCTGCCTTTTCAAAAAAATCACTCGCATAACTTCCCCAAAATCGTTTTCTCCTTAAACCTTTTTTTCGTGATCCTTCTTCATCTATCAGTTGGTAATGTGAATTGGATGTCCTTATGCAGCTTTTGATAAAATTCAATGGACTCATAATTGAAAAACGATCTATGTAATCTAAATTTAATCCTTCTTTCTTCTCTTCATGGTCGTATCCAAAAAAACTTGAACTAATAAACAATTTTGAGCTGTGTTTTAACGATACTTTACTTGAAATTTTGTCAAAAAAAAGGAGGGTACATTTGCTAGACTCAAAAGTAAAGGCATTACACAAAGGATCATTATGACAGCTCTTTTCGCAGTCTCCAAAATTCGAATTCTTTGTTGTAATAACTTGGCTATCTAGAAAAGAATTCGTCAAATAAACCCAATTTGAGACAAAAGCAGCAGGTTGGTCAATTATGACTGTGGTAAAATTGTTGCGATTATCGAATTGCCCTAAAGTTGAATCGAAAAGAAGGCAATTTGACTCGATACTATTGAAGGAAATGGTCAAACAAAATTTGTCGAAATAACACAAGTCAATACACTCAAGGAGGTTTTCAGTTTTTGAGACTGAAAATGGTAAAGATGATAAAATTGTGTTTGACAATTTTTCGAATGGAAGTCTTGGACAAATGTCACAAATACGTACACCCAATTTATTGGTTAGCCTAGAGATGAAATTCTTTCCAGGATCTAGTTCGATACACATCAATGGTTCTTGGTGCTTAGGTACTAGTTCATCAAGGATAATCTCAAAATCTGAGGATTTTGATTCGATTAGTAAAAATAACAAAGTTAGAATAACGATTTTAATTTTCATTTTTTTTGAATAAAGTTTTAGATTTTTAGAAAACATTTTTATAGAAAAATTTAAAAATATCAGTTTCATTTTAATTTTAATTAAATGTGAAATCAAAAACTTCAAGGTTCCCTTTTTTTGGAATAGAATATCGCTTTCCATTGTTGGGTCTGTTAAATTTAAATCAAAATTTTCTTATCATTGAACTACATAGTGAAGAAAAATAAGAAGTTTTAATTTTTTAAACGTGGCGCTCAGTTATTAGGTAATCAGTAGAAAAGGATCTCAATCTATAGAGAATGAGGATTTCGAGATAGCTGACGGTCCTACAAAATGGCCGGATGGTAGGATAAAGTTTGTATTGGATGCTAGTCCAGCAAACAAAGCGATTAAGCGGACAATATATGGTCTCTCAACTATAGAAAATTTGATCACTGACATTAACGGAGCTTCAATATTTTAAAAAGCGGATTTAAAAGACGGTTTTCACCAACTTGCATTAGAAAGTACCGAAAACTCGAAGAAACAACCCCGGGGGTACAAATCGAAATTTCGATTTTATTCCGGGCATTAAACATGTGCTTTGAATTTTTTTCAAATATAGTTTTAAGGCCGGATTAAAACTGAATTTTCGTATTTAGGGACTCATTAAATGTGCAAAAAATAATTTTTTTAAATTAATAAGTTTTCCAATCAATACCCAAGCAATCGTATTTTTCTTGGAAAACCCTTGAAAACTCTTGAAATTGATCTTGAAAAAAAAAAAAATTTAGAATTTCCAAGATATTTTCAAGACGAATTGAAATTTTCTTGGAAATTTTTTTATTTTAAGAAATTTTCAAAGGAAAATTCGAAGACAATTTTTGGTTATTTCTTGGAAATTTTGTTTTTTCAAGAAATTTTCAAGTGAAAAATAAAAAATAAAATCTTGATTTTTTTTGCAAAATGTTTTTATTTCAAGAAAGATTTAAGAAAAAAAAAATTTACTGAATTATAAAAAAAATTCCAATCATGTAAAGAGTAAAAAAATAAAATTAGTTTTCCATATGGTGAACCATCAGAAGTGTCATCATCATCGCTATTTGGATTTGAATCAAAATTAAAAATGTATCCATTATTTTGATCTGCATTTTGGGTATAAATTAGAGATTGAAAATTATATTGTTGATAACTCTGTCTTGACTCAAGCCGATGGTAACTTGGATCGAAGGACGTTTGATGATGATGCTGCCATTGCGTAGACGATTTAGGCTGGGTAGATCTAATTCTTGTTGGAACTGAGGTTGAAATAGATGATTTGGGTTTCGATTCATTTGTGACACTGGGTCCGTTCGTTCATGTTGCCTTTCTATTACTTGCTGGTTCAAATTGACATTTGGTTCAAAAAACCAGTATCTTAATTTCAATTGAGCAAGATAATGATTTTTTTTTTTTTCTTTTTTCTTAGTTTTTTTCTTTATTTTCGTACATCTCGAACATATATACATGGTAATTTTTTTCTATTTTTTTGTTGATTAAATTATTTAATTGATTATATTGGTATAAGGACTTTTAGTTCAAAAGATATAACTTAGTATAACTTTTTGGATTCATGTCCTTTATTGTGTCAAAATTACACGACCAGAGATAGTGACTCAAAAATTTGACTCAAGTCAAATGTTACTCATGAGTCATAACTCGGACTCAGGCTAGTGAGTCATTAAATAGCTCAGGGTTTTTCAAACGATAAGTAACTTTTGATATTACAAATTTTCAAACAAAAATCCTCAAACTTTAGAAAAATCTTTTGTACCTTAATAAATTAAAACAACCTATTTTAATCGTTATCAAAACAACCTATTTTAATGACAAACCCTCACCTATCTCTAGATAGATTTATGAGAGAAAGATGTTAAGACACTTTTTTACTTGATTTTATTGTATCGCAGGTAAGGACGACCAACTTTTTTGAATTTGAGCAACTGTTGAGCAATTTTAGAAAATTTTTAGGAATTTTTTCTAAAAAGTCAACATTTATTATTTAAAGTTCAATTTTTTACCTTCACTCCAATTATGAATTAAGGATTTATAAATATTTTTATGAAAAATCTTAACTCCTTTTAAACGCCTACGATAAATTGGGTCAACCCTGTTTTGAAAACATAAGTTTACAAATTTTGTAATCAATCACTGGTCACAGGTTTGGTGATCGTAGATGATCACAAAGACAAGGATCACCGTTTTTGTGACCAATTTTTTTCTCTTTAAACTGAAACTAAATATAATGTGACCAATTTATTAAATGATGTGATCCAAAAAAAAATTGTTGTGAACAAATTTTTTAATTCTTTATCAAATTAAAAATAACAAACTTTTAGATCTAGAGTTTCGATTCAATTGATTGAATCGATTTATCTTCGGAAATCGGCTGATCATCGCCCAATTCATCAATTTCGTCTTCATTCAACGACTCATTCAAACGTTTATTGCCAAAAAGATCGTCTTGAGTTGCCTAATTGTCAGTCAAAGTTTAGGAATCACATGTTCGTGCCACTGTTAGGGCTGGTAGACCGGTTTTTAAAGCCGGTTCAAAAACGACTTTTCACTCAAACCGGTTTGAATTTCAAACTGGCTCTGGAAACCGGTTTTCATAGCAAGACTGGTTTAATAAACCGGTTTCATGTTTAAGCCAGTTTTTAGAACCGGCTCAAGTCGGTTTTTAAAGAAAATTTTACCAATATTTAAGAAAATATGATAGATCCTTGTCAAGCTAATATTTTATAAAATGATTTTTAATATTTACCAAAAAATGACCTAGAAACGACTTTTTGGAGGAAAAAGCTATTAGTTTAGAGAAAATATTAAAATTTTAGCGTATTTTTTGACAGATAACATAATTAATTTTTTTGCCAAGATTTAAAAGTTGAATTGGCGCAAAAGAAAAATCTGGGATACATCACTCAAGACCACATGAGAAAAAAAAATTTCTCATGTGGCCTTGAGTGGTGGGTCTAAGATTTGATCAAAAGCTAAAAAAAAAATTTAATGATTTTCTCGTCATATACCAATTTAATATTTTTTTCAAACCCCTGCTCATAGTATACCAAAGCCCAAAACAGAAATCAAAAAAGTAAAACCAACAAATTTTTAAGAATTTTTTTTTATCTTAGGGGTGAGATGAACATTGCATAAGTTATATCAAGAAGCCAATTTGTTGTTCGTTTTAATAAAACTTAGTGAAAACATTGACTTTAGATTTTATAACCTAATGTAAAAATATTCGAATTAAAACCGGTTTAAACCAACTTTAAACCGGTTTGGTCTTGGAAAACCGACTTATAAACCAGCTTGATTTTAATGAACCTGTTTTAGAAGTGAAGCCGGATTTAGAACCGGTTTAGGATCCTAAACCAGCTTCAAAGCCGGTTCTCCAAAATAAACCGGTCTACCAGTCCTAGCCAGTGTATGATCGTCTGCCACAAATTGTAGAGAAAGTAATAGAGGCTTTTTGAATCAGGCAGTGAAAAGAAATTTTTTAAAAAGAAGAGAGAGAAAGAAAAAAATTTATAAATAGTATGCTGAGAATAATCAAATAAAATTTTACTATGTACTGTGAACAAATTTGTTGAGGATTGGGATTGATTAAAAGATATTATCTTGTTGTTGAATGTTTATTGATAAATGTTGAAGATTAAGATAAGATAAAGATAAATATAATTAGAAAGTGAAGAGGTATTTATACCCAACTTTCTGTGTAGGAAGAAGATCACTTCTTCATCATTCATTCATCATTTGTAAACAACCAACTTGTTTATATGTAACACACGCACACAACTACTGCTATATAAACCCACACAATATTGTAATTACGAAATATCATCCCACACACTATTTGTAATTTCACTTGATAGTGAAATTACTCTTCAAGATTATAATCATCAATCGAACTCTCATCATCAATTATTAGAGGAGTAATGTAGATTTGTGCTGGAGCAGAACTGCCTCTCAACAGATCCCTCGCCATATGACCATTGTTATCCCCAACATGGTATTGTCTCACAACGCCATTGTTGTTTCTTTGATTCCACCATGGTGCTCTGATATTTTCGCCAGATGCCCACACTAAGTCCATAAAATAAATACACTTTTCCATTTCGAAAAAAGCCTTGTCTGATATTTGGAGAAAATTACTGGGTACTAATGAGTCCGCCAACGTAAATATTTTATACTGTTCATCATGGTTTTTCATTTCCTTTGAAACTCTCCAACGTAAGTCATTGTTATTTTCTAAACGTTTAACAAATTTTCTGTAATCTACTATCATATTTCCGATAGTTTCCATCGAGTCGAATAGTGTGATTGATGTATTATAATTATAAAAATCCCTATAGTTAATTTTAACTAATCTCTATTTGGCATGTTGTACATTTTTATAAAGGAAAAACTTTATTCGTAAAAATTTTTTTTTTTTTATTATTTTATTCGAACTATTTTCCTACAACGTCTTACATATATAAAAATTTTCTTTTAAATAATTTCATACGGATTGTTTATATTTTCTCTTTCGAGATCATCCGGATGTTATCAAGAATACAATTCTTTTTTGAAACGCTCTTTTTACAATTTACTTTTATTTTTAGTTTTCGTAGGATCATTATAACGGCTGTTATGATCGCAATTTTTAATATAAGACTAGTTAGATAAATAAAAATCATTTTAATTTGCTTGAAAAAATATTCCACTTTGTTTAAAAAAGTATTTTCAATAGGTTTATTTATACTTTTGTCTAAAACTTTATTTTCTACTAGAAATCTTCCGCTAGTTTCCTGTATATTTGTTAAAAAATTTATTGACGTTATTAAGTCGATACCTTCGATTAATAATTCAGAATGTGCATAATTTAAAGCTGATACGTTAATTCCGAATAAGTTAACCGCTGTTTTTCGAAAATTTTTCTCTTCGATTATAATTTTTGAACCTATTTGTTTTAAGTGAATTGTCGAATTTTTAACTACTATTATTCTATCTTTTGCTTCTGAACACTGAATTAAATCCGAAGTTCTTTTGATTATATTATTTGACGTTAGAAACCCTGTAATTGTATCATTTTTAATTTTGAATTCTATTGGTATATCTTCATAACACTGTGTAGTATTATGAAAATAAATTTCATTGACATTGGTACATTGAGGTATCATCATTGTGCCATAATTTTTATAAATTATTAGCTCATTACCTTTATTATCTCTTATAGGTAAAAAATTTGCGCTGCTATGACCGATTGACTGAATCATACCCATAATCGAATTACACATTTGTTTGTTAATAACATTAATGATACTCAGAATTTCGTAATTTTTAAAATCTAATTCGCTTAGTTGTAAATCCGTAATAACATTTGATTTTTCATGAACTTTATTAAAAGTTAATGTATCTTTTTTATCTGCAATATAAAAACCTTCGTTTGTTTTTAACATTTTAATTCCACAATCTGTGATTGTCTCAGTGACTTGAAGTAATATTTTTTCATCCTCAGAAACGTAAATGTTTTTATTAGGTGATTTGAGATAGATATTTTTAACCAATTCATATGGACATTGATGAATAACATTCTTATCCCATATGATTATTGAATCGTGTAATGGACATTCATAGTCCTTAGCTTTACATTGATGTGTTGCTGAGTTAAACAACTGAGTTTCCAAATCATCACCATTAATATTTCGCTGAGTAATTTTGCATTTCACTCCATATTTTCCTAGTTGAAGACCACCATTTAAATTCTTCAATTGGCATGCGTTCGTAATAACAAATCTCCTCTTCACAAAACATTTGCGCACCGTCGCAAAGCTTTGTTTTTATCATGTACTCACAATCTTGTTTGGAAAGATTTTTAGATGTTGTCCGACTGCTTTCGAATCTATAACCAAGAAACGATTCCGTGAAAATAGATTCATATATTTCCTTTTGCACTGAAAACCAGAACCATATATTAAATGCTTTTGCTTGATTAACAGCGAGCATTCTTGTCCAAAATTATTGAACAGTCCATTCTCAGCTTCCATTGTCTTACCACAAGATTTCTCGATATCCAACAGGACAGCTGACGAACTTGTGTGGTCGCAGAATCTAAATTGACCTGTTACCTTGGCGCTTGAGACTATGTTAATTAAAACGTAGATCATTGCCAGAATAGTTCATAAATTTGTCTGTTTGGTTTTTGGAGGTCTTCCTCTCCTCTTCTTCGATGGAGGCTTGACTAGACTTTCTTCGAATCGTTTGATTGGTTCCATTGAGTCAAAATGATCCTGACTGAGCCAAGTGTTTTCTGACTCTGGACAATCCTTCCATTTAACCAGATATTCGGTCTTACTACCGACTTTTCTTTTGTCAACAATTTCGTCTACTTCGAAACTTTCAGTTTTAAGGTTCGTAGGATTCTGTACTATTTTTAATTTATGCAAAGGGTAAGTGTTTGTTAATAGGTTGCCATCAGCATCCATTAATTCATAATTTCCACAAGATGTCATTTTTTTCACTGTATATGGGCCTGAAAAACGAGCTGCAAGCTTGTTCAAAATGCCTTCGTTTTTAATGAAAACGGTTGTGCCTTCAGCTAACGAATTCGTAACCGGAGACGTTCTTTTATCCTGAATCTCCTTTTGTGCTTCCTGAGCCGTTTTAATTCGAATAATGGCTACTTGCTGCGTCTCTTCTTTTAGTTTTATCAGTTCGTTTGAACGTTGTACAAGCTCAGCCACTTCAGTGGTTGAACTTTGTGAGTTCCAGTCTTCGAAATTATTCATTTTACGTCCGAACATCAACTCGAAAGGACTAAATTGTGTCTTAGAGTGAATTCTTGATCTGTACGATAAAAGAACATACGGCAGCCATTTATGCCAATTTAACGGGTTTGTTTCAGCATGTTTTCTAAGTGATTCGATCAAAGTTTGATTGAAACGTTCCGTCAGACCATTAGTTCTCGGGTTATAAGCCGAAGTTACTCTATGTTCTGATCCGACGCATTGCATAATACCGTCAACTAATCTATTGTTGAATTCCAGTCCTTGATCAGATAACATCACTTTGGGAGGGCCAAAAAATGAAATGTAATTCCACAAATGTTCTGAGATCTCTTCGGCAGACTTGCTTTTTATCGGAGCCGCATATGGATACTTGGTCAAGTACTCAGTAAAAACTCCTATTCCTTTAAACCCTTCCTCCGTTGTGGGTAATCCGAACACAAGGTCTATGCCTATACGATCAAAAACACCGTCGACTTCCAAAGCTCTAGCCGGATAATTTAACGGCCTAATCTTCTGATGTCGTTGACAAGTCAAGCATTCTTTTACGACCTTAGTCACTTCTTCGACCATGTTCTTCCAGTAATATTGATCTTTAATTTTATCATTAGTTGAAGCTGCTTGAAAATGACCCATAAGATGTGCTTTTGAAATGATATCTCTTCGTTCTTCTGGTTTCGGCCATTCTCGAAAATCCGAAGATTGGTCTTTTTTAAAGTACAATTTGTCATTCTCATATTTAAATAATTCCACTTTTGGTCTTAGCCTTTTAGTCGTCTTTTTACTGACTCCGTTTGGAAATCTCGCGTACTTCATGTAGTACATCAGAGTTTCATCGTTCCACGGATCTAACGTTTTTGATTTAGAATCGTCAATTTCATTAGCTGTTGTGCCTGTAAATAAAGTGGTCACCATTACTGGCCTACTTAACGCATCAACATTGCAGTGAATTCTACTTTTTCTGTGTATTATCTCGAATTCATACGCTTGCAAGTAGATTGACCATCTTGCTAGTCTCGCTGTTGGGTGGGAGATGTTCATTAACCATGCTAGTGCCGCATGATCTGTTATTACCTTAAAATGGGTACCATATAAGTAAATTCTAAAATACTTGATTGCCCATACAACAGCTAAGCACTCTTTTTCGGTTATACCATAGTTTAATTCTGCATTCTTAAGTGCTCTTGATGCATAACCACATACGTATTCTACGCCGTTATCATCTCGCTGCGCTAGAATAGCACCTAGCGCAAAGCCCGATGCATCCGTATATAGAATGAAATCTTTGCTTAAGTCTGGCTGTCTCAATGTTGGATTTGATACCAGACTTTCTTTGAGTAGTCTGAATGCTTCTTCACAATCGTCAGACCAATTCCGAATGCTATCCTCTTGTAGCAATTTAAATAAAGGAGCTGCTTTCTATGCATAGTCCTTAACAAATCTCCTATAGTAGTTGCATAGACCCAAAAACTGTTGCAACTGTTTCACATTTTTAGGAGCAAGCCTTTTACTTATTGCGTCTAGTTTAGCTCTGTCCATAGCTACCTCATTTTTTGAAATAACGTGACCTAGAATCTTCAGAGATTTTGCGGACCATACACATTTTTCGTGATTGACTTAATTTTGCTTCGCGAAGCTTATCGAAAACAATCTTGATATGAGACAAGTGCTCTTCGAACGTCTTCGAATGAACTGTAATGTCATCAAGATATATTTCCACGAACTTTAGATTACCCAATACTTAATTGCGATGCATAATTCTACTAAATTCTGCAGGGGCATTTTTTAACCCAAAAGGTAATCTAAGGAACTCGTAATGACCATCCGGTGTCGAGAAGGCCGTCTTTCAATGGACTCTGCAGACATGCCGATCTGCCAATATCCAGAATTCAAGTCTAGAGCGCTAAACCATTTCGATCCACTTAAGCGATCGAAAATATCTTGAATAACAGGCAAAGGCCAGATAACCTGTTTCGTAACCGCACTGAGCTTTCTGTAATCTATACACATTCTTTTGGTACCATCCTTTTTAGGGATCATAATCACGGGTGACGACCAAGCCGACTTCGAGGGCCTGATCACGCGAGCTTTTATCATCTTATCTATTTCGAGTTTAATCTCATTACGCTCGCTCGCTGACTTTCTATAGGGGTGAAGGAAAATCGGATTATCGTCTACTAAATTAATCTTGTGCTCTCTGACTGCACAAACCTCTAGGTCATCAATGCTCAATGCAAATATATTTCTGTTTTCCTTCATCAGCGAACTAAAACTTTTAGACTGGGTTTCGTCTAATTCGATCTCTGGAACACATTTTACCGCATTGTATGTGTTCCAATCGAAATCTTCCCCTATATCATCTTCATCTATCACTTCTGTTACATACACGTCAATTGGATCATCAAAACAGTTAAATCTGTTCTCGTCTTTTAACAAATGAACTGTATGGCCTGGGAATCTTAATATTTTTTCTGACGGAAAGATTCCTGCTCCTGTTTGTTCAAACCATGAAAGACCTAAAAGCGCCTCATAATCTTCCATATCTAAGACTAAGAACGATACTTTACACGTGTGTCCTTCATCGTCAACCATTACTTCTTCAGTTTCACCTACGACATTTCTAATTTCGTTAGTCGCAGTCTTGATTTGCACGTTTGATTCAAAAACTTTTAATCCCAACCATTCAACGGTTTTGCTTGAAATAACGGATTCTACTGCTCCACTATCCAAACAAAGTTTTACTTTATTACCATTAATGAAACCAATTGTACTCAACAATGATTCCGTATTTGATCTACAAACTGCAACTGTTTTAGGTCTGTTTTTTGACCATTTTTTATCAACTGATTCCTTATTCTCGGTTACATTGCTTCTGCAATTTTTTGCAAAGTGCCCAATGTTTTTACATTTATAACACTGTATTTTACTACTCTTTTCGTCCCATTGTTTTCTAAGCTTAAAGTTATTTGGTTTGTTCCATTTTCGTTTGAACGACTTATTACCAAACTTATTAGTATAATTTATACCAACTACCACCTTTCCACAGCATGATTCGAATGTTGAAGCCGCTGCAATAGCTTCTTCTAGTGTACTGCAGTTTCTACTCTTGACTTCATATTTTGTTTTAGCGTTTAATCCTTCAGTAAACCAAAATTTTTTGTCCTCTTCAGACATCTCGGTTAGACAGGCTATTATTGCTCTGAATCGTTTTACATTGCCATCAAAATTCTGATCTTGCCGAAGATCTTTTAATTGAACCTTCAGTCTGTCTTTGTAATCAGCTGGTCTGAAATTTTCGTACAAAATTCGTTTGAACTCGTCCCAGGTTCCACTTGAACCTTTTTCTTTGCTATAATACATCAGGGTTTGTGCCGGCAATCCACGTAAAAACGGAGCGATAACCGAAAGAATTAATTCTTTTGGAACGCTGACCGCCTTGACCGAGCACTCAATTGAGAAGATCCACTCTTCTAAGTTGTCGTATTTATCACGATCGCCTAGAATTTGAAGACCTGAATCCAGTTTATATTGCTGTTTCCGGTCAAATTTTTGAGTGGCTGGTTCCATCGTTGGTCCCAATTCTTCATCTGCATCTACACCTAGGGTAATTCGCAATCTTTCCAAAGCAATTAATGTTTGGTTAAGCATACCAGATGCTGCTTCACTCTCGTAAAAGCCTCTTCTGATAAGTTCCGCTTCTCTACGAGCATTGGTGATCATACTATTACACTCTAATTGCATATTCACTAGGTCGTCTTTGTTGAGTCTCTTTAAGAACGCCGGGGCGTCTGTGGTTTTCATGCTGGCCAACATCGCTGCTTTAGTTAACAGAATATCTGTCTGGCTTGCGAGATTTGATTGTTGGCTTACTGTTTGACCACAGATGTTCAACGCCGTATTCACCACAGATCCGGTAATCGTATTACCAGTAGGGTTTATTAGCGAACCACTTGCAACTGCTGGGTGAATCGGGTTCGATTCTTGAGGTGACTTGGTTTGCTTATTTTGCTCAGTTTCGGACATCGTTTTATTCGCTGCTACCACGTTGTTGAGGATTGGGATTGATTAAAAGATATTATCTTGTTGTTGAATGTTTATTGATAAAAGTTGAAGATTTAGATAAGATAAAGATAAAATATAATTAGAAAGTGAAGAGGTATTTATACCCAACTTTCTGTGTAGGAAGAAGATCACTTCTTCATCATTCATTCATCATTTGTAAACAACCAACTTGTTTATATGTAACACACGCACACAACTACTGCTATATAAACCCACACAATATTGTAATTACGAAATATCATCCCACACACTATTTGTAATTTCACTTGATAGTGAAATTACTCTTCAAGATTATAATCATCAATCGAACTCTCATCATCAATTATTAGAGGAGTAATGTAGATTTGTGCTGGAGCAGAACTGCCTCTCAACAAATTTTAATATTAAGTGATCATTTTTATAACTTTAGTGATAGAATTTTAATAAAAAATTGATCACCAAAACGTTGATCCTTGTCTTTGTGATCATCTACGATCACCAAACTGTGATCAGACGGAGATCACAAAATTTTGTGGAAAAGAATCAAAAAATCATTTACGACGTTTGAAACGATTACGGTACACGAAATTTGCTCCAAGAAGCTAACAAGCTTGTTTTAAGGACGTTCTTCAGCTTCCTTTAGCCTTCTGAGGCCAAGGTTATAAAGAACAAAAATTCTAAAGAAAGAAAAAACGTGGAAGTATTAATCATGTTAGACAAGGTTTTAATCTAATCTTAAATCTCGTATCTTAAAAGACAGTTATGATTATTATGATAAAGATGGCTTAAATTACTTTAAGACATGACGCCCTATAATAAGTCAACCATACAAAGGTAAAAAACAAGCATATTATAACATATTATAGGCCGCCAAACTCTAATTAAAATTCGAAATAAAAAATAAAAGCCTATTTTGCTCCACACAAAGTTCCCTCTCATTAAATATTTTAGATAATTTCTAAAATTTTAGAATACTTGCCATTCCTTCGTGCTTTTCAGCTCATATTAAGTAATGTAGCTGACTTTCTTAAGCAAGCCAATTAATGTTTTTTTGAGTTTTGCTTAGGGAATAAGTTTAAAAAAATTCAATTTTATATCAATTTTAATTTCAATCTGATCTTAATTTAAAATATTTAAAATTCATTTAAATTCATTTAAAAAATTAAGTAAGAGTTTGGCGGCCTATATTATGTTATAATATGCTTGTTTTTTCCCTTTGTATGGTTGAAATATTATAGGCATCATGTCTTAAAGTAATTTAAGTCATCTTTGTCATAATTTTTCCCCTTTGTATTTTAGGAAATAATTAAAAAAAAAACTTCTAAAAAAGTTCAGTTAAAAGTCCATAATAAAATAATTCAAAAGTTAAAAGCAACAACTGGTCCAATTGGGTGATAGTCCAATTGGTGAATAAATGTTCACGAATCCTCATCCTTTTTGGACTAGTGATCATAACCAAAAAAATTATGACTAATTAAAATGATCACAAATTAATTGATCTCAAAAATTTATCGCCACAACTGTCACAAAATTAAAGGATAAATAGACCAAAGCATTGCTATTAAAAAGTAAATGTTAATTTTCAAATACACCTGATTTTTTTCTTTATTAGAACAGAATTTTGGAAAATTTCCTTGTTAAACCTTGGTTGTAGTCCTTAGAATAAAGTATATTGAAAAAAGGACTCGGTCTCAAAAAAATATTTGAAACAGTTTCATTGGCGAATGTCCGAACATAAATTATGATGTAAATTTTTGTTAAGTTTTGCTTTATTCAAATTTTACAAATTTAACGGGTTAAGAACATTAAGCAAATTAAATATCGACTAAGTAAAGAAAAAGACACGAAAAAGAAATTTGATGGACGAAAACTCCAAAAAATTACATAGGCTATTTTATTGGGCATTCAAGTATTGACAATAAAAATTTTTTTTTTTAAACACAAACTGAAAGACTTTATTTAAGTTTCTTACACTAAGAAAAAAAGGCTTCATCACTGGAAAACAATTATGCTTTAAAATATATAGACTGTTTAATGTAAAGTTAAGACCAAGAACTATTTTAGAGAAAAGACATTCAATGGGTAAAAATGAATTAATTTTTTCCATCAAAAAAAGATTGGCTGGGAGTTTAAGATATTTATGTCAACCTCTTTTTGAGTGAAAAATTTTGAATTGATTTAAATTTTGAATTTTTCAAATTTAGGATTCGGCTGTTATAAACCCAAAGAAAGACCAATTTATCACGTAGAGAGATTGAACTGCGTTTAAATTTTGCAAAAAAAAATCTAAAAATTGATCATGATAGATATATTTTTGAAGACGAAACAAGTATTTGGACCTTCTCAAACAGAGTCAAACACTGTCGCGAAAAAACTTCCTTTCCTCAAGCAGTCGTATTAAGTAAAAAAAACAAAGAAAAAGTTCATGTTTGGTTAGCTATAAGTTCTAAGGGATTAACAGATCTTGTGGTAAATTTTAAGCATTTTTTTATTAATTAGTTTTCATTTCCTTTTTCGTTATTAAAAGGTATTTACCAATAATCTAAATAGCTATGGATATGAAAGCTTATTAAACGATCATTTGTTGCCATTCATCAAAACCCGTTACAATAACGGTGATGCAATTGTAATTCAAGATAATGACTCAAAGCTTACGTCCAAATTGTGTTCTGAAGTTTTAAAGAATAATAATGTGAAATGGGTAAAAAAAAATTTTCTTAATTTTTTGTTTCAAATTATGAAATCTTTGTTTTAAGGAAAAAATGCCAGCGAACTCACCAGATATCAATGTGATCGAGTTGTTTTGGGCAAGTTTAAAGAGATTTATTTCTTCAAGGTCAACACAAACAGTCAATGATGTGGTAGAATCTATTGGGGTATTTTATAGAAAAGTAAAAATTCATCACTGTGAAAACTATGTTTCTCATTTTAGAACAGTAGGTAAATAATAATTCAAATTTAAAGTTATTTAATTCATTTCGATTCAAGGTTCTCGAAGAGATTATCAACAGAGATGGGGAGTGGACAGACATATAGAAAATAAACATAAAAAATTTATTTTTAATTAAGTTTTAAACCATCATTTTTAAAAATTTTAAAAATTGAATTTTTAGAGCTAAATCTCAAAGAGATAATCTGAGAACAAAATTAACGAGATTTTTTGGAAATAAAGACGAGAAATAAATGAGAAAAAATTAAAAAATCGTAGATTCCCGTAGATGGTTATGAGATTTTTCTTTAAGAAACGTCGTCGCCTCGCTCAAAATTAAGACGGACCTCCGTAGTCATCCTCACGTGGCTACGCCACTGACTGTGATTGAAAATTCCTTAAAGAGAAAAGATTGAGAAAAATATTACTTAAAGCCTACTCTTAAGACTTAATTTTTCAGCAAGCCTGTTTTCGATATGCCCAACCTCTTCAATGAATCTTATACTGGTGTTACTAATTAACGGACTTAAGCTACATTCTAAAAAAAAATAGAAAGTTTAAATGTTCAATTCAAAAGTTTTTTAATTTAAAGTTTAAAAATTAAATTGACTTATTTGAAATTGTTATTAATTTGTGCGAAATATTTTGAATGAAATATTTTTTTTAACTAACAAACAAAAATATTTTAGCCGTTAACAAAGTTCAAATTTATTTTATTGAAAAAATGGGTGGAGTTATTTTTTTAGTTTCAAAAAATTTGCTGTAGGCTGGTTTTTTATAAAAAAAAATTAAACACGACACTCTAAACCACATTTTTAATTGTATTTTAAGAAAAAAAAAATGCGAATGTTCGAAAAGGGTATAATAAAGGCATAATCTTGTATTTTTTTAAGGAGCTCACGCATCATACAGATTACAAATAAAAAAAAATATTTCGACAATGCAGGAGGTATGAAAAAAAATTGAAATCAAAAATTTTTGTTCGAACTTTGATTAAATCTTAGACCCACCCCTCAAGACCCCAATGATGAGAATTTTTTTTTGAAAAAAAATAAAAGCGATTGTTTAAACCCAGATTTTTCTCAAACGCAGCGGCAATTCAACTTTTAAATCTTAGTCAACAAAATAAGTTAAAATTTTAATTTTTTGTTGAAAATAATTGATCGTTACTTTGAAGGAGTTGACGGGTCCATAATTTCGGCTGCTCTGTAATTTTCTTACATAGCGAGGGGGTATTTTTTAAAATGGATCTTGTGTTGAAAATTTCACTCATATTTCCTGGACCATGACATTTTTTTCGCTGAAGTTACATAGAAAAAAAACATGGTTAAACACTATTTGAAATTTTCCGTTCTTATTTTTAAACATTTCTTCTCTGCATATTTGCCGGCGTCTTATTAAAGTTAAAAAAAACAATTTCATACACAAGATAGGGGAGGGATGGAGGTTTTCCCCTAAAGAAATAAAAAAAAAAGACTAGAAATTGTAAAAAAAAAAGAGAGGAGTGATCGGGGTATCTGACTTGAAAAATCCAAAAAAAGTCTAATTGAAAAGTTTTCAAATATAAGTAGAAATCATTATCTCCAAATAACTCTTCTTCATTTTAGAAGTTTTAAAAGAAAATAATTTAAAAATGAAAATTTGACATTAATTCTTCCTTAGTGTTCTTTAATGAATCTTTTCTGAAATACTGTATCAGATCTCGAGTTCCGACGATTTACAACCATATATTATTGTAAATTCGAAATGAAAAATTAAAACAAAACTTGATTTTTTTTTTCAAAAAAATTAACTAAAAATTCGACATAAATTCTTCATTAAAGCTCTTTAATGTATCTTTTTCTTTTTTTTGACTTTAAACTTAAAATTTAAAAATTTTCGGTTATTTCTTCACACTTAAGTAAGTTTTCAATAAAAAAAATATTCGTTTGTTTAAAAATCAGTATATTTAAGAAATCTTTGAATTTTCTTTTTACTAAAAAATGTGTCTTTAAGATTACATTAAGATTCATTCATGTTACTTTTTTTTCAATAGACTGGGTGTATACAGTCGACTCTCGTTAATCCGGATGAAAATAGCCCTTCAAATACTTTTATACGATTTAACGAATCAATTAGTAAATAAAGAACTTATAAATTTTTATTTTGTCATAAACGGATAAAAAAACATATTTAACATTACAGTCTATTGTGAGAGTTTCAAAATTTTGTCCGAATGTCGAATTAATCCGTATAAGCCGTGAAAATTATACGAATTAAGAAATTATTTTTGTTTTAAGAAGTATTACAGATAGCCATGAGCCTGAAATTTTCATCCGAACAAACAAATTATACGAATAAAAGTGTAACCGATTTAACGAGAGTCGACTGTATTATCAAAATATAATTTTTAAATATTGATTTATATACCAAAATGTAGGATTTTTGATGAGCTTTAAGTTGATATATAACATAATATACCTGCCTTTTTAGATAACTTTCAATTGCAAATAAACACTATTTACACTATTTAACAATACAAAGCTTAAGGGTATATGATCAGGAAATTATTTTTTACTTTGAGATGTATACCAAAATGTAGCATTTTTCACGAGCTTTAAGTCAATATATAGTTGTATATACTTTACTTTCAGATTAACTTTCAATAATGAATTAAATAATTAAAAAGACCCATTTTGAATTTTGAGAACATATTATAGGGAGGCCCCATTCGTGCGCCCCTATGATAAATTTGACGAAGATTTGTATAGGTAACGATTCTGAAAAAACAAAAGATTGTTGAAAAAACAGTTTTATGTTACTCAAATAGATTGAATTTACTTAAATAAGGGGTCTTATTTAAAGTTTTAGAAGATTTAAAAAAATTTTGTATGTAAAACCTTAAAATAATTAGCAACCTCTGCAACTTATGAGCAACTTTCGCAACTTTTGAGCAACTTTCGCAACTTTTGAGCAACTTTAAAAGCAACTTTTGGTCGTCCCTGATCACAGGGGAGAAATAGAATTTAAAGCTAGTAAGATTTTTGATTTGGGGCTCCTTATAATTATTTAATTTTGTCCACTAATGGTTTCTGGGGCTTTTAACGTTTTAATCAGAATCAAATGATATAAATTGCTTTAAAGATTTATTTATTAAAATGATTTTAAATTTGAATTTAATTTAAAAAAAAAGTTGAAATGCTTAAAAATCACTTACAAAAATATCGAAATTAAATAATTAAAGGATTAAATGACAATCGGACAAGTGTTATGTTTTTGAAATTCTCTAATTCTAAATATTTTGACTAGAAATAAGAAAGAAGCATCATAAAAAATGGAAATATATCATTAAAAAGAACATTCTTTTTTTTATAAATAAAATTGATCTTGAAAAATAAAGTATACATTTGATTGATTGATCTCAGAATCTTCTTCATTCTTGTTGTGCAAGAGTTTGTAATTGCTTTAAAACTTTAGTTTGACTCGTTTCTCTTATTTCACCTGCCAAAAACATTTCGTCAACTACACTATAAACCTTGTTATTAAAACTAAAGTTTAGCTTAATTTAAAAAAAGAAAATGATTTCGATTTCTTACCTTGTAAAAATTAAAAACCAAATCAAGCTCGCATACATTGTGAAAGTATTCGTTTAAGACTTCAACAAAATTGTGAATAGCCTCTAAATAAGCCAAGTTATTATCGTTTACATCAACACATATACAAAAGTATAACCCTGCATATCGACGATAAATTATTTTAAAATTTCGGAACTTGAAAAAAAAATAAGGTTGATCAAAATATAAAATTAAGAGATGAATTAAATTATTACTTCAACAAAATTTGTGTGTTTTGCATCTCGAACTGTGACTAAAGCATGAACTTCTTCGATTAATTTTTGTTTCTCATCGTCATCAAAGTTCATGTACCATTTGGCAAGTCTTGTTTTACCAGCACGGTTTTGTATCAAAATAAATCGTATCATTTCCAACAAAAAATTATTATTGATTTATAGAGAGTTTTAAATTTTACACAAATTATGACTAAAAACTGATAGTTGAAATTTCTAAATGAATAAAATTTTGATATAAATGAGTATTATTGTTAGAGTTTCAGCTATTTCGTGTACAAAAATGAAAAATTATTTATTCAAAAAACATAAAATATTCCAAATTAACTTTAAAATTTGTCCCTAAAGATCCCGATGGTACTTTTTGGGTTCAAAATTGCGCTATTCTTTACCAAGACCTAAACACACTGTTTTCAGAATAAATAATCGCTCAAGTTCTTAAAAAAAATTCCTACAACTTTCAAATTATTATTGCAAATTATGAAAAATTCTTTCAAATCTAGTATACGTTAGATATTCAGTTTAGCAAAGCTAGCACACTTACACACACACACACACATACATTCAAAAAGCATTTTATAAAATTTTCAATAATCCAAATTTTTATTCTATGTTGTTTAAAAAAAGCGTCTATATTTATAATTATATTTTTGTTAATAAATTTATTTTTTTTCTCTTCATAGAGTAACCACTATGAGCAGCGACGAAAGTAGCACAGGTGAAACAAATCATAGTTATTTGGAAAAATTAAATCCAAAAGATTTGGTTATGTTTTCGCCAAAAACAAGAAAAATTATTTCAAAAACTGATTTTAACTTTTTGGGCGTTGATTATGATCTTGAACTTCCAGAACAAGAACAATTAGATAAAATTCGAGTTTGGGGTTTACCATACGTCAAGTTAACTGATCCATTGCCAATTGGTTTATTAGCAGGCTTTACCGGAGGTGCCTTAGCTAACTTTTGGCGAAGAAGACCTGCTTTTTCAAGTAATTTTTTTGAAAAACAATGAAATCTCGCTTTGATGTATTACGACATATTAAAGGTATTCATGTTCATTTACTTTCATCGTTATTTGTTGCCGGTATGGCCAAATTCGGATTTAATAAATTCGAAGAGTACAAAATTCAAAGAGAATTAGTTGTTTGGGATTATGTCAAAAAACATCCACAAGATTTTCCAGAAGTTTTCAATGGTATTTTCATTTTTTTTTCTAATCGACATTATTCAAGATAATAACTTGAAAATTTATTTTAAGCTCCTAAAAAATATAAAGATTTGCTCTTAGAATGGAAACCAGTTCGATAGATAAATATAGCCAATTGAGTTAAAAATTTTAGATTAACAAACAAAAAAACGAATAACTTTACAAAAGTAAACAAAAATATATTTATAACTTTCGTCGAATAAAAAATTTTAAAGTATCTTGTGATCTGTTTTGTTTATGTTAAAATTTGGCTTGATTGCATATAGTACAATAGGTTTTAATCAATTGAAAGAATATGTCTATCACAGAGAGTGGTGACCACGCTGCAGTTTGACTGACTGGCAAATTCATCGTCATTTTTTCTCATCTTTGACTACTGTTGGTCGGCAATTTTAAATTTTCACCAATTTTCAATAAAAATTTCTTTAATTTGTACTAATATGCTTTTCTTGACCGACATTAGAGCATCAATCCCATGTCATAGCGTGTTTGATTTGGAGTTTCTGTCTAATATTCAAGAATTACCAATTTAGCATGTCTAAAAAATTGATATTTTATCTCTGGAATCGATTATTTTATTGATGAATATAAAAATGCCAATAAAAAATTGTCTAACGATTTTCTTTCCATGATTTTGAAAATCTTTTCAGATTTTAAGAAAAAAATTTTTCAAGCAAAAACAATCTTTTTGCAAGAAATTTCCTTCGATAGACTTTTTTCGTAAAAATTGGAGTTACTGTTGTGGTCATTCACGTTTTCCTTCTGTGAAGGCTAAAAAGCTCTAGTTAAAGCTTGTAAAACTAGCTTAGATGTTTCTTCTAATTCATTAGAAGAGGAACACGTGAATGACCACAACAGTACTTCTTCTACTATACAGTAAATTTGAACATGTCTCGATGGCTTGTTTAAATATGAGTTAGAAAACTAACTGTCAATTTATCACCGTGGTTCAACAGATAGGCACTTGTCTTAATTAGTCTTTGTTTGCTTAAATAAATAAAAATACCAAAATGTAGAAAATAAAATTCTCTATCAGAAAATAACATGGTATCGAGAAACCTTATTTTTTCAGCCTATATTCAAAATGCTGACAACTTTGATCTCTTCTCCATTATATAACTTAACCCAAATAACGAAGATTTGAAGCAATTTCTTCATTAGAATTGGAAAATTGTCATATTGACACCTTGAGATTTATAAACAGAAACGAAAAAAACAACAAAAGTACATTGATTTTAAAAATTATTCCAATAAAATTCCTAAAAAAGTGTCAAAATGACACGGACGTTCTTTGAGAGCTAAAATTACAGCCGTATTACTGTAAACTTTCTATCGCAATTCCGCAATTGTAATCGAAAGTCTACGGTATAATTTCTATTTCATTACAATAGTAGAAATTTACTCTTTTATTGTTTTTAATTGTGAACGACATTTCACTGTATCAAAATGTTTAATTCGATTTTGTTGATTTTTGTTGTTTTTTTGTTATTACATTGGTACGTTGCGAAAAATCTCTAATTGAAAAACTCTTAAGGGGATCATACAATAAAGTTCCTGACCTTAGAAGCCAATGATTGCTTTACTAATAGAGACTAATAAACGAATAAAGACTTAAACTTTTTTCCCAAATAACTAAACGACTAAAAGAAATAAGCCAGACATTAAAAAAAAGCGTGTTTAATTTAAAAGCATTTTCCTATTTTGGGTGCCATTGAAACTTTTTTTAATGAAAATTAAAAAAAAAAGATAAAATGTAAAATTAGTTTTGGATTTTTTTTTAAATTTTGATAAAGAAATTTTACCGGTCTAATATAAAATGTATATCAAAAAAAAAATTTTTCATAAAAAAGATTATCTTGGTTAAAAACAAAATAATTATTTTTTTTTCTTTCTCAACCCATTTACTTGACAATATACCGTTGTTGTTTCATTTTTTATTATTTACATTTAAACCTATTTAAATGAAAATTAATATTTTATAAATTGACTTTACCTAACTGTGACACAACAAAAAAAAACAAACTTGAATTTAAATATGACTGACTTAGATAATAGTGTAAATGAGTACGATCTATTAAAGGCAAGTGGTAACAATCGAACTGAAAATTATCGATCTGTAATCCCCAAATCAAAAGCAGCTAAAGAATTTTTAATTTTAAACTTTTTTTTTCTATAAGATGGACCAAGTGAATCAACCAATGACGTCTGTAAATCTTAACCCAGAAACTGAAGTTAAAGTAATAGACCCTAAAAATTCCCGAAGACCAAAACCAAATACTGAAAATGTACAAACATCAGTTGAATTAACAGATCGACGTGGTAGTAATGACGCACAAGAAGAGGATTTAGACGAAATGCAAGATGAATTAGTTCTCAAATACGGTGCTCAACATGTTGTAAAACTTTTCATTCCAGTCACAATATGCTTATTATTTGTAATAATAAGTTTAAGTTCGATCAAGTCCTATCAAAAAAGCGATGGAGCTCAATTGTAAATTTTTATCGAATAATCACCTTTTAATCCACTCTAATTTAATTTAAAAAGGATTTACACTCCATTTAATGAGGATTCACAAGGCTCAAAAGGAACTAAGCTATGGATGTCCATAGCAAACGCTTCAATATTTATAGGAGTTGTTGTTGTTATGACTGTAGTCTTAATATTATTGTACAAATTTAGATTCTATAGAGTTATACACGGATGGCTAGCTTTTTCATCATTAATGTTACTCTTCCTTTTCACCTTCATGTTTTTGACAGAATTCTTCAAACAATTTAACATAGTGACTGATATGTTCACATTTTTTATCTTGTTGTGGAATTTTGGTGTAATTGGAATGATTGCGATTCACTGGAAAGGTCCTTTGG
Organism: Brachionus rubens; assembly: GCA_022207745.1. Classification (NCBI taxonomy): domain Eukaryota; kingdom Metazoa; phylum Rotifera; class Eurotatoria; order Ploima; family Brachionidae; genus Brachionus; species Brachionus rubens. The sequence goes on along the minus strand of JAJVHD010000011.1, from coordinate 3,594,919 downwards.
TATTACAACAAATATTTTTAATATTTACTTGTGTTCAAATGGCATTGATTTTTATTAAATATCTACCCGAATGGACAACATGGGTTCTTCTTGCTTTCATTTCAATTTGGGGTAATTTCAATTATTCTTCCTCAAAAGACTCATTAGTTTTTTTTAAATTTCTTTTAATAAGATTTAATTGCTGTGTTGTGTCCTTTTGGTCCGTTGCGTATTTTGGTCGAAACAGCTAAAAGTAGAAATGACACTCTCTTTCCATCAATGGTTTATTCATGTAAGTTTAAATCTTATCGTGTAATTTGTTTACAACTATTTTGATAGATTTTTAAAGCTACTCTAATCTACATGATGGCAAGAAGGGGAGACTCTGATCATCCATCAAATCAAAATTTGACATCTAGTTTGAATCAAAATGCAACTGACGATGAAGAAGGCACTTCGAATAGAGTAGTCAGAAATGAAAATACGAATACTGAAAATGTTAGACAACGTCACTCAAATAGAGATCATCTTTCGAACAGACAAACGATCCAAGAATTGCAACAACAGCAAGAAGACGAAGATGAAAGTAATTTTTATTTTTTAAATTTTCATATCAAACTGTTTTCTAAACTTTTTGATTAAAGATGGCGTAAAACTTGGACTTGGTGATTTCATATTTTATAGTATACTTGTTGGTAAAGCATCTATTCTTGGTGATTGGAATACAGTAATTGCCTGTTTTGTAGCAATATTACTTGTAAGAACTTGTAATTAAAAGTTACCAAAGATTTAAAAAAAGACATATGGTCTTACTTTGGTAGCTAAAATTCAACATAATTTAAAAAATATATTATTTTTAAAAAGGGTCTGTGTCTGACATTGGTGTTGCTAGCAGTTTTTCACAAACCATTACCAGCATTACCAATTTCATTATTTTTTGGTTTGATCTTTTACTTCTCTACAAATTTGATTGTTCGTCCATTTTACGATAACCTGACTTTCAGACAGGTTTTTATATGAAATTTTTATTTTGAAATTTCAAAAAAAGTGCATCATGGTCTAAAAAATTTACGGATTATAAGGTTTTTTTTTGAAAAATTTTTATTATTAATTATAAACATTTTGTAAAATTATTTTTTTATTGTAAACTTTAATAATAAAAAAATCAAATCATTAACTGTTTACCTAATTGTGGTTTTATCATTAAATTCATTAAGTTTAAGTACGTTACAGAAGCATTGTCTATTCGAACCTCTCGGGTTTTTATCTTTTCAAAAAATACACATCATGTTATAATTTTCTTCCAAACACAACTACTGATTCGATGCGGATCCTTGCAAAAAACATACACCCAGATGTAACTTTTACACGAAGTGAGGTATGCAAAAAAATATTTTAATGCAAGGTAGAGTAAATGAAGAGCTACAAAATGATACAATATTTAGACCCCTTGTGAAGTTTTTTGAGGAAAAAAACTGATTTTTTACTTTTCAGTACCCCTCTCCAATAGGGATAGGAAGCCCCTTAGACTTTAATTTGGCTAAAAAATGTCATTTTTTGGATGTTTTTCCCAAGGTCCACAAAGTCCGTAAAGTGTTGTCATTTTCAAGGTTCGTACCTAGTTCGAATATTTTTTGACTTGCGATAAAAATACATTGAAAAACTTTAGAGTATTTTTAGGATCCTTGGAAAAGCAACACCCCCTTTCGGTTTAAAAGTAAACACCCGGGTGTAATATTGCTATTTTGAAAGCTAGCTTTAAACGAAAATTCTTCAAAATGATACCCTAAACTCTCTTCAAATTGGTTTATTTTCAAGTCTTCAAACAACTATAAAATTTCGGGGAATAAACACCCGCCAATTCAACCCCCATTTTTTACAATACAACCCATGTTTTTTTCGGTTAAAATACTTATTTTTGGGTGCTCTTTCAGAATTCCGTGTCCTTTTTTTGATCCAATCATTCTATTAACCGCTCAAATTAAACCTAAAAGGCTTTAAAAGCCACTAGCTTTCAAAATAGCGATATTACACCCGGGTGTATGCTTTTAGACCAAAGAGGGGTGTGTTTTTCAAGGAATCGCATTTTTATCATATATGCTCTTGCGCATAAATTCATGTGCAGGATAAACTTACACGCGTCTCAAGCAAAGTTCTGGATGACACTGCGCACTACTTAAGCAACGTTTTAACTCGTTTTATTTTTTCGTTCTTTTTGTCTCGAAATCACTGTTGTTAAAATGTTTTAATGTTTCATAACAGGATTTATTTTGGAAATTCTATTTTAATTACGAAGCATAAAAATTCTTTCGTTAGTTTCGAATCTATAAAACTATTCTCAGAACCGGCATTACGAAATCCAATCCATAAAAGCACCATAAACCTACGTAAAACATGAGTTTAGTTAACAAGTATCAATGTTTCAATTATCTGTCCCAATTTTTCAAATATTGGCTGGGAGACTCCTACTGTAATCTGTAGATTTAGTCTGAAGTCTGAATGAGAACTTTCTAAAATTTCTGATTTTTCAACTCCTTTAATAACAAACTTTTCTTTTTATGAATATTTCTCACTATCTGACGGTAAAATCATTTCGGAACTTTTCCATATTTTTTTATTAAAATGACATTATCTAGCTTTATATGATTTCAGTACAGCCTGTTGATTAACCCTGAACTTGAAGTTACCATCATACCAAATCTTATAAAAAGCTCTGCAAAAACTTTGTAAAAATTTTAATCAATTGATTTAAATCCTTTATTGTTGCCTATCTATCTATCTTTTCAACACATCGCAAATCTTTTGAGCACAAGGACTAAAACTTGTTAACACAAAAATCTTTGATTTTTTTGTCTTAATCTTTGATTGTTAAATTTGCTTTCAAACAATCGGAATATATAATTGTATCCGGGAGTATGTTTGTGCTCAGAAGATTTTCGATTGAAGATTTTTTTTAAGGTTTAGAATGATGGTAACATAACTGAGGATTTTTCAGAACTTACGAAACTGGATTAATAATGTATTTAATCTATATTTAAGAGTACTAAGCCGTGAAAGTTGAGACCACCAAACTGACTTTAACTTTTTCAACCAACCAGAGGAACCTAAATCAAAATAACCATTCAATAAATGAGGGCACAACTGATAGAAAAAATTTTGAAGTTTTTTGTAACCAGATAAAATCGACACTCAAAATATTTTTAAAAAAAATGAATATTTACAAAATAATTTTATTTAATTAATTTTTTAAAATTTTTCCGAAAGTATCAAAACCAACAATTTAAGATTTTGCTTTAAAAATTAATCTGAGTATTTATAAAATTGATTTTCTTATTTTGTCCATCCTTCATCATTGAAAAAATCAACTTGACGTTTTTGAAACAACTTCTTAAAATCGTCGCCAAGTGCATCCAAATCTTTTGAATCTCTGATGACACCCTTTGGCAAATAACCCAATAATTTGGTGGCATGTTCTTGCAACAATTTGACACGTTCTTCTTCAATAATTTGTCTTCTATGAGCGTCTAATTTTTCGTTCAATACACGTTCATCTAATTCACGTTGTTTTTCCATGTTCATATGTTGACGACGTTCTTCTAGCAACGATTCAACCATTCGTTTATGTTCTAATTGCTTCATACGACGTTTTTGTGCATTCATTTGCTCAATCTTATCATCAGCAGCAAATTTATCCAACATTTGTTGTTTAATTCTTTCCTCTTCGTCTTTTTCGGCTTGTTGTCGCATAACTTTAAATTGCATTTGCTCTTCATATTGTTTTTGCAAGTCAAGTCGTTGACGTAATTTACGTTCCATTTCAACTTTTTCATGATTACGTACCAATTCTTCTTGTTCTTCAAGATACAATTCTTGTCTAACACGTTCCATTTCTTCTCTAGCCTCTCTGTCCTTTTCGATTTGTTCGTACAAACGACTTTGTAATTTCTCAACTGCTTCTTCTCTAGCTTTCTTACTAGCCTTTTGAGTATCGTCTCTTTCTTTTTGTAATTTTGAATACTCGATAATTTTACGATTCTCAGCTTCCATAACTTCTCTTTCTTGTATTTTCCATATTTCACGTTGTTTCTTGAACTCATCAATGTATTCACGAGTTGCTTTTTGAGCAAGTAATTTTCGCTCAAACTCTTTTTGATCCTCTTCATGCAATTTACGAACAATTTCATCAATTAACAATTTTTCTTTAAGGAATTCTTCGTAGGCTTTTTGTTTGTTATTCTCTTTTTCTTCTAATTGTTTGTGCAAGTCTTGTTTGTATTGTCTCATTTCGATCTTCTTATTTTGATCGATCATCTTTTGATGTTGTTCAGCTCGTTCAGCTTCTTCTTTCATACGTTTCATAATTTGAGCATCTTCTAACAAACTATCAAATTTATGGGCCTCTTTTTCAGCCATTTGTGCATGTCTCTCTTTGGCAACATATGCTTCTTTTAATTTAGATTCCAATTCCCTGAGTTCATAACTTGTTTCTCTCAATTGTTGTCTCATTTTTGTTTCTCTTAAAAGATCATGTTTGTATCGTTCCAATTCTTGTGCAAGACTTTCTTCACGTTGTTTGTTTTGAATTTTTAGGGCTCGATCAGTTTCGGATCTAAGTAATGATTCTTCAATTTCTCGTTCACGTCTGATACGTTCTTGTTCTCGGAAGACTCGTTTGGCGTTTACTTTATCCTCACTTTCGTACATTCGATCGAGATTATTTTGACGAATGACATCTTTTTTGAGCTGTAATTCAGCTTCGGATGACCCAGCCGGTGGAGTCGGAATATATTTTTGTTGTAATCGTCGATTTGTTGCCGTGGTAAGCTAAATTACAAAGATTAGAATAAATTTCAACGATTTTTTAAATTAAAAAAACTTGCCATTTTTTTTTCTAACTGAAAGCACTCAACAAAAAAAGGCCTGTTAAGCTAATGAAATGTTTATTGATATTAGATATTTCAAGTTATAAAAATTTATGTTTTTTTTTATTATTTCTTTTTTTTTCTCTATTGCAACTGTTAGTTATTTGATTTATTGCTTCCATAGTAACGTGAATAAAATTTTAAAATTTAAAGTTGAAGGTTTCTTGTTGGGATTACTTTTTACTTAATTTGAAATTTTGTCTTATTTAAATGTTCGAACACTCTAAAAAATGTGACTGAGATATGAATCTATTGAGATCGTATTAATAAAAACATACTGATATCTTATCCGATAATCTCTACTAAGTTGACTAATATCATTTACAGTTTAATGAGTACTTAAATTATTGATGCATAAATAGCAGAGATTCCAGATCTGTGTTAAATTCTGACCTGTGATGATTAAAATCTAGCACGTATCGTGTTGTTCTGAGCAAAGTGCTTTAAAATTTAAACTGGCCACCTTAAAAAATAAAACCCCTATTTTGAATAAAAAAAACATTAGGGCATGTCCTGTTTGTTCCTCTCGTCGGGAGCTATATAATGAGTTTTAAAACATGTGTGTCAATAGATTTGTAAGAGGTATTATTTTAAATTTGAATTTTTTTTTCTGATAAAACAGACCAAGGCACTATGAATTTTGGTTAGAAACACCTTAGCAATTCTGGTAAAGAATTTAAAACTCGGACATCTTGAAGTTTATGATCATCTGATCATGCTCAATCTAGTTTCTTCTTTATAACTTTTTATTGAAGCATTAAAAATCAGTTATGCAAAATGCTAAGTTATGCAAAAAACATGCTAAACCATACATTAAGCTCTGCAAAAACAATTGTATGCAAAATACACTCGATGTAATAGTTATAAAATAACTGCGAAATAATTTTGCAGAGTTTAATTAGGTTTAGCGTGTGTATCTTTTCCATTTGCTAATCCCACCATTCTTTTTTTTTCCTTTTACATCTCTTCAATTCGATCTGTTTGGTGATTTTTTTGAGAAGTTTATCATTAGGCTGTGAATGTGGTTGATCGTTTCATCAAGAATTGCTTTCGTAGTTTTGTTATTTTTAATGTTGAGTTTTTCAATGAGCTGGTTGTCTTTTATTTCTTTCTCCAATATTTTGGCATACTCGATTTGATTGACGTTGTCATTCCAATCGATTCGGAGCTTATATTCCATTTCTATTTTTAGGGTGGTTTTAATCGGTAAATGGTCGCTAAGGTTTGTTGGTGCTGGTAAAATAATTTTAACATCGGTCACGGCCGGATCCGACTTTTTGGAGCCGATGACATGGTCAATCATTGAGAAATGTATTCCATTCCAGTAAGTATATTTTATGTCATTGTTAAATATTTCTTCAAGACATTCAAGATTTTTTCCAATTTATTTCAATATTAAGCGTTGGACAAGTGTGAGAATTATAGTGTGAGAGAAGTGTTGAGGCCTAAAATGGGTGATTATTTTTAATCTACTAATCTTTACATATTACTTTTACCTTTACTACAACACTTATCTAACACTTCCTTTTTTACACTCTAACGCATCCCTTTTAGCTCCAACACTTGTCAAATTCTTTCGTTTTAACTTATAACACATTTTATTTTTATAACGTAACAATTTTCTTCCAACTCTGTCTAACACTTATGGTAAAAAAGTCATTAAAGGTACTTTATTAAATAAGATCTTGAGTTGAATTTTTTATTTAGGTACAACCCTGGTCATTCAAAGCTTCCAAAAATGAATGTTCATGAACGTTCATGAACATTCGTGAACATTCATGAACGTTCAAAACCTTGAATGTTCAAGGGATCCTGAATGTTCAAAGTCTTCAAATGTTTTCAAATATTTTCAAATATTTTCATTTTTTTTCAGATTTGAAAATATGAAAATTTTAGAAAAAAAAATGAAAATATTTGAAAAAAATTGAAAACATTTGAAAACAATTGAAGACTTTTGAAGACTTTTGAACATTCAGCGTCCTTTGAACGTTCATGAATGTTCACGAATGTTCATGAACGTTCATTTTTGGAAGCTTTGAATGACCAGGGTTGTACAAAAAAGAAAATCTGTTTTTCAAAAGCAAATAATTATTTGATTGCCTTCTTTTCTAGATAAGAACGGTTATCTAGAGCCCTTACCTGGAACGCATAATGGAACCCATGTAGGAAATAAATAATGCCTTATTTTCTTTTCATTTTTGAGAAATGATTTAAAAAATTTAAAATAAAGAACAGCCTCGTCTTTCCGGTTAAAGTTATGGCCTTGTCAAAATGTTTATCAGGCTGTGTTTACATTTTTCTCATGATATTTTTTGTAATGAGAATTAGTGTTGATCAGATATTCCGCAAGACCCGGTTTTGAATTTAATTATTTTTATTATATTAATGTTTTCAAACAATTCAACATATTTTAAAGATTAACTTAAGTATATTAAATTAGCCAAAAGCATGTAGGTATTTTTTAATAAATAAAGTTCCGACTATTAAATAATCAAACAAACTTAAAAATATCAATAAGTCTTTTTTTGTAGTAAATAATCCATAAAAAATCAATTGATGCATATCTAATATTATTATTAAACAAAATATTAAAAGCTAATCCAAGTCGTTTTAAAATACTCAGAGTCTCGAAATTCTTTAAGCGATTATTTCGATTCAAAAAATTCCGATTATCTAATCGTTTTCAAGAGAACTTTTTTAAAATCAGTCACAGTTATTCAAAGTATGTTTATTCAGGTCAAGTCACAATAAATGTCATCGGGCACCATAAAAAATAAAAACATATTTTTATTAAACATTTGCAATTCACATATGTGAATCATAAAAAAAAAATTTTTTTTTTCTTTATTTACTTAAGTTATTTATCCAAAAATTTGGTCTCTCGAAATATTATTTTAATTTATACAACCGTAACTTAATTTCTTATGTTAACAATTTGTTTTTATAAGCTTATCTAATTTTATTTTAAAAACAAGGAGGGGGGCTTCGCCCCCCCTCCTTGTAATCCTCCCCCCAATATATTAAATTTTTTGTTTAAAATTTAGTTTTGGTTCGAAAAATTTACTAAAAAATGTCCTAAACAGGTTCTACAATCATTAACAACGCTTCATGAATTTATGATGAGTTTTATCAATTTTTACAGGACCATGTGAAGGGCATGATTTTAAGCCCAATGGATTTAAATTCAGTTCCCAAACTAAATGAATCTTCACCAATTAAGACTTTAAACGATAAAGTTGGTATGTCCCGTACAACAAATTTACATCAGACTAATTTTTGGAAACTTTATCATAACAATAATAATAAATAAAGGCTTAAGAAAAGGATGGATTATCATTCTTAACGCAATGATTAGTTGCACTATATTAGCCTGCTAAGTTTTTCTTATATTTTTAATGTGCGTGTCAAGTTTGTCTTTAAAATCATTTATTGTTGTTTGTTCGACAACATCCCTTGGTAAATTGTTCCAAGCATTCGCTCAACGATTGGTGAAAAAATTGAATCTTTGTTTTCAGTTTCGAACCAATTGTTTCTCAAATCCTTGATTGTGACTTCTTGTCCCATTTTGGTTCAACGGAAAATGCAAACCTTGTTAAAATCTTTAACTATTTTAAATTGTTCAATTAAGTCACCTCTCATTCTTCTATCCTCTAGAGATGTAAGGCTTAGCTTTTCCAGTCGATCTTCGTAACTCAAATTACGTAGTTAACCAATAATTTTGGTTGCTCTTCTTTGAACACCTTCAATACTTGAAATATCTTTCTTTAAGTACGGATTCCAGACCTGAACAGCGTACTCTAACTGAGGTCTTACTAAGCTTGTTTAGAGTTTTTTTATGGTATTTTTATCACGGTACTTGAATGAGCGTTTTATCATACCTAGAACCTGGTTCGCTTTTTTAGTAGCTACTCCTAGTTGATACTAAAACATCTCCTAAATCGCGTTCTGAAATGATTCGGTTAGCTTGTGACTGTTTTCCGCTGAGCCCAAAAAGTATTAACATTGTTGATTGTTTGGTCCATAATTCATCACAAAACAATTATCCTCATTGTATTTTCATTAACGATATTCTTTTGACCACCTGTACAAATTAACGATTTCTTTTTGCAAGAGTGAATTTTTTTCTTGGCAATCGACCACACTTATACCCTTTGGGTCATCTGCAAACAATTTGAAAATATTTTGGACATTGTCCGGTTTGCTAATAAAGGTTCGTTGTTAAATAAACTTTTAGTTTCAAATACAGTTAAATCGACCTGGCTTAAAATGTTATCTTCGTAATTTGTTAAAATTGAGTCGAATTCACAATACGAAATGTTGTAATCATCAAACGCATACTGTTTTAAATAGGCCTTTTTTTAATAAGGGTACGTCTCAACCTTTCAATTCGATTTGAATCAACCTTTTTTAATTCTTCGATATAATTACCTACATGTCCAAGGTAGTTTTTAAATTTGTCAGTATTCATTCTGATTAGTTCATGTAGCTTAAAATATATTTTTTATGTTTAATAAAAAAATTTAATAAATGAATATGTTACTAAATACTTTTCGATCTCCAAAATTTGTTTCGGCGTATTTAGCTAATACTTCTCTTTGATTATCAACTTGATCACTATGTTTTCGACTAGTCAAATTTTTAAATTCAAGCTCTTCTTCGTTTAAAGCCCTCACAGATTTTACAAAATCTTCCCAATTTTTCATTTTCTTAAAGAGTAATAAGTCTATAGTTATTTTTCTTTCTGTTTTTTTTATTTATTAAGGGAAAACATTAGGCTCTAAAAAAATCATTCATACTTTTCGAACCAAATAAATTTAGCTCCAAATTTAAATTTAATGTTAGCTTTTTGAAATTAATAATCAATATGTTAAGTTTTTTTTACTTCGATTGGAGAAAATATACATAAATAATTTCAATAATTTGGTCAACCTCATGTACTAATACTTTAACATGGAGAATCGAAAAAAAATCTTCCCTATCTTTTTTAAAGGGAAAAAAAAAACTAATTTATAGATGTTGTATTAACAAAAATAAAGTACTCGAAAATTGTTATTACATCCACTTACATCAACACATCCCAATGTTTATCTTAAAAATTTTATAATCTTATACTGAGAATGACTAATCTTGAATAACTTGTATAAACAAAACCAATGGACATTAAATAATTTAATTCAATGATGTTTGTATAAAGTCTTACATAAGATTTATGTTAAAGATAAACTTAAGTATATACACATTATACCCCTCTAAGAGGTAATTTAGACCTTTTTTTCTAAAAACAAAGTTACACAACTCTTAATTAATTGAAAAGTATACACAGTGTTAAAAATTCGATCCTATCCGATCGTTATCTCTAAATGATAATAATCATGCTATAAACATTGAGTGATATTGAATTGCTTGATAATATGTGTCATGTAATTAGTATACACGCAATGAATGTATCCTACTGTGCCTTGAATTGTATAATCACTAGAAGGGGATCAAATGCTAAATGCTCTTAATTGAATAATATCGAACATTTTGAATGTAATTTGAGAGTCAAATTAAATTTTTGAGAACATTTTTAATTAAAAATTTTTTCAAATCTCAGGGTTATTTGATAGAGTTTAGAATTACACTTTTGAGTTCGTGACAATATTGAATTCAATCAGTTCCCTTAGAAATAATCAGTTCGAAATGTTTAATTAAGATTAATTTTCTTGAGATAAAATATTCATGATCTCTCCAAAGTATTTGACATTTGAATTTTTAAACAACAACAACAAAAATAACGACCCTCATATCTAGATAATCAAGTTCTTGTTTATGTTGTCTAAATATTGCAATTTGAAACTTGGCTCTACGCTTAATATATTTCCTTATTGATATTTTTTTTGAATGTTAAAAAACAACTGATTAAATGTTTTTGACTTCAAGTGGGCCCTGATTTAGAAATATTTATAAATATTTGTAGATGGTCAGATTGTTGTTGAGAGTGCTCTTTAGCAGAAATTAGTGCTTTTATTTTGTTGTTTATTAGCTTTGTAAAAATTGTTTTAAAAGTTTCCGGTTTCGTTTTTTTTTTGTCGTTAAATTCAAACGTTCATGTCGTTATCAAAAAATTGAAATAAACTTGTACTATTTTTTTGAAATGCTCTTGCTAATTAGACTTGAAACGGTCAATATCCTAAACATTAAAATCATTTTTTTTGACTCTAATGATCTCTTTAAAAAAATTTTTTTATAGCTTTTCACTTGAACCTGTCTAGTCAAAACATTTCCGAATTATCAATAGAGTCGTTGTATTCATCCGTTGGACGCTCGATTTAATCAAACTTTGATTGAAAGAGTAAATATCCTGATACCTTAGAAATATTTTTTTTGTACTTCAAAAACTTAACTTTACTTAAAAGCGATATTGTTAATTAAGCGTTGTAAAGCTTCATTGAAATTGTTTATTTAAACTAAGTTGAAAATCCGTTAATGATAAAATTTGACCAGAAGAGGCACTGGACCCTAAATTTTAGTAATAAGACTTTTAAAAATGCAAAAAATTGACCAAAAGAAAGCTTTGGCAGCTTCTATTCGATTTTAAAATCAATTAATCTTTGAAATTGCTTATAATGGATTGACTTGGTGGGACACATGCTTCTTGCCATAATGTTGTTAACATAGGGAGAATTGACCTAGAGAAGGCAGGGGATCTGTCTTGAAAAGGCAGATATTTAGGTCTTCAACGATTAGTTCCAGAATTTTACCATTCTTTTTACCGTCAGAGTAACAGACTACTGAATATGTCTTGGAGTTAGGGTCACCCCAAGATTGAAGCATTCACATTTAGTACTTATAGCGGTAAATAAATCCAAGTTAAGGTAATTTTTGTTATTACTGCTATAGAAGAGGTTATACACAGTGAAAATAGTATTTTTATATCACTTCTTAGGGACACATGCTTCGTCGAACAATAGACGAACCTCTAAGAACTTGAACCAAGTCAACAAACGGGAACACCAAAACAACGAATTATACATGTAGTAGGTTTAATAAGCAAGATATTACTCCGTCTGTTGATGAGATCAATAAGGGAGCGTAAAATCGTTATCACTAGAGGAAACTAGTGGTAGCAATACTGAGTGATCAACTTTGGTAAAGACATCCGAATGATGATGATGCTAGAAAGGAGTGACTCTGTTCTATTATTGACAAAAAAATACATCTTTCATGGACCGTTCTGAGCGATCGTTTTTTTATAAATGGAATTCGACCATGAGTCTTACAATTTTTTAACGAAGCTCTGAATGAGTTCGTGTAGTTCCTTCGAAATTTTTTTCATAAACTCAGTTTTTAAAGACTGAAATTTTTGGCAAGTAAACTTCTAAATTTTATAAAGGAAGGACAAGAATACCAAAAACTACTACTAAGAGTATATTTCAGATATCCAAAGGAGTATATTCATTTTATGATTCAAATCTTGTGATAAAAAATAATTAGAACTGTCATCCAGTTGATAAAATTCTTGAATTAATACAAGCGTATAACAGTCTAGAGTCATTCAAGTAAATCCAAAACGTTTACTAAATATTGAACTAAATGTAAGCAAAAATCACGAATATTTTTAATATTAAATATTTTATTGTCATGTTATTGATCAAGTATTAAAAAAAAATTAAATAAAAAAATAATAAAACAAAAATTTTTTTTTCAACAATGAAAAATCTGATCTTGAGATTGTAAAGCCAACTATTTCAAAAATCTCAATATTTACATATATTACAAATTTGTTCATGTTCAAATATGTACAACAAAAAAATCTTAATAATCATTCCAAAAAAAAAAAAAAATAAACTAAAAAAATTCGGAGGATTTATCAAATATTTGCAATGACTAACACTAATTTCAACAAATACAATCAGTTTTCATATTTTGCATACTTGTCATGGTCAACAAATTGTGTGTACTCAATATTTGTTGTTGTTTTGGATAATTATTTACAAATTGTCTTGTTGGAAAGATTGGTTGAACAATCATGTGAGAATGCATTTTTTGAGCATCATCATACTGATTATAAAATTGAGATTTTTCTAAATTGTAACATTGATTATTAATTTCGTCATATTCTTGAACTTGAATGGGGGTTGTAAACTTTTTACAGTTGATTAAATGAGATTCGATTATGTTCGAATTAGTCGGTACTGCTTGTAAATAGTATTCACAAGGTACATTTGATTTAGGTGATGATGAAGACGATGTATTATTCGAGTTATTTTGAAGGATTAATTGTTTAGTCGATTCGAATAATTGGTTATAAAATAGATATGAAGTTGACGTGTTTTTCGAAGCACCACTTACACTTGAATTTGTTGATGCCGAGTCGTACAATGGTATCAAATTGTAAGGTAAAAATTGTTGTGATTTATCGTCCATTATTGAAGACGATGATGGGGTTATTATTAAATTTGAGTTAATCGAACCATTTTCGATCAAATTTTTTGAATATGTTTTTTTCAATTCTTTTCTCAAACGAATAAGTTTGTATATAAAAACGAATGCAATTGTAAGAACGATTAGAAAAATTAATAAACAAGCTATGAATATGTAGAATGATTGATCTGGTGTAAGTTTTTGAAAAATTGATTCGATGTTTGAGGTCGATAGATGAGACGATTGTGTCAAAACGACGTTAGACGAATGAGTCAAATTTGTATTCAAATTTGAAATATACTTTTTTATGTTTAAACATTTTTTTAGTTGTATTTGTTTCAATTGTTTTGTAATTAGATTATCAGTAAGATTGAGGTCTTTAAAAAATTCTAATGGTGGTATTGGTGGTGGTGTCATTTTGAAAACTGGTGGAGCACCAACTAGACGACATTCCAAACATTTAATTAAATTTGACATGTTTCTAATTATTTTTTTCTACAACAAAAATAATCTAAAACGAAACAAAAAAAAATCGTTAAATATAAGTTAGAATTTTTTTGCCCCGCCTAAAAAATAAAATCCAGCCCTTCGATTTTGATTGGTCAATTTTCAAAACCTTGAAGGCACGTGATTTTACATTAGTGAATAAAACAAAAATATATTTCAAAAATTAGTATTAATTTACATCCCTGTACAAAAGAAGATACCGACGATAAAAAAAAAACAAATTGTTATTGAGCTTAAAAGACACAATACGTCCCTTAATGATTGAAAATGATATATTTGTTGTTGAGGAAATATATTTTGATACTGTTGAGTAACTCAATACAGTTTAAATACCTTTTTTTAGTGAGGTCTAATTGAATTGAATAATGTTGAAAATTAGTTAATTGATATCAAACTTAATCCTCTTTTGACTCTCACTCTCAGACACGTCCAAGTAACTAAGATAATTTTCAACATACGAAAATTTAATCTACTCCTAAGATTATCACATGTTTATTGATTAGATATGATGTGCTCCAAGTACAAGACGTGCTTGAATAGTTTAATCGAAGGGTCATTGAGATAAGGAAATAGAAAAAAAATAAACTTTTTTTTTATATCTGTTTTCTCTTAAACATACACACGTATGTTTACTTTAAATTTTGCATGCTTATAAAAAAAAAAACAATAATAACTCTGTGCTTAACTAATGATAACAGACTCTAGTATAAACATTAATTAAATAATATATCAGGATATTGATTTTACGATTAATTATAAGAAAATATTATTTGATTGATAAGTTCAGTGATAATAAATAAAATGTGATATTTTAACTTAATGACAATTTGTTTACACTGAAAACAGTTCCCACTCTCTTTATATACGGGTATTTTAAACCACTTGAATTGACTAATCCTCTTGAATTACAAGCACGGTAAAGTATTATTTTTGAAGAGGGTGGTTGTATTATCTAATTCTGTGAAAACCTTTAAAACAATTTTCTGAGCTGGTTTTAATAATTTTGTTTATATTTTTTTGGGGTTTAATTAGTCAATTAAAAACATTGTTTCGATAAAACTCGAGAGAGATATCTTAAAGTTAAAAAACAAAAAAACAATTCATCAAATGAAGGTAAGTTTCGAAATGAAAAGAATGACTGTGTGATCTTAACCGAAAATCAATCAAATTGAAATATGCTAACCATTAGTTATTTTCAATGAACACAAAAAAAATTATTTTGACATCTTTCAAGAAAAGCATTCGGCTCATTTAACCCCGTTTTCTAAGTCTTTTCGATTAACCCTTTGTTGTTCGAACATCCGAATTTTTTTTTTGATAAATGATTTATGTACCTATTCCTGTTTCTTAAAGAATGCTCGATTTAGAAATTTTTTTTTTGTGTGTGTGATTAATCGATACGATTTTGTCCTTGTGTGATATACGAATTAAATAACAATTGTTCACACTCGGGGTCATGCTGACCCTTAATTGTAAGTATCATGCAAAAAATTAACCTACTTTTAATAAGGAAATAATAAACGCAAATATTTTTGTTTCTCAATAACGTTCTTAAAACTACTTAATTTAATTTTTAAAAATCTGTTTGAATAGCAAAAAAATCATGCTTCAAAATTGATGTGATTTACTATCCTTTCTTTTCTTATTTATCCGAAAATGAAACGACCATGTAAAACTTGGGTAGACGTTTGTTTCAAGATTCTATCTTGCCGAAATTATCTCATGAATAATCTTTAACATTTGGAACAATCCTAAAAAAATTCTTTTAAAAATAAACACTAAATTTTTGCCTTTAAAATAGAGAGAGAGAGAGAGTTAGCTTGAGAGTTAATATTGTTCGAGGAAATAAAACAAAAAAAAACTTTCGTGAAATATTAAATATTTACTTTATAAACACCAAATTAAAACTAATTTATAAAAGAAAATAAATATTTAACAACAGTTTTAACATTCCCATAGACCTTTAGGGGTACTAACTAACAACAACAAAAATACAACTAATTTTAAAATTAAAAACCTTGATATTTATACCCATAATTTCTCAGGTCATGAAACATCGAACAGTTTTAATTAAATTTAAATTTTTTAAAGAGACTTTTCGAAAATAAAAAAAAAGTAATGAAAACCACTTGAAATTGCATATCCCCCCACTCGTATTGTTCTCTGGTTATAAAGTTAACAAAGCTTGAAATATTTTTTGTTAAAAAAAACAAGCTATTAATTTTTGAAAAGAATAAATTTTTTAATTAACTGATTTTAAAAAATAACAGACCTTGAAACTATGTTGTTGTCGAAATGCAGGTGAATAGTTTTATTTAAGACCTGGGGGCCAATAAACGAGTTTCATACAAACTCAAGATTATTTAACTAAGGAAGTAGTGTTATAAATTCTAACTCACGTACTTCCTATGTTTATATTAAACGAAAGACTATTTTATATTTCTACCGAAATGTTTGTCAAACAACGGTAGTTTTAACAATAAAAAAAAGTGAATTTTTAAAATTTTTTTAAAAAAAAAGAAAAGATAATTAAATACATAACTTAAATAGTCTCTAAAGAAATAAACAGTGAGTTTATTATATTTCTAAAAGTCAAATGAACCGAAACACCGACTATGATTATGTGAATTTTTTTTGTAAATCAATTGTTGTATCAAATCAGTTATTTTCTTTCTGGACACTTAAAAATTATCCGAATCAAATTTTTTTGTATGCGGTCTTTTTTGTAATCATAGTTTTACATAAAGGGTGGCCTATGATTGATTTGGATAATAAAGCTATCAAGCTACTTGTGTTAATTTATACAATGTTATGTGATTTACTGCACAAGAGAAAGTTGCTTTGTATTACCGAATTATCTTTTATTGTATCATGTCTACTTGATAAGTGTTCGCTAGAGTAGTTATTCTTCGGTTCTTTTTTACATCCCTATCTAAATGTCATACTAACGGTGCTATATGTGAAAACGTTTATTTTGTTACTTAATTCCAAAAATTTAAAGATGACTTCATTTACAATAAGATCCGTTTCGAAGTCAGCGTGATGACAAAGTTTAAACGAATTATGGTACCGGAATGGTTGCGGATTCAATGTCTATGCCTCACTAAAAGCACCTCGGATTTCGGGTTCCTAATCCATCTGGACTTTCTCAATGCTTTGCCTTCGCTTCAAAATAGAATACAAGGGAGTCTTTTTTTCATACGCCATAAAAAACGCCTGTGGGTTTGATTGTGCTTGTTTTTTTGTACACTTTTCAGAAAACCTTGAACATGATCCCTTTTAGGGTTTTACATTTAAACTTTTCCTATGCTTAGAAACTATACATACTTACGAAAATAACTGATAATTTACCCGACTTGGGACGATTTAAATATGTTTTAAGTTGTTAAAAATAATATCATATGAGCATAATCGGTAGTCTTTGAAAATCTATTTTCACTTTGTATATATTTTGTTACGTATAAATTGGTTAATAAGAGTAACTTTAATAAAAAATAATTAACAAAGTAAATCAGAAGAGGTAAATTATTCAATTAGAAGATAAGCTCGACATTAAATCCAAACAGTCAACGGAATCCTCATTTGACCTTTTAAATGATACAATTATAACTCTAGTTATAAATATTATAGAAAAAAATCATTCAAGTCTAAATAAGATAAACGGCGTCAGTTTCATATCTGTATGTATACATGTTATTAATTAACCAGTAAATATTGAACTCATTCATTCATGTCTAAGACTCTAGATGGAATTCTTACAAAAGAAAAATAAATAATTTTTTTTTTGATTTAGTACGACTAGTGTTTCCGGCTTTAATTCGGTAAAATAGAGGTTTTAATAAATACTGTCTAGAACCAACCGAGTCAATATCACGATTAGATTTTTTGTGTATTGTTTTAAAAACAAACAAATAAACATTATTTGTTTTATGTTGAGTTTTTGCGAGGCTTTTAGGATAGAGTAGTACAACAACAACAAAATTAGAGAATGAGTACAAGTGCAATTCAGAAAAAAAGAAGGTATTCTAGCTTATCGGTACACTTGCTTTTAAAATTTTTAATAAAATAATTAGTCCTTCGATGAGAAAAAAAACAACTTGAAAATCAACAAAAAGGTATTTTAAAGAGAGAGAGAATGCTGTTAATACAACATAAAAGTAAACTCTTATCAAGTATTGATTTATTGATTGATTGAAACTTGCCTTAAATCATCTTAGAATGTCACGGCTATTTTTTAACGTTTTATCTTTTGATTAACGGCTTTAGAAATATGATTTAGGTACATAAAGTTAATTCAACTTGAAATATGAGTAATTATAAAGTTGAATAATTATAAAAACAAATATTTTTTTTTTTGAACTTGTTAATAGCTTAAAAATATTGAAAATTGGTTCTTAAATTCTTTTCCCTCTAATCGATCAGAAAAGTTCGATTTTTTACACTTTATAATTATCTGATATATATTTGGCTTTTTATTGCCTGTCTTACTCAATTTGTTTTATTAATCAAGTTCTAGAACAATCAGTGAAATGCTTATCTTAAATTTTTTTTCGTTATCGTCTTTACGATCGTTGTCATAAATTTCACTTAAATCATAGAAGGTTCTCGATGGAATAAGAAAATTTTGTCAAAACTTTCATGTGAAATATTTTTTATTTTCTGTTAGTTTTAGTCAAACTTCGATTATGTTGACCATAACAAAATACTCTGAGTGTTGAAATAGACTAATGTTTCCTATACTATCTATCGTACACCTACACACGAAGAAAAAATTAGCCTGGTAAAAAGGACGCTCCGAATAAAAGAAGTTAGTAAACATCCACTGAAACAGGAACAATAAAAATCCCCTATATTCCTTCAGCGATGCTGACGTCTTTTCGCTGTATTTCATGGATTTCGTTAAGAATTAAAAACTCTATTACGCTTTAGGACATAGTGACTCCTGATTGATTGATTGAAATATTAACAACAGGTTTATGAGTTTTGGATCAAGACAGTTGGTACAACGCCCCGTGTCGAAGGTTTCATTGACTGGTATAGCGGCTGAAATGAAGAAAGAAGGTTCTGAAATTTTGCTTAGACGATACAAATTCGATAGCTTAAACCTCACAAAATACCTTTTTTAGTCCCTCTTAACAAGGCTCTTAAATTAAATTGACCGATCTTGATCAAAGTGCTTTCGCTTTAACAATAATATTTATTTAATATTAT
This sequence comes from Brachionus rubens, assembly GCA_022207745.1. NCBI lineage: Eukaryota > Metazoa > Rotifera > Eurotatoria > Ploima > Brachionidae > Brachionus > Brachionus rubens. Next base: position 3,575,894 of record JAJVHD010000011.1, on the reverse strand, counting down.
ATTTTCAAGATATCATTTTTCTACGAATTCTGAGTGTAAAGGTGGTACTCAGCGAAGTTTTACCGAACAAATATCGGCGTTGTGAATTTCAAATCAGAAAACAAAAAACAAAAATAACATGTTCATAAAAATTCATTGAATAGAACTAATGCACTAAATAAAACAATTTAAAGGTGCAACATAATATGTTGCACAAATTTGAGGAAAATTTTTTCTAATTATTAATGCTTATTTTCAATAAATCGATTTAAAATTTCAAACTAATAAAATGTTAAGTTTATTTTGCAATAAAAATTTGATCCAGCCGGCTCAGGTTCAATCCCAGTTCAAAAATCAAAGAATTTTTTTGTTCTTTTTTAAAAAATAATTAAAAAAATTATCATTTATTGATTAAATTTTTATTAACTATGCAAAACTCTTTTTTTCTTTAAGAAAATTAAGTTTTTTTAGAAAAAACAAAAAATTTTATCTCCATTTTGCATTAAGATCAATTACGTAAATGCTTTGACAACTTAACCATTGTACAAAGAGTTAAGCTTGTGATTCGAAAGCCGCATAATTGCCAAAAAGAGTTCTAAAATAATTTTAATGACATGATTTGTTTTAAAAGATGACGTTTTTCACTAAAATTTGAAACAACGGAGTAAATAAAGTTTAAAAAAGTTAAAAAAGTTTTGAAATAACAAGAAGTCGTATTCCTTCGAAAGGCTTTACGGCAATGAAAATTATTAACCAAAAACTCTATTTTTTTTAAATTTTAAAACTATAAATCAAACGGGTTATGAAATTTCGAGATAAACAAGAACGACAAGTTTGATGGAACCATACAAAAAGAGATTTAGAAAAAGCGGTAAAACATAAAACAAAACCATTTACTCCAAGAAAGTGGCTGATCTAACCAAATCTTTTCTAAAACTTTATTGGATTAACAAAACCCAATCAGGTAAAGAGAACTTACTGCCATTTTGGCCATGCAGGTCATTTTTTAACCTTCCTCAATACATGTTATAAGTGATGCTAAACCTAAAAAGCTTTGAAAAGTTTGGCTAAAAAGGCCATTTTCTGGGTAAGTAGTTTTGCTATGTTTTAGCCGAATTTCCTCGATCTCTTACATATGTTTCCACCAAATAACCTTGTCATTCTTGGGAAAAATCAATCATTCCCGTCAAATTTAAATAAAAAAAATCGAAGTTTTGATTAATAACAGAAAAAAGAAAAAAAAGGGGAACCATCTTTAGAAAAAAAAAAAAATTCTATTTTGAAAATAATTCAAAAAAAAAATTGGCACGTTTTGTAACATAACATGGTGCTCCACTCTCTGTAATATAATACAGGCCATCATATGGACCTTTATATACAAATCTCCCGTTCGCTTTCCCTCTACTCTTGTAAATTCCCACAATTTCGTCTGTGGTTTTGTATAATAAATCGATCGGATGAGTTGCCTAGAAAAATTAAAATTCATAAAATAAATTTTTATTTAACTTAAAGATAAATTACCTTTTTTAAAACAACATTTGAGCTTTGTCTTTTTAAAATCGGCTTGATTGGTTTTATGAAGTCTGAAAACTTAACTTTCTTTGATTTTTTAATTTCCCTTTCATTTTCAGAATCGTAATCACTATCAGAATATGAATCGCTGCTTTCTTCTGAGATCAGATCAAAGGAAAAAAAATTATCGTTTTCAGTTGAATTAATTACACTACGCGCCTCTTCATCTGACGCTTTCCTTAAAGGTAAAGATCTTAAGAACTGTTTTTTTCTTATAAATTTTAATGAGTTACTTATTATTTGGATCTTTTTTTTTATCAGCTGTTCTTTTTTCTGCATCTTTTGAATTTGGAGGAAAAATTTCGGCATCCGATGGCTTGAACGGACAAATATAAGCCCTAAAAAAATAATTTAATAATTTTTAAATTCTTTTTTAATAAAATTTTAGGTTTACTTTTTGTGAGAACTTTTTGATGGATTCAAATTTCCTTTGCCGCCACAAACTTCATAAGGGCAAGAACATTTTTTTGAATTCAAAATTAAGAAATCTGGATCGTTAGGCAATTTGAAACTTTTTTTTAATTCATCGAGTTGTTTCCCCAATAATTCATTTTGATTTTTCCTAAAAAATTTTTGAATAAAATTTGACAAATTTTACTTAACTTTATAAAATACTTTTCTATTAATTCTTTTTTTAATTTTTCAATATATTCTTGTTTCAATTTTATATTTGCTGACTTAAGACTCTTTTCAATCTCAAGTTGATTCGTTAGGTTCCTTATTTCTACTTGTCTAAACAAAAAAGTGAAATAGATAAATAGAAACAAAAATTAAAAAAAAAACCTTTTTTCTAGAAGTTCATTATATTGCTCTTGAATAAAGATTATGCTTTGGCCATCATCCTCTTCAGTTTTTTGATTTAAAAACATGTCTAGAAAAAAAAATATCATCTCTAAAGAAAATCAAAACAAAGCTGAATACAAAACATACATTTGGCGTTTTAAATCTAATATTTCAAGGTTTAGTTCCTGGATCACTTGTCGTAAATCTTTTTTTTCTTTAATTGTATTAAATTTTAACTCATTGATTGCAATCATTTTCTCGTATAAAAACGATTCCCTAGATATGCCGAATAATTAAAAGTTTAAGTCAAATATAAAAAGGTAATATAAATATCCTTTACTTTTCGGAAATAAGGCGAGAAACTTGCTCTTCTTTTTCTTTTAATTTTCTTTTTAGCTCTTGAACTTGGTTATTTTGGTCATTATTCGAGCTTTGCTGAAAATTTTCCAATCTGGTGATTTCACTTTGAAGATTAGTGCTAGAAAAAATAACATTAACGTAAATTAGAAGATATCAAAGATTTTATCTAAAATTTACATTTCACTCTGAAGCTTTTTGTTTATGAGCAACTAAAATTTGTATGTTCGACTACTTTTTGATTTAGTTGTTCGTCGTGTTTTTTTATTAAATTTCAGCTAATTGTTTCGTTAGCTTTGAAATTTCATCCTTGGCCGACTCTCCGGACTCTTCAGAGGCCTCACTTTAGTTAAATAAAGACAATTTAAAACAAGAATTAATATTTAAAAACAATATTTACTTACTTTTCGGAAATAAGGCGAGAAACTTGCTCTTCTTTTTCTTTTAATTTTCTTTCTAGCTCTTGAACTTGGTTATTTTGGTCATTATTCGAGCTTTGCTGAAAATTTTCCAATCTGGTGATTTCACTTTGAAGATTAGTGCTAGAAAAAATAACATTAACGTAAATTAGAAGATATCAAAGATTTTATCTAAAATTTACATTTCACTCTGAGCTTTTTGTTATGAGCAACTAAATTTGTATGTTCGACTACTTTTTGATTTAGTTGTTCGTCGTGTTTTTTATTAAATTCAGCTAATTGTTTCGTTAGCTTTGAAATTTCATCCTTGGCCGACTCTCCGGACGCTTCAGAGGCCTCACTTTAGTTAAATAAAGACAATTTAAAACAAGAATTAATATTTAAAAACAATATTTACTTACTTTTCGGAAATAGGGCGAGAAACTTGCTCTTCTTTTTCTTTTAATTTTCTTTCTAGCTCTTGAACTTGGTTATTTTGGTCATTATTCGAGCTTTGCTGAAAATTTTCCAATCTGGTGATTTCACTTTGAAGATTAGTGCTAGAAAAAATAACATTAACGTAAATTAGAAGATATCAAAGATTTTATCTAAAATTTACATTTCACTCTGAAGCTTTTTGTTATGAGCAACTAAATTTGTATGTTCGACTACTTTTTGATTTAGTTGTTCGTCGTGTTTTTTATTAAATTCAGCTAATTGTTTCGTTTGCTTTGAAATTTCCTCCTTGTCCGACTCTCCGGACTCTTCAGAGGCCTCACTTTAGTTAAATAAAGACAATTTAAAACAAGAATTAATATTTAAAAACAATATTTACTTACTTTTCGGAAATAAGGCGAGAAACTTGCTCTTCTTTTTCTTTTAATTTTCTTTCTAGCTCTTGAACTTGGTTATTTTGGTCATTATTCGAGCTTTGCTGAAAATTTTCCAATCTGGTGATTTCACTTTGAAGATTAGTGCTAGAAAAAATAACATTAACGTAAATTAGAAGATATCAAAGATTTTATCTAAAATTTACATTTCACTCTGAAGCTTTTTGTTATGAGCAACTAAATTTGTATGTTCGACTACTTTTTGATTTAGTTGTTCGTCGTGTTTTTTATTAAATTCAGCTAATTGTTTCGTTAGCTTTGAAATTTCATCCTTGGCCGACTCTCCGGACGCTTCAGAGGCCTCACTTTAGTTAAATAAAGACAATTTAAAACAAGAATTAATATTTAAAAACAATATTTACTTACTTTTCGGAAATAAGGCGGAAAACTTGCTCTTCTTTTTCTTTTAATTTTCTTTCTAGCTCTTGAACTTGGTTATTTTGGTCATTATTCGAGCTTTGCTGAAAATTTTCCAATCTGGTGATTTCACTTTGAAGATTAGTGCTAGAAAAAATAACATTAACGTAAATTAGAAGATATCAAAGATTTTATCTAAAATTTACATTTCACTCTGAAGCTTTTGTTATGAGCAACTAAATTTGTATGTTCGACTACTTTTTGATTTAGTTGTTCGTCGTGTTTTTTATTAAATTCAGCTAATTGTTTCGTTAGCTTTGAAATTTCATCCTTGGCCGACTCTCCGGACGCTTCAGAGGCCTCACTTTAGTTAAATAAAGACAATTTAAAACAAGAATTAATATTTAAAAACAATATTTACTTACTTTTCGGAAATAAGGCGAGAAACTTGCTCTTCTTTTTCTTTTAATTTTCTTTCTAGCTCTTGAACTTGGTTATTTTGGTCATTATTCGAGCTTTGCTGAAAATTTTCCAATCTGGTGATTTCACTTTGAAGATTAGTGCTAGAAAAAAGAACATTAACGTAAATTAGAAGATATCAAAGATTTTATCTAAAATTTACATTTCACTCTGAAGCTCTTTGTTATGAGCAACTAAATTTGTATGTTCGACTACTTTTTGATTTAGTTGTTCGTCGTGTTTTTTATTAAATTCAGCTAATTGTTTCGTTAGCTTTGAAATTTCATCCTTGGCCGACTCTCCGGACGCTTCAGAGGCCTCACTTTAGTTAAATAAAGACAATTTAAAACAAGAATTAATATTTAAAAACAATATTTACTTACTTTTCGGAAATAAGGCGAGAAACTTGCTCTTCTTTTTCTTTGATGTCGGACCTTATTCTTTCTAACTGACCAATTAAAAGTTGATTTTCTCTTGGAAATTTTCCAATTGTTCCTGTTCCTTTGGTAAAATTTTGTAAACTCTTTGTGATTTAATTAAATTTTTTTATTTTTACTTGTTTTCTTATTGGACAATTATGCAAAACTTGATGATTTTGTCGACCAAGAATATTTCCTTCACTCTTACATATTTTATCGAGTGGACATTTTTTTTTTGAATTCAAAACAGAGTTTTCGTCTTCAAGCTGTTTATTTCTCTCAGCGTAATCTTCATTCATTTTTTGTGATTGGTCTATTAGATTATCAATTGCAAAGGCTTTTTTCTCGTGGACCATGTTTCTTTTTAAATAAAATACTTATTATAAAAATTCAATAATTTTTTTTTAAATATTCTTACTTTTGTTCTACTTGTCGTTTTAATTCATTCACCTGTCGATATAAATCCTCTTCAATGGCCTCATCTCTTTCCATGATATTTGTCAATTCTTCGCACTTATTTTTGTAGCAGTTCTAAAATAATAAATTTTTAAGTGTTATCCTAAATATTTAAATAATCATTAATATTTATTAATATTTACTTTTAATTTATTGTAGTCATTTTCCAAATATTTATATTCGGTTAATTTATCCATTATGTTGTCTTCATGTTTTTTCTTAGTTCTTTCAATTTCGTTCCTTTGTAGCTTAAGAATCTTCAAAGTGTTTTCCAATTCAGCTCGAATCAAATTAGATTCAGAATCTTTATCTGACCTGATTACATCTTCATTGAATTCAAAGGCTTCATCTTGTGTTCTATCGTGAACCGGAGTTGATGAAGTTAGACTCGAATTTTCCTTAATAATTCAATAATATTTAAAAAAAAAATTTATGAAAAAAATTAAACAATGCTAAATTTACATGATTTTTTGAAGTTTTTTTCGGCTGTTTATCCTTGACAACATCAACGATATTGTTAAAAGATGATTTTACAGCCTTTATTAAAGTTTTTGACACATTACTAAATTTTTCAAAGGATGAATTCTATACAAAAATTAAAATTACGAAAAGGAGATTTTAAATAATTTAAAGATCTGTCATATTTACTAAAATGTTTTCACTCGTTTTTTGTTCATCTCCAAATGAATCATCAGTATCAACCTTATCCACCTCAATTTCTGTTTCGAGATCCTCAATTAGGAAAGCAGTTTTTTGAAATTTTGGGCTTTCTGCGATCTTGATCATGACCTTTTTGTTTTTCATTTAAGGAAACCAAAATGTTTGCCTTAAAATCTGAGGATGATTAGAACTAGAAACAACATAAGTTTTAACAACATCGTTATCATCCAAACTTTCGTTTTCATGATTGATTTCCGATTGACGTTTTAAGTTATTTTTATTTGATTTTTAACTCATTTTCAGGTTTTTTCAAATAAAATATTGATTTTTTTTGAAAGATCTAAGATTTTTAACAACATTAAATTAAATAAAAAGAAGATCTAGGGTTTATGGTTTAATATAAATAAGATTCCAAAATCTCAATTTTAGTTCTACATTAAAAAAAAATTTTCAACACCAAAAAATTTATTTATTTAAATTAAAATATTTAAAATTTAAAAGCAAAGTGGGCAAACAAATTTATAATCGGTTAATTTTAAGGTAACGCCGCTCCGGTGTTCAGTACATATCTCGTGGAATCGATGTTCACAATCATTCTTAACTATTTTTTCATCAGATTCGAAATCAGCTCCACATAAAGAGCAAAATGTCGTCTTTGAATGTTGCTTAAACAAATGATTTATCGAAGTCCTTTGCTTTTCGAGGTATGATTTTGAGTTGCCAAAACTTAGTTTTTTCTCCTCAAGAAATTGTTTGAGGAAAAAACAAACAAAACAAACCACAGTTGATCGAGTCTTTCTGTCTTGTGTGTTCTTTTTTTCTTGAAATGAGTTTTCGATTGAAGTTCTTAATGAAGTATTTACTTTAAAAAAAAACTAAAATGAGATTCCTTATAAACAAAAGAAAAAAATTTTGTTTACTTCCAATTGTTGAAAATAAATTGTGATTTGGTTTCATCTTCTCCCAGTGGATCAATATAATAAAAAAAATTTTTTTTCAGATCTAGATAAATCAAACACCAATGATTGTTATTTTGAAAGTAAAACCCGCTGACAAATGTCAAATTTTCAAGCTAAAGTTGAATTGAAATAAAATGAAAATTACGAGAAGATTTAAAATGTGTCATTACTTTAAAAAATCGGTCATTAGTATTATTGCCTTTTTCACTTAATTGATTACACTTGTAGCTTGTCAAAAATAAACCAATCTTTTTTGAAATTTTAACAAAAATTCTTGCACATGCTTCGAGTATCTTTTAAAAAACGTTTTAAAAAATAAAGATCAGAAATTCAATGAATAAATCTATACAGTATCTGAAAGCCAATTATTATTCAGAAGATTTTCAAGCTCTCTCTTACTAATCAAAACTTTTTCAACCTTGTAGTAATATAGTTCATTTTTTTCAATCCCATTATCACCAAAAACATCTTCTGTCGACTTAAACAAATCAGCTCCCACTTCCATTTTTTCTTTCAAAAAAGAAAATTTTAGTTTTTCGAATTCATAGTAAAATGATTTTCTCTTTTTACCTAGACTACACTCAGAAGGTTCTACATCGATAATGATTTCTGAGGAATCACGCTCTTCAAAATATTCAGTCAGTTCATAACTTGAATCACTTTGTTCTTCTGAAAAATCATAATTATTTATTTTGGAAAGAAATTTAAAGTAAAATTTGAATTTGATAATAAATAAATATATTACCTTGTAAATTATAATCCTCAAAGTGTTTTGAAATATCGAAAGATTTTGTTTTTTTGTCAACTAAATCCTTAATATCATCTTCTTCATTGTTAAGAAAACTAAAATTCGAATTATAATAATTTGCAATCGATTTAATTGGGTTTTTATAACTATATTTTTCGGTCGAAATTTTATCACCAATGTTAAAATCTTTTTTCTTGTTTAATCTTTCATAATTGATATTAAAACGGTCTTCGTAAAGGGTCGAATATTTTCGATGTAATTCAAAAAATAGCGGAGTGGCTAACTCGTTCGTATAAAGTTTACGGCAATTTCGAACACTTTTATTTATTTTTAATACTTTCGTTTTGAAATAACTAAACCAGCCCTCAACAAAATTGTTAGATAGCCGAGTTCTTTCCATTCCGATAATCTTAAACATAAGTCCTGACCAAAGTGGAACAAGATGAAGTTTTTTTTTTAATAATGTTGAACAAGTTAGGAAAAAATAAATTATTTTTATTAAAATTCTTTATATGATTGCTCTCAACACTTTGATCGAAGAGTAATTTGTCGAAATATTTTGAAAAAGGTGAATCTTGGACAAAATTAATGTTCCTATTCTCGACGAAATAAATTTTAGATTCTTGTTCGAAAATTTGCCTTTTTTTCGAAACGAATTTTATATTTCTTATCCAATCTGAATTGCAAGTTGAATTGATTTTTTCAAGTTTAGCCAAACTGTCAATAAAAATTTCGTCCTTGAGTGTTCTGGTGAAAATAATTTTGATGCTTTTTAGTGCAATGCAAAATTCATCAAAACAGACGCAGTTTTGTAATAAAATGAATGATTTGATAAACTTCCGTTTAATAATCCCTCTTTGATCAGGATCAAAGTTTTTTAAAACATCATTTGTTTCATCGATTATATTTTTTAGAAAATGTGTAGAACAAAGGTAAACTAACGTTTTAATAGGTGCCACAGCATATCTTTTCTTTTCAACCAATATTTGGTAGGTCAAATTTAAATAATCGATTATTTCGAGATTATTGAAAGATTTAGACAATGCATGTAAGTTTGCCCATGAAAAATCTGTAACAACAACTTTTGGCTTTTCAAAGTAAAAATAAAGTCCAAACCTTTGAATTATTTTCGTTAGATAGCAATTAATTGTAACTGTGTCGTTTGCACTTGAAAGAAAATCAGCGATACTGATGCTTGTTTTGTTTTTCGAATCATTTACAATGATTGAATAGAGAAGGGTCTCATTTTGATTTGGACATTTGGCCATTAAACTACCAGTTGCGTCGAAGTACCAAACTGGATCTGATTCTTTGATCAAAGTCCAAATTTTAACTTGAATTTCGGAAATTAAAAGAACCCCGAAAGGATTTGATTGGATTTCTTGTATATAACCTTTAATTGATTTGTAATCTTTTCTAGGTAGCATTTGATCAAACACATTTTTCGCCGAATCCGCATCTAATCTAAGATCATGTGATAGCTGGTGTCTATGACGATGCTGGCTACTCATTTTTCTGATGTTTTCATAGCTAATATCTTGTTTTTCTGTATTACCTTAATAAAGATCAAAAAAATAAAAAGAAAAAGAAAATTTTAATTTCTGAAACTTATCCTACCAAAGGCAAAAGCTTCGTTCCGAAAACTAGCTACACCCTTAGAAAATATTTCGTTCATTAGATTTTTTCTCTCATCTCCACTTATTCTTTTACGAATTTTGATTGGTCTGCCTAAATGAACACATTTTTTGCTGTCAGCCAACAATTTTAACTTAAAATCTAAATTTCCCGATGGTTTATTTTTAATGAATGCCCGAACGTCTTTCTTACAACATTCGCATTTAAAAACACCGCTCCAAAAGTTTTTGTTAGCCAAATTCTTCTTCGCAGTGCTAAAGAAATTAAATTTTATTTTGAAGAAGCATTCGAAACCATTTGACCGTATCTTATTTGAAAAATCTTGGTTTGCTGCAGCGACAAATTTTTTCCTCTGCCCTAAAGAGATACACTGCGATAATTTCTTCCATTCTGCGCCAGAAAAATCGATTTGAAACTCATTTGAATCATGTTTGGTTGATGTTAAAAGTTCTTCTTTTTCCGCTAAAAAGTCGAGCACGTTTGTTCTAAAATTCTTGTCGTTTCTATTCCACCTTGTATATAAGTTGGCCAAAGCTTCCTCACTAATTACACAATCTTGATATTTTTTCAAAATACTCCTAAAATGATTTTTCTCTGGTCTGTAACCCCCTTCCAAGTTTTTTAAACCGTTTTCGAGCATGTATTGGACAGTAATCAAAATAAGTTTTTTTTCATCTTTAAAATGATTGTTTTTTGGAGACATTGTTCAATCAATAAGCAATAACTAGTGTTTAATGAATCTAAAATAATGACTCTTAAAATGGAAAAAATTTTAAAGTATATTAGGGTGAAAATTTTTTTTTAAAATGAACCCATGAACCCATTAGGGCACGGCGTTTTTGCTGCAAGCTCTTTCACTAAGTAAGGCCTTAGAAGCTTATAGGGGTTTGTCCAACAACCTTCTTTAGTAAAGATGTTTCTTCTTTAATGGCTTTGGCTAGGTCTCGAAAGCTTTTTAAAGCTAACCCTGAATTAGAAAGAGCAAATTTAATTTTTGAAGATTGTTGATGGTTGCAATCAATTTATAATCTACCAGACTTTATTTTTTAGGGTAAACATTTATAGAAGCTATTTAACAAGCTGGATTCCAAGATTTCAAGAAAACTCAAATTTTCCAGATGTTAACGGCATTCAGAATCTGGAAACTATTAGAAAAATCGGAGCTAATTTTTTAAAAATTATTTGTGAATTCAAAAATTATAAAAAAATTTATTGATATTATTTATGAATGTCATTAACCCAAACGATTTTTATTTTTTTAAATTTTTAATGAAATTAATTTTGAAATTTCGAAATTTGAAAAAAGGAAAAAAATTTTTTTTATTTTTTAAGCTTTTTTTTTTTCGGACTCCCATGATGAATCCTCAATCGGTCCTTTACCATCAAGGGCAAAAATTTGATTTGCAATATCATTTTGCTCCTGGGTGAGATCAAAAGCACAAATAAAATCATTTGATGCTCCAGGATTATTTTTATACAAAGGATGATCTCTTTTAGGACCAAGTTTCTTGCGGTGTTCAAATTCATATTCATCAATTAATGTTTGAGCTTCTACCATGCTAATTGTTTCCCATGATCTTATAAAAAAAATTTTTCAAAAAGAAGTTATTTGAATTAAATTTTTAAAATTACAATGGAAAAGTTTTCTTCATTACATCAAAATATTCGAGAAGTAATTCGGTTTTTTTTGTTATTGGATTAACTCGATCACTGACAATTGATTTGATCTATTAAAAAATGTAATGAGTAAGTTTGGTAACGGCTGCGAATCATTATTCATCGCTAATCAAACGTCCTGGAAAACACCAAGACGAATGAACAAAAATTTGATAGCTTCAATAGTTACGACAAGGCCAGAGTCTGCCTCATCGCTTCTTTTGATAAATCAAACGCCCTGGAAAACACCAAGACGAATGAATAAGAGGTTGATGCTTTCAAAAGTTACGGAAAGGCCAGAGTCTGCCTCATCGCTTCTTTTGATTAATCAAACGCCCTGGAAAACACCAAGACGAATGAATAAGAGGTTGATGCTTTCAAAAGTTACGACAAGGCCAGAGTCTGCCTCATCGCTTCTTTTGATAAATCAAACGCCCTGGAAAACACCAAGACGAATGAATAAGAGGTTGATGCTTTCAAAAGTTACGACAAGGCCAGAGTCTGCCTCATCGCTTCTTTTGATTAATCAAACGCCCTGGAATACTCCAAGACGAATGAATGAGATGCTTAAATAAAATGTTTTTGATGATCCTAAAATCATTTAGAATTGGATTTACCTTATATTCAACATTACGAATATCATAATTCGTCATGTTTTTGAAAAGTTCTTCGAGTCTCTTTCTCTTCTCTTGATTTTTTCCATTTTCAAACATTGCTTGATTAGACGTTTTCATACGTTTTCTGGATCTCAACTCAATTGACATGATTTGTTGTTCATCCAACACTGCATTGCTAGGCTCATTGGTTAGCTCATTTCTAGGCTCATTGCTAGGCTCATTGCTAGGCTCATTACTAGGCTCATTGATAGGTTTGTTATCTATCTTTTTTTTCCTCTCAATATCACCAACCGAATTATTTACGGTTTTCTTGCCTGCGACTTCGATCTTTTTCTTTTGAGCTTCTTTTGCCTTATTTTCAGCATCACCACCATCATTTTCTTCTGTTCTCTTGTCTTTAGAGTTGATCGTTCTCTTTTGAACTTCTTTTGGCTTGTTTTCTATCATATTGCCTTTTACAGCATCACGAACTACCACACTTTTTTGAACATTTGTCTTCTTTTGAAATTCTTTTGCCTTGTTTTTTGCATCACCACCTGAATTTTTATCGATTCTCTTGCTTGCGGGTTCGATTGTTTTTTTTGAGCTTCTTTTGCCTTATTTACAGCATCACCACCATCATTTTCTTCTGTTCTCTTGCCTTTAGAGTTGATCGTTCTCTTTTGAACTTCTTTTGGCTTGTTTTCTGTCATTTTGCCTCTTACAGCATCACGACCTGAGACATTTATTTGAACATTTGTCTTTTTTGGAGCTTCTTTTGCCTTGTTTTCTGCATCACACCCTGAATTTTTATCGATACTCTTGTCTTCAGAGTTGATCTTTCTCTTTTGAGCTTCTTTTGGTTTGTTTTCTATCATTTTACCTTTTTCAGAATCAGCACCTGAATTTTTTCCGGCTACCGTGTCTTCAACATCAACATCTTCTTCGACTTCAACATCTTCATGTATTATGTCGTTACATATCTCTTCCACTTCATTAGTTTGATTGGCTCTTTTAAGAGAATTTTCGATCTGGAGGTTGTCGACATTCGCTTCCCCTTCGATCATGTATTCAAGAGCTTCTTTTTTGATTTTTTTTTGTTCAATAGCTTCTTTTTGCTCAACCATTATTTTCACGTATTTCGGAATAAAATTTGAGTAAAATTCTTCAACAACTATTTCATCCATCTGTATTTCGAATTTTTCGGTCTCAAAATTAAAGATTATATGGTCAGCGGACACATCATTGTGATTCTTAAAATCGGGTACAATATCATTATCTAATTAAAAATAAAAGGTTAAATAAATTAAAGCGTAGTTTCTTATAAAAATTTACCTTTGATTTTTAATTTGAATTCGTCATTTGAAATCAAGTTATTTGTGATTATTGCGTAAAGAATTTTACAGCGAAAAAAACAACTTCTAACTCGATCTCTCTTTTTGCTGCTGCTTGATTTCTTAATTTAATTATTTATTAAAAAAGGTTAGCTTTTATTTTCATTTTATAAATACTTTAGAAGACAATGAAACCGAACTATTAGTCGAGCCTGTGTCAGACGAAAAAATTTGTTTAAACATATTTAGACTGTTGAAACGTTTAGAAAACTCGTTTTGACTTTGCTAAAACAAAATTTAATTGATTTCCCAATTGAAAAAAGCAATAATTACTCTATCTTGTTGTAAGTTTTTAAATGTTTCCTCCAAAGTATTTAAATAGGCTTCTTGAGCATCGTACAGTTCAAAACAGTTTTTTTGTGCTGTTAAAACTTACGGACATTTGTAGCTCACCATCCGTTAGTTTATCAGCCTCGAAGAAGGTGATGTTTTTTTCTTATTTAGAATTTTGTTTTTTAATCATAGACAATTATTTTTTTTAAAAAAAAAATTATACCTCTTAAATGGAGTAAAAACAGCTTTTGATTAAAATCCATAAAATCACTATCGCAGGTTTTTTTTAATGCCAAGTAACACTTGTAATAAAAAAAACCTTCCATATCTCTTCGTTTCTTATTTTTTTGTTGTTGCATTTTTTTATCTATAGAAAATAGCAAATTAGCAAAATATTTTTAAAAAAATTATGATAAAAAGCAGAGTTTTATTTCTGCTTTATTGAAGTAGTTTTAGTTTTCTATTTTCCTTCAAATCATTTTGACTCTATTAAAAGTCGGTTTGAACTCTACAACCAAACAACTCTATACCGGTTGGGTTCATACAACTTGCTGAGTCCATCGACTAAGTCTTTTGGTCCAAAAGATTAAGCAGATTTTTGAAAGCATCAAGTTCGGGTGATTACAAATAAAGAAATTGGGGGCACTCCTCCGACGGTTCCAAGTAAACAAAAATTGTGTTCGGACTCACAAATTTACGTGTACTCGAACTCTAAACCATGTCTACAAACTAGAGTACCCGTTCTTTTGTTTAACTAGTAACTCTGATATTTAAATATTTGAGGGTGGTCTAAATCACAAACGTTCGACAGGACAATTCTTCAAGATGATGTTGTTTGAGAAACATTGTTCATTTATTTTAAAAAGATCTCGCTTTGATTTAAATCGTTCGAATAGGATTTGAAAAAAATCTGTTAAATATTCAATAAATATTTAGTTATGGACTTGAACATTATTTGCACCTTTCAAACAAGAGGTCTCAATTGATCCTTGTCTAAAAATTGAAGAATCACACAAAAGGAAAATGATTTGTCTAATTTGTGTTTACGTATGAAACCGGCAGAGTTAAAATTTTATTGTGAAATGTTTTGGGTATTTTGTAAAAAAGTATCGACGGCTTGAAAGTTTGATGATTGAATGTACTTTTCACGAAAACTTTCCAATAAACCTTGATTGTTTAGATTTGTTGTTTGACAAAGTTCTTTTTCTTTGTTCAAAATGTATCTAAAAAGTTGAAAATTTTTAAATCTTAGTTACTAAAGTTAAGTATTCTCTTGTAGAGAATAACGCTTGGTTTGTGGTTCCAAGCGAAGTCTAAATAGTTGTCGAGTTCGCAGCTTCAGCTCGGATAAGTGACACTGTTTATGATGAACGTCCCACAGTAGACTAGAGTCTTAACCATACCTTTACGGCCGGTCCCAAGTCCGGATGAAAAAATGGGAGGGAGACTCGAGTAAGACTTAGGGTCGTCATGAAGGATAAACTATCACAATTTATGTGAGCTTCGATCCCCGATGCGACAAAAACCTTTGGTGGGACTTCGATGGGCTAGATTCAAGGAGTCACCTGAGTTTAAGGCGTTGACGGATTTTGTTCAAAATTTATTTTAACTTTCAACCAAAATTCTTAAAGACCCTACTTAGGTATACTCTTTAAACCCTAAGGGGAGTAATGACAAACTAGGGGTTAAGTATCTGAATCTGAATACGTTGGCCCTATCGTTGGAGGGTTCAATTAACACTCTTCTAGCTTGAGGAGTTTCAATTTCTGAAAGACCAAGGAAGGTCCAAAAATAAATAATCATAAACCTTCCACCTTCTTTTTAAAAAGTTGACCCAAGGCCGCTATTACCTATCTGCCAGTCTAGTCTCATCTTCAATGCAAGTTTGAGTCCCTCTTTAGCCAGAGAGTCCAGATTTGATGTGAGACAAAAGGTAGACTTAGGTCTTTATTTAAGTCCAACGCTAAGACTGAATGTCGGCATGGCTGATAAACCCCTGATGCGATAGTCTTGAATCTTAGGTTGGAAGTAGCTACATCGAAGGGTCACATACTTCTCTTGAGTTAAAGATTTTGGTGGCTCTGATGGCGTTACTTGACTAAAAACAAGCGAAATCACCCTTAAATCCCAGAGTATGAACACGTTCTTCTTACTGACAGTGCCCATACTCCCCATCATAAAAGAATGGATTTTTTCCCCAGATCGATTAGGATGTCAGCGTCAAATGGGACCCATTCGCTACATTTTCATATCTTAAAGTCACTGATAGCTTATTCCATTGAGGAGTTCTTGAATGTTAAAGTAAAGCACCCAGTGTTCAAGAGAAAAATGATCGCTTTTTCGTTAGGAAATGAACCATTAAAGCACACTTTTAGTCATCTTCTACTCGGAAGTGTTCAATTTATGAGAGACCGAGACTTTTTTTTACCCTCTTCATCACGAAAGCACCCTTAAATCTGACTGTAAAAAGTAGAGGTTAAAGTTAAACACTTACCGCAATTGGGATTTCGGAGGGTGACCCCGGCACGAGATGACTAAAAATTACCTCCATTCACGAACTCTACTTCCTTAGGTTACCCTTTAAGCTTTTTCTAAAAGGAAGACCGTCTCGATGAAAATTGGTTGAAAATTGGCATTTTAACTCTAAGGATGAGATCTTTGAAGAGTTCATTTAGCACTCTTCTTGGTTAAGGAGTTTCAATTTCGTCAAGACCAAGGAGAACATGAACTCCCAGTCATCGTCACCAGCTTCCTCAAATGAACACTTTGGTCTCTTTGATTGAAGGCTTCAAGGCACAAATTGACGAGTTTATGATTCGAGGGTGAATGAGCGTTAATAGTTTAGGGTTGTATTTTGTTAGTTCATGTTCAATGGGGTTCGAAATTGAGTTGCATTGTAAGGTTGGTTGTTGACTTCGAGTAAAGGTCTGATAAAGTTGGTTTATGTATGGTTCACTTGAAGAGTGTTTGAAGATCTTCCAGTTGGTTGGTCTGAGTGACGATGAACATAACGGGGAACGACCCAAAGCTGCCATCGGACTAAAATTTCTTTGACAAAACTCGCTCAACATACCAAACAAAACTCGCCAACATCACTAAACTTATCGTTAATGTCACTTAAAGACGAATGACTAAACGCTTTGATCATCTTTAATTTGTTGAGTTTGATCGTGTTTTGAGTGAAAGTATTCGTAAAATAATTTACGTAAAAAAGTTAGTCTTAGTTGTGAGTCGCGAGTTGAGACTTTGTTCTAACTTTCTGAACAATCTCAAATTAATTACTTGAAGATTAGCACTTGAAAAATGTCAAATTTTAATTTAAAAAAAAAAAACCTTTAAAAGATCAAAACTTACGGGTTAACTTAATCACTAAGAGTTTAGGTCACTGTGAGAGTATCATCATACAAGTTTTTTATTGACGAAATTGTTTTTTTTAATTTTAAAAATAATATTTTCTTTTTTTATATGTATGGACGTGTTTAAATTTTGTAATAAAAGTTGCAAAAAAAAATTAATTTTTTATTTGCCACAAAGACTCGAGATTAGACAACATAATTTGATTGATTTTAATTTATTGATAATTCTAATCAATAATATTCAAAAAAAAAAAAATGGCCTCTATTTGGTGCAACATATCATGTTGCACTATGTTGCATATTTTTCAGTTTAAAAATCAGAATATTTGTTTATTTTTTTCGGTTTTGAATGAATTATTTTTGTTTAATTTGTCAAAATTGAACTGAAATTCACAACGCCCAAATATCTGTGACACTAATGACGCTTAAATTAAATCTGTTAACAATTTTGAGAGCTAAAAAATGCCTTACTGAATCGATCAGCAAAAAATTTTATTTCCTCGATTTTATGAACATTTTTTGTTAACATCTGTGTACAGAATAAAATTGTTAAACCAAGAATTAACAAAATCGAATCGAAATTGCTTAAAATTAAGACGGTAATTTAAATTTCAAGGCCGTTGCTAACATAATCGAGGTCTGATTTTACCTCGATTTTGTTAACAAGTCTTATAATAGTAATCATTTAAATTATTCGCTCGATCACCAAGCAAAAGATTAACTTGATGTGATTTAACTAAGCTGCTAAGTGATATAACCAAACAGACACCCTAGTGCCTCATTATAGACATCAGAGGTCTTAAAAATGAGACCGAAAAAAATTAGGGTCTCAAATCAAGTAATTTTTAATTTAAATAAATTTCAGACCCTTTGTTTTTTCAGTCACATTCTAGGACCCCTGGTGTCTTTAATGAGGCACTACGATATTGATAGCGTGATTTAATGTATTAAATCGATTTTGTGAAAAATAAATTTATCTTAAAACTAATCCATAACCTTGTGGAAGTTTAAGAATTTGAAGCTTAAAAAGTTGTTAACTGAACTAGTAGCTGATGATCTGAACGCTTCAGTCTGAATGTTTATTCTGCTTCTATTTATCAATCAAACGCTCACGAATGGGTTGAATATTTGAATTCATGACAAAATTACATGTCCTTCAAAATAAAAATTTGACTTCTTTACAAGTTTTATTTATTGATTGAGGGCGTTCAATAATACACTTCAAATCTAATATTAACTTGTAATGTTTAAACAAAAAAAAGTAAATCAAAATTAAAGGACATTCGAAGCCAATTACCAGATGATAAATAAAAACCTATTTTTTTTCGTTTCAAAAACTTGAATAAAAGTACGTAAATTTTAAAGCCTGTAAAGAATAAACGACGACAATCGAATTCGAACTTTAAACAATTTGAGAAAAGAAAATAATTGTTTAGAATTTTTTTTTAAAGTTTAAATGTTATTATTTAATTGTAATTACTTTTAATACTAATTGCTTTTGATTGAATTTTTTTCTTTGAGAGAGGATAAATTATCATCGTAACCTTGGTTTGAGTTATAAGTACTAGTTCAATTGCTAAAATTACAACGATTTTCAACGTCCACTTCATCTTTAATCTTCAATCATTTGCATAATATTACAATTGTTTAAATTTTAAAGATTTATAAATGAAAATAATGGCTTAACTATGTCTCGATAAAATAAAGAGTAAATTCAAATTTCTTTAATAAAATAAAAGAAGACTTTGAGTGATCAAATATAGCGATCATAAGAATCCTAAATTTTTTAAAAAGCCATATAAATTTAACTGATAATTCTTTTTTTTTGTCAAAGATTCCGTTCATATTGAAAATTCCTATGAGAGATAAGAGATTTAAGAATTTCGTATGTCGGGTTTGATTTGCAAACTTATAAAGCATGGCTCATCAGCCTTATGAAGTTCCTATAGATTGAATCCTTTTAATTTAAAGTTTCTGATGTCTATAAAAAAATTTCAGAAAGATGTCTGAATTGAAGGCATATTACATAAATTGTAATCTAGAGTCTTTTGCCTGCAGTCTCTGACAAAAAACAAAATTTAAAAATCTAAAATTTGTGGATATCATTTCAATTCAGATTAAATTTAATTACCTTTTTTCTAGAAGAGATAAATTCGTTCTGCAAAATGTCAAACTTTTAACAATTTTAACGCACCTACAGTCTAATTAATTAAAAGTAACGTTAACGGGTTACCAAAAAAAGGTTCCAACCGTCAGCGTAACTTTAACTGTAACCCAAAGCTCAGGTCAACTTTTAAAAATCACAAAATCTTCTTTTCTTTGATTAAAATGTATAGAAGGAATGTAAAAAAGGAATTCTCATTTGGATGCATACCATTTTTTTTTTAATTTCTTTGTCCGTGACGGTATGGGTACTGGAATTTTAACTCATCTTCGTTTTTTTGATACATTTCTTGATTTTTAAAAACTGACAGACGTTAGCTTTGGTTTAAAGTTAGAATTACGGTGAGGGTTGCAACTTTCTTTAAGCAATACGTTGCTTTTTGACAACCGGTTGCCAAGTTGTCGTTAAATTTTAATTTACCCTACTGTAAGATACTCCTCTGCTAAGACTCTGAACACTATTTTCATTGCCAAGCTTGTAAATCATCAGAAAGTCAGCGGTTATAATGTTATTCAAGAGTTATCATTCGTCATATTAGAAAGCCTATTGTTAGTCATTTTAAAAAAGCTGATTACACAGTGGCACAGAAAAGTTATAGTTTTAGCCTTGATCCACTTAAACTATTTTGTGCGCTATCAACAAAATTTTTTAAAATAATGGCAACCCTTTTTATCTGTTTTTATATAAATTTCATCTAACGTAGTCTTTCATTATTCCAACGTTTGATCTCGTGCTACTTGATTTCAGACAAGTTTGTATCTAAAGTTATTGGCTTTACCCAAAACATGGAATTCAACTACGGAATTACGGAACACGGAACGGAACGTGGTAAATTACGGAACATGGCTTACAGAACAGGATGAAATACGGAATATATTTTTACGGAATACATCGAAAATACAGAACTATTTCCCATTGAAATCTACGAGATGTAAAAACATTTTAAGACTTAATTTAATTTATCTAAAATCCGGAAGCTTTACGGATCAGACATTAATTTTTAACATACTTCAAATTTTTATTGAGTTTTTTTCAATTTTAAACCAAACCACAACTTCAATACAAAAGTTTTATGATTTAAACATATACGAGATTAAGTTGAAAATAAAGTATATATATTCCATGTATATTCCGTATTTTAGAAGTTACAGTTCCGTTATTTTTAATAAAATTATTACGTATTTTAGATACATTCCGTGAAAATACATTCCGTATTTTATCATGTTCGGTAAGCCATGTTCCGTTATGACACGTTCCGTTATAAATCGAATTTTGACTTGGACACAAAATGACGGATAACTACTATATCTTGATACCCTTAATAGTAAAAACGCTCGAACGCTTACAAGTTTAACATGGGGAAATGTTCAATATTGATCCTTCAAAATGATAGATTTTAACAGGAACAAATATGAACTTCCAATATTTGAGACTTTTTTCCTTGATTTTTAATCATATTTTAAAATGTTTAAAATAAATATTTATGTTTAAATGAAAATAAAGGGTTTCCCTGTTAAACTTTTAATCTAAGTGCATTGTTAAACTGTGATTTTCACCTAATGCGAAAATTAGAGCTTTTCAAATGGACTTTATTTAATTTATTTTCAAGATATAAATCAGTACGATTGATATTATCGAAAACTATTGAAATATACATTATTTGCAACAGAATTTCGGCTTTCGAATATTAAAAATCACTTAACCGAATCATGAATCATAATTTAAAATCGCTTAAAAAACATTTTTAGAAAATCAACGCATTTTTCAGTCAGGACCTATTTTCACAAAATTCTTTTACCCATTTTGAATGTTCATTTATCAACTGGTTTCTTAAAAACACATGCACACACACACACAAAATAAACTGTAAATTCGAGTTTGAATAATTCAAACTAATTTTTGTAAAATCAATCAAATTTGAAGGTTTAAAATTTTTTATTTCTACATGTCACGCTAATCGAAGTTATTAAAAAAAAGTGTTAAAATGTCCACTTATTAAGTCACGCGTGTATTTTTTATTGACTTGTCAATGCTACAAATTTTTAAAAAATAAAAAAAATTTCAAAATTAATTATGATTTTAGAACCCTCATGAATAAATGTTGTACCTGACGCTTCAACAAAATCATCAATCGCTTAATAAATCAGTCACTATTGATTAAATTCAAAAACTTTCTGATCAAAATCTAATGATTTAAAATAATAATAGATTATTTATTTCCACTAAATTTGAAATTACTGTGAGTAGTTTTTTAATCTAATATCGATAAATCGAACAAAGGCCTTGAATTTATTTCTTACGGTAAAGTTTTATTGAACTGATTGCTTCCTGTAAAAACAATTTTTTTTCAAAACTTTCAATAAAATCGATAAAACGTTAATTATTTTTACAAACTGTCCTCTTTTAAATTGAATCAGAAAACTAGAACTGATCCGATTCCAAGCTATACTTAAAGATTTTACTAATAAGAACAAATATCAATTTTATTTATTATTTTTTGTTTAAACCAGAAATATAATGTTATTAATGTCTATTAGAAAAACACTAAATTAATTAGATTAAATCTAAAAAAAAAAGAAATTTATTTATTTTGTTAATAAATTTCAAGTTATTTGGATCAAACCTTCATGTAAAAGAAATAATTTTCTTAGAGGAAGGATAACATTAATAAGATTGAAATAATGGAATATTCATTTAGGGAAATTGTAAAATTTTGAATGGTCAAATTGATTTATTTATCTTTAAAAAAAATTGATTCAAAATTGATAGATTTAATATTGTAAATAAAAACAAGACTGATATTTTAAAAGTCGATTTCAAGCTAGGAACGAGATGTCATACAAACTTATTTCAAATTAAATGGATTCCAGTCTGAATATTCTTTTTTAGAGACTTAGAAAGGATTCTATATCTGATAGTTTTTTTTCTTCTTCTTCTTTCGTCTATATGGTCTCCTGAGATAAATTTGTTTGATATATTAAATTAAAACAAATTATAAAAAGGAAGAGTCATTCCATTTGAGTCTTAAGAATTTTTTTTTTTAAGACTCAAATGACTTTATTAGTGTCACGTTTAAAGTGACACAAAGAATTGAACAATTTGAAGTTTTATCTATAAAGCAACAATATTTTTGACGTCACGAAATCCTTAAGATGTATTCGATAAGAAGGCATAATCAATATTAATAATTAAAAAGCCTCTAATAATACTACTGTGGGTTGGGGTGACAGCAGAAAACCAAGCAGTTTCTGTGTTTAAAATTATAGATTATTCGAGATGGTTTATAAAAAATAAAAAGTTAAGTTAAGTTTAAAATAATTCATTTATCGAAACGTTAATCGATTTCGATTTACGACAGTAAGAAATTTTAAAAAAAGAAGCTAAACCTTAGGACAGTGAAGATTTTTCACTTCACTCATTTCAATTCAACTTTGTTACACCTTAGATACCCGTTTATGAAACTCCATTAATAGAAAGTCATAATAACTTTTCAATTTGTTTGCAGAGTTTCATAAACGGGTATCTAAGGTGTAACAAAGTTGTAACAAGTTGTAGCATATTGCAGAACGGATTTATATCATCTAGAAAAAAAAGTATTTTAAATTTATTTTAATTGAAAAACTAACCAGTGTTGTAATCCTTACAATGACATGCTTTTGAGGAGATTAAATTATTAAGTTTTTTTTTGTTTCAAGAAACTTATAAATTGACAAAGATGCTTGGTCTGAAAAACATTTTGATTAATTTGGAAACTTACTAAGTAGTTAATGTCTAGTTTGCTTAAATGGATAATCATAATAGTAGAACATAACCACTTCTGGACCACATGAGTAAAAACATGTTTTGTCATTCAGTAGAGTGAAATTGCAATGTGTTGTTTAATTTTCCTTAACTGTAAATACAAAAAAATTCTTTAAAAATAACTACTGTATTTTCTGGTTCAATTATGCAGCATCACAGCCCAAAACTCACATTTTTAAAAGGATAAATTTATCAGTTGACGCATTTTAAACATCCAAGACACATACTGATTTAATGATCGTACAAGCATGAAGATATTTTAACATTAGTCAAATGGGATATCAAATAGTATAGAGCTCAGTCTATTCAGTCTATTCTCTTAATTCCGACAAATTTAGTTGAGAACTTTTGTGTCGGTTATTATGTCGATCAAAAGAGGATCTCGAATTAGCGAGGGTCGGATTGAAGAGTTTCCGACTATAACGTCACTCTGGCATGAGAATTTTCAGCATTAAAACCAAAGCACATTCTAATCTTCGTGGTTACTTTTTTCTTCTGGCTCTTTATTACTTAAAATTACTAATAAAAAAATTACAAGACACAGTACTTTTAGGCACTGAAAAAAGACCGTAATATGTTTTTTTAATGAGCAACACTTAAAGACACACATGATTGGCGTAATTATGACAAAGAATCCTTCAATGATTTATACCGATTATTGTATGTTAAAATCTCGATGATCTATTAGAAATTAGAGTTTTAAAAAGACTAAACTATTAAGTCAAAAAGTCACTTATAAAAAAGGATTTTAATGTAGATTTAACAAGACACTTACTAACAAACAAACGGAATCTTTTCAACAAAAAATAATCGCAAGCTCGTTAATTTGAATTCATATGGGGTCAAGTGTCGATTTTTAGCTTCTAAAAATTTCCTTTAAATTTTTTCCGAACTAAGTCACCCTCAAAAATAAGTGATTTTAAAAAGGAAAAAAATTTAATTTAATTTTTAAAACTAGATTTTGAAATTAAAAAATGGTCAAACTAAATAATATGGGTAATTTTCAGTTCAAATGGATAAAAAAAATCTATCAGTGAGTCATGTAAATAAGCTCAATCATATTTTGAATTTTTATTGATATATTTTGAAGATTAACTCATCCAAAAACAAATAGGAGATAAAAAATTTCAATTTCAAAACAACAAAAAGAAGATTAGTACTAAAAACCATGTCAACACTTTTACACTGCTCTTTTCACAATACTCAGACAAAATAATCAATTTTTCCTAAACTTGAAATTTCAAAGCTAATTTGGAGAAGAAAAAAAACTTAAGATAAAAAGTAAATAAACTGTATTTGTTTTTCAAAAATGCAAATTAATAATTTGTTTTCTACTCTTTCTTTATTTCTCCTCTCGTGCTTTTATTTTCACGCTTTCTTTCAATAAATTTTCATATATAGATAAAGTATTAGTTTAATAAACACCGGAGCCGGCACAAAGAGTCTACTCAGTTTCATAAAAAACAAATATTAATTGCAAGTCTAGCTATAAACAAAAAAAAAATGGATAAAAATTAAACAGTACGTTATGGCACCTGTCTGTAAACACTGTTAATGTTTAGAAAAAATTTAATTAGTATACCACCAGCTAACATACTCATCATCTAGTAAATCATCAAATTTTCTAACCTTCAGTCAGTTTTAAACTAAAAAATAAAATCCATTTCAAAAAATTTGATTTTTTAACTTCGAGTCTAGAAAAGTGATTATCAAAAATATTGAAATCTCTAGCCGAAAAAAAGGTTCAAATTAGCAAGACATTTAGACGTTGTTTTTTTTTTTTATTACTTCAGAGAGTTTTGAATTTTTCGACATTTAAAGAACCATATGCTTTAACTTAACGTTATAAATTAGCCTATTTTTTTTGTATGTTAAATATTGAATTTTTTTGTTGTGTTTCAATGAGAATTTCTTCCGATATTTTTTAACAGAGTCATAAAAATCGTGAAATTGGCTTTTTTAAAAAAGAGAGTTTAACCGATTTAAATATTTACAAAGTCAATATTTTAATAACAGCGTCGATGTTAATTGCTATTAGCCTTTAAACATTTTATTTTAAATACATAAATTCAAATGTCAATTTTTTAACAAAATTTAAAAATTTTAATTAATTCATAAAGTATTAAAAATGTCAAAGAAATCAATGGGTAAAGATAACTTGAAGATTTGATAAGACTAATCATTTTTTTTGTTGCTTTGCAGTAGTCTTTTTTTGTTATCAAAGTTCTCTTATTTCTTGAAAGTTAGTGTCCAAATTTTGAAATTAACTCTCTATTGTTAGGACTCAAGAGTTATACTCTTGAAACATTTCACATACAGAGAATCTTGTGTGGATTGATTTGGCATTGAAATTCTCTTAATTATTCAAATTGATTTTTCTTTTTTGTTGTTTTTTGATTATTATTTCAAAACGTCTTTAATTCAATATAAATTTTTAATTAAATTTTACATTTGGCTCAATATTTTTCTTCTTTTTTTTTTGTTTAATACAAAAATAATATTTATTCTCCGAGAATTCCTTCCTTATTTATTATTTACCAGTTTAAATGAAAAACAGTAGAATTAATTATTTATTAAATTAAGGTATGTTTAAGATTTTTTTTTAATTTCTTTTTAGAACCAGGATATTTAAAGCTTAATGAATACAGGAAAGGTTAATTTATTGTTTTTAAATAGTAGTAGTAGTAGTAGTTTTAACTGCGCATAAATATTTTATGCAGTACCATGGGTACTTAGCCGAATAGGCTTTTGCAGTTACTTTTCATCCATTTATCCAACATTGACTTGAAACAATTTAAATTCTTGGCTTGGACAACTTCATTGGGCAATTTGTTCCATACATTTACAATTCTATTGGTGAAAAATACTGATCTCGGGGTGCAATTCTTGTTTAATTCTTTTGTTATTTTGTAGACATTTCTTCTGTTTGAATAATTGCTGATCGAAAAATTCACACCACCGGCCAAGTTTACATTTTCGAACTCCTTAATAATTTTATAAAATTGAATTAGGTCACCTCTCACTCTTCTTACCTCTAAACTTGATATCTTGAGTTTTGTCAGTCTTTCTTCGTACGTGCAATTTTTCAAACTATTTACCACTTTAGTAGCTCTTTCTTAAATAATAAAAATTAATTCATAAAGATTTTTTTATAATTTTGAAACGTTCTTGGTCAGCTTATTTATTTTTTGTTTCAATAGGAAACTATCCTTGAACCATTTATGGAAGTCGATCAATGAACACTCATAATCATACGACCACTAGTCTTGTCCACTCTTTCCGATCTTTGCTGCCCTCTCGATCTCTTGAACAGACGGTAATAAGAAGTTAAAGATTTAAAAATAATTGTTAGTTGAATACGCTTATTTACAATTTCAAAAAATGTGAAGCTGTGCTGTTGAGTATACAGTTCTGGCCGTTCACGAATTGAATCTGCGAACGTTCATGAATGTTCATGAAGGTTCACCGTTCGCAGGATCTTTCGCCGAATGAATAGAAAAATAGATTTTCGTGAAAATTTTTTTTTAATCTAAAGAACGCGAATGGCTACGAATGGAGATTTATTTTTCTTTTCATTCGGCGGACGTTCATGAACATTCGTGAACGTTCGCCGAAAGATCCTGCGAATGGTTAATCAATTCGTGAACGGCCAGAACGGTATTTTGGTCCTTTTCTAATCCTTAATAGCTCTGCAATCATCGCAACTCTATTTAGGATTTAAAAGGGATCATATCAATTTAAAAACATTACGCTTACCATTTAACGTGAAGGCTTTTTCAAAACTCAAAATTAAAGTATCCAGCAAGTCATGAAAAAAAAACACTTCTTAAGGTTTTTTTCTGTTCAACATGAACGTCAATATCAATGACAACGTCAATGTTTTGTATACTGTTGATAAGGGATCTATTAAACCCTCAATGTCAGATAAAAATTTTAAATCCTCTAAAACAATTCTGATAATCCTTAAGGGCTAAATAATGATGTCAGTATGAACCAAGCAAATGTAAACTTAAAAATGGAAAATAGTTTGAGACAAGCATGTTAGAAAGCAAAAAACGAGTCTTGGTATAAAGTATCAGTAAAAAATAAACTAGTATCTATTGAGATAAGTTGATGAAAAATTTATCTAACCTGTTAATTTAAGAAAAATTCACCAATTTAACGATAAAGATTATTAAAACGTTGAGTGATTCAATGAATATTTGTTGAAATTTGATAGACTATAAAATTTCAATTTATAATTTATTTCATTGTTTATATTCAATAAGTCTGCTGAATCAAATTTGTTAGTAATCAATGACTGCGATTAAATTATACTCAAGCATATGCTTTAATGTTTAAATTTAAAACTTCCTCTACAAAAAAAAATAAAATTTAAATTAAAATACAACTTTCTTGCCACCATTAGAACACAAATATCTTTTTTTTGGTTCTCGTTCTAATGCTCACTACTAAATATTTATGTTTGTCAAATACGATTTTGTGAAAAAAAAAGTATTTCTAAAAAAGATTTCAAAAAAGTGGTATTTGATTTCATTAAATATTTAAAAAATATAAAGTAATAGTAGAAACAAAAAAAAAACTCTAAAATCTTATTTACAGATTAAAAATTTTAACAATAAGATTTTTGATCATTATATATTTGTGTGTGTGTGTGTGTGTAGTGAGTATAAAACTTTCTCTCATATTCTTTGTCAATAAATCCCAAGAGGAAGAATTACAAACTAATCTGAATTATTTAAACCTAAGATAAAATTACTTGATTCTTTTCTTGTTATTGTTGTTTGGTTTTTGCTTAGTGTTGAAAATTAAGAAATAATAACGAATTTAATGAAAGCACGTTTTTGTTTTTTTATTTTTTTAAATTTCAGTTTTTTTTTATCCTCAATATTAACTGTGTTTTAATATGTTCAAATTTTACCTTATCCTTTTCACTTTTTTTTTGTAGGTCAATTACTTAATTTATAAAATTTATGATAATCTTTACTCTTTCAATAGATGTTTTAAAAGTAAAAGTTTGTTTATTGATAACAACTGAGGCCAACAAAAGAAAGTTAAATAATTAAAATCAAATTACAATTTTAAGTACGTCAAGGTTAAAAATGGTCCTTTCAAGTTAATACAAATGGAGCGTGTTAAAAAAGTCCTCAGTTAACCTTTTTTAATTTTGAAATAAATTATAATCTCAACCACACCGTAAGACCGATTATTTATTTTCAGTATTAGTTGGTTCTTCAATATTTTTAGATGGTTCCAGTTAAGCATGATTTGTGCAATATCTTTTAGACTAACCAACTTTATCTAGTTTTAATCACCACTCATTAGAGAAAGATGTCTTGGTCATATCCATGTGTAATTTAAGAACATTACGGAAAGAGTTAGGTGATGATTTTGTAATAAACTGTTTTATAACTTGATAACATTATCATAAAACCTTGTTTATAGCCTCGGTACACGGGATCAAAAAATTGAAAATAAGCTTTAACTTTTTTCTTTTATTCGTTATTACCCCATGTGATATTCATTTAATTTTATTAATAATCCCGGTATTAAGTTAGAATTCTTGTCAAATATTAATTAGAAGCTCCTTTTGAGTATAATCTCAGGGATTCTCAGAGAGTCTTTGAATTTCAATTTCAAGCATTTCAATCTGGTAGCAAGTCGTAGATTAACATTATAAGTTTTGTTTTACTTTATGCTGTCTTTAGGCATGATAAGATTCGTTTCAAGTTAATGATTCCAATTTTTTTTAGAGAGCTCGAAGGTTCAGTAATCCAATAATCAAAAATTTGAGACCAAGAATTTGACAGAAACAAGATTTTAATTTGAAATTTTTTTGTATCAAATTTTAACTGACACAAAATTTGGCAAACAGTTCCAGTTCTATTCAAAGTTCATAAACTAGTTCTTCTAACATAAAAAAAAAGAATTATAACTTCATTTAACCGGAAAATTAAATAATTTTGTTATGATAGGCATATTTTTTTGTTCAAATTCCTCTTGAATGAATTAAAAAAATAGCTTATTACTGGAGGACAAAGAATAACAAGAAATAAAACAAGGTTAAAAACAAAATAAAAAAAAGAACTAAATCAAAATCTTAAGAAAATAAAATTTGAATTTTAAATTTGCTCGTTAAGAACAGGGAAGAGTTTAATTAATATTCAGTTCACTTTTTCTCTTTTTTAATAATGTGAAAATTTGATGAAAGGTAAACTCGTTGTATTGTAATACGATATGTACAAAATGAAAAGTTTATTGTTTATACATTTTTAAGTAAACAAAATTCTTAATAATATTTTAATAGGAATTAACAATACACCAAGTCACAAAAAAAAACAAATTTTTTAAGTAAAAATTACACTTTAGTTAATTACGTAAAAATAGATAAGCAAATAGATGAAATTTAAGATTTTAATTAAAGGTTCTACTCAAGGAACGATAAAAATGAATTTTTAAAGTACTTTAAGTAGGCAAATAATCTTAAATTTCTTCGACGAGTACCATTCTTTCAAGATAAAACTAAGAGTATCTTATAACCCCCCCGTCCTCGGGCATAGCAAAAATTTCTTAAGTCAATTAGAAATTTTTATCTGTAATCGGATCAGTCTGAGATAGCCCAAAAAAAATGATTGAAACACGAAATATCCGTTTCAACCAAAAAAAAATATGTCAGTTAAAAGGAATTTGTTGTTCAGTAGATCAATTTATCTATGAAACGTTCGATTTACTGTCGGAGATTTGATTTTTCTTTTTTTGTTTCGAAGTTAAAATATATCTTTGGACAAAATCTTATTCGCGTTTTTCCGGCATTTTGAACAAACCTGAAAATTCTCTCAAAAATTCATTTTACGATTTCAAATTTGATTATGTTTCAACTGTGAAACAATTTAAAATCTAATTAAAAATAAATATAAAAAAAAAATTTGTTTTCATTTTATTTACCGGTTTCTCATCAAAAAAAAAACAGTTCAATGATTTTACAGAGCATTTTAGTTAAACTAATTTTCACTGTAAAAGTAACAATTAGTGTAAAATGAACATTTTAAACTCGCAAGATAGAACTAAAGAACAAGAAAAAAAAGGTTAATATTCAACATAGGAGATCTTCGGATCGGCATCAGAGTTCTATTACTTATATTTCAAGTTATTGATAATTTGTTTGTTTTTTAACTCATTTTGATTATTTTCAGATGTTAAATGTTGACTGGGGTTATGTTTTATAAAACACCGATTCATAAATACTCGAATTATCTTTTTTGAAATCAGACTCAATTTACAATGATGAATAAATAAACATATAAAAGTCTAATTCGTTTGTAATCATGGATGCTTTAGGGCTAGCTTGTCTTATGTAAATTGAGAGAGCTATATTTATTTTTTGTTATATTTAAACGTCAAATCAATTTAAGAAATTAATAAATCTAATTCCATTTTATTTTCTTTCTTTCTTTTTTTTGTAAAAGGATTTAAGATCGAATTTGTATTTCACCCTTAGTTAATATTACAAAATTTATTACAAATCGAGATTTTTTTTGTTTTTGAAAATTTAATTATTTTGTAATTTTAATCCAAATAATATTTTTAAGAGAGAGTGAAAAATTTCGGTCAATTTTCGAAATTAATTTTCAGCAGGTAATTTTAAATAATTTGTTTGGATCACATTATAGATTTTCGATAAAATAAAATAGATTGTGTTGTTCACTTAGAATTTCCGAGTAGGTCTAATTTAGCTCTCAAATTAAATATTTTTGCTTGTTTCTGCTTGTTTTTTGTTTCGTAGCTTGAGGTAAATATGGATAGACTTAATTCAAACACCGTTTTTTTTTCTATTCTAAATAAAGACTCAAATACAAACAAAGTTTGAGAGACCCGTTTTAATACCTTACTTTAAGTTTTATTCACCTTAAGCTTTAATATTTACTATTTAACTGATTATAAAATCGAATCGATTCTTCAAGTAAAAGATTCACTAAAAACGGTGTTTCCTAAGGGTTAATGATGATTTACTAAATCATTACTTTCTTTAATATTTCATGTTCCACTTTCTATAGCACATAGGGCTTCAGTTGAGCATATTTTGACTGCCAAAAGTTGTATTGTGACAATCCACTGCTTCAAAGTGGAACCCTGGGTGTCTAAAAAAATACAAAAGAATAAAATCATATTAGCAGCTAAATCCGTTATTATGCAATCATCCTATTAAGACACCAGGACACCATTTTTAAGCAGGCTAAAGGATCTACAATTTACCTTTATGCACTTAGTTTCAAAATTAACTTTTTTCGTCGAGTTGGTTCTTTAGTCAATTATCAGCACTATGTGAAAAGCTTTAGTGAACGAAAATTTAATGTACGTCCACTTTAGGACGATTTTAACAAGCTTGTAACTTGATTCTTTGTAGTCAAATGCATTTCTACAGTTCGCACCAATACAACATGTCAATTGGAATCTTGTTCACGCGATTTGAATTTTGGAATTCAGTGTCATAACCAATTCGAATTCTAACGAAGTCAAGCATTCGGTTCACGACTGAGGGTAAAAAAAATAGAAAAATAGGATTTTTCGACCCAAATTACTATTTTTTATTACCTGTTGACAAAATATTTGGGAACCAAAAAAATTTAAACTTAAAGTAGGAGAGAGAGGCCAATATTGACGATCGTTGATAGATTTGGCCTCAATAAATTATATTTATAAGGCTCAAAAACGTCAAAAGTACATTTCTCCTAGAGAAGCTCATCAGCACGTATCTCAAGTGTTTCAATTCTTAACTACAATCACTCTTCTCCATATATAGGAGTACAATTTTGTAAATTACTCTACATAGCTGGTTGACTGTCTTCACTTTTTGGATATTTTGATTTGTTAACTTGGTTCATAGGGACTCCTCTAACTGTTGACAAACGATGTGTCCAAAAGGCCACCAAAGTTAAAAGCCAATTTGAACATACACGGTAAAATTTGTTTCTGCATTTTTTAAGCTATTCTAGAGAAAGTCTCATATGAGTAATTAGATACTTATTTCAATTTTTTTTGTATTAGTGAGAACTCATGAGTATTTGGCCATGCCTAGAACAATAATCGAATTAGAAAAAAAAAGTCTTTATCAGTCAATTTTTTTCTTTAAGTTACATAATATTAAATCATAATAAAAAATTAAATATAGCATTCATTTAATAATACAAATTATTTACGGAATAATATCTAATTTTAAAATCTGAATCGTGAATTCGGAAGTAAAAAATTAATTAACAAAGATCAACCAAATCGATATTGAATCTTCTTTTTTTTTCTTAAGACTTGCGAATAATCAAGGCTTATAAAAAAAAACGTGCTGTTTTCTAACGTTCATGAATGAAATCTGCCAATGATTCAGTTTTTTAATTAAGCCTGATTATTAAGTTTAGATAACATCTCTTTACAATTTTTAATAAATTTATTTATTCAACGGATTTTTTGTTTTGAAAAATATTTTTTTCAAAAATAGTAATTACGTCGTTTATAGATTACAATCTCTTAAAAGATTTTCACAACTTTTTGTTTTTTACTAATGTGTACTTCGAAGGTTTGTTGTTGTCGTGATTTTTGTTTTGAAATAAAAAGTTGTAAATTACTGCTTAATAATTACTCTATTCTTAGTTGACTCAAAAATAACTCTGTTTGAGTTCTCTCGAGTAACCTGCGCATTTGGCCACGACTTTAATTATTTCTTCTTGTTTTTTAATAAAATCTTAATTCGAATATAATTACTTTTGTAAAGTTTGCATTTTTTTTAAAAAAAATTGTGAGTCAATTTCTGCATTATATAACATCTCAAGTACACTCTTAATTATTTAAGACGTTTTTTTAATAGCTTTAAAAAAATTGAATACAATTTTCTCATCTCAAGTGTTTGCTAGACTGAAAACAATTTTACTTTATAAGATTATTGTTTTATTAGAATGAAATATGTAGATTGCTTTCAGTGTTTTTATTTTAATAAAGTCAAATATACCCCTTCTATAAATACAACTCGGGGACATTTTTTAAGATTGTAAATACGTTAGTTTCTTTAATATACCGGTTACAAGAGTCAAATTTTGATCTTAGCTAGTTATGGCATGGCTAGACACTTTCATTTGAAGGGTTCAGCTAGTTTCTTAAGTATATGAGAGGTTCTCTTAGGATTTGAGTTCTCATCCATTCAATATTTTCACATTGAGAATTCAGGTCCTGATTTGACGAATGATCGTTACGTCACTGTTAACAAGAAGCGAAGTTCCATTTACGCTTAAAATCATACGATTCCTTTTTTAAGATCAAATGTCTTTTTTATTTGAGATTATTCAATCTTGCCTAAGCCAGAAGTACAAACTATCCTCTAAAAATGAGGCGACTTATCCGAGGTGTTTGATTATAATTGCGAAGCATTTTAACAGATCATTCCACTCTCTCCTATTTAGCTTGAAGTTTTGAACAAGAGTCAAGCACGTTACCTACTACACTACATGACTTTTTTAAATGCGAATCATCAAGGTGTCTACATGACTGTAAGGAAAGGACGAATAGGCGCTAGAATAGCTTAGAAAGACCGTTACATGATGAAACCGTTCAATTTCGATATATTTTGGAGTTATGAAAAAATAAATGTGTTTTTAATTTTTGTGGTGAGGGTTTTTTTTTAAGTTGATACGTGAAAAACAAATCACATAAAAATTTCGCAATTTTTGTAAACTTTTAACATTTATGTGAAAACCTATTAGTATCAAATTAAACCTTGCACTCGATTGATTGCTTAGTGATGTAAAAATAAATTGATTGGATCATTAATTTTCTAAGTATTACTAACATTACTAAACCTTCAAGTCAAGGCAAAAAAAGTGTATCAAGATATGAAAAACAACAACACTTCAAAGTTACATTTCGAACAATATTGAGTGTTGTTATTATTAACCAAAAACTATAATAGAAACCTTTCGAGATCGTTGACAATATCAACCCCAAGTCTAGATCAATTAGTCAAAAATTTATTTCTAGAATTTTAACAAAAAAATTTAATTAAATGATTTTAGAAAGATAGCCTTTACTAATTAAATCATATTTAACCAACAACAAAAAAAAAGTTTATAAAGATATAGATAACATGAATATCAATGTGTATATGGCTATCTATTCTAATAATAAGATAAATAAACCAGTTTTTTAATTAATTTGTATATAATTATTGATACCTATCTATCGCTAGATACAAGTTTTTATCTTTGCTTTTGTTTGTTTTTTTTACCAGATGCTCAATCTCTTTTGTTGATTTAAAGTACAGAGCTATTCGAAAAATTTTTTAAAGATTTTTTTTTTCATTTCTCCAGGTTATTAGTTATTAATTAGAAAACTCTGTGTATACGGGGCCTGGTTTTTTTTTTCTAAAGTCAATCAAATTTTGTTTTTTTTTGTCCATTTTTGTACAAACAAATTCAAGTTCAAGAGTTTTAATTGAATTTTTTTTTAAAAAAAAAACATTCCGTTTTCATGTCCCTAATCTAGCGTAACTAAGCATAGTCTCGACTTCAGATTTACAAAAGCAATCAATATTCGCAACCAAAAAAAACAAAAGATTTTGCTAATTAAGTATTCACTCTGGCGTGGATAATTTGATTAATAACTCAGGGCTAGATTAATGTTGTTTTCGAATATCTTTTCAATTGCTCAATTTTTAATTAATATGATCTTTATGAACTTCAAGCTTCGATGAACCTTAACTTTTAACCTTCTTTAAAAGGTATATTGTAAAAACTAATTCAAAACACAGTCGTCGTCTAACATCTGTTTCAAATTTCTAACTGTTTCGAATTGGCATAAGTAAATATTATGTAATAGGACTACCAATGGAGATACGAACAAAAAAAAAGATAGTGTTTAAAATAAATATTTATTGACAAACATTTGAACTAGAATTTTATCACGTTAAAGACACATCGAAAAATACAGTGAGTTTAACAAGTGAATTAAATAAAAATTACTTAAGCAGGTGGTTAAAAAAAAAAATTTTCGAAAAAAGAGTTAAATAGAGTCAACGAAAAATATAAAATTCAATATTTACTTATTGCATTCCAGTATTGGTCTGGATCAGATAACCACAAAAGAAACCGCTCATTTGGCTTTAGAGTAATAAATCCTCTTAATATAAATTTGTAAAAGAAACACCGTTGAAGAAGATACAGTGTGTCTAGTAATGCGATACTGTTATTTATTTACAATTTTTTATAAAAAAAAAACACCGCTTTATTATTTGTTTTTGAAAAAAAAATTGATTGAGTATTAAACTCAATTCGTATCAATTTTAACACGCGTTAAGTTTTCAAAACAAGAAAAGTTGTTTTTACATTTTGGAATTTTTTTTCGTTAAGTAGTTTGACTAGACATGATTCGTTTAGTCATTTTCCTTAAAATTAAACAGTGGCAAAAACTATTTAGAGTACGTGATTCTAAACAAAAATAAAAAAGTACGTGATCGATAATTGATTTACAATTAATCACGTTATCTCATATCGAATATCTAAGTTTACAGTTGTGTTTGTGTGTGGGGGGTATGTTAGTTGATAAATACTCTTAAACGAGTGTTTGTCGGAAATGAGATAAGTTATTAGACAGATTTAAACGACGGAATTTTGTATCAAATTCTCTAAAATTTCTCATTTTTTTTTTAGATTTTGAAAAATGAGTTTGATAAAAAATTTAAGTGGTCAAAAATGTTCGTGTAATTTGATAAACCGTTTGGGACCGCCGCCAGTTTACTTACTGGAACCACCACCAATGCCACCGTTACCAATCGAATTCAAAAATATGATCATACCCAATCCGAACTTGTTTCAATCGTTTTTAAAATGTTCAATTTCAAATAACACTAAATCGTCTCAAACAAATGAATTCATAGCCTCAAATATTCAAATGAACAATTCGTATTTTGTTATCATAATAGTAGTCATAGTTATCCTTATAGTAGTTCTTTTATTATTTATTCTATTCGCGTTTATAATCGTCTATTTAACTCGTTTAAAGTTAAAAAAATCTGAAAATTTAAATAAATCAAGAAGTTCATCGAGTAAACATGAATCACAACAAACAGTTTCTGTTTTAACCTTAACATCGCCATCGTTTACACAATTGTCTACATCGCCAAATTCGACTAATAGTTACAACGATTCAGTTGAAGATCGTAATTTAATATTCGAACACTCAAAAGTAGCTCCTTTAAATAGTTTTAGTAAGTTACCATTAAACGAAAATACGTTCAAACCAATACAAAATAATTTTAACATGTCTGTATCAGTGGCATCATCATCGATGTCTTCCACATCTCCGAATAAAAATTCAAGTTGTGACGAGTCAATTGAGACTAGTAAAACTAATAGTACAATATTAACACAAGGTGCTAGACTTTTAAAGTATTCAAAGAGAAATATACCAATTCAAACAAGTGAAAATCAACATCATTATTATGAATCAATTGGTGATATAAGTCAATTGTATTTTGATGTTGATGATCAAAATATGTACAAACGAAACTTGAATAGTTATGTTATACCAGAAGCACAACCAGTTCAAATGAATTTTGAGCGTATACATTATCCGATCACTTGTTGTTCGTGCACTTTAATGAAATATAACACAAATCAAATGAATCATTCGTGTGCAGATAGGAATATGAAAGGTACAATGATGATGGTAAATGGTATGCATATAATGTATGATAATACAAATCGAGAATTAAATAAAACACAATTAAATCGTTTTCAATCGTCCACTTCTAATTTGAATTCATCGAATTATTTAACAAGTCTTATTGTTTAGATTTTATGTCGTTTTTTTTAAGGTGTTTTTTTTTATTCCATTATATGTAATTATTTGTAAATTTTTAAATTTTCTTTTTTTTTAACGATAAAAAAAATATGATCTGAATAAAATTCTTTATTTAAAAGCAAGCTTTAAATATCCAATCTCTTTTTCAAACAAAATTTATACAAATTTTAAAATATCTTTAAGTAAAGAAATTTAATCCTGTCAAAAGCTTTTAAAAGGCGCAGTATCAACTGTTTTAATGTATGATCTAAATCGGTTCGACTTTGGAGGATTAGCTCAGTTGGTATCGTCGTTGATCAGTTTTCAAAAGAAGTCAAGAAGGTGGTGAGATCGAATCCTGGCTGCGTCAAAAATATTCAATAGAGTCCTTGGTGTTGGTTGAGCGCAACAGTGCTACCCTAGCTCATGCAAAATTATCGACATGTATGTGTCAGCAAAATTATGGTGTGTATGCATCTGAAGATAGTACTTAAGTACAAATCGCAATATAAACTTTACTTATAATTTTCTATTTAATTAAATAAACGGGTTCGATCGGCTCTTATGAGCTTTTGACGCTAGTCTTTGATCGAACTGAGAACCTTTTTTTTTTTAAAAAACTCACCTTTACAGTGCCAGAAAATGCAGATTCTATTAAATAGTGTCAATCGTAATTATTTTTAATCTCTTGTTGTTCATGTCAACCAAAACCTCCCGCTTTTTAGTCCAGGGATAAAGTAAGTTGAGAAATCAAAAGAGTTTATTACAATTTTCATTGTTTTAAAGTTAACCAAATCATTACCCGAAGTTTTAGTGTTGGCCGTCGACTAATGAGCCAACTGGTCTAAAACATGAATGGTCATTTTTCATTCCAGGTGCATATATGTCAATTGTAGATCTTTTAGCCTGCTTCAAAATGGTACTCTAGGTGTTTTGATAGAGTCATTGCTTAAGAAGAAAAATGGATTTAGATGCAACTGAAAATCGTTTTTAAATTCAACTAAATCTTATTAATTCAATCCTAGGGTACCATTTTGAAGCTGGTACCCTAGAACATCTACAACTGATATATATGCACCTGGTATGAAAATTTATGTTTTAGTTTTAGACCAGTTGGCTCATTAGTCGACTGCCAAGTTTCCACCTTTAAACTTTGTGAAAATTTCGATAAAGTATTCAATCTTAAGTACATATCTTAATATAATTATCGCAAATTTTAATGTAATTTAAAATGATTTAAAGAAAATTCTTTCGTAAACCTTTGCATACTACTCTTAGAACAAAGTCGTCTTAATTCGGTTTACGGTATAGAGAATATCATTTGCATCAATTTTTTTAGATAATTTTAAAATCAGATTTTGATTAATTGAGGCTTCTTGAAAAAGCGGCTACAAATACAGAGCTTTATGACTTGGTTCAATTTAAATTTTCAGGATTGTGGCTGAAATCTTCAAGCGTTTTCCTTTATTCAGAGTCTTATTTTTGTCAATAGCGCTTCAAAAGGCGTTATTCGACAAATATCATTGAAATTTTTTATTAAGGCTTTAATTAGATCTTAAATTTAAGCTTGGATAAATTATTCACATTTTTAAAGTTTAATTTTCAAAGCGCTTTAGTATGGTCTAATTAAATTTTAAGAGACAAAATCAAATAAAACAAAGTATTTTTTAACGTATTTTGAACAAATTTTTTCAACCGACTCAACGCCTTCTCTCTCTCTCTTTTTTATTATTTGGATTTAATTTTTTTATTTATTCAAATATTGATTGTTTTTGGTTTCACATGTTACTTAGCGGCTCTTGTCTTTATAAGATTTATTATAAGTATCCATAAGATGAATTTCAAATTAAGATTCAGTTGTTGTTGTTGTTGTTTTTTAGACAAATTATACCAAGGGATTATCTCAGATTAACTAAAAAGAAACAAATCAAATCAAACGAAATTTTTGATTAAAAAAAAAATCAGCTAGTGTTTGAAATTTAAATTTTATTAAGAGGATTTACTAAGTGTATGACCGGTTTTTTTACTTTTCAAATTTAATTTATTTACTATCTTAGAGATAACAGGAAAAAAAACTTATTAAAAATATTAATTTATTTCTATATTTTGGTGGGATAGGTTCTCGATCCATATCATGTAGAACTTAGTGTTGATCGAGTCCTCTTCAATTAATATCAACTGCTGAAAACAAAATTTTTAAAAATTCAAATTTTTTACTGGACCATTTTTAGCCTAAAGCTAAGATTAAAGAGTTAATGTAAATGACTTTTAAAGTTTTCTAAAGATTCAATAAAGGATATTAAAATCATGTAAAGACTTAATGCTTCTTTTGTTTTGTAAATTAAAAGCCAGAAACGATACCTTTAGGTCATTAAATTGTTTCAATTACAAATAATTAGTTTAATCCGGAATTAATCCTTTTAAAAAGAATGAAAAGAAACCGAAAATAAAAAAATTACTCCAAATGTGATTTCAAATCTCAGGAAGAAACAAAACAAAAAAAATATTAAGTAGACTATTCAGTAAACATTTATTGAACATTTGCAAATGATAGAAATAAATTAAATTAATATGTTTGTATGATTTTCCGGTTTTAGATTGGAAATAGCCTTTAAAACCTGTTAGCAATCAACTATCGGTTAGTTTGAAATCTTTTTGTTTTTAATAAAATAAAAAGAAAAGGAAATTCGCAGCATTCAAAAATCTCAAATTTACAAAAATTTCAAACTGTCTATGAACAATATTAAATTATTACAACCCGCTGCTATCTATTTTTTTATAAAATTATATCAAAGCAAGCAGGTTTGCTTTTTGTTGCTGTAATATTTTAAACAAATATTAGCAAAACCTGAAATCTAATATATTAAAAATAAAACAATTTAATGTGTCAATATTTGCTTACTGGGCTATGAAGCTAACTGTGATGTTAATTCACAAAAGAATGACTAAAGAAAAAATTTGTTTGAAAAGCTCTTTTTGAAATCGTTCTCAAAATTCGACATGTAACATTCTTTGCTTTGTTTGAACAAATGTTAAAAGCTAACAGATCATTGAGAAAAGAATTTGGATAATTGTTGCTTTAAAATGGTTTTCATGTCCGCAAAAATGTCATTTTTCAGATAAAGAATACTTTTTTTATGTTTTTCAGTCTGTGAATTACACTTGAATCATTTCAGCATAAAAGGCTAAATGAAAACTTAAAATTTCCAATGAAAATAAAATTCACAAGTCTTGCAATACAGTACTACTAATACTAATACTTTGTCCTTTCTAGTTAACAAAAAAATCCCAGCATACAGAATTCTTAAGTACAAAGGACCCCATACTCGAACCCACTCAAAAGCCAAAATGTCCTTAACAATCAGTTGAGGTTAATTGCTTTTTATTTCGATGTACCCATACGAAATGGTGAACTCGCTAGTCAATTAGGTTCTGAGTGAATAGCATTGTGAAGTTTAGTTCAAAAAGTTCAGTTCAATTTTGAAAAATAAAATAACCTTTTTTGCACGCTTCATGTGCTGGCTCTGCATATGTAACAAAGCGTACCAAACATTGTTACACAATTGAGCGACCACTTCAAAATATTTGTATATTCTCTGCAAAATGCACACCATTAAAAAGTATTTGAATAAATGCGCAATTAGTTTGCAGAGTTTTTTGCAGAGGTCCCCTAATGGTGTAACAATGTTTGTTACACTTTGTTACATATAAAGATTAAGTATAAGACCTATGTGAAAAAAGTTATTTCGATTTTTCAAAATTGAACTAAACTTTTTGAACTAAACTTCACAATGCTTGAGTGAATCAGAAAAAAGATCTTGGAGTCCTGGTTTCCAATGATATGAAATGGAATAAGCAATGTTCTCTTGCAGTTACAATGCCAAATAAGCTACTGGGTCACATAAAAATCTCGTTTAGATATTTGGGTCATGAGACACTAAAGCCTTTTTACACAGCCCTAGTGATACCACATTTGGAATACGCGGTAGGTACGTGGTGTCCACACTTTAAGACCAATTTCACGTAATTTTTTATCAAATTTGGTGATTTAACGTAATTTTACGTAAAATGTGCTGATTTCATTTTGATTTGGATTCAGTTGTTTTAAATATAAAATTTTTTTGTATCTTTCTTGAGCATGTTCGAGAAACTTTTTTGAATTGAAAAATGGGCCAGTGAAACTAGGTAGAAAAAGCTTTTCTGTCTCTGACTAGATTCTAACAAATCATAGTTAAAGTCATATGAAAAATTGTTGTAACTGGAATCTACAGAATTTAGATCGTTGAAATCAAAAGAAATATTAGTGATTTGCTTCCATTTTCGAACAGTACGCTTCTGGAAAGCTTTGCGAAGATCTATTCGATAATCGGTTGTCGATAAAAGGTGACAATGCCATACCCAATAAACATCAAAAGAAGGATAATATTTTAAAAGTTTTTAATTTTTTTTCGAAATGGGCTGATAAAACAAGTGGTGTACATCAAGGAACAATCTTAGGACCCATTCTTCAAATCATCCTCATTAACGACATCCTTTGGCCCTTGGCGAAGTCAATTAACGAGAGAGGTTTTGATATTTACATCAAAAACGACTTAAAAAGGAATTAACAATTTAAAAATTGTTCTGCTAAGAAAAATTGAGTACAATACTTTTTTTTTGGAAGAACAGAGCACTTTTTACGTAAGCTTACATCAGTTTACGTAAAATTACGTAAGCTGACTTAAAATACTGTAAATGACCAAAAAAGGACACTTTTTTGGGCTTTTTATGAAAATTCCTTGATAATTTTAAAAATTTAAAAGCAAAAAAGTAAAAAAAAATCTTACAAAATTTGAACTTTTCTTACTATAATTTACATCATTTTACATAATTTAATGTTATTTTATGTAATTTCTGGTAAATTTCATTTAGTTATAGCTTTTAATAGTATTTCGGTTAAGATAGAACAAAAAAATTTACAACGTTGATGGACTAAGAATATTTTATACTTTCTTAAACAAAACTAAACAATTTTGTAAATTTAAATGAG
Source organism: Brachionus rubens (assembly GCA_022207745.1). Taxonomy (NCBI): domain Eukaryota; kingdom Metazoa; phylum Rotifera; class Eurotatoria; order Ploima; family Brachionidae; genus Brachionus; species Brachionus rubens. Next base: position 3,534,135 of record JAJVHD010000011.1, on the reverse strand, counting down.
CACTCAGAATGAAAGATTAATAATAAGTCATAAACGGGTTTTTTGATTTCAAATGAAAATTTTGATGTTTTGAATTTTAGATTTTCGTTGTGTAAATTATGTCATCAAAAAAGAAAACTCCATTCAAACAATTAACTCTAAACTTCGGTCAAAAACCAACAAAAACAAACCATTGCAACGAATGTGGCATGATATACAACTTAGATGACAAACAAGACGAACAATTACACTTAAAATATCATCAAGATAAATATAAAGTCTTAAAATATTCATGTTTAAAGCCCGAAAAAGTTGTTCGAGAATACTTAGATGGAAAATGTGTTGTGATTCAATTAGGAATCGATTCAAAACAATCAATCTTAAAAGCATTTCAAATTTTAGACTTTGTCGATTCAAAATTAGGAATTAACGAGAGAATCTTAGCTATTCCAAATGATTTGGACGAGTCTTTAAATTTTTCTCATAATGTAAAAAATTTATCCAAATTTTATTTCTACGTATCCTCGTTGACCAAGAGAATTGACGGTTTTTGTTTAGCCGAGCCGATTGAAAACGCTTATCGGATTAAGTATTTGAATGAAAATCAAAACAGTTTCACTTTTGATGAATCAAAAAAAGAGAGTGCATATTGTGGTATAACTCGTATTTGGGTCTCAGCTGAAATGAGACGCAAAGGTATCGCAACAAGACTCTTAGAATGCGTGTGTAGTAATTTTTTGTATATTAAACGATTGGAGCCAAACGAAATTGCGTTCTCGGATCCTACTGAAATGGGACAAAAACTAGCAAGAAATTTTACAAATTCAAATTCATTTTTAATCTTCAATAACCCTAGATCTTAGACTTTTTTTGTATCATGGCTTTTCTATGAATTTTATTTTATATTTTGTAATAATAATATGATTTTATCTAATCGTGTTTGTCTTTGACCATAATTTCTATGTGATTATAGAAAATTAGACAAAGATGTACTTGGTATTTAAATTAACACACTCTTAGATGAATACTCAGACACAGAAGACTCAACATGAATCAGGCGCTGATCTATTTACACGATTGGTATCGCAACGAATGACCCAAACAGATCGAAATGTGACACAATCTGACCTTAAACTAACTCAATTGGAAAATGTTTTGATGATCAATAAATCGTTAAACATCGATTCGAAAATCTTTCCGAACGGTTTGAATAATAAAGAAGTCTTGGATATTTACGGTAAAACAGCATCTGGTAAGACAGAGATGTTAATGCATCTAATCGCTAGGTGTTTGTTACCTAAAGAATGGAGTGTTTCTTTTAATAGAAATGATACGACTCTATCGACTCAAAATGAAAATCTAAACGATCTAAACTTTACGATTGATTTAAAAGAATTTTCATGTCTTGATCATATTCCGAAAGTTATTTTTATTGAAACAGAAGCAAAGTTTAACATGCTTAGACTTTACACTATTCTAGAAAATCGAATTTTTCAATCTTTGGAAAAATGTTTTAATAAACTTAGCAAAGAATTACAGTCTAAATTTCAATCGACTCAATTTCAAAGTTTACTCAAAAAATTCATACGCGAACGTTTAAAAAACCTTAACGTTTATCGATGTTACAACAGTGAACAATTCATACTAGCCTTATCAGCATGTGAGCTTCTAATTCAATCTTTAATCGCAAATGATACCATTAAAACAGTGATAACCCCGATTTTTATTGATTCAATAAATTCGAATTTTGAAATAGCTGATAAATATAATAACAGTATTGGCTTGGGTGATTATGATCATACGGAAAAGTACACAGTTCAATTGGTTAAAAAATTAATTGACCGGTATAATGTTTGTTTTATAGCGACACGGTCAGATTTTAGGTTTATATCGAATGAGAATAATTCGTATAAAAAGTGGCAAGCGTGTGTCAGCAAACATGTCGAGCTCAAAGTCGAAATGACGATTGAAACGAATGTGAACAATGGTGAAGAAGAGGAAATGAGTGAGAATGATACTTGTTGCAAAATTAAAAAGAGGGTTTATAAATTGATTGAGTTTAACCGAAACGAGCAGGCTAAGCTAAATGATCTAATTTTTTTGGAAATATCAAACCAGTTTTTAATAATAAGAATTAAATATTAATGTAAAAGCTCGATATTTATGACATGTATCAGAACCTTTACCGAGCATTTACGTTATATGAAATTTTCCTCATCATTCTTTAATAATTTTCATATAAAGAGACTTTTTTCAGTTAAAACGGCAAATTAAAAATGAGAGTTGAACTTTTAGACAAAGCTGAGATCTTAGTAAAAAAGTTATGAGATGTATTTAGAAAAATTAGAGTTATTTTGAGTCATTTTTCTATGACAGCGACTCGACTCGAGTCTGAGTCACTTTTTTTTTTGTTGACTCGGACTCGAAGTCTGAGTCTATTTCTCAGGATAAAAATGACTTGACTCAAGTCACAAAAAAAAGGACTCAAAGCTGACTTGAGTCAAATTTGACTCGAGTCAAATTTTTGAGTCACTATATCTGCACGTAATAGACCAGCTTGATACTGTATCTAAATCTCTTTGTAAAGTTAATTTATCGTTTAGATTGTCAGTTTTTAAGTTGTTTAATCGAATGCGCTTAATTTATTTTTATTTGAAAATTTCTAAACACACGCCCTATGGTCTTGGAAAATTGATATTCCGAACAAATAAGCCTATAAAGGCGCCTTCTTGTCTTGACAATAAGACAATTTCTTGGTGCTTGACATAATTTAAATAAATCATTTTTATTTTAGGTGACCGAAATCGTATTTCCATCTTTTAATATGGTGATTTAGGCTTTATATTCCTCCCCATGTATTTTTTTTACAGATAATATTTTGAGTTAAAATTTTATGAAAATGTGATACAACTTTTGTAACACCTGTGGGTAATTTCTTTTTAAGCGGAAGTGGCATCGTGTAAGAAATATCCGCATTAAAAAATAAAGTTGATTAGTACACGAATAGGAAAAAAAAATTAAATTACAAAACAAACATAACCAAAACCAGATTAAATGTTAAGCTTTTTAAGCATTTTTATGTAATTCAAATGCATGTACTAATTTAAAATAATTTTTTCCAAATAATTCAAAGCCATTAGGTTTATCAGTATTTAAAAAATGACATCAGGTGATACAAAAGGTGTACCACATTTTTATAAAATTTCAATTTATAAATATGATCAGAAAGAAAATTAAAGGCTAGGATGTAATTATTTTTTGTAAAAATTGACATAGCCATACTGCTATGATTTTGTGTTTTAACTAATTTTTACGTGAATTTACGTGATTTTACCAAAATTCACGTCCATCTTAAAGTGAAATCCATGTTAAGTACGTCTAAACGATTACGAAGTATTATCCAATAGTTTTGATATCACAAAAAAATAAAAAATTATTCAGAGCGTTTTTGTTAAAAGCATCAGAAAAAGAGATGGAATTTTTACTTTTTACGAGAATTTACGTAATTTCATGTAAACAAAGGTAAATTTGACGTTTTTTACAAATGTAATTTTATGTAAAATTTTACGTAGTGAATTTTGATAAAATCACGTAAATTCACGTTAAAACACAAAATCATAGCAGTACTGTATTTGTATTTTATTAATAAATATTTAAAATATTTAAAAAGTTTTTTTTGAATTTTGATTCTTTTGAAATTGAGTTCCGAATGTTTTGTCGACAAATTCCAGTGGAAGAAAAATTTCAAAATTTGTCAAAAAGTAACTCACATCGTCATTGTTGTTCATCGAAAATTCATCCTTTTAACATAAAAATATTTAACAAAACTATTTTAAAATTTTATAAAGAATCTTTTTGAATCTTTATTTTAAATTTTAAAATGTTTGAAAAAATTGCATATTTTTGGCAATGTGAAGATTCGTATCAAAAAACATTTTTATCAAATGGATCAAAATTGAAAATAATTTTTAAAGCTAAACGAATAGAAAAAAGCTCTGCACAGATGTTTTTTAGTGATAAACTTTTAAAAAGCCACCCTCAGAATAAGCTCTGCAAAATTCTGCAAAATAAATTGCGTAGTTATTTTCAATCATTTTCATGTATTTTAAAATATTTAAATACGCAATTTTTTTGCAGAGTTTTGCAGAGCTTATTCTAAGGGTGGCTTTTTAAATGTTTATCACTAAAAAACATCTGTGCAGAGCTTTTTTCTATTCATTTAGCTTTAAAAAATTATTTTCAATTTTGATCCATTTGATACAAATGTTTTTTGATACGAATCTTCACATTGCCATATTTTTGCACAATTTCTTATTTAGAAGAGCTTGGTCAAGCCCTTTAGTGAAATGTCAATGGTACAATTCAAAATTTTTTCTTACATCGTATGAATTTGAGAGCAGTAAAGTCTGTATGCTCTCTATCGTTGATGATTCATTCTGAGGGGTGAGGATTAAAAAAACATAAATAAAGTGAATCCCTAAAATTAACACATAAATTTTTTTTTGATGATAGGGCATAAAGCAAAATTTTTAAATTTTTATTTAAGTTTCAGAAATTAGAAAACCTTAGGCTTTTCATGAAGGAAATCTTTAGATAAAAGTCAGAGAGCCTACTAAAATGGAAATCATCAACCTTGAAGTTTAAAAGACGCTTTTAAATTTCAAAAGTCAAATTGAAAACTTAAATTTATGAAAGATTTTAAGTTTTAAATTTTTTAGATTCGTTTGAGCCATGAATTTTGATTTTGTCAGCTGCATTTAACAAAAGTTAAAATAAGATTTTCTCAAATAGATATCTTTAACTTTTTGGTCATCTGAATTGACCAGAATTTTATGTTTTATTCCCATTTCGAGGTCTCTAACTTTCTAAAAAAACTTATTTATGTGGGACTCACTTTATTTCTGTATTTTATTCTTTTTTATGTTTTTTATAATCCTCACCCCATTCTGAAAAATTCTCCCAGTCGTAACCGTAGTAATTTTAAGCTTGAGATTAGGATCATGGAGTATGCAAGGTTTTACGGTATATTAAAAATGACTCCTTTCTATTCAGTGCAGAGCTTTTTTCTATTCGTTTAGCTTTAAAAAATTATTTTCAATTTTGATCCATTTGATACAAATGTTTTTTGATACGAATCTTCACATTGCCATATTTTTGCACAATTTCTTATTTAGAAGAGCTTGGTCAAGCCCTTTAGTGAAATGTCAATGGTACAATTCAAAATTTTTTCTTACATCGTATGAATTTGAGAGCAGTAAAGTCTGTATGCTCTCTATCGTTGATGATTCATTCTGAGGGGTGAGGATTAAAAAACATAAATAAAGTGAATCCCTAAAATTAACACATAAATTTTTTTTTGATGATAGGGCATAAAGCAAAATTTTTAAATTTTTATTTAAGTTTCAGAAATTAGAAAACCTTAGGCTTTTCATGAAGGAAATCTTTAGATAAAAGTCAGAGAGCCTTCTAAAATGGAAATCATCAACCTTGAAGTTTAAAAGACGCTTTTAAATTTCAAAAGTCAAATTGAAAACTTAAATTTATGAAAGATTTTAAGTTTTAAATTTTTTAGATTCGTTTGAGCCATGAATTTTGATTTTGTCAGCTGCATTTAACTAAAGTTAAAATAAGATTTTCTCAAATAGATATCTTTAACTTTTTGGTCATCTGAATTGACCAGAATTTTATGTTTTATTCCCATTTCGAGGTCTCTAACTTTCTAAAAAAACTTATTTATGTGGGACTCACTTTATTTCTGTATTTTATTCTTTTTTATGTTTTTTATAATCCTCACCCCATTCTGAAAAATTCTCCCAGTCGTAACCGTAGTAATTTTAAGCTTGAGATTAGGATCATGGAGTATGCAAGGTTTTACGGTATATTAAAAATGACTCCTTTCTATTCAGTTCCAAAAACTTAATCCAAAAATATACCTTTAACGTGCTGATTGAAGCTTTCAATAAAAACTTTTTATCAGAAAACTCGAATTTTAAATCTTCTGAGACTACAAAATTTTCACTCGCATTCTGATGGAAGTTTGTCGAACCAAAATTAATCGGAAAACTAAAAAAAAATGTTTAACTCTTGAAAATCAAAATAGAAATTTGAATTCACCTGTTTGAAATAATTAAGCGATTATTTGAGTCAAACACACAAAAATCAACTATCCCAAATAAATCGATATTATTCTTTGGATTTATAAGTGATTTCCAAGTAAATTTTGGAAGCATTTTTAAACAAGGTCCAACTTTGTCCATCATATCACAATCTAATACATTCAAATAAACATACTCTGATTCCATGTCTTAAAATTTTAAGAAATCCTAAAATTGAAGACTTTTATATTTAAACATGTAAATTTACGTTTTTTGAATGATGCTTTATATACAATTGAAGTATGCGACAGAAAAATCGTTTTAGTTTGATTTCGGATACAAAAATATATACTGTAATCATGAAGACCATATTTGCTATCAAGTTCTAAATCTGATTCGAATTTGTTTTTTGCTTTATCTTTCCTTAAAATTAGAAATATTTATTAAGAAAAAAATTGAAAAAAAAATGTTAAGAAACGGTCTAGATGGCATAACCGATCAGTAAAACATTCGAACTCATCCTAGATCCTCAAATACCCATAATTTTGATTAAATTTAATTCTACTATTGATTGATTCAATAATTGATTCTACGTGCTCTTCTATGTTGGTTTGTAACTCGATAGTTATTAGTAAGTTTTTAAGCTGCTGACGACTTAAAGATGTTTGGAGTATTTAATAGAAACAAAAAAGGATTGACTCATCCTCAAAATGATCTTAACTTACTAAACAGCTTGACAAAAAATGGTCAACTGAACTCAATGTGTTAAAATTCAAGACAATCTATATTGGAAATAATAGAAATAAGAATATACAATTCCAATCTTAGATAACTAGGTTACCCTTAAAGAAACTGATTGTCAAAATTGATTAAAATGTAATAAGCAATTCTCATTTGCGACTTTTAAAGCCAATAAAATCATAGGTAAAACTTGAAATCTGTTCGTATGTTTGTAATATGTTTGCAAAGATCGGGATCAAAACACATATGAGATCATGTCATGTTCCAAAAATATAACCTCACATAACGAACCTCATATCTTATTTTATTTTATTTTTCAATTTCACTCTTATTTTATTTTTTGACCTTAATTTAAATTTTTTCTCTTTTTTTTATACCGATGTAAACTAATATAAAGTAATTCACAGATACAACACTTATGAGTGTGTATCAATTATTGTGCCATTTAATAAACTATGAATTAAATAAACTATAAACTATAAACTATATAAAGAAACATTTTTATACTTTAGTTAACAGGGCTTGTATGACCTTATCTTGGAAATGACGTAAGTACCTGGAATCCATCGACGAAAAGTAACATAAATATTATTGAAATGGTCCAAAGAAGAGCGATGAAGCTTGTCAAATGCCAAAAATCGTGTCTTTAGAGTTAATAAGCTCGAAAAACCGTTGAACAAGAGGTTAAACTTGTGAGAGGAATTAGCAAAGGCGTTTCATTTAGACATAACTTTTTGACGAACAAAGTGGTATCAAAGGAGAACGTTTACCGTAGAGTGTTATCAAAGCAGAAACAATTAATGGTTACAATTACAATTATTTGCAAAGGTACATAGAAAGAGAAATCCACAGTTCCTAAAGAGCTAAACACCAAAAGGCGTTAATATAGATTTCTATACTACAGCCTCACTACTGCTACTACTACATCTCAAAATAAGATCGAAAGTGGAATTAAATTATTAGAAATTTACTTACTTTTTTTCGGGCTCTAACGGAAAAATCTTGTTAAGAAGATCAAAATCAAAAATCAAATGAACACTAATAAACGCAAATTGTTGACTCTTCAAAAAAAAAGGATTACAAATTTAAAATGATTTTTTTTTAAAAAAATCCTTATTTAAGCTTTACCTGATCTTTTGATTTCCAAATTCCGAACAAAAATTCTTGCTCAAAATTATGCATCTCAACCACTTGATCCTCAAAAACAAGACTCGATTTTCGAAAATTTCTAAAATTAAACTCAAATTCTTTGATAACCAATTTTTTATTAATGTTATCACTTGTGTGTCTACTCTTTTGGTTAACCAAAGCTCCATTTTTGAGGTCAATATAAAAGGGTACATTTATTGACAATTTCATTTTTGTAGTCTCTTTTCGTGTATCATCGTTAATATCTGGAAGATCAGACCATACAATTGAAAATCCAGCTTCAAAATTATTTTGTTCATTAGTGACTAGACTGTACATTAGCTTATCACGTTTATCATAAAATTCCAAAAACCAATCAGCCCGAATATCTGCTTTGAATATATTTAGATCTGGTAAGTTAGTGTATTTATTTGTCTTTTTTGAAAGTTTTTGGGATAACTTGAACAAAGCTAATTCGAGACGTTTTTCGTAAAGTTTTTTGAAACAAACTCTAGGAGTAAAACCAGTGTCTTCAATAAGTCTTTTGAGTTGGCTATCGCATTTTAATTTTTTTGCCCATTTTGTCCAAAAATATTCTAGACTTGCCATTTCGTTCCATTGTCTTGAAACCAATGAACATTTTAAAAGATCTGTTATACTTAGATGATGAAATATTTTGATCAAAACTTCATTTGGTAGACTTCAAATTAAAACTTAAAAGTACAATTTTTAAAAATGTTATGGTTTAAATTTTACTATGAATGGATTGTTTTGTTTGTATGATATCTTAATGGTTTTATATCGGTTCGTGCATCGTTTTGAGAACTTTTAGTATGATTTACATCACTTGTTTTCGAAGAGCTTATATTGGATTTTTTTCTAAGATAATCAGAAGCTGAGATAATTTTTGAGGTTTTGGCATCTTTGCTCGACATTTTCAATAAAAAATGGAAAAAAACGAATAATTAAAATATAGAGAATCATGTTGCCAATAGTTACAATAATTTTAATTTTAATTAACATTTAAAGCATGTTTAATTTCACATTTTGAAATACTCAGGGAATAAATTTATGAGCAGCAAATTGCATTTTTGGGATTCCCAGAGGTAAGTTTTTTACCATGTTTTCATGATTACCTAAAGAATACATAACGTTAATATCCTCTATTTATATCATGGACAAATGCAAAATATTGATTTTGCACCAAATTTTTTTTTAGCAAGAATTGTACAAGATCGTAAATATCTCTGGCATTGATTTTGTAACGAAATTGATAGAGGCATATTTAAAAAATCCACGTCAGTGTGCATACTCAAGAAGGATCAAAAGTGTATTACATCAAAAACTTTCAAACACTTTATCAAGGATACATTCAAGAAACTTGAGTCCATCTGAGTTTATCTTTTAGCCTGCTTTAAGTAATAATAATTCATTGAAAATTAGACCAATCAAAAAAAGTAGCTGTAAGATTGGTCTCACGTGAAAACTCGAGACTGATTGAATTTATGGAATGTGACTTCATATATTATTATTATTATTTATAATCTGCAACGAGCATAGCTCGCGGAGCTGGGGTTCATAAGCCCAGCTATGGCAGATCAGTAAATGAGAACAATATGTAAAAAAAAACAAAGTTTGAATAACACGAATGAAATAAATAAAAAGAAGTAAAAATAATATAAAAAAAAAATAAATAACGTAAAAGCTCGATATTTAGGACATGTCGCAAATAAAGGATATCCTTTATTTACGACATGTTCTGTATGAACGAACACTGTTTTTTTTTTAAATCTATGACATGTCGTAGATAGCGAAAATTGATGAAATTTCTGAATTATGCCTCCTTTATTTGCGACATGTCGTAAATAATGAATTACCTTTAAATGAGACACTAATGTATTTTTATTTGATCACAAAATCAGAAATTTGAGTTTGAAAAGAGGTTTCCTTATCTGTAGATTTCGAATCTGAAGTCAAAAACTATTTGCTTCTCATTTAGGTGCTAGGCATAGGTAACCCTGGGTGATATCGGCTATTTCCTTAGCGGATCATCAGTCCAAGCTGAATTTTTGATATGTTATAGATTTTTTGACGAGAAAAAAGAAAATGTTGGTCCCGTCTTTTAAAACGATATTCTTCATAATTAAATATTCAAAATACTGAAATTTCGGTGTTTTGGGCTCAATGTAAGTTTCATTGAGACTATTGGAGATAGAGGTCTAATTTTTTGTTAAGCTTGTAAAGGAAGAATTTTTGTACAAATTTTTGTATGAAGTTAAGACTTCGTAGATAAATCTTCATAAAAAACCTCTTTTTGGGAATGGTCACTTTGGAGCCTTGTACCTCAGCATTTTTAGATGTTTTATTTTTACTTTTCGTGAGCTCAAAATGTAAAACTGCTCCACGTTTGCATGCGTTTGTGTAAGATTTCTTAAACTTAACTTTTTCAGCTTTAGACATTTTAAAAAAAAATGAATGAAAATAAATGACAAACAAAATCTCAAAAGAAAAAAATTTGAATTGAATAGACAAAAGAAAAAAGAATAAGGTTCGTTTTGCTTAAAAGGAGTTTATTTATGTTATTGTTTCAAAAGTTGTAGCAGTCTTAGTTTTAAGGCTATCAAGTTTTATCTTGAAGAGGGATAGGTTGTTTGTTGTATGATAAAAAACAAGTCATTGTAAAATCCAAAACTAAAATACATCGTTTAACGTTTTAAGTTAAGCATACTCAAAGTTAATCCGTACTTCTTTAATTTCGCACAATTAAAAAATATTTAGAACATGTCTCATTTAAAGGTAATTCATTGTTTACGACATGTCGCAAATAAAGGAGGCATAATTCAGAAATTTCATCAATTTTCGCTATCTACGACATGTCATAGATTTAAAAAAAAAACAGTGTTCGTTCATACAGAACATGTCGTAAATAAAGGATATCCTTTATTTGCGACATGTCCTAAATATCGAGCTTTTACGTTATTTAAATTTTTTATCACGAATAAAAATATTTGTCAAATTTATTCTTGAACGCATTAATTGAAACAGCATTCACCAGATCAACGGGAAGTTCATTCCATTGATTAGCTGTTCTGTTTGTAAAAAAGTTTTGCCGAGCTGGACATGTTTTGACCAGTTGTCGATATTTACGCTTACTACTTCTTGTTGAACTTGAAGGACCAGTTAATGTCAAATTAGGAACTTGAACTAGAGGGTGGTACCAATCTACGATATTGAGATTATTTTCGATTTTGAATAGTTGGATTAGGTCACCTCTTTTTCGTCGTTCTTCAAGGGTAGTTAAACCTAAAATTCTAAGTCGATCTTCATAGCTTTTGTTACGTATGCTCGGAACAGATCTCGTAGCAAATCTTTGCACTCTTTCTATGACTTTTATGTCTTGCTTTTTGAAAGGACTCCATACTACAGCCGCATATTCAAGATGGGGTCTAACATACGTCGTGTACAAGATTTTGAATGTATACGGGTTCCAAGCTGTGAATGTTCGTTTAAGTGTAGCCAATGCAAAATAAGCTTTCGACGTTGAGCTTTTTATTTGATCATCCCATTTAAGGTCATTTCTTATTATTATACCAAGGTCTCTTTCTGAATTTGTAGTTCCTAAGACGTGTAACGGACATTGGGAGCCACTACTAAAATGATATTCTCTATTTTGATGAATTTGAGGGTTACCAAGGTGCATAACTTTACATTTGTTATAGTTAAAATTCATCTTCCAATGTTGACTCCATTAGAACCTTGGGGTACACCACTTAGCACATCTTTCCAATTTGATTTTGTACCTTCAAGAACAACTCTTTGTTTACGATTCTTTAAAAACGATTCTAGCCAGACTAAAAGCAAACCATGAAAACCAAGACTTTTTAACTTTGCTATTAGTTCGGCATGTGGTACCATGTCGAAGGCTTTCATGATCCTTTGCTTGCTTGATTCGTTTTTTGAGAATTTTACAGAACTTGTTATATTCGTTCTTGAGCGTAGCTTGACGTTTTGATGCGATATACTTGTTCCATAATTCAAACTTCGTTCTACACAGTGTTTTGAGATCTTTTTTTAACCAGATAGGTCGTTTTTTGTGATTGTTATTACTTGGCTTTTTGGGGGTGAATCTCTGAATAGCTTCGTGATACTTATCAATTAGTACGTCATACATTTCGTTTACATTTTTGTTTTTGAAAATTCTCACCCAATCGACTTGTGATATGAATTCATTTACTTTATAAAAGTCACACTTGTTTAGGTTGGGCTTTGAATCTGTTACATTTATTGCTTCATTAGAGCTATCTGATAAAAGATAGTCCCAATGTAGTGAGGAGTGTAAGTTGTTTTTATTTGTAGAGCCTAAGGGTGAGCCATTTCTTATTGTATAGATTTTATTTGGATTCGATGTTATAACAAGATCCAAAATATTCTTGTTGAAATTTGGTTCCAATACCGTTTGACATAAAAAATTAGAGTTAAGTGTAGATAGGAAATCAAAACTTTGAACAAACCTATGATCACATTCGCCTCCGTAATTAGTCCATTTAATTCTAGGATAATTGAAGTCCCCGAAAACAAGTAAGCTTGTATATTTCTTTGTGTCTACCAGATTTTTTGCGTGCGTTATAGTCTTGTTTAGTTCGATAGATAAATCACGGTTAGACTTTGGTGGTCTATACTGACAGCCAATAAGAATTTTTTCATTACCGACTGATAGTGCACACCAAAATTGTTCTAAGTTGGAGTCAATAAATTTGATGTCCGAGACTTGGCTTGAGGTTAGAGACTTTTTAACATAAATGGCAACTCCTCCACCAACCGTTTCAGGTCTATCTCTATTGTACAAATTGTAACAATCAATCTCTTTCAACGAGTTACTTCTAAACCAAGTTTCAGTTACTCCTATTATGTCGGGGTTAAGTGTATTTACTGTAACCTTGAATTCATCGAATTTATTGACTAGGGACGTTGCGTTGAAATCGATACATTTGAGTTTATTATTTGACGTGTAATTGTTTGCGAATGAAGATTCATTAGTGGTTGTTCTCGTTTGTTCCTCTACAAAAAAAGTATGGTAATTGGAATTAATAATTGTTATTGAGTTAGTTTTGTTTTGGTTCAAGTGGTACGATACGTCCACGTCTGATCCCATAATAAAATCTTTTGTCGTCCTTGATATCATATCGATAAATCCCATTCTCTGAAACATACGGTAGGGCGGTGTTCATTTCATTTCTTCTTTTTCTAAGTTTTGCTTCAGCCATTCGTTCTGAAAAAGTTTTGTCCGGGTTGATGTAAATTTTGTTAAACTTGGGATTATCTTTTAAGAGGTAAGAATTGGATAAGGCTAGGGTTTGATTCTCAACGTCTTTAAATTCGATTAAAAGTAGGTTGGGTGTCGAGTTATCCTGGGGCATAGTACTTCGCTTTTTGAGGCGAATGTGCCTTCGAGACGAATCGATCGGTAAATTTAGGTCGTTGAGTAGCTCGGTGATTGTCTCTTCTTCTTTCTTCTTTATTTCATCATCGTTTTCACCAGTGCTCTCAGGGAGTCCGCTAATTATGATGTTGCGTTCTATTCTTTTCTTTTCATTAAGTTCAGTATGTACCTTAGCCAGAAGTACAACATCGGATTCAGTTTTTTTTCGGATTGCTTGCTACCAAGCTCGCATAATAGAGTAATGGAGAATTATTTTCTTTAGTCAATTTTTCGATTTGTTTCTTCTGCTCCTCCACTATCTTCTTTTGTGCCTCAAGATCGGTTTTTAAATCTTTAACGAGTGTAGCCAGGGCTTTGATCATTTCGTTATGTCTTTTGTTCGTTTCGGAGTGTTGACCCTGTCCCAGTCCGGTCATATATATTTTATTATTATTATTATTTTATTCGTTTAAGCCTCATAGGCAGTAAAAAAAAGTCAAAGTTAAAAAAAGAATAAAAATCATAAAGAAAAAAAAAATTTTTACAAATTTAAATTTGAGAATATCATTTACTTGCTCATATAAATAAAAATATTCTAAATTAGAGTTCACATTGTCTTTTATAAGCATACAAATAACGAGTCTACCAAGCCTTCATTTTTGAATTTGAATAAGTCATCAATTAGAATCAATGAAATATTTAACCCATAGCCCGTGCAATCAATAAATATCTTTCTTTCGATGTATTCAAGTTGCTTGCAGAATGTTGTGTTTTGTCTTTCGAATTTAACCGATCTTTATTTAACCGAGCGAAAACTCAACCAATCTTTATCAAATCTTGTATTTGAGCACAGAAACCTTCATTCTATCACATGAAAAAGTTTCAGACTTAAGGGTAGACGTGTTTTCAAGAAAACTCTCTTCGGAACGAAAAAATCGTTTCCTACAATCGGTAGTGAGTTAAATAAACTCAAATCATGTTTTGAAGATACATTTGACCTACAGAATAAAAAATAATCCAACCAAAGACGGTTCTGGATTAGGTAGCCGCTTAAGTCAACTCTAAAAGTAAGCATGATCTGTATAGAAAAAAGTTTCCAACCCACCTCATGCCACATTAAATTAAAGGAAATCCTCTAATTGAAAAGCTGGATTAATCTTTTTAGCGAGAAAAAAGTTATTCGAAGAAATATTCTGTCGAAAAGTAGTGATAAAGGAACCGAGCCACTGCCTAGATTCTATCAAAGCTCTCTCGTTTGGTTCTAAGGGTAAGAATTCGGTCTTTTCAAACGTAATCTTGATTTATCATCTTGTAAAAACAAAAAAAAATCTTATTTGGATTTCTAACATCACTTTACCGTCAGATTTCTACCTTTGAAATGATTCAACAAGATACTTGGTTTAAAGACAGCAACTATTCACTTGAGAAATTTTCCGAAAAACCATTTTATTGCTTTAGAGGGTTGTCCAGTCTTTTAATTAGAAGATTTCCTTTAATTTAATGTGGCATGAGGTGGGTTGGAAACTTTTTTCTATACAGATCATGCTTACTATTAAAAACATGATTCCTGGTTTAAAAATTTATAGGGAAGTATTTGTTTTCTTTTGAAATATGATAAAGGCGTTAATTACAAGATTTGGCAATCGAAGATTTTAAAGCTACATTTTATCATGAATACTTGATAAAACAAGAGTTAAAAGAACATTTTATTTTTAAAAATATTAATTTACAAAAATACCGTGATTTTCAATAGAAAAATTAATTTTTTCTTTAATGACTTTAGAAGAAACATCGTTAGCCTGCTCGTTTCGGTTAAACTCAATCAATTTATAAACCCTCTTTTTAATTTTGCAACAAGTATCATTCTCACTCATTTCCTCTTCTTCACCATTGTTCACATTCGTTTCAATCGTCATTTCGACTTTGAGCTCGACATGTTTGCTGACACAAGCCTGCCACTTTTTATACGAATTATTCTCGTTCGATATAAACCTAAAATCTGACCGTGTCGCTATAAAACAAACATTATACCGGTCAATTAATTTTTTAACCAATTGAACTGTGTACTTTTCCGTATGATCATAATCACCCAAGCCAATACTGTTATTATATTTATCAGCTATTTCAAAATTCGAATTTATTGAATCAATAAAAATCGGGGTTATCACTGTTTTAATGGTATCATTTGCGATTAAAGATTGAATTAGAAGCTCACATGCCGATAAGGCTAGTATGAATTGTTCACTGTTGTAACATCGATAAACGTTAAGGTTTTTTAAACGTTCGCGTATGAATTTTTTGAGTAAACTTTGAAATTGAGTCGATTGAAATTTAGACTGTAATTCTTTGCTAAGTTTATTAAAACATTTTTCCAAAGATAGAACAATACGATTCTCTAGAATAGTGTAAAGTCTAAGCATGTTAAACTTTGCTTCTGTTTCAATAAAAATAACTTTCGGAATTTGATCAAGACACGAAAATTCTTTTAAATCAATCGTAAAGTTTAGATCGTTTAGATTTTCATTTTGAGTCGACAGAGTCGTATCATTTCTATTAAAAGAAACACTCCATTCTTTAGGTAACAAACACCTAGCGATTAGATGCATTAACATCTCTGTCTTACCAGATGCTGTTTTACCGTAAATATCCAAGACTTCTTTATTATTCAAACCGTTCGGAAAGATTTTCGAATCGATGTTTAACGATTTATTGATCATCAAAACATTTTCCAATTGAGTTAGTTTAGGGTCAGATTGTGTCACATTTCGATCTGTTTGGGTCATTCGTTGCGATACCAATCGTGTAAATAGATCAGCGCCTGATTCATGTTGAGTCTTCTGTGTCTGAGTATTCATCTAAGAGTGTGTTAATTTAAATACCAAGTACATCTCTGTCTAATTTTCTATAATCACATAGAAATTATGGTCAAAGACAAACACGATTAGATAAAATCATTTTATTATTACAAAATATAAAATAAAATTCATAGAAAAGTCATGATACAAAAAAAGTCTAAGATCTAGGGTTATTGAAGATTAAAAATGAATTTGAATTTGTAAAATTTCTTGCTAGTTTTTGTCCCATTTCAGTTGGATCCGAGAACGCAATTTCGTTTGGCTCCAATCGTTTAATATACAAAAAATTACTACACACGCATTCTAAGAGTCTTGTTGCGATACCTTTGCGTCTCATTTCAGCTGAGACCCAAATACGAGTTATACCACAATATGCACTCTCTTTTTTTGATTCATCAAAAGTGAAACTGTTTTGATTTTCATTCAAATACTTAATCCGATAAGCGTTTTCAATCGGCTCGGCTAAACAAAAACCGTCAATTCTCTTGGTCAACGAGGATACGTAGAAATAAAATTTGGATAAATTTTTTACATTATGAGAAAAATTTAAAGACTCGTCCAAATCATTTGGAATAGCTAAGATTCTCTCGTTAATTCCTAATTTTGAATCGACAAAGTCTAAAATTTGAAATGCTTTTAAGATTGATTGTTTTGAATCGATTCCTAATTGAATCACAACACATTTTCCATCTAAGTATTCTCGAACAACTTTTTCGGGCTTTAAACATGAATATTTTAAGACTTTATATTTATCTTGATGATATTTTAAGTGTAATTGTTCGTCTTGTTTGTCATCTAAGTTGTATATCATGCCACATTCGTTGCAATGGTTTGTTTTTGTTGGTTTTTGACCGAAGTTTAGAGTTAATTGTTTGAATGGAGTTTTCTTTTTTGATGACATAATTTACACAACGAAAATCTAAAATTCAAAACATCAAAATTTTCATTTGAAATCAAAAAACCCGTTTATGACTTATTATTAATCTTTCATTCTGAGTGCTCATTTAAATTTACAAAATTGTTTAGTTTTGTTTAAGAAAGTATAAAATATTCTTAGTCCATCAACGTTGTAAATTTTTTTGTTCTACCTTCTACCTTTACTTATCCATCGTGCATTCAAAATGAGATTTCGGTTTTAGATTTTATTGTCTTCTATCAGTTTTTAACTCTTCTGCTCCAATTCGAGCTTCGACCGACCATCTAAAAAATCCTGGCTACTAAGGAATTTATTCTTAAAAATTTTCTTATCAAATTCCTGACACGGTTTTTGCAAGTTCAGAATTCGATTTTGGAAGATTGCAGTTAAGAATTAAAAATATGAAAGACTCTCAAAATTTTCTTATTAATAGAAAGAATGTTAAAATGAATAACGAATCTTTTTTGTGGGTTTCGTAATTTAAGCAAAAAGTTCGTAAGCGAAAAAACGAGATCCGAGTGTACTTAGTCGTTTTCGTAACCCAACCCTACTTAATAATTTTTAAATGTCTCTCCAACCCAAAAATGTTAAAAATATTTTTTTCTATAGACTTCACTTTGTTGTGTCAATTTGACGATTTAAGAAAAACAAATTTTAACTGAAATAATTTTCAAAGATTATTTAATAAATTTTTATTCTTTGAAATTTTTTTGTAATTTTTTTGTTAACGTTACAGAAACATCAAATGAGATACAGGATGAAAACTTGTTCCGTCCAGAATATTGTCTCTGTCTTTATTTGATGACAAATCGAATATAATGGCTCCATTTTGAGTATTTTGCTTGGCTTAGAAAATGGTAATTTAGCAAGTGGTTCAAGAGACAGTACAATCAAAATCTGGGATAAAGAAAACTTTGAATGCATCAAAACATTGTTTGGTCATCTAAATCATGTTGGATGTTTAATTGTTTTAGAAAATGGTAATTTAGCAAGTGGTTCTGGTGATAAAACAATCAAATATGGGATAAAGAAACTTTTGAATGCATCAATCCTATCCCTTTCAATGTATTTTAAAATCTTCAATCTATACTTAACCTTTCCCTAAACCCTACCTCTCAGTAGGCGGCTATAGATCTAAATAAACCAAACCATAAAATTAGCCATAATCATTTTTTTGACGAGGCGACAGACTCGACAAACGGTTGAATATGGATTCCTTTTATTTATTGATACCTTTCTGTAAAGGACATAAAGAGCATAAAATTCAAATGAGTCTTTTATATAGGAAAGAATCGACATAAAGTTAAAATAGGTTTCATAAGTGATTTTTATGCAGTCATTTACAATAGATGAATAACAGTGGTAAAAAGAGGGAGATTTGAAGATAAAACAATTGTTTGTATTTTTTTAGAACAAGTGAGTGGATTTGATTACATATTGGGAAAGAGGAGGCTTTGTGGATCACAAAAGATATATAGATGATTGCTTAAAACCTTTGGTAAGATTAATCAAGACGAGCAGAAAGACATTAGGTACCAAAAAATTGAAATTTCATCATGACCAGGGTTTTTTTTTGAATGCAAATAGAAAGTCCATTTTATGCACATCAAGATGCGACCTTTTTTCTTAAAATTATGCGGGCAATTATGCAATTTAATGCAAGCTTATGTAACCTTTTTTCAAAGAAAAAAAAGCTTGAAATGTAAGAAAAAATCCACTCACTAACATAAAACGCAAATAAAAAACGAATACCGCTCATTGAGGATAGAAAACAAGGTTTTACCGCTTATTTAATTATTTTTTTTATTTCTGTTTATAAACTTATGAAATAGGAGGGACTTAATTTTTGAACAACCAATTAAAAATATTATAGTTGCATATAAAAAAATGCAACCTATGTGTCTTGCATTAAAAAAAACCCTGATCATGACAAGGCTCTACCGCACGTTTATCAAGCTGTAATAACTTATCTAAAAGAACAAGGTTTCACTGTAATGGGGCAACCAACATACTCGCCAGACCTTGCTCCTTCAGATTTTTGGCTTTTCGATTATATAAAACAGCGTTTAGACAGTTTGTCTTAAAAGGTTTATTGAACGAAAGCGACAACCGTATTACAAAGTTATCCATTTCATGGATAACTACGTTCAACTCAATCCTAAGCAAAATTGAATCACCCCAACGACTCAGTTAAAGTTGAACCAATCACTTTTAACACTTCCATCGGAGTCGCAAACAATTTAAAAGATTCAAAAAAGTATCTGGAAAGACTATTAATGTTCTCGTCAAACATGGATGCTTTGGAAACTTTATGGTCGAGTTTTGATCGAACCCCCAAGAACAAGGAGTCCGAAATCAATCATTTGAACAAGTATCAAACAAAGACAATGTTCGACGAGGACTTGAATTTGAACTCGAAATTGGACAATTGCAATGAGATTTAAGACAAGATTTTATCAAGCTTAAAGAGTTGAACAAACTAAGCGAAACTTTTAATCGTTCATCGAGTATTAGAATGGAAACAGTAACTTCGCTCTGTGGCGCTTTGCTTTCAGCTCGCATTCAGCTAACTGTCCTAAAGGAAACGCCACAGAGCGAAGTTACTGTTTCCATTCTAATACTCGATGAACGATTAAAAGTTTCGCTTAGTTTGTTCAACTCTTTAAGCTTGATAAAATCTTGTCTTAAATCTCATTGCAATTGTCCAATTTCGAGTTCAAATTCAAGTCCTCGTCGAACATTGTCTTTGTTTGATACTTGTTCAAATGATTGATTTCGGACTCCTTGTTCTTGGGGGTTCGATCAAAACTCGACCATAAAGTTTCCAAAGCATCCATGTTTGACGAGAACATTAATAGTCTTTCCAGATACTTTTTTGAATCTTTTAAATTGTTTGCGACTCCGATGGAAGTGTTAAAAGTGATTGGTTCAACTTTAACTGAGTCGTTGGGGTGATTCAATTTTGCTTAGGATTGAGTTGAACGTAGTTATCCATGAAATGGATAACTTTGTAATACGGTTGTCGCTTTCGTTCAATAAACCTTTTAAGACAAACTGTCTAAACGCTGTTTTATATAATCGAAAAGCCAAAAATCTGAAGGAGCAAGGTCTGGCGAGTATGTTGGTTGCCCCATTACAGTGAAACCTTGTTCTTTTAGATAAGTTATTACAGCTTGATAAACGTGCGGTAGAGCCTTGTCATGATCAGGGTTTTTTTTAATGCAAGACACATAGGTTGCATTTTTTTATATGCAACTATAATATTTTTAATTGGTTGTTCAAAAATTAAGTCCCTCCTATTTCATAAGTTTATAAACAGAAATAAAAAAAATAATTAAATAAGCGGTAAAACCTTGTTTTCTATCCTCAATGAGCGGTATTCGTTTTTTATTTGCGTTTTATGTTAGTGAGTGGATTTTTTCTTACATTTCAAGCTTTTTTTTCTTTGAAAAAAGGTTACATAAGCTTGCATTAAATTGCATAATTGCCCGCATAATTTTAAGAAAAAAGGTCGCATCTTGATGTGCATAAAATGGACTTTCTATTTGCATTCAAAAAAAAACCCTGGTCATGATGAAATTTCAATTTTTTGGTACCTAATGTCTTTCTGCTCGTCTTGATTAATCTTACCAAAGGTTTTAAGCAATCATCTATATATCTTTTGTGATCCACAAAGCCTCCTCTTTCCCAATATGTAATCAAATCCACTCACTTGTTCTAAAAAAATACAAACAATTGTTTTATCTTCAAATCTCCCTCTTTTTACCACTGTTATTCATCTATTGTAAATGACTGCATAAAAATCACTTATGAAACCTATTTTAACTTTATGTCGATTCTTTCCTATATAAAAGACTCATTTGAATTTTATGCTCTTTATGTCCTTTACAGAAAGGTATCAATAAATAAAAGGAATCCATATTCAACCGTTTGTCGAGTCTGTCGCCTCGTCAAAAAAATGATTATGGCTAATTTTATGGTTTGGTTTATTTAGATCTATAGCCGCCTACTGAGAGGTAGGGTTTAGGGAAAGGTTAAGTATAGATTGAAGATTTTAAAATACATTGAAAGGGATAGGATTGATGCATTCAAAAGTTTCTTTATCCCATATTTGATTGTTTTATCACCAGAACCACTTGCTAAATTACCATTTTCTAAAACAATTAAACATCCAACATGATTTAGATGACCAAACAATGTTTTGATGCATTCAAAGTTTTCTTTATCCCAGATTTTGATTGTACTGTCTCTTGAACCACTTGCTAAATTACCATTTTCTAAGCCAAGCAAAATACTCAAAATGGAGCCATTATATTCGATTTGTCATCAAATAAAGACAGAGACAATATTCTGGACGGAACAAGTTTTCATCCTGTATCTCATTTGATGTTTCTGTAACGTTAACAAAAAAATTACAAAAAAATTTCAAAGAATAAAAATTTATTAAATAATCTTTGAAAATTATTTCAGTTAAAATTTGTTTTTCTTAAATCGTCAAATTGACACAACAAAGTGAAGTCTATAGGACAAAATATTTTTAACATTTTTGGGTTGGAGAGACATTTAAAAATTATTAAGTAGGGTTGGGTTACGAAAACGACTAAGTACACTCGGATCTCGTTTTTTCGCTTACGAACTTTTTGCTTAAATTACGAAACCCACAAAAAAGATTCGTTATTCATTTTAACATTCTTTCTATTAATAAGAAAATTTTGAGAGTCTTTCATATTTTTAATTCTTAACTGCAATCTTCCAAAATCGAATTCTGAACTTGCAAAAACCGTGTCAGGAATTTGATAAGAAAATTTTTAAGAATAAATTCCTTAGTAGCCAGGATTTTTTAGATGGTCGGTCGAAGCTCGAATTGGAGCAGAAGAGTTAAAAACTGATAGAAGACAATAAAATCTAAAACCGAAATCTCATTTTGAATGCACGATGGATAAGTAAAGGTAGAAGGTAGAACAAAAAAATTTACAACGTTGATGGACTAAGAATATTTTATACTTTCTTAAACAAAACTAAACAATTTTGTAAATTTAAATGAGCACTCAGAATGAAAGATTAATAATAAGTCATAAACGGGTTTTTTGATTTCAAATGAAAATTTTGATGTTTTGAATTTTAGATTTTCGTTGTGTAAATTATGTCATCAAAAAAGAAAACTCCATTCAAACAATTAACTCTAAACTTCGGTCAAAAACCAACAAAAACAAACCATTGCAACGAATGTGGCATGATATACAACTTAGATGACAAACAAGACGAACAATTACACTTAAAATATCATCAAGATAAATATAAAGTCTTAAAATATTCATGTTTAAAGCCCGAAAAAGTTGTTCGAGAATACTTAGATGGAAAATGTGTTGTGATTCAATTAGGAATCGATTCAAAACAATCAATCTTAAAAGCATTTCAAATTTTAGACTTTGTCGATTCAAAATTAGGAATTAACGAGAGAATCTTAGCTATTCCAAATGATTTGGACGAGTCTTTAAATTTTTCTCATAATGTAAAAAATTTATCCAAATTTTATTTCTACGTATCCTCGTTGACCAAGAGAATTGACGGTTTTTGTTTAGCCGAGCCGATTGAAAACGCTTATCGGATTAAGTATTTGAATGAAAATCAAAACAGTTTCACTTTTGATGAATCAAAAAAAGAGAGTGCATATTGTGGTATAACTCGTATTTGGGTCTCAGCTGAAATGAGACGCAAAGGTATCGCAACAAGACTCTTAGAATGCGTGTGTAGTAATTTTTTGTATATTAAACGATTGGAGCCAAACGAAATTGCGTTCTCGGATCCAACTGAAATGGGACAAAAACTAGCAAGAAATTTTACAAATTCAAATTCATTTTTAATCTTCAATAACCCTAGATCTTAGACTTTTTTTGTATCATGACTTTTCTATGAATTTTATTTTATATTTTGTAATAATAAAATGATTTTATCTAATCGTGTTTGTCTTTGACCATAATTTCTATGTGATTATAGAAAATTAGACAGAGATGTACTTGGTATTTAAATTAACACACTCTTAGATGAATACTCAGACACAGAAGACTCAACATGAATCAGGCGCTGATCTATTTACACGATTGGTATCGCAACGAATGACCCAAACAGATCGAAATGTGACACAATCTGACCCTAAACTAACTCAATTGGAAAATGTTTTGATGATCAATAAATCGTTAAACATCGATTCGAAAATCTTTCCGAACGGTTTGAATAATAAAGAAGTCTTGGATATTTACGGTAAAACAGCATCTGGTAAGACAGAGATGTTAATGCATCTAATCGCTAGGTGTTTGTTACCTAAAGAATGGAGTGTTTCTTTTAATAGAAATGATACGACTCTGTCGACTCAAAATGAAAATCTAAACGATCTAAACTTTACGATTGATTTAAAAGAATTTTCGTGTCTTGATCAAATTCCGAAAGTTATTTTTATTGAAACAGAAGCAAAGTTTAACATGCTTAGACTTTACACTATTCTAGAGAATCGTATTGTTCTATCTTTGGAAAAATGTTTTAATAAACTTAGCAAAGAATTACAGTCTAAATTTCAATCGACTCAATTTCAAAGTTTACTCAAAAAATTCATACGCGAACGTTTAAAAAACCTTAACGTTTATCGATGTTACAAACAGTGAACAATTCATACTAGCCTTATCGGCATGTGAGCTTCTAATTCAATCTTTAATCGCAAATGATACCATTAAAACAGTGATAACCCCGATTTTTATTGATTCAATAAATTCGAATTTTGAAATAGCTGATAAATATAATAACAGTATTGGCTTGGGTGATTATGATCATACGGAAAAGTACACAGTTCAATTGGTTAAAAAATTAATTGACCGGTATAATGTTTGTTTTATAGCGACACGGTCAGATTTTAGGTTTATATCGAACGAGAATAATTCGTATAAAAAGTGGCAGGCTTGTGTCAGCAAACATGTCGAGCTCAAAGTCGAAATGACGATTGAAACGAATGTGAACAATGGTGAAGAAGAGGAAATGAGTGAGAATGATACTTGTTGCAAAATTAAAAAGAGGGTTTATAAATTGATTGAGTTTAACCGAAACGAGCAGGCTAACGATGTTTCTTCTAAAGTCATTAAAGAAAAAATTAATTTTTCTATTGAAAATCACGGTATTTTTGTAAATTAATATTTTTAAAAATAAAATGTTCTTTTAACTCTTGTTTTATCAAGTATTCATGATAAAATGTAGCTTTAAAATCTTCGATTGCCAAATCTTGTAATTAACGCCTTTATCATATTTCAAAAGAAAACAAATACTTCCCTATAAATTTTTAAACCAGGAATCATGTTTTTAATAGTAAGCATGATCTGTATAGAAAAAAGTTTCCAACCCACCTCATGCCACATTAAATTAAAGGAAATCTTCTAATTAAAAGACTGGACAACCCTCTAAAGCAATAAAATGGTTTTTCGGAAAATTTCTCAAGTGAATAGTTGCTGTCTTTAAACCAAGTATCTTGTTGAATCATTTCAAAGGTAGAAATCTGACGGTAAAGTGATGTTAGAAATCCAAATAAGATTTTTTTTGTTTTTACAAGATGATAAATCAAGATTACGTTTGAAAAGACCGAATTCTTACCCTTAGAACCAAACGAGAGAGCTTTGATAGAATCTAGGCAGTGGCTCGGTTCCTTTATCACTACTTTTCGACAGAATATTTCTTCGAATAACTTTTTTCTCGCTAAAAAGATTAATC
Source organism: Brachionus rubens (assembly GCA_022207745.1). NCBI lineage: Eukaryota > Metazoa > Rotifera > Eurotatoria > Ploima > Brachionidae > Brachionus > Brachionus rubens. The sequence goes on along the minus strand of JAJVHD010000011.1, from coordinate 3,509,253 downwards.
CAGCTTTTCAATTAGAGGATTTCCTTTAATTTAATGTGGCATGAGGTGGGTTGGAAACTTTTTTCTATACAGATCATGCTTACTTTTAGAGTTGACTTAAGCGGCTACCTAATCCAGAACCGTCTTTGGTTGGATTATTTTTTATTCTGTAGGTCAAATGTATCTTCAAAACATGATTTGAGTTTATTTAACTCACTACCGATTGTAGGAAACGATTTTTTCGTTCCGAAGAGAGTTTTCTTGAAAACACGTCTACCCTTAAGTCTGAAACTTTTTCATGTGATAGAATGAAGGTTTCTGTGCTCAAATACAAGATTTGATAAAGATTGGTTGAGTTTTCGCTCGGTTAAATAAAGATCGGTTAAATTCGAAAGACAAAACACAACATTCTGCAAGCAACTTGAATACATCGAAAGAAAGATATTTATTGATTGCACGGGCTATGGGTTAAATATTTCATTGATTCTAATTGATGACTTATTCAAATTCAAAAATGAAGGCTTGGTAGACTCGTTATTTGTATGCTTATAAAAGACAATGTGAACTCTAATTTAGAATATTTTTATTTATATGAGCAAGTAAATGATATTCTCAAATTTAAATTTGTAAAAATTTTTTTTTTCTTTATGATTTTTATTCTTTTTTTAACTTTGACTTTTTTTTACTGCCTATGAGGCTTAAACGAATAAAATAATAATAATAATAAAATATATATGACCGGACTGGGACAGGGTCAACACTCCGAAACGAACAAAAGACATAACGAAATGATCAAAGCCCTGGCTACACTCGTTAAAGATTTAAAAACCGATCTTGAGGCACAAAAGAAGATAGTGGAGGAGCAGAAGAAACAAATCGAAAAATTGACTAAAGAAAATAATTCTCCATTACTCTATTATGCGAGCTTGGTAGCAAGCAATCCGAAAAAAACTGAATCCGATGTTGTACTTCTGGCTAAGGTACATACTGAACTTAATGAAAAGAAAAGAATAGAACGCAACATCATAATTAGCGGACTCCCTGAGAGCACTGGTGAAAACGATGATGAAATAAAGAAGAAAGAAGAAGAGACAATCACCGAGCTACTCAACGACCTAAATTTACCGATCGATTCGTCTCGAAGGCACATTCGCCTCAAAAAGCGAAGTACTATGCCCCAGGATAACTCGACACCCAACCTACTTTTAATCGAATTTAAAGACGTTGAGAATCAAACCCTAGCCTTATCCAATTCTTACCTCTTAAAAGATAATCCCAAGTTTAACAAAATTTACATCAACCCGGACAAAACTTTTTCAGAACGAATGGCTGAAGCAAAACTTAGAAAAAGAAGAAATGAAATGAACACCGCCCTACCGTATGTTTCAGAGAATGGGATTTATCGATATGATATCAAGGACGACAAAAGATTTTATTATGGGATCAGACGTGGACGTATCGTACCACTTGAACCAAAACAAAACTAACTCAATAACAATTATTAATTCCAATTACCATACTTTTTTTGTAGAGGAACAAACGAGAACAACCACTAATGAATCTTCATTCGCAAACAATTACACGTCAAATAATAAACTCAAATGTATCGATTTCAACGCAACGTCCCTAGTCAATAAATTCGATGAATTCAAGGTTACAGTAAATACACTTAACCCCGACATAATAGGAGTAACTGAAACTTGGTTTAGAAGTAACTCGTTGAAAGAGATTGATTGTTACAATTTGTACAATAGAGATAGACCTGAAACGGTTGGTGGAGGAGTTGCCATTTATGTTAAAAAGTCTCTAACCTCAAGCCAAGTCTCGGACATCAAATTTATTGACTCCAACTTAGAACAATTTTGGTGTGCACTATCAGTCGGTAATGAAAAAATTCTTATTGGCTGTCAGTATAGACCACCAAAGTCTAACCGTGATTTATCTATCGAACTAAACAAGACTATAACGCACGCAAAAAATCTGGTAGACACAAAGAAATATACAAGCTTACTTGTTTTCGGGGACTTCAATTATCCTAGAATTAAATGGACTAATTACGGAGGCGAATGTGATCATAGGTTTGTTCAAAGTTTTGATTTCCTATCTACACTTAACTCTAATTTTTTATGTCAAACGGTATTGGAACCAAATTTCAACAAGAATATTTTGGATCTTGTTATAACATCGAATCCAAATAAAATCTATACAATAAGAAATGGCTCACCCTTAGGCTCTACAAATAAAAACAACTTACACTCCTCACTACATTGGGACTATCTTTTATCAGATAGCTCTAATGAAGCAATAAATGTAACAGATTCAAAGCCCAACCTAAACAAGTGTGACTTTTATAAAGTAAATGAATTCATATCACAAGTCGATTGGGTGAGAATTTTCAAAAACAAAAATGTAAACGAAATGTATGACGTACTAATTGATAAGTATCACGAAGCTATTCAGAGATTCACCCCCAAAAAGCCAAGTAATAACAATCACAAAAAACGACCTATCTGGTTAAAAAAAGATCTCAAAACACTGTGTAGAACGAAGTTTGAATTATGGAACAAGTATATCGCATCAAAACGTCAAGCTACGCTCAAGAACGAATATAACAAGTTCTGTAAAATTCTCAAAAAACGAATCAAGCAAGCAAAGGATCATGAAAGCCTTCGACATGGTACCACATGCCGAACTAATAGCAAAGTTAAAAAGTCTTGGTTTTCATGGTTTGCTTTTAGTCTGGCTAGAATCGTTTTTAAAGAATCGTAAACAAAGAGTTGTTCTTGAAGGTACAAAATCAAATTGGAAAGATGTGCTAAGTGGTGTACCCCAAGGTTCTAATGGAGTCAACATTGGAAGATGAATTTTAACTATAACAAATGTAAAGTTATGCACCTTGGTAACCCTCAAATTCATCAAAATAGAGAATATCATTTTAGTAGTGGCTCCCAATGTCCGTTACACGTCTTAGGAACTACAAATTCAGAAAGAGACCTTGGTATAATAATAAGAAATGACCTTAAATGGGATGATCAAATAAAAAGCTCAACGTCGAAAGCTTATTTTGCATTGGCTACACTTAAACGAACATTCACAGCTTGGAACCCGTATACATTCAAAATCTTGTACACGACGTATGTTAGACCCCATCTTGAATATGCGGCTGTAGTATGGAGTCCTTTCAAAAAGCAAGACATAAAAGTCATAGAAAGAGTGCAAAGATTTGCTACGAGATCTGTTCCGAGCATACGTAACAAAAGCTATGAAGATCGACTTAGAATTTTAGGTTTAACTACCCTTGAAGAACGACGAAAAAGAGGTGACCTAATCCAACTATTCAAAATCGAAAATAATCTCAATATCGTAGATTGGTACCACCCTCTAGTTCAAGTTCCTAATTTGACATTAACTGGTCCTTCAAGTTCAACAAGAAGTAGTAAGCGTAAATATCGACAACTGGTCAAAACATGTCCAGCTCGGCAAAACTTTTTTACAAACAGAACAGCTAATCAATGGAATGAACTTCCCGTTGATCTGGTGAATGCTGTTTCAATTAATGCGTTCAAGAATAAATTTGACAAATATTTTTATTCGTGATAAAAAATTTAAATAACGTAAAAGCTCGATATTTAGGACATGTCGCAAATAAAGGATATCCTTTATTTACGACATGTTCTGTATGAACGAACACTGTTTTTTTTTAAATCTATGAAATGTCGTAGATAGCGAAAATTGATGAAATTTCTGAATTATGCCTCCTTTATTTGCAACATGTCGCAAATAATGTATTACCTTTAAATGAGACATGTTCTAAATATTTTTTAATTGTGCGAAATTAAAGAAGTACGGATTAACTTTGAGTATGCTTAACTTAAAACTTTAAACGATGTATTTTAGTTTTGGATTTTACAATGACTTGTTTTTGATCATACAACAAACAACCTATCCCTCTTCAAGATAAAACTTGATAGCCTTAAAACTAAGACTGCTACAACTTTTGAAACAATAACATAAATAAACTCCTTTTAAGCAAAACGAACCTTATTCTTTTTTCTTTTGTCTATTCAATTCAAATTTTTTTCTTTTGAGATTTTGTTTGTCATTTATTTTCATTCATTTTTTTTTAAAATGTCTAAAGCTGAAAAAGTTAAGTTTAAGAAATCTTACACAAACGCATGCAAACGTGGAGCAGTTTTACATTTTGAGCTCACGAAAAGTAAAAATAAAACATCTAAAAATGCTGAGGTACAAGGCTCCAAAGTGACCATTCCCAAAAAGAGGTTTTTTATGAAGATTTATCTACGAAGTCTTAACTTCATACAAAAATTTGTACAAAAATTCTTCCTTTACAAGCTTAACAAAAAATTAGACCTCTATCTCCAATAGTCTCAATGAAACTTACATTGAGCCCAAAACACCGAAATTTCAGTATTTTGAATATTTAATTATGAAGAATATCGTTTTAAAAGACGGGACCAACATTTTCTTTTTTCTCGTCAAAAAATCTATAACATATCAAAAATTCAGCTTGGACTGATGATCCGCTAAGGAAATAGCCGATATCACCCAGGGTTACCTATGCCTAGCACCTAAATGAGAAGCAAATAGTTTTTGACTTCAGATTCGAAATCTACAGATAAGGAAACCTCTTTTCAAACTCAAATTTCTGATTTTGTGATCAAATAAAAATACATTAGTGTCTCATTTAAAGGTAATTCATTATTTACGACATGTCGCAAATAAAGGAGGCATAATTCAGAAATTTCATCAATTTTCGCTATCTACGACATGTCATAGATTTAAAAAAAAAACAGTGTTCGTTCATACAGAACATGTCGTAAATAAAGGATATCCTTTATTTGCGACATGTCCTAAATATCGAGCTTTTACGTTATTTATTTTTTTTTTATATTATTTTTACTTCTTTTTATTTATTTCATTCGTGTTATTCAAACTTTGTTTTTTTTTACATATTGTTCTCATTTACTGATCTGCCATAGCTGGGCTTATGAACCCCAGCTCCGCGAGCTATGCTCGTTGCAGATTATAAATAATAATAATAATATATGAAGTCACATTCCATAAATTCAATCAGTCTCGAGTTTTCACGTGAGACCAATCTTACAGCTACTTTTTTTGATTGGTCTAATTTTCAATGAATTATTATTACTTAAAGCAGGCTAAAAGATAAACTCAGATGGACTCAAGTTTCTTGAATGTATCCTTGATAAAGTGTTTGAAAGTTTTTGATGTAATACACTTTTGATCCTTCTTGAGTATGCACACTGACGTGGATTTTTTAAATATGCCTCTATCAATTTCGTTACAAAATCAATGCCAGAGATATTTACGATCTTGTACAATTCTTGCTAAAAAAAAATTTGGTGCAAAATCAATATTTTGCATTTGTCCATGATATAAATAGAGGATATTAACGTTATGTATTCTTTAGGTAATCATGAAAACATGGTAAAAAACTTACCTCTGGGAATCCCAAAAATGCAATTTGCTGCTCATAAATTTATTCCCTGAGTATTTCAAAATGTGAAATTAAACATGCTTTAAATGTTAATTAAAATTAAAATTATTGTAACTATTGGCAACATGATTCTCTATATTTTAATTATTCGTTTTTTCCATTTTTTATTGAAAATGTCGAGCAAAGATGCCAAAACCTCAAAAATTATCTCAGCTTCTGATTATCTTAGAAAAAAATCCAATATAAGCTCTTCGAAAACAAGTGATGTAAATCATACTAAAAGTTCTCAAAACGATGCACGAACCGATATAAAACCATTAAGATATCATACAAACAAAACAATCCATTCATAGTAAAATTTAAACCATAACATTTTTAAAAATTGTACTTTTAAGTTTTAATTTGAAGTCTACCAAATGAAGTTTTGATCAAAATATTTCATCATCTAAGTATAACAGATCTTTTAAAATGTTCATTGGTTTCAAGACAATGGAACGAAATGGCAAGTCTAGAATATTTTTGGACAAAATGGGCAAAAAAATTAAAATGCGATAGCCAACTCAAAAGACTTATTGAAGACACTGGTTTTACTCCTAGAGTTTGTTTCAAAAAACTTTACGAAAAACGTCTCGAATTAGCTTTGTTCAAGTTATCCCAAAAACTTTCAAAAAAGACAAATAAATACACTAACTTACCAGATCTAAATATATTCAAAGCAGATATTCGGGCTGATTGGTTTTTGGAATTTTATGATAAACGTGATAAGCTAATGTACAGTCTAGTCACTAATGAACAAAATAATTTTGAAGCTGGATTTTCAATTGTATGGTCTGATCTTCCAGATATTAACGATGATACACGAAAAGAGACTACAAAAATGAAATTGTCAATAAATGTACCCTTTTATATTGACCTCAAAAATGGAGCTTTGGTTAACCAAAAGAGTAGACACACAAGTGATAACATTAATAAAAAATTGGTTATCAAAGAATTTGAGTTTAATTTTAGAAATTTTCGAAAATCGAGTCTTGTTTTTGAGGATCAAGTGGTTGAGATGCATAATTTTGAGCAAGAATTTTTGTTCGGAATTTGGAAATCAAAAGATCAGGTAAAGCTTAAATAAGGATTTTTTTAAAAAAAAATCATTTTAAATTTGTAATCCTTTTTTTTTGAAGAGTCAACAATTTGCGTTTATTAGTGTTCATTTGATTTTTGATTTTGATCTTCTTAACAAGATTTTTCCGTTAGAGCCCGAAAAAAAGTAAGTAAATTTCTAATAATTTAATTCCACTTTCGATCTTATTTTGAGATGTAGTAGTAGCAGTAGTGAGGCTGTAGTATAGAAATCTATATTAACGCCTTTTGGTGTTTAGCTCTTTAGGAACTGTGGATTTCTCTTTCTATGTACCTTTGCAAATAATTGTAATTGTAACCATTAATTGTTTCTGCTTTGATAACACTCTACGGTAAACGTTCTCCTTTGATACCACTTTGTTCGTCAAAAAGTTATGTCTAAATGAAACGCCTTTGCTAATTCCTCTCACAAGTTTAACCTCTTGTTCAACGGTTTTTCGAGCTTATTAACTCTAAAGACACGATTTTTGGCATTTGACAAGCTTCATCGCTCTTCTTTGGACCATTTCAATAATATTTATGTTACTTTTCGTCGATGGATTCCAGGTACTTACGTCATTTCCAAGATAAGGTCATACAAGCCCTGTTAACTAAAGTATAAAAATGTTTCTTTATATAGTTTATAGTTTATAGTTTATTTAATTCATAGTTTATTAAATGGCACAATAATTGATACACACTCATAAGTGTTGTATCTGTGAATTACTTTATATTAGTTTACATCGGTATAAAAAAAAGAGAAAAAATTTAAATTAAGGTCAAAAAATAAAATAAGAGTGAAATTGAAAAATAAAATAAAATAAGATATGAGGTTCGTTATGTGAGGTTATATTTTTGGAACATGACATGATCTCATATGTGTTTTGATCCCGATCTTTGCAAACATATTACAAACATACGAACAGATTTCAAGTTTTACCTATGATTTTATTGGCTTTAAAAGTCGCAAATGAGAATTGCTTATTACATTTTAATCAATTTTGACAATCAGTTTCTTTAAGGGTAACCTAGTTATCTAAGATTGGAATTGTATATTCTTATTTCTATTATTTCCAATATAGATTGTCTTGAATTTTAACACATTGAGTTCAGTTGACCATTTTTTGTCAAGCTGTTTAGTAAGTTAAGATCATTTTGAGGATGAGTCAATCCTTTTTTGTTTCTATTAAATACTCCAAACATCTTTAAGTCGTCAGCAGCTTAAAAACTTACTAATAACTATCGAGTTACAAACCAACATAGAAGAGCACGTAGAATCAATTATTGAATCAATCAATAGTAGAATTAAATTTAATCAAAATTATGGGTATTTGAGGATCTAGGATGAGTTCGAATGTTTTACTGATCGGTTATGCCATCTAGACCGTTTCTTAACATTTTTTTTCAATTTTTTTCTTAATAAATATTTCTAATTTTAAGGAAAGATAAAGCAAAAAACAAATTCGAATCAGATTTAGAACTTGATAGCAAATATGGTCTTCATGATTACAGTATATATTTTTGTATCCGAAATCAAACTAAAACGATTTTTCTGTCGCATACTTCAATTGTATATAAAGCATCATTCAAAAAACGTAAATTTACATGTTTAAATATAAAAGTCTTCAATTTTAGGATTTCTTAAAATTTTAAGACATGGAATCAGAGTATGTTTATTTGAATGTATTAGATTGTGATATGATGGACAAAGTTGGACCTTGTTTAAAAATGCTTCCAAAATTTACTTGGAAATCACTTATAAATCCAAAGAATAATATCGATTTATTTGGGATAGTTGATTTTTGTGTGTTTGACTCAAATAATCGCTTAATTATTTCAAACAGGTGAATTCAAATTTCTATTTTGATTTTCAAGAGTTAAACATTTTTTTTTAGTTTTCCGATTAATTTTGGTTCGACAAACTTCCATCAGAATGCGAGTGAAAATTTTGTAGTCTCAGAAGATTTAAAATTCGAGTTTTCTGATAAAAAGTTTTTATTGAAAGCTTCAATCAGCACGTTAAAGGTATATTTTTGGATTAAGTTTTTGGAACTGAATAGAAAGGAGTCATTTTTAATATACCGTAAAACCTTGCATACTCCATGATCCTAATCTCAAGCTTAAAATTACTACGGTTACGACTGGGAGAATTTTTCAGAATGGGGTGAGGATTATAAAAAACATAAAAAAGAATAAAATACAGAAATAAAGTGAGTCCCACATAAATAAGTTTTTTTAGAAAGTTAGAGACCTCGAAATGGGAATAAAACATAAAATTCTGGTCAATTCAGATGACCAAAAAGTTAAAGATATCTATTTGAGAAAATCTTATTTTAACTTTAGTTAAATGCAGCTGACAAAATCAAAATTCATGGCTCAAACGAATCTAAAAAATTTAAAACTTAAAATCTTTCATAAATTTAAGTTTTCAATTTGACTTTTGAAATTTAAAAGCGTCTTTTAAACTTCAAGGTTGATGATTTCCATTTTAGAAGGCTCTCTGACTTTTATCTAAAGATTTCCTTCATGAAAAGCCTAAGGTTTTCTAATTTCTGAAACTTAAATAAAAATTTAAAAATTTTGCTTTATGCCCTATCATCAAAAAAAAATTTATGTGTTAATTTTAGGGATTCACTTTATTTATGTTTTTTAATCCTCACCCCTCAGAATGAATCATCAACGATAGAGAGCATACAGACTTTACTGCTCTCAAATTCATACGATGTAAGAAAAAATTTTGAATTGTACCATTGACATTTCACTAAAGGGCTTGACCAAGCTCTTCTAAATAAGAAATTGTGCAAAAATATGGCAATGTGAAGATTCGTATCAAAAAACATTTGTATCAAATGGATCAAAATTGAAAATAATTTTTTAAAGCTAAAACGAATAGAAAAAAGCTCTGCACTGAATAGAAAGGAGTCATTTTTAATATACCGTAAAACCTTGCATACTCCATGATCCTAATCTCAAGCTTAAAATTACTACGGTTACGACTGGGAGAATTTTTCAGAATGGGGTGAGGATTATAAAAAACATAAAAAAGAATAAAATACAGAAATAAAGTGAGTCCCACATAAATAAGTTTTTTTAGAAAGTTAGAGACCTCGAAATGGGAATAAAACATAAAATTCTGGTCAATTCAGATGACCAAAAAGTTAAAGATATCTATTTGAGAAAATCTTATTTTAACTTTTGTTAAATGCAGCTGACAAAATCAAAATTCATGGCTCAAACGAATCTAAAAAATTTAAAACTTAAAATCTTTCATAAATTTAAGTTTTCAATTTGACTTTTGAAATTTAAAAGCGTCTTTTAAACTTCAAGGTTGATGATTTCCATTTTAGTAGGCTCTCTGACTTTTATCTAAAGATTTCCTTCATGAAAAGCCTAAGGTTTTCTAATTTCTGAAACTTAAATAAAAATTTAAAAATTTTGCTTTATGCCCTATCATCAAAAAAAAATTTATGTGTTAATTTTAGGGATTCACTTTATTTATGTTTTTTTAATCCTCACCCCTCAGAATGAATCATCAACGATAGAGAGCATACAGACTTTACTGCTCTCAAATTCATACGATGTAAGAAAAAATTTTGAATTGTACCATTGACATTTCACTAAAGGGCTTGACCAAGCTCTTCTAAATAAGAAATTGTGCAAAAATATGGCAATGTGAAGATTCGTATCAAAAAACATTTGTATCAAATGGATCAAAATTGAAAATAATTTTTTAAAGCTAAATGAATAGAAAAAAGCTCTGCACAGATGTTTTTTAGTGATAAACATTTAAAAAGCCACCCTTAGAATAAGCTCTGCAAAACTCTGCAAAAAAATTGCGTATTTAAATATTTTAAAATACATGAAAATGATTGAAAATAACTACGCAATTTATTTTGCAGAATTTTGCAGAGCTTATTCTGAGGGTGGCTTTTTAAAAGTTTATCACTAAAAAACATCTGTGCAGAGCTTTTTTCTATTCGTTTAGCTTTAAAAATTATTTTCAATTTTGATCCATTTGATAAAAATGTTTTTTGATACGAATCTTCACATTGCCAAAAATATGCAATTTTTTCAAACATTTTAAAATTTAAAATAAAGATTCAAAAAGATTCTTTATAAAATTTTAAAATAGTTTTGTTAAATATTTTTATGTTAAAAGGATGAATTTTCGATGAACAACAATGACGATGTGAGTTACTTTTTGACAAATTTTGAAATTTTTCTTCCACTGGAATTTGTCGACAAAACATTCGGAACTCAATTTCAAAAGAATCAAAATTCAAAAAAAACTTTTTAAATATTTTAAATATTTATTAATAAAATACAAATACAGTACTGCTATGATTTTGTGTTTTAACGTGAATTTACGTGATTTTATCAAAATTCACTACGTAAAATTTTACATAAAATTACATTTGTAAAAAACGTCAAATTTACCTTTGTTTACATGAAATTACGTAAATTCTCGTAAAAAGTAAAAATTCCATCTCTTTTTCTGATGCTTTTAACAAAAACGCTCTGAATAATTTTTTATTTTTTTGTGATATCAAAACTATTGGATAATACTTCGTAATCGTTTAGACGTACTTAACATGGATTTCACTTTAAGATGGACGTGAATTTTGGTAAAATCACGTAAATTCACGTAAAAATTAGTTAAAACACAAAATCATAGCAGTATGGCTATGTCAATTTTTACAAAAAATAATTACATCCTAGCCTTTAATTTTCTTTCTGATCATATTTATAAATTGAAATTTTATAAAAATGTGGTACACCTTTTGTATCACCTGATGTCATTTTTTAAATACTGATAAACCTAATGGCTTTGAATTATTTGGAAAAAATTATTTTAAATTAGTACATGCATTTGAATTACATAAAAATGCTTAAAAAGCTTAACATTTAATCTGGTTTTGGTTATGTTTGTTTTGTAATTTAATTTTTTTTTCCTATTCGTGTACTAATCAACTTTATTTTTTAATGCGGATATTTCTTACACGATGCCACTTCCGCTTAAAAAGAAATTACCCACAGGTGTTACAAAAGTTGTATCACATTTTCATAAAATTTTAACTCAAAATATTATCTGTAAAAAAAATACATGGGGAGGAATATAAAGCCTAAATCACCATATTAAAAGATGGAAATACGATTTCGGTCACCTAAAATAAAAATGATTTATTTAAATTATGTCAAGCACCAAGAAATTGTCTTATTGTCAAGACAAGAAGGCGCCTTTATAGGCTTATTTGTTCGGAATATCAATTTTCCAAGACCATAGGGCGTGTGTTTAGAAATTTTCAAATAAAAATAAATTAAGCGCATTCGATTAAACAACTTAAAAACTGACAATCTAAACGATAAATTAACTTTACAAAGAGATTTAGATACAGTATCAAGCTGGTCTATTACGTGCAGATATAGTGACTCAAAAATTTGACTCGAGTCAAATTTGACTCAAGTCAGCTTTGAGTCCTTTTTTTTGTGACTTGAGTCAAGTCATTTTTATCCTGAGAAATAGACTCAGACTTCGAGTCCGAGTCAACAAAAAAAAAAGTGACTCAGACTCGAGTCGAGTCGCTGTCATAGAAAAATGACTCAAAATAACTCTAATTTTTCTAAATACATCTCATAACTTTTTTACTAAGATCTCAGCTTTGTCTAAAAGTTCAACTCTCATTTTTAATTTGCCGTTTTAACTGAAAAAAGTCTCTTTATATGAAAATTATTAAAGAATGATGAGGAAAATTTCATATAACGTAAATGCTCGGTAAAGGTTCTGATACATGTCATAAATATCGAGCTTTTACATTAATATTTAATTCTTATTATTAAAAACTGGTTTGATATTTCCAAAAAAATTAGATCATTTAGCCTTGCTAAACCGTGCTAATCTTTAATAATGAGCTCAAACCAGACAAAGATTTTTTATAAAATCAGTTAGAGTTCACTTCTTACATTTTTGTTTTAGGTTTCTAGTGTGGTGAGGTCTTACACTTCCATTTATATTGCATCATCAAATCTAAAAAAGATTAAGCTTATGTATGCTAGTTTTAATAAAATTAGTTACAAAGTATATTCTTGAACGTGCCCTTAACTAAGACTAATGTTTATCATCATTAGAATTAAAAAACTCATATTCGGAAAAAATGTTGTTTTTTGACTTAATTCAAATGACTCAAGTCAGACTCATGAGTCATGACTCAAGTCGAGTCAGAAGAAACCAAGCGACTCTGACTCGGACTCATGTCACCACGAAATCATCGAGTCACTAAGACTGATTACGTGGGCTACCGAATTGAGTTTGGAAAAGTGTAAAATCATGCATATCGGACAGAAAAATCCTCAGTATGAATAAACAGGCGACAAAACCCTTGAATACAACAAGCTTGGGAAAAGATTTAGGAGTTTATTTTCAAAATGACTTTAAATGGAGTGCACAAGTGAGCTATTCCTCGTATAGAGCGAACAAGATCTTAGGTATGATTTGGAAGAATTTTGAATATCTAGATGTCAATGTAGTTAAACTTTTATACACGTCAATGGTGAGACCGCTTATTGAATATGGCATAAGTGTATGGAATCCTTATTTTTTGAGGGTGATAAGCGGAAATTAGAAAAAGTTCCGCGTAGAGCCACAAGAATGATCCCAGAATTTAAACAATTAGAATACAAAGAAAGATTATCGAAAATGAATCTTATGTCACTAGATACAAGAAGAAGAAGGGTTTTTTTGATTCAATTCTTCAAGATTCACCAAAATTTCTTTACTAAATCCAAGCCGTTTGAGTTGTTTTATCAAGAATGGGATGTGACTCGTGTTCTTTTCGATATGCTTCCACTGCTGATTTTTCATTTTGGATCGAACGATTAAAGCCTCTCTTTTCAGTCTAATTTAGGACTAGTAGCGCAAACTTGGTGTTAAGATCTATTTCGAGACCAACGTAGCTTTGTCATTACACAACGAATCAACTGACGACTCAAAAATTGAAAGTATACTCAATTCCAGGTTATGTGAATCGTCTTTTCTCTGCAATTCAAAGCCTTCTTTCATTATTCTCCAATTTTCGGTTCTAATCGATCGATTAAATTATATTGCAATATCAACTATGGTCAAGCTTTGAGTGAACTTTTATTAATTTTTATGTAACAGTGCCGTGTTTAACAGTCAAATGTCTTTGTTAAATTGAGGATCATAAATTTGATCTTCAAAATTGTAAATAGTGACAAAAGGATGTAGTGTTATAATTGTGATTTGGGTGTATTTAAAATCTAAAAATAAACATTTTAAATACAGCCGGGTAACAGTTATATCATCACATACTTTTGTTACTTTAACACTTGAATCACTAGAGAAATTAAGACCAATAAATCGATTTCAGTTAAGTCACATTTAACTGAAATCATCACTGGAATATGGCTGGACAAATGAGGTGGTAAGAGTTACCTGATTGTAATTCTTAAAAATTCTGAATGTTTCCGTACATTGGTACTTTAACGCGATGAAGACATTTTCCCGACGATTATAAATTAAAAAAAACTGCGATCAATTCAGGGGGTAATTTTTCTATTTTTACCTAGACGAGGCCGGGCTCAATATTTACAAAGAATGATCCGAACAAAGTATTATCTTGTGAAAATTTAGAATTATTTCTCAAGCAAAATCTACTTATGTGAAGTATTTTAAAACATAAACATTTAAAACATTTAAAACATAATTTATTCGTTTAAATGAAATCCGTGATAAATGGTTTGGTAGCTTGCATTGAAATTAAATAGATAAATCGGCTACAGTCCGAAATAAAATGTTAGATATTCGAAATCATTGTCCAGGTTATGTCGATAGAGCCATTGAATATACTAGAAATAGACATATTAATGATGTTTCAAAATTCTGTTCGATTTTGAAATTTATTGAAGCTGAATTTTTTTTCAGGAGAAAAATTCTAAAGAAGATCTAAGCTAATATAATACATTTTCATTACCATGACCTGCAACCCAAAGTGGACAGAAATCACCAGTTAGCTAAGAGAATTTCAGTGAGAGATCTGGTCAGATCTCATTGTGAGTTTCTCATTACTTTCTCAAAAGCTTTAAATTTTTAATGGAATTTAGTTTAGCAACCTTCTAGATAGAGGAAAACTTTTTATTGAAAAGTAATTTTTAAATGAATTTTTTTTTCTGAAAGATCTTTTGTTGATCTCACGTTTCGTTACTCGCATATCTAAAGCTCTGCTTCCCGTGTCTTTTTAAATTTTTATCATCAGAAATTGAATAAAATTAAGATTGTAATAAACCTCAAATATTCCTAAAAACTCTTAAGCTAACCTAAATTAATGCAAGTAAGAATTCTCAAGAGCTAAGATTTCTTATTTTTGCTTTTAAGTCGAGTCTTCAAGAAATACTTCCAATTTCCAAGAACATTAAGAATCCTTATTCTTTAGGAGATCTGCTTTAGGATCTTATCAAGAATTGATTCATGGGATCAAATTTTAAATCTAAGCAAGTTTGGTCATTTAATTTTGAAATTTTTTGCAGAGATGGAAAATGGCTTTTTAAATAAAATAAAGAAAATGATGTGGTTCAAAGTAATGAGTACAAATTATTTTTAACAAAAAAATCGAACTAATGAGCAAAGAAAAACGAGATCTTTCAAATACAATAAGTAATTTTAAAAGATTTAATGATCTTCTCTACTTTTAGACCTACACTCATTTTTTTTTTGGTATCAGTTTTCCAACATTAGATGTATTTTCCGGGTAGACAACATTTTTGATACATGCGTATGTAAGAAAAATTCGACTTCATAGTATAGTAAATTTATAACTTCTTTCAATTTTAAGATGCATCAAAATTACTTCATATTTTAGATAGGATAAAAAATACATTTTGGTTTTCAATCGTTTCAAAAAAAGTGTAAAAAGGATAGGCAATTTTGTAATGCCTAAGAAACCGATTATTATGAAAGATTTTAATTAGTTCCGGACAGAACTTTTTTAAGTTAAAAATTCTGAATATAACTTATTTGTATCAATTCTTGGTATTTTCTCTAGATAAGATCTATTCCGAACTCAAAAACTGGAATCATATAAGAGTGGAATTTACTTGATTAAAAGAACTTTGTATGAGAAACAGTCCTATCGGTAATCACATTTATTTTTTAATTCAAAAAAATACTCATTAATGCATTATTTTAATAAAAATAATTTTTTACTTTTAAAATAGTTTTATACTTATTCATAATTTGAAAATGAAACCGGATATTTTTTGTCTTCGTTAACTCTTTTTCGACAGACTTCAAAGACGTATTAAAACACACATGTGTATCCTTTTGTCGACCATATTCTTAAGAATTTGCTCTATCAAGAGCAATATAAAATTTTCTTTCCTTCCGAACATATTCAATCGTCGTCGCATTAACTCAGCTTGAAATTCAAACTTTCAATCCTTACTTATCGATCGTGCATTCAAAATGAGATTTCGGTTTTAGATTTTATTGTCTTCTATCAGTTTTTAACTCTTTTGCTCCAATTCGAGCTTCGAACGACCATCTAAAAAATCCCTTTTAAAAGATGAAATAAGTTACTTTAATTTTTAATTAGACCCAAAAAATTTATTTTAAGTACCTTGTCTATCTTGGATTTAATATTAGTAGAATTGTGTTGCAGTTATATATTTTGAGTTGGTGTCTTCATCTTCCATGTCGGTTTTAATTATTTGTTAGTTTGAGCGGAAAAACGAGTAACAAGATTTAAGATCGACCGTTGCTATTGTAACTCGTGCTCTACGTCGAAGGGATAGATGATTAGGTCTGTATAGTAAATTAAGGGATGTAGTGTGGGCGTGTAAAGGCGGTTGGGCAGTTTTTGGGGATCCTAATTGCCTGAGAGAATACGAAATGGCACCTGCCTATGTTTCAAGTCTAGATCAGAAAATTCTTCTTTCCTGGAAGAAAACATCTCAACCAACCTAAGCGACTGAGTTAAGTGGTTGACAGTACTCTTTTTTAAGGACAGTCTTCGTTTATAACCACTATACACTTAGGTCGGACTCTATGATAACTGAAAAATAAACAAGTTTGAATTTAAACGTTTGTCAGTGTGTTTTTTTTTAACGAAATGTCTCATTTTGAGGGTACTCGCTATCTACGACATGTCACAGGTCTTAAAAAAAAGTGTCCGATCAGACAGAACATGTCGTATATAAGCGACATGTCTAAAAACTCGAGCTTTTTCGATAAAATAAATGAAAAGATAGTCTTGGACGATTAGGGTCGAAGGAAAATTCAATAATGGTTTTTTAAAAAATTTTTAAATTTATTTCTATAAAACAAAAAATTGAAAGAATAAAAAATTTATTAAACAATCTTTGAAAAGTTTTTCACTTCAAATTCGTTTGTCTTTAATCGTCCAATTGACACAACAAAGCGACACCTTGAAAATAAAAAAATGTCAAAAAGAGTTCAAACTTAAGTTTAGATTAAAATATTCCTTTACCTCTTTTGATCCAATGTTGGACTGGTTGATCAGTCTTAAGCATTACTGGGAGTACAAAATTAGTCGAATGACCAGTTGTGCTAAGCACACCACGACGTTCACTAGTCTTATAAACTGGACACTCATAACTCGACTCGATTTTTAACTCTGAATTTTTGATCGGTTTTATCCAAATAATTGGCATTACATCGTACAATACTTTTGCATGTTGTTCACCGAGTATACCTTTTTCTCGATCCCATCTAGCGCCATCTACAAAAAATCCATAAATGTAAGCACCATCAACAGGCGGCTCTTCGATATAATCCTTCGGTATTACTTGAAAATCAAATGTCAACAAATCGATCGGGATTGTGTATTTACGAGCAAAATTTTGTTTAACACCAGTCAAAAAAGCTTGTGTAAAATAAAAACCAGATATCCAAAACGATGGGGGTTTGTTTTCATCATACCATTTTTGTAAAAATTTAAGTTTCTCCAACAAATCATTAAAGTAACTTCCGAGAGGTTTAAGTGACGGGTATGAATGTTTAACCCACATTTCAGGGACTTTACCAATCAACAAACTATTTGCCAATGCTTCCAATTCTTGGTTCATAACAACCAAACCTTTGATTGCTTTTTGTAAATTTTGGAAACTACTTCGAACTACAGTCGTTAATTTATTGTATCTTTCCATCTCTTGTACCAAAACTGTGTTCATACTCTCTTCGTATTTTGTGGGGTATTTGTGCATTGCCGATTCGATGTTAAAGTTGGCAGGTAGTTTTGCCAAAATGTCTTTTGAAATATCCATCAATTGTTTGTCTGAATCTCCACTTTGTGACGAAGTACTTCCAAGTGTGAGTAAAATCGAGTCGAATAATAACTTTGTCGCTTGTAAATCTTTTGATATATCGACGTTATCGTGCATACCAAATACTTCTGGGTACTGAGTTTGCGGCAAATTTTTAATAAACTCGACGTAGTCTTCGTATTTACCTTTGGGTGGAATAAAATAAAGACCACTAGGTGATAATTTATGTTTATTTTCGAGAGCGACTTTTGGATTAAAAAAATCGGATAAAATTGTCTTCAAGCATCTTCGATCCCAATCATCAGTGACTCGACCACCATAATTAGCCTCGCCTGTCATGTAAGAAATAGCATCGTATGGCACATCTTCGTATTCATTTATGAACATTTGTACTTGTCTTACGGATATGTGAAGATCTGAGTCGTTAAAACCGTAAGGAATATTGAAACCTAGCGGCCCGAATTTTCTTCTTTCTTGAACAAGAGCGTGGAAAAAACACAAACCGAATAGTAGTCTTTCAAAATAGATTTCTTTTTCCGGATGAGTTGCTTGCATAAATTCAGGATTACTTATCGGATCGTTTAGATACGATTGTAAAAGATTCATTCTAAGACCAGTCGGTGGTTCATTTGTCATTTTAACACCGTTTTGAAGAACTGTTACTGGAAATTTACCGGACGGGTAACTTGTTAACCACAATCTAAATTCTGGATGTGTGTTATCACTTCTTAATTCTTCACATATTTTTTCTAATGCAGTCATCCATGACACGGCTAAATGACAATTTTGTAGACAAACCCAAGTACCGTTTTGTTGGGCTTCGACAATGAGCCTAGCGGCTATTACACCTTGACCTTGACCCAATGAAATAGCTTTAAATTTATCACCATCGAAACCTTTGTCTTGAGAAAATTTAAGTAACTGTGCCATTGGATCAGCACCCGGTGATAGAATAAAAACTAATGGGATACAACAATTAGAATCAGCATAAGATTTGGCCAAATCAAACGGAGGTGGTTCAATAAACTTTTGACCGAGGTTACGTTTAACAAACTCAGTTACAGCTAATGTAATTTTGTCCGGGCAAATACAACGAATTACCATCATTTTTTGGAATTGATTTAATTTTTCATTAAAAGGTTCCGGGAAGTTGGCTAAATGTGGTTCTTTACTATCGTACAACTCTTTCCATTTATCAGAATTTTTTTCAAAATTTTCTCTGAAACCTTTAAAACTTGGGAGGTCACTACACCGACATATTTCATCCCAACTTTTATCAATAAGCCACGAGGATGCTGGGTTCTTGAGCTTATTTTCTAAACCAACACCACCAGTCAAGAAGAACATGTACTCATTCTTGTCCAATTCATTCTTGGACAACAACAAATTAGAACACAAAATAAACGAAAATAACAACTTGTCTTTTTCAAAAAGAGAACGACAAACGTTCGAGTACAAATTATAAGTAAAATGTTCTTGTAAATTTTTCAAACGACGTTGTATATTTTTCGATTTTAAACTGTCTTGAATCGAGTTAAGATACAAATTAATGAACCATTGCAACGAATATTGATACATGGGGTCAATGTTTGGTAAATCAGTCAAACAAAAGAAAAGAGTTGATGAATGTTGAGC
This sequence comes from Brachionus rubens, assembly GCA_022207745.1. Lineage (NCBI taxonomy): Eukaryota > Metazoa > Rotifera > Eurotatoria > Ploima > Brachionidae > Brachionus > Brachionus rubens. The sequence continues at coordinate 3,489,752 of JAJVHD010000011.1, read as the reverse complement.
CATTGGTTTGTATTCGAGACGTGATGCTTCTATTTTTTTTGCTGTTTCTTGTCCAATTTTTTGTTTCTTGTTTATTTCATCAGCGATTATTTTTGCATTGTCCAATGTTAGAATGGCAGTTTCATCTTCTAAGATATTCCCCTCGGAAGATAACGTGAATAGAATTTTGTCTTCGACATCTTTCAAAGCTTTGGCGTTTTGAGCGCTTGTGACAATAAGAGCTTGTCTTTCTTCTTCTAGCTCAGGTCTCTCTTTAGCGACTACGATACCAAGTAGCTGATCTTCAAGACCCTCGAGGGTGATCATAAAGTTTAATAGAGTGACTTTGGTAGCTACTTCAGGTAAGTAGTGAGGGTTTCTCAACTTGGTTGTTATGTAGAATCTAAAGTCCTTGCTGTATTCGATCAAGTTGTCTCCTAGTTTGATCATCTCGACACCGCCTTGTTTGAATGTAGATCTCAAGAGTAAGGGTTCAAGTGAAGGGTCAAGTTCTTCACCGACATTTTCAAGTAATACAGGAGTTCCAAATTGGATCGAATTTTCTAAATTTCTCATCATATCAGAATCAGTGAGCTTGATGATGGTCAGCTTATTATCTTTTTCGGAGTTTTTGATCCAACGATTGGCCTGGCCTTGAGGATCAATCATGAGCGGCCAACGTTTAGAATTGAAAACAATGACGGCATTATCAATTGAAAAAGCATCTTTTGGTAGACCTGCGATATTCCATTGTTGAATTTTAATGGGCTCACCAAGAGTGCCACTGAGAGTGTACTTGTCCGGGTCACTGCAAGCAATTTTTTTTGATTTTGAAAACTTGATCCAATCTCGGACACACTCCTCACGAAATATCGCAGTAAATGCTCCCAAATACCCGATAACACCAGATGAAATTAAAACATCACCAAGTAAATTATCGTAAATAACTTGTAAATTTTCAGCTGCTTGAGTCCAACGAGTCTTTTCGCCACCCAAACCACCAATCAATTTTTGAGCACGTACTAATTTTTTACCACACAAATCAACTTCTTTTTCCAAGTTAATCTTTTTATTCGTTGTGTCCTGAAGATCTTGACGTAAATTTTCCAATTTAGATTCAACTGCGCGCAAAAGACTTTGTTTTTCGTTGAGAGCCTTGTTCAAAACAGACAACTCATCTTGAGCTTGTGCAAGTTTTTCCTCTTTTGGAGCTACAATCTTTTTGGTCTCATCGAAATCAACCATGGCTCGTACCCATTTACAAAGACCCTCGGCTGCCGAAGACGCGTTTGCAATTCTACTCGGTTGAAATTCCGGATTATTGTAATACTCTTTTTTGATCTTAGCAACGGCGGCTGCGTTTATGTTTTCTTTATCAAAAGCTATCAAGTCTTTCAAAAATCCCATGTCACCAAGTAACTTTTTAGAAGGTATCCAATAGTCTTGTATCTTTTGACCTGGATTATTCGGGTCATTTACCCTTTCAGGTGGTATGCCTTTAAAGATACAAATAGCAGCCATGACCAACTTTACACCTACTGGAGGGTTGTTCATAGCTTTTACAATTACAATATCAGCTGGTCTAATAGTATCCAAAGCTGCTTTAGCTGCTTCTAATGCCGGTAGTGCCACGGCTAATTCAGCTTGACATTCGTCTTTAAGAGCCTGAGCAATCGAAGCTTTTTCGTTAGCAATAGCTTCTTCAGCAGATACAACAGCTCTCTGTTCTTCGGCTTGTTTGGATTCAATTTCAATTGTCTCCATCATCTTAACAGTATCCTCAGCCGCTACTTTTAATTGAGGTTGTAACTCTTCCAAGTCTTTTCTCATTATAGCCACTTGGGATTCGGCGAATGCTAGTTTTTCTAGACCATTTACATAACGACGTTTAGCCGACATAATTTCGTTTTGTTTGCTTGAAATTAAATTTTTGAACCCGGATATGAGTTGTAGGTAAGAAGTGGGCGTCACGTAGGTTTTGCGACCCAATTTATGATAAAATCTAAAAAAAAAAAACGATTAGACTAAAGTTAAGATTTGATTTAAATGGTTTACTTTTCACTTAGTTGGGATGAAGAGACATGAAAATATTTACAAATTTCAACACACGCTGATTTTTGATCATCTTCAATATCAATTTTTAATAGAGAGGCTTTAGCAACTTTTTCTAACGCATCCTCAGGCCATGCTTGGAACCAATCGATGTTACAACAATTGATCAATGACGGAAATTTACGGATTCTGTTACGGAATGTTTCACCGATTGGACTAAAGGCGATAACAACATGTAAATTATCACGGCATCGATTTACAAAAAATGAGAATAACGCTAACGGAGAGAACTCGGCATTCTTGTCTTCAGCTTGTGCTAGTGCAGGACCAGCAACCGCTTCCATGATTTCTCCTCTCTCATCAGCGGCATACAAATTCGGCACTTCGCCAGTGTTTAACAAACTGTCAATATCTTCTAAAAACGATTCATCTTTTATTTGGGAATCGGTTATTAAAAATACAGTTGGTTGACCCTGAGCGCCGGCTAGTTTTAAAACTCGTTTCAAATCCTCACGCCATTCGTTCATTCCATAATTTTTAGTTATCTCAGGTTGGATTAGTTGATATCCAGCCATTGCCGTAGCGAGACGAGTTAACGATTGACGACCGCTACCACCTACACCGACTAACAAAGCATTTCCACCAGGCGAACGTAAAACTCTGCAAATTCGACTCAAATGTTCCAGGACATATCTGAAGATTACGAGACTCATTTTATTCTTATGGGTGTTGTTGTACTCTTCTAAGCATTGTTCGACTACACCGTACATGGAATCAATTACTTTAATCTCTTCGTAAAATCTTTCTTCAACGTCCAAATCAGGATGCATGAAATCACCGAACATCAAACTTCTTAAATCTTCTTCAGTCACACGACCACCGCCTCCTTGTCCATTGTTTGCCAAGTGTTCAAAGACAGAGTCAAATTGTTCCTTAAAAATATCTTTGACACAATTTTTGATGGCCCTTTTTTTTTTAAAAATTAGTTTAGATATGGAAAAATGGTTAAAGGTAGGCTTACTCAACAAGCCATTTACGATCTTTGTCATCGATTAAACGATCATAAAACACCCTCATTGTCTCGTGGACCCATAAACGTAAAAATAAACGTTTCGATTCCATTTCAGATTTTTTGATCAAACAACATCCTAGAATGACTCGACTAAAATCTCTCAAGTTAAATATGTAATGAGATTTAGCGGGAGTTGGTAAAAGATTATTTGCTGATTCTTTGTAAATTTGTAAAGTTGCTTGAACAACCATGTTGCCAACTGAAAAATAGTCCGGTGGAAATTCTTGGATCTTAAAAAATTTATTAAAATAAGTCTTGTTTCTAAACTTATTTAAACAAAAAGTATGTTCACCCTTAAGTAAGTTGAAATGAGAGTTGAAAATATTCTTGTCATTGTCTCATCACTGAATGGATTGACACTTATAACATTAAAATGACGAACAAATCGAGGGGTAACAGGATTTCGACCACCACCTGGTGGACCCATAGCCGAGACCAATTGAATATCTTGAATTTGAAAACTAGTCGTATCTTTTTTATCATACCAGTAGCCATGATCAATGAACATTCGTAGTAACTCAATTGGGGGCTGAGCACCGTATTTTTCACGTTGAGGCATGTTCATATCGTCCACAAAGAAAACTGCTTTTCTCATCATCGGTGGTCCGAAAATTCCTTTTCTTCTTTTATCAAGTCTCGACATGAAAATTTCTTGGACTTGATTGGCGCTTGTTTGAGCCGAGAAGTTTACAAAAAATGCCATGTATTGTTCTTTGTCCAAGTGATTCATCAAAAAATTTTGAATGTAAGCACTTTTACCAGTACCAGTGGCACCCACCAGTAACAAAGGACGCTTGTGTTTGATACAATATTCTAATAAGTAAAACGATCTGACTGTATCCATGGTCGGTACGATCATTTGACGAATATTTTTAACTTTTTTTTCTTCATTAGTACGCAACAAATCGTTCCAATGTCTCCATTCTCCTTTATTTTTCATCTTTAAAAAAATAATTTACCTCTGGTTTACGAAATAGGGAGAGACTAAGATAACTTACGACATAATAGTAGTCATATACAAGTCCATTATCAGGGAATGAAATATCCAATTTTCCCAATGACTCAGGCACTGGATAGTCTGCAATTTTACCTTTTATTAAATCTCTGAAATAAGCATCGAATTTAACACGACTATCTGTGTCACTGGTAGCTCCAATAGACCAAATGCAACCAAAAATAGTTGCGCACTAAAAAAAATGATTCTAAGATAAAATTTTAAGAAATTTTTTTGACTGAATTTACCAAAAGCCAGTGTTTTAAATGTTTGTTCTTTGAAGCCTCTTCGACATTTTCACAATGCTCATGCATTAACATGGACACCCAACATAACATTGATTTGATTAAATTACTGTCACCAGTGTTAACTAATTCTCTTGATACATGACGAATGTGATGAATACAAGCATGAGCCATCCACGAAAATGTAATGTCAAATTCTTTGGAAAACTCATGCAATGGTGCATAGAGCTCTCCATTGATATATGATATTAACAATGGACGCCATGTAAGGGTACTCGGTTCTAAGTAGATCATACCACAACGACTGACTGTAGCCGGCTAAAAATTTCATTTATGTATTTTTTTTAAACGGTATTAAAATATTTTTGAAAGTAATTACCGATGCTTGAGAAAGGTCCATGGTCTCGAAGATCATACTCATTTGGGGTGTCATTTGTTTAATCTCACCACTCATTAGACACAACTTTTTGTTATCATCTAACACAGTGTTCATATTTTCGATCCAAACGGCATCAATAGGTCCATCGAAAATGATCCATTTTCTATCCGGTGTAGCTTCATCTGCAAATGATCTGAACAAACGAGCCAATACACCATCACTCCATTCATGTGATACCGGGTCAAATTGACCGTACAATCCACCCATAGGCATCGATTTTGGATTGATAATTTTAAAATGACATTTGTTTTCATTTTCAAGGTTTTTTTCACACATTAAACTTAATGTCTCACATAAGACTTCTAATACTTTTGTTTTACCACCGAAAGGATCACCAACCAACATAAAACCATGTCTTACAATCATCATTTCGTAAGTTTGTGTTATTTTTTCAATAAAAAAGTCAGTTGCTTGTAAATTACGTTTTACGCAGACTTCTCTAATGTTCGAGTAAAAAAGTTCATAGTCTGGTTTTGGTAAAACGACTCCTGGGAACAAATCTGAGATGATACCATTGAATAGAGGTACATCATGGGCTAAGAACTTTGGTAAATTGACGTCTAGAATACTTCTTAGAACAAGGATATCTTCTCTTTCATCCGGGTATTTGAGTTTCAAATTTCCGGCAGCTGTTAAAACCGACTTGACGGCTCTCATACCGTAGTCATAGTGATATTGAGATGATAACTGTTCTGAACATAACTTATAGACTGTGACGATTTTAACCGATAAACTTCTTGCATCCATGAAACCACATGAATAGAGTGAAATCTCACCGATCATGGCATAGTCTGGTACCATCATAGCCACAGTACGGAAAAGTACTTTTAAATTATCTGGTAATTCTGAACGTCCAGCGTAACCAGGGTTCATAGTAATACAGACATAACAGTTCGGGTTGAGATTTAACTCGGTTCCTTCGAATATAAAAGAGTCGACTTTGGCTTGTACGGCTCGAATGATACTCAAAATTTGCTGGGCTACGACTGATAATACTTCAAGATCGATTCTATTGAACTCGTCAAAACAAGCCCAAGCACCTGCTGATGCTAGACCTTTGAAAAATTTTCCCATGGCTATGTAATCTAAACCGTCCGAACAGTTGAATACGACACATTGTACAGCTAAGGCTTTGGCTAAATCTTTAGTGGTTTCTGTTTTACCAGTTCCGGCTGGACCTTCAGGAGCACCGTTTAAATTCAAATGAAAGGCTCCGATTAAAGTACGATAACATCTGTCTGTTAATTGGGTGATTACTAAACGGGGTGTATTACCAAGATATTCGTAACAGTATTTAACACTAGCATTAGTGATACGGACTTTACAATTATCATCTTCCCAATAGTATCTCAACTGAGCCAACCAGTTAAAATCATTTTCAGATGTAACTTTTTTTGAAACCATATCAACAACTACGTCTCGAGCGTGTACGTCTATTACGACTAACGCACCCAATGTAATTCTTGTCATTGTACTCAAATTACCTCGTACAAGTTTAACAACATTTCCTAATTGTTGATTTAATTTTGTCAAGTAATCAGCAAGACCTGCAGTACCCATTTTTAACGCATCATGAACTTCAGTTGTCCAATAAATTTGAGAAGCACATAAAACAACTTGACCTGGCCATTCTTGGACCCAATCTTCACGTAAATCAGTTGCGTATTTTATTCTAGCAGCTGCTATTACATCACGTACCGAAACTAACATAACATTTTGTACTTGTAATAACCATTTTTCAACAGCTCCTTTTGCTTCTGACGTGTTTATGGTCGTACTAAATTTGACTTTTTCATTTTCACTACTGAACATGGCGTGTATGTCTAATTTAGAATCGAATTCCAAACGAGCAATACCCTCAAAACACTTTTTCAAATGAGGTTGTACACGCATAGGATCTTTTGTTTCGGATAATATTTCCAACATTTCATCATTTGATAAAAAGAAAAATCTTGGAAAATACAAACGTTTCTTTTCCAAATAAGCGTTTAGACCTTTGTTTATTTTTTCGACTAAAATAAAACTGTCTTTGAGCTTATCGTACATACCAGTCAACGCTGTGGCTACTAATACATGTGTGTCTTTTACCACGTGTTTCATAATGTCTTTGTAATTACGATCGACTGTTGTGAATAAACGACCTTCTTCTGGCATTTGCATGTTTATGTCCTCGGACGCAAAAATTGGTTCCAAGTACATCCAATTTTGTTGGACTTTTAACCATTCATCAATTATGTTTTGAATCAATAGTAACTTTTCTTCCCATAAGCGGATCTCTTTTTCGAATGGTTTGATGAACGGTGAGCCTTTCATGGTCTGGGTCTTGACTATATGATCGTCCAATTGGGCTTGAATTTCGTCTACTGATGACAAAATATTCAAATTTGTGTCCTTATATTTTGCTGTGTTGAAGCACAATGGTTCCCAATCAACTTCCATTTTTCTCATTGCTTTCTCCAAACTAAATTCTTTAGTAGCACTGGCTGAAACACCATCGAATTCTTCCATGTATGGTTCAAGACCCATTTTTAAAACTTTACGTAAAGTAGTACCAGTGTCTGGTTTCAAATTACGTTTAGCTATTTCACTCATTTTTTCCCAATGTCTATCACGTATACCAGGATTACACAAAATACTAATTACTGGGATGTGTTTTTTGAATTCGTCTAATTGATTTGTTATGACATTGCAAATTTTTAACATTTCTGGATCGCCTTTTTCAAGTTTTTCCAATTCTTTTTCATCTTCGTCTTTTTCTTCGACAACTTGCTCACCTGGTGCTTGATCACTACTTTCAACCAAGTCGGCCTTTTCTGTAAAAAGGGTTTTAATATATTACAAGATGGCCTTATAAAATGGACCGGGATCCTGGACGATTTTTAAGGCATAAAATTAAGTTTAACCATATACCTTGACCTCTTATCTCACAGAGATTTTTTCCCTCTCCAAGTCAAGGATAAACCATTTACTGATATATTCATCTTAGACATGCTAAAATCTCTTTTTGATAAAAAAGACAATAGGTTTATTCTAACGTTAAACCTCAATACTTTAATCGAAATTTAAAATAGCCAATGAAGTGTAAGCCAATTTTTTTTAACATTATTTTGAATTCACCTTTTATATTAATTCTAATGATAGTCCTCTCGTTTTACTTCTAAAATCAATTACCAAAAGACAAGTTTTAAATGGATAACGATCCTTACTAAAGAATACTTGAAAGAGATTTGTAATTTTAGTCTAGTTTGGACCATTTATGGAACCTTAATAAGAAAAACCTGAAAAAAAACATTACCTACCCTTTTTTCCCTGCTGATAAGTGCTCCCAAAATCGACACTTTGATCGATAAATAATAATGATGCGAATAAATTTTTGACTTATTTTAGATGGAAAATGGTAAATAAATTCTTTCATTTGATCATGGATTAACCCAAAATTACTTTGAAAGATTCTGTGCATTGGGTGAAATGTTTAAGTACATACAAAAAAAAAACAGTCTAAATTAAAACTTAATCACATGAGGTTTTGAGAATAGCAATAAATAGAAATCTTCTCGCCCCAAAAATTAAATAATCCATCTATTCAGATGGATCCTTAATCCTTCTTAGTTTGGTAGATAAGTTTTTTTGAGAATAAAAAAATGCTGTAAAAGGTCTTACGACAGCATAATAGGGATGGCTATTTTAGTCTCTTAAACCAACCTCTCAAGACCCCATGTGATTTAGTTTTAATTTGCACTGATTTTTTTCGTACTGTACTTAGCTTTTTTGATTTGATATTCAATACTGTTAAAATAATTAATAATATTATCGTAAATTCGATTTTTATACTGCGGAGATTCGGTTTACCAAATTTTCTGATTGGTTGAAAAAAAAATTGACCAAACAGAAAATTGGGTAAAACCGAATTTTCGTTTTTTAACGCCGCAGTTGTTTCTTCGAGTTTACGGTAGTAGTAGTTCTTTATTTGTGCAGATCTAACATCTAGTAGAATAATCCTAGACTTAATTAGAATTAATTAGCTGCAGAAGCTGATGAAGGCGCTACGTTTGCATCTTTCGACGCCGTTATTTTAAGTCACATCGACTCGTGAGTCCCGATACGATGATTTTCAAAGTTATTATAGTATCAGGCCATATAGAGAATGACTTGTCGAATCGTTTCCAAGCAGCACAACACTATTTACTCTATACATTTTATGGTTTAGCAATCGTTCAGGCAGTTACATTTATCCCATTAGGCGGCCTTACATCATGTCTAATTTTTTAAGAAAAAAAAACAAAAAAATTACTTTTAGATTTTTTCTTTTCGCCGACTCTAGTTTGAAGTTCAAGTTTTCGTTTTTTGATGAAATTGCTAAATTGTTTGTGAATTTTGTAAATTTCTCGTGAAAATTCTTCACATTCGCCTTCGACTACTTCTGAATTCAATTCCATAAAAGCACCATCGGTCCATCTAGAAAACAACAGGTTAATTTTAATTGAACAATTAAATTATTATAAGAAAAAAAAATACTTTTTTTCGTTTCTTTGCCATTTGAGAACAGTGTTAAACAATCTCGAATAAGGGTCAAGAGCGGTCTTAAGAGTCTCAACAACCGGAAACTCTGACTTGGCCATTTTAAACTGAGCTTCTTCCTACACAAAAAAATATTACGTCTCATAATTTCATTTACAATAAAACAAAATTCTTACGTTTCGAATCCAATCGATTAGCTTTTCCGAATCAGCAATTCTCTTTTGAACATTTTTGACATCATCGACGTACTGTTTCATCATTTCAAGCTCACCGTAATCCGAGAACTCGTCGATACGTTTTTGTATTTTATCCAATTCAATCATTACTTTTTCACGATGTGAGAACAATAGTGTTTCATTCGAAGCGCGTACTTCGTTTGTTAACTCTTCGTTTTTGTCAAATATTGGACCAATGTCATGCGGCCATAATAAGACTCGAGTGTTAAGTTCAATGTCTTCATTTGGAAATAGATGAATGTCTAACAAGAATGCCATTGATTTTTTAAGTTCTTTGATACGTTCGCCTAGTTCGACTATACCAGTTGTTTTGGCAATATCAATAAATTTTGCCATTTCGTTGAGTTCTTCAGTTGTTTCTGGACGCTTTAAAGCTCTTGATTCAATTTTTTCGAATTCATCACAAACTCTAAAATTGGAAAGTGAATTTTTCCGAAGAAAAAATTTATTTCTTTTTGATAAAAATTACTTTCTGCATTCATTTCTGTGTTTGGTAATCAAAACATTGAGAAGCTTAAAAATATGTTCTCGTGTTATACGGACTAAAGCACTCTTTAAGTCATCGCACATTAAGTAAATCATGTCAAATTCGATGATACTTAGTTCGAGTTGAATATTTGAGACTATTGCTTGAAATTCGTTGACGTACTAAAAATTGACGAAAAAAAAAATGAAAAAAAAATCGACTTTTTTTCTTTATTGGTTCAATTACTTTAACGAATTCATCAAAAGTTTTTTCTTCAGATATAAATTTATCAATGTTGGATTCAGCTGTTCCATCCACTAAAAAACTGTATTTTTCAACTTAAAAAGATAAAAATTAGATTATAATGAAATGACTTGAGTGAAGTGTGAAGAGGTCTTTTAAGAAACCAAGGAAGCATCGGTTAACAAAATGAAACTTGAAAATGTCTTATTAGATACTTCTTTAAAGTAAAAATTGGTAACACGGTAATACTGTACTGAATTAACCTATTTGAATTTATATTGGTGGTATTTCAATAATCTTAAAGCCTTTCTCTAATCAAAATTTTTTATAGCCGAGTGGTTTGCGAGCTAGTCTTGCAAGCAGAGGGTCGGAAGTTCAATCCCAACAAAGGAAGAAAATTTTCTAACTGTTTCTGTTCAAATTTGTTTCAAAGAAGCTAAGAAACTAGCAAAAGCTGCCATTGGTGTAAAATCGAGTAAAACACCGAAGTCTTAGCTCTTAAATAATTTCAATTCACAGGTACAATACTTTGTATGTACCACTACCTGTGCTAACATTATCTAATTAAATAAAGAAAGCCTTAAAGGTCTTAATTGAATCAAATTCCGTACTTTAGTCTCGAGCTAAAGATTAAATCTCGGAAAGCACAAACGCTTGGATTCATTGCACACTTTCTGCTTTAGTTTAGTTTAGTCCGGTTCTCAGCTGAAACCCATTCAGAACGCTCCTTAAAAACAGTTCCGTTAATAACCCTTCTGCTCTGTTCCCGTGTCAAGAACGAGACCAAAAACCCGCTTGAAAGCGTTAAGATAGGAAAAAGTTTTGTTAAAGATGAAAAGTTACGACAAATGAACGTTTTATTTTCTACATAATCACTATCGCATAAAATTTGTTTTTTAAAATTTCAAAATTTTCTAAACATTTTCGAAAAATTTTGAGATTAAAATTATAAAATCTTACTAAAAGATTGAAGATGTTCAGTTGGGTCTTTCATATAAAACTCTAAGCTTGATTTAAGTCGATTCGATGCATCTTTGATATAATGATCAGCAACTGTTGTATCAATCGTTTCATTTTCACCGTTTACAAACCCTTTAACTGTTTGAATCTAAACAAAGAATTTTACTAAGCTTAAGTACTTGAAGCAAAATTTAAAAAAATTAATTTACCCCAGGCAAGGATTGAGAAATTTTGATTACAACAGAAACTAAAACATCATAAATATTATTAACTGACGGATAAAATTGCATTTTTTGATCATCAAAAGTCAATTCCATTCGAATAATAGGAACATTTAGATGATTTTCAGGTCTCAACAAATCACACCAACCAAAAATTGTACGCACCAAAAGATCTTTTAACTTTTTAAAAAAAAATTTACGTCATAAATACTTTTAAAAAATAGCTTGTAATTACTTGATTTGCTGCCAAAGTGGCTACAGAATTATAAAACGAATTCAATTGTGAATTTGGCACTGGTTTAAATTTAGATTTATCGACGAATAAATTTATAAAATTAGTATACCAAATATTTTTAATATACTCTTGGGTTTTACCAAGTTCGATAGAAACATTATTTTTTAATTGATGTTGATCTAAAGGACCAGCTTGTCTCATTTTTTTAAAATCAATCATCATCAACTCACCAATACATTTATTATTCTCGTATGAATGTTGACATAGATCAAGTAGACCTAAATGTGATGGATGTAATAAATGAAGTCTTTTGCTTATCGATTCTCTAGCTGTATGAAAGTTATTCTCCCATGTACATGAATAATCCACACCCCTGAAAGAAAATTAATTTAGAATTTTTGGAGATGAGATTTAGATTAGTCTTTTTACTCGGCTTCTTTTGGTGGCGACCCTATGATCTCATTTTCAAGACCTTTAACTTTGGGTACAATCAAAAAACTTTGCGCTACACTCTTTTGCATGGCTTCAAAGTACATTTTTTTCGTATCATCGAAAAATTCTGTGACAACTCTATTCATATTTTTGTTGTCTGTGTAACAATCATGAACCATTGCTAAAATATTGTCAAATGATTCAGGTTGCATTGGAACTATTGGTGTTTGGCTTAGTTGTTTTTTAAGAAATACATAATTCAATTTTATTTGTCGATCTTTGCTGATGGCCTTTAACAAAAACCTCTTTTAGAATATTGGGTATAACTAGAAAATGGTTTAAATTTTTTTTTACTTGGTCTGGGAATCTTGGTTCAGCTTGTGGTTCGGGTTTTTTAGAATTTTTTTCAACAAGTTGCATTAAATTATTCGATGCATGTTTGACACTTTAAGAATAAGTTAAACAAAAATACTCGTCTTATGTTAATATCAGTTAAAAGTTACATTATTTCTTTTATTTTGTCCTCTTGTTGTTTTTTTAGGTTAAAACTCATCAAAAAACTACTTTGATAAGGATCTTTGAAGTACGCATTTGGACGCTGCACAGGTGGTAGACCCTGTTTTTTTCGTTTTAGACTAAGATTTGAGTCTGTTTCCATTATTTAAAATTTAACTTCAAATATATGTGTGTTCATATAATAAGTAATATATCTATAACAAACATAAACATTAGAATAGACTTTGATTAAATGTTCGATAATTACATAAAAGGTGTTAAAGATGATTGGAACAGAGAAAAAAAGAAATAAATATAAATTCGTTATTATTTTTTTTCTTCTCAACTTATTCAATTTCATAGCTTACTATAGTAACTGTATTATTTTTTCATAAGTTATCACCATGACAACAAGCAATATTTCAAATACCCCATTGAAATTAGTGCATGAAACGAGTAAGCTTTTAGTCTCAACATTATAAATTTAACTTTTTTTCAGAAGTTGGATTTTCATAATCTAGATTTTCATAATTTGTCTGTACCACTGGCTTCATATTTTTGGCTTTGGTACATCTTAAGAACGTACTACTACTAGTTTTCTCCACTCAATCCAATTTTGTGCTGTCCTTTCGATTTTTTTAAAGACTTGGGATGTTTTTTTCTTATTAGATTTGCGATTTGTATAATTCGTTGTTTGTCTTCCTTGTTTTGGTTTTCCTATTTACTCGGTTCATAAAAACTACAACTTCTCATGTGTTTGACGGTATCTTGTACAATTGCATTTTTCCCAGCATATATCTAGTTGCAAAAATGTCCAGTTCATGATGTTTTTGATCCAAAACCCATGTTTCACTTCCATAAAGTAAAACACATAAACAAGAGGTCTGAAAAAATCTTACCTACAGTTCAATTGATGCTATTTTTGAAACCCAAATTTGCTCAAGTTTTCGTGCCAGCTAGTGATGGCGATTGATCACGAAAAATGGTGATCGCGGATTGATCATGTTCATGATCACCGATTATCTGATCATCTTTTAGATCATGATCATAATTTTGGATCATGATCAGATCATTGATCCAACTCCAGATCGATCGTTCGATCAACATTATTTAATAACAAAACGAGCTTTTTTTGCACTTTGAATGATTTTAGATATGATTTTAAGATAGCTGTAGAGCAATCGTCAATGAGGGACTGATTTCTCAGCTGAGATCCAAAAAGATGTGCTGAACATAAAATTATCCTTAAACGCGGGGAGAGGGTCCCTCCACTTTTGGTCTTTTAGAACTTTTTGGTCTTTTTGCATCTTAACTTTTTCTTGACTCTACCCCTTTCAAAATCTAATAATCTTTGTTTTCGAGTTTTTTCACTTCACTGCTAACTAAATAAATTACAGAAAGTCTCTAGCGGATCGCAAACGGATTCTAATATGCATGGATTTGGATTGCAAAAAGTTCTAAAAGATGGGGTTCCTATCCCACTATCCAACACAATTTTTACATAAAAATAACATTTTCTCTAACAGATCTCAGTTGAGATTTTAAGCTCTGCTTGGCGATAGGTGAAGTAGGGTTGTTAATCGAAGATCAATTAAAAAGAAAATCGTAACTCAAAAAAATAAATGCGTAGTTTCTGTAGATTCGTTTTATGGAAAAAAACAGAATAATTTTAGTTCGCTTATACCCCATCCTCAAAGATGAGCTAAAAGTTTTTGAGCTTTATCCTTTTGTGCCTAAATACTTATCAACTTTCTTACAAAATTGCATAATTTTACACATTTTCTTAAAGGTCATAATCCCAGCTACAAAACTGTGTATTTAGTTTCCTGGAAATTTTTGACCGAGATAGTGCCGCGGAAACGGAAAATTTCATGTCTTTTTTCAGTTTTTTTGTATCTTGTCCCTGGTTTACTCCCTTAAATTCGTAACCCTCATTTAGGAAAACCCTAGAAAACATACATAATTATTGAATAAAAAAATTCTTTCGATTTTTCAAAAAATTACCTTTTTTGAACTATTTTCGGCACCCACAATCGAATATTTAAAAAAAATGTTCTTTATAAAGGGCTGGATTCTGGGATTTTCCTACATGAGGATTACGAATTTATGGTCAGAAATATAAAAATCGATCATCTTTGTGATTTTTATTTTATTTTTTCTGCTTCGATTATACAAAAATTAGAAATAAATTGAATAAAGTTACAAGAAATGTTATATTCTCCGCTTTTAAAACAAAATTTCTTTTTTCCGATCATGATCCAAAATCTCGATCACGATCTGATCATGATCCAAAATCTCGATCACGATGATCACCAAAATGATCATGATCCAAAAATTTGATCGATCGCCATCACTAGTGCCAGCCAAGCTTGTCCTTTTGTAGTCTTTAAATATTTTTACGCTCGAAGACATGCTTGATCCGAGATGTTTGAATCATCTACGATTATTATTCGATAACAAAGCGTCTCCTGTTGTTATTTTATATTGTGTCACCATGTAAAAATTGAGTAAAACGAATTAAGGGTCTTATAAGCTGTTTTTAGTTTTTGATCGATTTTGGCTCTGTTAAGTCTAATATCAAAAATATCAAAATACCAAAATATCAAAAATATTTATTCTATTCTAATAAAAATCTTTAATTTTTAAATGTGTAAAAATATATGTTTTAAAATTTTACACAATTTTACACCATCATAATGTGGTTTTGTGTAGGCAGATGAGGTGGACATGGTCCCAAATTTTTATTCATTTAAATTATATGGTAATGTTTTGTTATGAAAATTCAGCTAGGAAAAAAGAAAAAGTAATAAATATGAATGAAATTTGTAAAATTAAAAAAAAAATTGAATAAAATTTTTTATTTTGCATAATGTATGACTCAAAAATTGGAAAATTAAAAAAGCTATGAAAATATTTTTTAAAACACTAAATTAGAAATTAAAAAAAAAAACACGACAGGTATAAAGATGTAAACATTTTTTTTTTAATTCAGATGATTTTTTCAACTTTTTTTTAAGAGCGTGTCAAAGAATTTAATCCAAACAATACATCAGTCGTCTAAATCAATAGATCAATCGTAAGTTTCGAGATTTTATTTTAAGAAAAGAAAAAATTTTTTTTTTTGTTTCTAAGTTTTATCAATTTTGTAAACTGAATTAAGTAACCTCTTTTTCTTCGTTCTTTCAAAGATGTCAAACCCGCTATTTTTTGACGCTCGATATAGTTTTGGTAGCGAATTAATAGGACTAACTATGTTACTAAACGCTTGAATTGCTCAATTGTCTAATGTCATGTTTACGATAGGGACTCTTAGCTACTGAACCATATTCGAGGAAAGGTCTTAAGCACCAGGTTTAAAGGACTTTGAAAGTTTTCTCATCCCATCTATTTAGAAAAACTGGTCAAATGTCTAATTGAGCTGAGAAGACTGGCTTAAAAAGTATCAAGAACAGATTTAAGCCATAAAAAAAAATGAACAAGGACAGAGAATTATTAATTTTTCGATTTCATTTTATTTTTCAAATAACTAATTGAAATTTTTTTCAAAATTTTTTTTTCATTTTTTTATGTTTTTCGTGGTCCTTAATTTCTTATGAAAGAAAAATGAACCAGGACAAAGAAGTTAAAATGACTCTCTTTGATGCATCTAGGTATATAGCAATTATCTTTATACTGAGACTTCGGCTCAGAACTGTCTCTCGATTAAAGAACTTGTAATTAAGTCGGGAACTTAAAATAAAAGTTTAAAAAAAATAGGAGAAAAATTTTATTCAAAAAATAGTTTAAATTGTGTCAAACTTATTTTCAAAGGTAAATTCTTCAAATTCTAACATTGTAGGTGGTAGTACAAATAGATCAGTTTTTGCCATAATGAAAGGGACAAAATGGTTGTTCTTCAAACCAATCAAAAATGGCTTGTTTTCGTCAATCGTCAAATTTGAGCCTATTTTATAGCTCAAAGATGTATTATAGGAAATTGAATAACAATAAAAAGATTTTTTTAGAAATATGGACAAGGCTAGAATAGAAAACTCATTTCCCCATCTTTTATTTTCAAGATTCTCTTCAATAAATATTTTCTCATCTATTTTTTTACCAAGTTTTTTTTCATAAATGTTTATAAATTCATTCTTGTATATGTAAAAAACAAACGAAACAGCAACTCTAAGTAGTTTAGAAAAATTCTGATTACGAAAAAGAATATAGGAAATCGAATTAAACAAACAATTGCCATCTGCCTTCACTTGAACAGGATAAACTTTTGAGTACAGATCATTTACTACAATTACATCATAAAATTCATTATCAACTAAATCATTTTCGTAAACAACAGATGTTCTTTGACTTAAAAAATTCGATAATTTAAAAAAAAGAGTTCGCAACGGGACTAAATTGTTAATAAAACTTTCATAGTTTTGATTCAAAAGGCTTTCGATTTTCGTTAAATTTTCATGGTTTAGTTCGTTTGGCGGTTCAAAACTAAAAAAAAATTGGCTTTCATAATTATCTTCGTAGAATGATTGCCTTGGCTCTATTTGAATACTAGAGGTACTTCGATGATTTAAAGCTGTTCGATGCTCCATTTCATCAACAAGGATTCCCTCAATATCTATTTTTTCATTCTCGTTATCTTCAAAATCGAGTTCATCACTATCATTTTCTTCATCGTATGTATGTTCTGTTTCATTTGAGTTGGTTTCCATACTCGATGTTTCACTATCTTCATCTTGATTCATTTGTTCTACATCATGTAACTCATTCTCAGCCATTTCAATACTTTCAACAGAGTTCTCTGATAGTGATCCTCTCTCCATATTTATTTCAAGACTTTCGCTCTCAGGATCGTATTCAAAACAACCTCTAAAATCGCTGCTCTCAATATGGGAAATCATTGCTTCATTCTCTTCATCAATATAACCGAAATAAGGAATAATAGAATAGTAAATTCCTTTTTTTCTCTTTAAACCATTTTTGTTCTTATTCCAGCCTTCTTTAATTTGTTTAGATTTACTTCTTATTTTTTCCATTTTAGCCAAATTAACCTTTTGATATTTTTTAAAATAAAGGGTTGTTAGCTTCTCATAAACAATCGACGAGTATTCACTTAACATTGGCTTCGAAACACCACAATTAAAATTTTTGAAAAAAGAATTTTTAAGCGTACCAAACCAACATTCAACTGGATTATTTGTCAATCTCGTTTTCAAAATGTCATTTTGTTTTAACTTATTGCTGATCAAAACGCCAGACCATAGTGGCATCAGGTAAAGCCGTTTTACTATTAACGAAAAAAGCTCAGGACAATAAAAATTATTTTTTAAATCACCGATTTTATCATGATCTGTCTCGATTAAAACTTTGTAGTTTTCGATCAATTTATTGAAATACTTGCCGAACGGAGAACTTTGCCGAATTGTTTTGTCATTTTGGTTACGATTTTTATCATTCTCGAATTCGATCGATTTTAAAACTTTCTCTCTGATGATAACGGAATCGTCTTCTATTGATAAGATGTTTGTAATTGTATGTAAATTTCTTTTTATGATTTCCTCTCTGAGTTTTTTAATTGACAGCATTACAGACTGAGTTAATAATCTTTGATTAAATAGGTTATAAATTTCGATTAAATATTTTTGAAAATCGTTCAGGTTCGTTGCGTTTTGTAGTAAAGTCACACTGAAAAGAAACGTCTTAATTACTTTATTGTTTACATTTTTGTTTAATTTTCGAATGTCATCATTGATCATTTTCAAAAAATGCGTCGCACACAGATAAATTAAAGTATCAAATTTGTAGGATTTACATTTGTTTGTTAAAAACTCGAAAGCCCAGTCTAAGAACGCTGAAATATCACATTTGTTAAAAGCTTCTAAAACTGCATTTATCATCGCCCAAGAAAAATCAGTTACAATTATTGATGGATTATAGTCAAATTTATGTACTCGAATAACCTCTCTAATTGTTTCTAGATATTTTTTAATGTTGCTTGAAGAATGACTTGTTGTAAAAAACTCTGCCAACGGCAATATTGTTTTCTCATTAATGTCATGCATGACTAGACTGTAAAGAAATGGTTTGTTCTGTTTACTAATAGGTCTCATTAAACCACCAGTTGCGTCGAAATAAAGGACATTCTTAGTTGATTTTATAATATCCCACATTATCAACTTTTAAATTTTAAAAGCTGTTTATAAAAGATTTTTGATTTTTTTTTAATTTTTTAAGATAAACCTGTATGTCTGAAATCATCGAACAACCAAATGGAATTAGACTAATTTCTTGGACGAATCCTTTCAAAGATGTGTCGCTTTCTCGATGACATAAACGATCACACATGGTTTTACAAGCTTCAGCGTCAAAATATGTTTGATTCGAAAATCTTCTCCGATGAATATATTCGTGCTTTATTACCCGTAAATTTGAATTTTTTACCTTACTCAGCTCATCTTTATTCAAAAAAAAGAGCTGAATCTACTGTATTTTAATAAATCAACAAAGAAATATAAGACATACTTTTTTTATAACAAAAATCATTAGTTAGTACATTATGAATACCATCAGCCACAATATTAACTGCTAATTTTTTTCTATTTTTTCCTGTTATCCTCATTTTTGGATTTTGAAGCCTTTAAAAAATTTTGGTTTAAAAAACAATCCTGAAACTTTAGGGTATATAAAAATTAATTACTCATGATTTTCGTGTTTTATCCAGACTAAATTAAAAATGATTGGATCCTCAAAATTCTTTGCTTGTTCAAAGTTAACTTTTAGAAGACATTTTTTAGAAATATATTCAAAAGTTCCATTCCAGGTACCAAATCTCTTCTTTTTTCCAGAAAACCAATTATAACTACATGTGAACCAACACATTACACCATATTCACGTAATTTTTTTGAAACAATATCTGATATATATGATTTTCGAATGTAATCTCTCGGCTTGGATAAAACATTCTTTTTTAATTCTCTTACAATATCCAGGTCAATCTCAAAACGTCTAATCAAATGAGACTCATTCGAAACGATTGGATTAAGTTTTTCAATCACTAAGTTACGAAAGTTGCGACAATTTTTCTCCCATGTAATTTTAATGTATTGAGAATGCTTGAATTCATAAAAACCTTTCCATGCCAAGCAAATTCGCCCCCAGCAACTCATTGGATTACGTGGGCTTTCAGTAACATCGAGTTCGGACGAGTTATTTGACCTCAAAAACTCGACTGTTTTTTCGACTAGGTCTGAGATTTCAATCATTTTTCAATTTTTGTCTAAATAAGCTGAAGTGGAAAATGAAACTTTGAAATACGATTAAATTTTTTTTTTAAATACGATTATATTCTATTTTAGAGAAGATTTTACTCCACTCAATTTAATCACAAATTGATTTTAATGTTTTTTTTTTTAAGAAATTAAAAAAAATGTGTGATGGTCGTGTTAAATGGTCATCTTTATTGAAGGTCAAGAAGGTGAATGGTCCAAATACATTGATAAACACATTATTTTAAACTTTATTTTGTTATTCGACATTTTAAATAAATATTTTAAATTAATTGTTCTTTTAAATTTAGTCAAAAGACAAAGTTTTTCAATCAGAGAATACGTCTTTAAACGATTGGTCTTTTAAGGACCTATATGTTTTTACGACATGAATTTTGAAGACGAAATTCTATAAATCTTCTTTAAATTTTGTTTTGCTGTTTGAAAAGCTTTATCTTTAAATAATTTTAGATAAAAAAATCCAAAAATAAAAAAAAATGTTTTTAAAATATCAAGCCATTGAAAAAAGACTTCAAATCATCGAAAAAAATACCCGAAAGTTAATCGAGAAAATTGATTCTCTTTCGAACATTCAATATCAAAATAAACTTAAGAAATCAAAATCGTAAGACTTAATCCAGTTTGTTTTACAATCTAGCTATCACTTAAGCATTTTTTTTTTCAAAAAAGTTTTGACTCCTACTGGAATAACAAGAATAAAGCCTCTAAGAAAGTGATACTCAGAAATATCAAGTCACTAAATGATTTAACCTTCATCCATTTCGAAGAAAAACATATCGACAACGGCATTGTTTCAGAAAAAGGTTCTATGCAGGTTTCACTTAGAGGAAATTTAAACGAAATCGACTTAATTTCTGGCCATTTCAATTCGGATATTTTATTCGAACCTCTAAATTATCCGAAAATTGAATTCATTCAAAATAGAAACCCAATGTTTCCAGAAAAGATTCCAACGAGTGTCCATTTAAATCCAGCATGTCTTCAACAATTTTTTTTTAATATTTTCAATTCATTCACTTTTACAAGACAATCTTTTACCTTCGACACTAAGCTCCAAATAAATTTAATATCAAGGTAAGCTTTTAAATGAATATTAAGGTTTTAAAATTTAAGACGACAAATCAAGGATGTGTGACATTGTGAGAGTAAGGGTTAAATAAAAAGTTACATTTTGGTAAATTAAGAGTGTGTCTGAAAAAGACTCGACTCAAGTTTGACTGGTTTTGACCCGAGTCAAAAAACCATTACTCAAGGCATAATTTAAGCCTGAACCTTTTGATAAAGTCATTTGTTTGGTAATTCCACCGTTAAGAAGTTTTGTAACTTAACTTGAGTTTTAGTTAATTTTAAAAAGGGAAACTGAATTTTTAAGACATTTGGTAACACTGCAAAGAAATAGGGAACAACAAAAAAGCTTCGATCCTTAGCTTAACGATTTTAAAGATTAATTTAGCATAAAATTTTCTTATCTTAAGGTACATGCATGGAGAATTTCAAGTTTTTAATTCAAAAAAATCAGTTGAAAAGATTAATCGAAGAAATTCTAGAAGTTTAGCAGAATTTTCATCTTGTCGGCTTGCAAATGGAAGAGCATCTTCAATTAATGTGAAAAAAAAAATTATAGGTCAAATTTGTAGGTCAGTTAGACGATTTGGTCAATTGGATTTAACAAAAATAAGGAGTCAACCTGGGACGTCTACGTCACTTACGCCTGTTCTGTTACCATCCGATGAGTGTTCAATGTAATTTTTTTTCCTCAAATTTTAATAGTTAAAAGTAAAAGTATAATTTTTACAATAAAGGAATGTCAGCATATATGATAAAGATTCGACGAACGTAGTCGAAGAGCCTTCAAACGAAGTAAAACTCATCTTAAACTATTGATAAAAAATGAATTTAACAATTGTAATTAGATTTCTGATTTCAATTTTGTAATACAAAACGATAATAACTTATATCAATTTCATGTTGAACAACAAGAAAGCACAAATAGTTTTGAAGTTGAAAACATGTTCAGTAAGATAACAGAAATTAATTTTCAAAATGAGTCATTAAAAAAAGATTTGAATGAGCTTAAAGTAATTTTTTTTTATTAATTCAATTTTTCAAAAAATTTTGCGAAAAATATAACTAAGACCATAAATTTGATCGAAATTTATTGGAAAATTTTTGGTTAGTTTCAGTTTCCTCCTTTGTTTTTGACAACCTTAAAAAGTAAAAAAAAACATAAGTTAAATTAAACAATGAGTCCGATGTTATTTTAGCTATATTTTTCGATCTATTTAGTTTTTTGATTATGCTAAATGTCTTTTCTCATCAGCACTGTAATTCGACAGAGACAAACTAAAAAAGACCTACAAGATTGAACAATGTCCATTCTTTCAATGGTAAAGAATTTCTTCTTTATCATTTTTTTAAGCAGGATTTGTCAGATTTTCCTTGTTTGTACTTATCGAGAAAAAAATTTTTTCATCATCAAAATACTAAATAGAGAGGAAAAATATAGCAAAAAAACATGTATTTTAAACAGGTCTAATTTATTAAAATTCTGAATATCGCATTTTAGCATTCGTATTACAAGGCTCGAATCGACTTTGTAACGTCAGAGGATGAAAATTAGAATGGGGGTGAGTATTAGAAAGACTATTCTAACTCTATTCATGACCTTGCAAATGGTCATACTTATCATCATAGTCCTGTTAATCCTCTGACGTTATAAAGTCGATGTCAGCACTGTAATAGGATTGGCAAAATGCGATTATCAAAATTTTAAGGAAGTTTTTGAAAGACGATTTTCTGAACTAAAAAAGTGAAAATGTTTTTTTTAGGATTATGTTAAAAAAATGCGCAGAGAAAAAGATGATATAGTAAATAATCTAACTGAACAATACGAAAATGACATGTATAATTTTAAACAACGGGAGACGGAGCTTATACAAAATATAGAGCTTGTTAATAAACGACTTGCTGAAATAGAGAACGAAAATCAAATTAAAATATATCATAAGAATAACGAAATAGATGAACTTAAAAGATGCTTAGAGATTCAAACAGAAATAAGAAAAAAAAATGAAATCGACTTAATGTTGCTAAAAGATAAATTGGATGGAATCAATATTGTTTACAAAGAAAACGATCTTCTAAGAATTTCGAACGAAAAAAAAGATATTCAAATAGATGAATTAAAGCGGCTAAAAATAAATTCTGATGAAGAATATAATAAAACTGTAGATTTTTTACTGCAAGAGAAAAAGAGACAAGAACTGGAAACAAGCGAAAAGATAAGTATGTTAACAAAACTATCGTACGAAACGGAAAAAAACTATAAACAAATTCGAAAAAATATTGAAAAAGGCTATTCGAAAAAAATACAAAAAATAGAACAGGATCTTGAAGAGATGGTTAAAAAAAATGATGAATTACTCGAACGATCTCGAGCCTTAAACAACGAAATTTCAATAAAAGATAAAGAGTTGAGGAGTAAAAGTGATGAATTCGAGCGTGTTGTGTCAGAGAATGAAAAAATAAAGCGGACCTAATAAGGTACAAACACAACATTCGAAGCTTAAACATCGGCACCCTTGCCTCTGCATGTGAAGTACAAACCCTTAAAAAGCGTGTTGAAGAGTTGCAAAATGAGCTCGATGAAAAAACTAAAACTTACCGTGACGAGCTTGAATCGATAACACAACAAGCCTTAGAAAATGAAAAAAATAAAATAAACGAAAAAGATCTTGAAATTAAAAAATTAAACTCGGATTTTGAATTGTTACGTGACGAAAATCTAAATCTTAAACGTGACATTGACGAGAAAAAGCTTGCAAGTGACAAATCAGACCTTACTCTCGTTGAAAATCAAAAAAAAATAAAAGAACTAGAGCAAAAAGTTCAAGAAGCTGAAAAGGAGTTGAGATGCAAGAGTGATGAGTTCGAGCGTGTTGTGTTGAAAATGAAAAGATCAAAACCGACCTTGAAGAGTACAAACACAACATTCAAAGCTTAAACATCGGCACCCTTGCCTCTGCATGTGAAGTACAAACCCTTAAAAAGCGTGTTGAAGAGTTGCAAAATGAGCTCGATGAAAAAACTAAAACTTACCGTGACGAGCTTGAATCGATAAACCAACAAGCCTTAGAAAATGAAAAAAATAAAATAAACGAAAAAGATCTTGAAATTAAAAAATTAAACTCGGATTTTGAATTGTTACGTGACGAAAATCTAAATCTTAAACGTGACATTGACGAGAAAAAGCTTGCAAGTGACAAATCAGACCTTACTCTCGTTGAAAATCAAAAAAAAATAAAAGAACTAGAGCAAAAAGTTCAAGAAGCTGAAAAGGAGTTGAGATGCAAGAGTGATGAGTTCGAGCGTGTTGTGTTTGAAAATGAAAAGATCAAAACCGACCTTGAAGAGTACAAACACAACATTCAAAGCTTAAACATCGGCACCCTTGCCTCTGCATGTGAAGTACAAACCCTTAAAAAGCGTGTTGAAGAGTTGCAAAATGAGCTCGATGAAAAAACTAAAACTTACCGTGACGAGCTTGAATCGATAAACACCCAGCCTTAGAAAATGAAAAAAATAAAATAAACGAAAAAGATCTTGAAATTAAAAAATTAAACTCGGATTTTGAATTGTTACGTGACGAAAATCTAAATCTTAAACGTGACATTGACGAGAAAAAGCTTGCAAGTGACAAATCAGACCTTACTCTCGTTGAAAATCAAAAAAAAATAAAAGAACTAGAGCAAAAAGTTCAAGAAGCTGAAAAGGAGTTGAGATGCAAGAGTGATGAGTTCGAGCGTGTTGTGTTTGAAAATGAAAAGATCAAAACCGACCTTGAAGAGTACAAACACAACATTCAAAGCTTAAACATCGGCACCCTTGCCTCTGCATGTGAAGTACAAACCCTTAAAAAGCGTGTTGAAGAGTTGCAAAATGAGCTCGATGAAAAAACTAAAACTTACCGTGACGAGCTTGAATCGATAAACAAACAAGCCTTAGAAAATGAAAAAAATAAAATAAACGAAAAAGATCTTGAAATTAAAAAATTAAACTCGGATTTTGAATTGTTACGTGACGAAAATCTAAATCTTAAACGTGACATTGACGAGAAAAAGCTTGCAAGTGACAAATCAGACCTTACTCTCGTTGAAAATCAAAAAAAATAAAAGAACTAGAGCAAAAAGTTCAAGAAGCTGAAAAGGAGTTGAGATGCAAGAGTGATGAGTTCGAGCGTGTTGTGTTTGAAAATGAAAAGATCAAAACCGACCTTGAAGAGTACAAACACAACATTCAAAGCTTAAACATCGGCACCCTTGCCTCTGCATGTGAAGTACAAACCCTTAAAAAGCGTGTTGAAGAGTTGCAAAATGAGCTCGATGAAAAAACTAAAACTTACCGTGACGAGCTTGAATCGATAAACAAACAAGCCTTAGAAAATGAAAAAAATAAAATAAACGAAAAAGATCTTGAAATTAAAAAATTAAACTCGGATTTTGAATTGTTACGTGACGAAAATCTAAATCTTAAACGTGACATTGACGAGAAAAAGCTTGCAAGTGACAAATCAGACCTTACTCTCGTTGAAAATCAAAAAAAAATAAAAGAACTAGAGCAAAAAGTTCAAGAAGCTGAAAAGGAGTTGAGATGCAAGAGTGATGAGTTCGAGCGTGTTGTGTTTGAAAATGAAAAGATCAAAACCGACCTTGAAGAGTACAAACACAACATTCAAAGCTTAAACATCGGCACCCTTGCCTCTGCATGTGAAGTACAAACCCTTAAAAAGCGTGTTGAAGAGTTGCAAAATGAGCTCGATGAAAAAACTAAAACTTACCGTGACGAGCTTGAATCGATAAACCAACAAGCCTTAGAAAATGAAAAAAATAAAATAAACGAAAAAGATCTTGAAATTAAAAAATTAAACTCGGATTTTGAATTGTTACGTGACGAAAATCTAAATCTTAAACGTGACATTGACGAGAAAAAGCTTGCAAGTGACAAATCAGACCTTACTCTCGTTGAAAATCAAAAAAAAATAAAAGAACTAGAGCAAAAAGTTCAAGAAGCTGAAAAGGAGTTGAGATGCAAGAGTGATGAGTTCGAGCGTGTTGTGTTTGAAAATGAAAAGATCAAAACCGACCTTGAAGAGTACAAACACAACATTCAAAGCTTAAACATCGGCACCCTTGCCTCTGCATGTGAAGTACAAACCCTTAAAAAGCGTGTTGAAGAGTTGCAAAATGAGCTCGATGAAAAAACTAAAACTTACCGTGACGAGCTTGAATCGATAAACCAACAAGCCTTAGAAAATGAAAAAAATAAAATAAACGAAAAAGATCTTGAAATTAAAAAATTAAACTCGGATTTTGAATTGTTACGTGACGAAAATCTAAATCTTAAACGTGACATTGACGAGAAAAAGCTTGCAAGTGACAAATCAGACCTTACTCTCGTTGAAAATCAAAAAAAAATAAAAGAACTAGAGCAAAAAGTTCAAGAAGCTGAAAAGGAGTTGAGATGCAAGAGTGATGAGTTCGAGCGTGTTGTGTTTGAAAATGAAAAGATCAAAACCGACCTTGAAGAGTACAAACACAACATTCAAAGCTTAAACATCGGCACCCTTGCCTCTGCATGTGAAGTACAAACCCTTAAAAAGCGTGTTGAAGAGTTGCAAAATGAGCTCGATGAAAAAACTAAAACTTACCGTGACGAGCTTGAATCGATAAACAAACAAGCCTTAGAAAATGAAAAAAATAAAATAAACGAAAAAGATCTTGAAATTAAAAAATTAAACTCGGATTTTGAATTGTTACGTGACGAAAATCTAAATCTTAAACGTGACATTGACGAGAAAAAGCTTGCAAGTGACAAATCAGACCTTACTCTCGTTGAAAATCAAAAAAAAATAAAAGAACTAGAGCAAAAAGTTCAAGAAGCTGAAAAGGAGTTGAGATGCAAGAGTGATGAGTTCGAGCGTGTTGTGTTTGAAAATGAAAAGATCAAAACCGACCTTGAAGAGTACAAACACAACATTC
Source organism: Brachionus rubens (assembly GCA_022207745.1). Lineage (NCBI taxonomy): Eukaryota > Metazoa > Rotifera > Eurotatoria > Ploima > Brachionidae > Brachionus > Brachionus rubens. The sequence goes on along the minus strand of JAJVHD010000011.1, from coordinate 3,462,850 downwards.
AAAGCTTAAACATCGGCACCCTTGCCTCTGCATGTGAAGTACAAACCCTTAAAAAGCGTGTTGAAGAGTTGCAAAATGAGCTCGATGAAAAAACTAAAACTTACCGTGACGAGCTTGAATCGATAAACAAACAAGCCTTAGAAAATGAAAAAAATAAAATAAACGAAAAAGATCTTGAAATTAAAAAATTAAACTCGGATTTTGAATTGTTACGTGACGAAAATCTAAATCTTAAACGTGACATTGACGAGAAAAAGCTTGCAAGTGACAAATCAGACCTTACTCTCGTTGAAAATCAAAAAAAATAAAAGAACTAGAGCAAAAAGTTCAAGAAGCTGAAAAGGAGTTGAGATGCAAGAGTGATGAGTTCGAGCGTGTTGTGTTTGAAAATGAAAAGATCAAAACCGACCTCCAAAATACAAAAAATTTACTTACTATTTCTAAGGATGAACTCAGAGTTACCAAATCGAGATTATCAAGCCAGCCCTCTCAACCTCTCGAAATCAGTGTATTTGAATTAATTGATACGGTTAATTTATTCAAAGACAAAATTAATAAGAATGTTTCTTCAATAATTTTTGAATCGACTAGTTCTTCTTTTCCTTTTTCTTTTCATGAATCAATTGAAGACCGTTACAACAAGATATTTTGTAATTCTAATATGGAAGATGAAAACGAATTAATTCTCGAATATATTGACGAATCAGCTAACGGCTGTGCTTTTAAAGGATGTGACGGCTCTGGTAATTTAATTCCAGGATTAACAACTCACAGAGTGTAAGAATATCTCCTAATTTTTTTATTTTATTATTTTATTTTAAGTTTCAATTAAGGATTTCGAGATGTCCTAGATATAAAAATAAACTCGAAGAACTACGTTTGAAGATAAATGAAACGGCGAAAAAAAATTCAGGCACTAGTTCAAATAATGACTCGTTAAATAATCTATCGAAATTTTTGAATACGTTTAATGAAGAAATTACTGAGTTCATAGAAAGGATTCGAGCCAACGGGGCTAAAGAACAAGGTCATGAAAATATGAAAAAAAAATTTCTAGTTATTATTTCACAACTCCAAAAAGCTTTAAAAGAATCTGATAAAACACTTAAAGATGAACGGATTGAATTCGAAAATTTTAAGAAAAAATGTGAGAAAAAAAATTCTGATTATGAGTCTAAAATCAATCAACTGAAATTTGGATACAATGTCCCACCTAGTTTTGCTAACTGTTGTTGTGCTAGAAAAGTAAAATTTAAATTTGCCATTTAGTTTTCCGACTAATATTATGTGTTTTTTTAAAGGAAACAAATACTCTTCCGAGACCTGAGGAATTGTTTGAAAATTTCAGTCTGTTTAATAAGAAAATCGGAATTACGGCTGATGGTGCAAATGTTTATAGAGGTCCAAAAAAAGGAGTTTTTTATTTTAATCCAAGCGGAGGTAGAGAATACATCAAAGAATTTACAAAACTTTAGATTTTAAATTTGAACCCCTTGGTTTCACTGAATTTAATGGAATAATCATGTTTCGATTCGAAGGCATTTCAAGTTTTTCAATAATTGCCATCGTTACTGAATTTTGAAAAGCTTTTTTTTCTTTGGTATTTTAGATTGATCATCGTATCAAAGTCGAAAAATATAGCTTGGATTGTGTTGATATTTTTGTCTATTGAAGTATCAAACCGAAATCTTGATTCTCGAGTTAGTAAAAAGCAAGCTTTTGTGAAAGTTCAGTTTTCCAGGCAATATAGTCTTCTGTTGACATATGTTGGATCAATTTTTAAAATCTTTAGAGTCCTTATAGGGGATAAATGATTTTAGTAATTACTGAATTTTTAAAGACAATAAGATTGGTTCACTTTGGCTCCAGATGATTAATGCCTGGGAGACTCCAATGTTTTATTTTTGAACTTTCATAAAAACTTGACTTTTTTTCTAACATTGAGTATCTAGATTTTGGTGTGATTCTGAAATATTTCAAAAATATTCAACATGGTCTAATGTATATTTTTTTGATTTTGACTCATGGTTAATTTAGATTGACCAAGAAAAAGAAGTTGATCAATTTTCAGTAAAGATTGTGATAATTGAGAAGCTTGAATTGAAAAAAGAAAAGAAAATATTTGGTTTATAACTTTAAATTCAGTAGAACCAAGGGGTTCAAAGATAAATTTTTTCTTTATCCGGCTTAATTACTAAAAAAATATTATTTTACCTGTTTACAATTTGAAATCCATCCATTTGTTTTTTCTAGAAGATTTCTATTCATTTTAAAAAGTTTATTATTTTTTTTAATTTATTACTTTACACACAATTTCAATTTCAATATAAACCGATAGCTTTATTTAAAGTCCCTTTGAAAATTTAAAGTTCATTTTTAAGACTTAAATTTAAAAAAATTTTTAATCCGGATAAAGATTTTTTTTGAAAATTATTTGACGTTAAATAAAATGAAATAAAAATTGAAAGAAAAATTTACTCCTAAACCATCTATTAAATTTACTTTTAAACTCCTTCAAGATTTTTATTTCAGAAAAAAAATCTTTGCTTGTTAGTCTTACTTGGTGATATAGAGTGTGAATCAAGTTGGTGTTCATAATGGTTCATTTTTTCACATACTTTTTTGTCAGATTTAAGCCAGCTTTCTCAGCCTAATTAGTCTCTTGAAAAAGTCGACGAATTAAAAAATTTGGACATAAACAAGTCGATTGGTGTAGAACACAATCCAAAAAAATTTTCTTATCTTAAGGTACATGCATGTAGAATTTCAAGTTTTTGATTAAAAAAAAATCAGTTGAAAAGATTAATCGAAGAAATTCTAGAAGTTTAGCAGAATTTTCATCTTGTTGGCTTACAATGGAAGAGCATCTTCAATTAATGTGAAAAAAAAAATTATGGGTCAAATTTGTAGGTCAGTTAGACGATTTGATTTAACAAAAATAAGGAGTCAACCTGGGACGTCTACGTCACTTACGCCTGTTCTGTTACCATCCGAGAAATCCTTCAACAGCTCACCATCCCATCTTCCTTAAGTCAAGTTAACGTGATACTTATGGCATGAGAAAACTTTCAAAGTCCTTTTAACTTGGTTTTTAAGACCTTTCCTCGAATATGGTTCAGTAGCTTGGATTTCCTATCGCAAGTGAAGTGGTCAAATCAATTTTAATAGTAACAATCATATAAAGTACGTTAGTACTAGGCTCCGCGCTTTTTTAATAATAATAATAATAAAAATAATTTATCTTCTAGACCTTAAAAGTAACTTAAAAATAAAAAACAAAATTTTCTTAAAATGAAATAATGAAGATAAAAGAACCAGAGAAGAGAAAAGCTTTAAATGAGACACATGATTTAAATTAATTGTAAACTTACGATTGATTTATTGATTTTCGACGACTTGTATATTGTTTGGATGACACGCTCTTAAAAAAAGTTGAAAAAATCATCTGAATTAAAAAAAGAATGTTTACATCTTTATACCTGTCGTGTTTTTTTTTTAATTTCGAAATTAGTGTTTTAAAAAATATTTTCATAGCTAATTTTTTAATTTTCCAATTTTTGAGTCATACATTATGCAAAATAAAAAATTTAATTTCAATTTTTTTTTTAATTTTACAAATTTCATTCATATTTATTACTTTTTCTTTTTTCCTAGCTGAATTTTCATAACAAAACATTACCATAGAATTTAAATGAATAAAAATTTGGGACCATGTCCACCTCATCTGCCTACACAAAACTACATTATGATGGTGTAAAATTGTGTAAAATTTTGAAACATATATTTTTACACATTTAAAAATTAAAGATTTTTATTAGAATAGAATAAATATTTTTGATATTTTGGTATTTTGATATTTTTGATATTAGACTTAACAGAGCCTCGATTTTAGCTTCTTGCAGTCTAAAGTTATTGAATACTCAAATATAGCATTCATTCATACAAGCTATTAAAACGGAGGCGCAAGTAGTTTTTGATTTTTGGAACTCATGAAAATAAAAAATCTTATGGGGTTTACGGGGCTCTAATTTGTGAAATGAAATAATACAAAGAGACACTCTAAAAAGTTTAACGTATTTCTGGTTCGAACTTTTGAAATTTTTGCGTTACCCAGACACTTGAAGGTCTACACTGGTCTTTCACAATGCCCAAACAAGAAAAAATGCATTAACTTAGAAATTATTCGATAACAATTCTATTAAAATATAGTGCCAGTGAATTATCAGATGGACAAAATTTAAATTATTTACAGTAGATTTCTGAAATAAGTTGACACTCGGCCCAAGAATTTCGATTTATCGGTCAAAGTGAAAATTTACAAATGTAGAGGCCTTAGTCTTTCTTTGAATTTTGTGGATTTTGATTTTTTAGAGCGAACAATGTATTAAGTAAGTTGAAAAATAGCTGTAAAAACTGGGATCTGAAAACCTTCAAAACACTTTTAAAATCTCATGTTCGTCCAATTTTAGAGTATGTTGCACCGGTATGGAGCTCGTACTTTAAAAAAAAATAAAAAAGATTGAAAATTTCAGCGACGAGCAACCAAACTAGTTGCATCAATCCGTGTTAAGAAATATGGAGAAAGACTGAGCCTGCTTGATTCAGTTCTTCAACCATATTGATTGATTTCATCCGATCGTTCAGCCTTCATATTCAAGCTCTTCAGGTCCGGCTTGTTATAGAAGAAGGCAAAATCAACTAAACAGACAATTTGTCAGATCGTGTCCAACCCGAAGCAACTTTTAATCGAATAGAATCGTTCCCGAAGAAGTCAAAAACTCGAAAACCGTAAACAGTTTTAAGAAAATTTTGTCCTTAAGCTTATTTTTTTCACAAGACAACTTCTCTACAAGCTCTACAAGCAGTACAAAAATAAGTTTTAGAACATTCCAAGGATACGTTAATTACAATTATTTATTAATTTTAGGTTTTCAATAAAAAAATCGACTCAAGAGGTTAAATAAAATTTAAAACAAATAGAAAATAAAATAAAAAAAATTTAAAAAAAATTTAGACTCCTGAACACAAAATTCTACCATCTGAGAATAAACTTGTACACTTTGAGCATGAGTTCAACTCGGAACAAAAATCCTCTTAAAAACAAAAAAAAATTTTACTCAAATAGTTTTAGCAGGATGAACATTTAAAAAAGTTTACGTTGTATTAACGATGTTTGATTGTAATTGATTGTAAATCCCATACCAGAGAATTCATTATTCAAATTTAAACTCTTAAAGCTATTTATTACCAATAATTGCAATGGAATTGATGTCATATCTATTAATCCTGCAAATGTTAATTTCAAAGTTGATCTAACTAATCTATTTTCAAATTTTTTAAATTTAATCTAAAATTTAAAAAAAAATTATATTTTAAAATTGTTTACTTGTTCTGAACGTTATTTATCATTTGCAAAAAATTACTCTCCTTAGCCAATGCTTTTAAAGAATTCGACAATAAATCCATTAGCTATAAAAACAAAAAACTTTAGACCTCTTTTAAAATTCTACAACTCAAAAATACCTTTAAACGAATCGATTCTAATCTTGGAACAATTTGATCACTTGGAGTATTCAGAAAATCAATAAGAACTAAATCATTAAGAGTGACTACTATCTCTAGGTCATTGTCCAAAGAACAAAAATCGGATTGCTCATTAATTTTTGTCGTCTGAGCAATTATTTTAGTCGTTGTTGAAGTTGTTGGTGCTATCGTAGTACTAGCTGTGGTTATTTTGACTGTAGTTCTAGTATCTAAAGTTGTATCATAATCATAAGTTTCATCGGTATAAGGAATATCCGTATCATATTCACTAGGATCAGTGATATAATAATAAGAAGTCAGTATTTCTGTATAGTCGTAATAATAGTAATCGTCCGATTTAGTTGTTGTCTTTAAAGTTACTGGAATACTGGTTAAAAGTGTTGTTTTATCACTTCCGGGTGTTACTAACGTTTGAGCAGGTTTAGTTTGTACTTTGTCTTCATCTGTTGTAATATCAAAATATTGATCGTCTGTTGCCATATCTGTTTGATCTGTAAATATATCCGTCTCATATTCATCTTCTTTTGTTGTAGTTGAAGTTGTCAACGTACTAATCAATATCGGTTCGGTTTCGTTTTCTGTAAAATCATCAGTTAAATTTATTTGTGTATTAAAATCATCGGTTCTAGAAGATTTTCTTGTGCTTGTTGATTTAATGGTGACAACTTCGTTTTCTTCATCTAGATCTGTGGTATCAATATCGGTTGTATCTTCAAAGTTTTGAGTTGTTTTTGTTGTGATTGTCATGATTAATGTTTGAATTGTAGATTTTTTAGTTGTTTCTGTATCGTCACTAGTAAAAATGTCATCTGAAGTGATACCAGTAAACAATTCTGTTGTGGTTGTAATTTTAACCAATGGCGTTGTCTTTTGAGTCGTTAATATAATTTTTGTTGTTTCGTCGTTATAATCATCAGTAATACCATCTGTGAAATCATCAGTGCTTGTTGTAGAGATTGTAGGTCTTGTAGAAGATAGCATAGCTCGACTAGTTATTTTTGTTGTTTCGTCGTCGTTGATTGAAAAATCTAAATTATCCTGTGTAGTCTCAATTTTAGTTGCTTGTTCTTGGTCATCGGTAAAACCATTTGTCATTTCACCTAAATCATCATCTGTACTTGTAGTAGAGATGAATTTTGGTATTGTAGACGAAGCAATAATTTGGCTAGTAGTTTTAGTCGTTTCGTCGTCATTTGTAATTTCATCTATATCATTTTGAGTAGTGGTAACTTTCGTCGTTTCTTCCTGATTACCGTTAGTAAGATCTAAATTTTCATTTTCATCACTAGAAGTAGTCTTGGGCATAGTCGAAGTTATTGTCCCAGTGTTTAACTTGGTTTGGGTACTCTCATCATCACCCGTTATTTCAATATTTTCCCCATTGCTTGTTGAAGTTTTTGTTAATGTCGTTAAGGTCATGATCAAAACCGGTAATGAAGTTGTTTCTTTGTTCTCTTGGGTCAACGGTGTTGGCAATTGAGTGGTTTGTTCAGAGTCGGTATTTTCAAAATTTTCGTCTTCATTAGTAATTAATCTCATAAATCCAAAATCTAAAATATTTGTAATTCTAAATTTTATAAAGACCCTCGAATAAAAACTTTTCTTACCCCTTTTTTTAACTGTTTTAGAGTTACACGAACAATTAGCTTGGCCTACACTTCCAAGTTTAGAAATACAATATTCACAACCGACATCATCGCAAAGTTTTTCTAAACAACCAAAATTAAAAAAATTTAAAAAAAGTCATTATCATCAAAACTTTTGTGTTATCTGAATTTTTTTCCTGATATTGCTACATTGATTTACGACCTTGAAAAATCGTAAAATCATTTTTTCATGAGGATAAAGAAGTCATAAATAAAAAACCACTTGGATGAGAGATTTTCCACTTTTTGACTTGAAACTCTCAATCCTCGTATAAAAAAAAACCAAAAACATACGTAAATTTGAAATTTGAAAATCAGCTTTGATTGCTAAAAAGGGTGCACAAATATGTTTTTCCATAAGAGGATTGAGAATTTCAAGTCAAAAAGTGGTAAATCTTTAATCTAAGTGGTTTTTGATATTTATTACTTTATTCGTACCTAGTATACGAAAAATAAAATTAAAATAAGAAAAGTAATTCCTGGGATTCATGGAGAATCGTCTTTTGCTTAAGCAGATGCATAAAAAATATGGGTATTACGGGTTCCCGAGTTGGAGATGTGATTTAACTGCAAAATTTCCTTTTTTTGCCGTTTTCACTCGAGTGTAGCTTTAGAAAAAAAATTTTCCCCTCATCGATTATGGTTCCATCATCAATGGCAGCTTTTCACTTTTCATATCATATCTGAAAATCAGCTATATCTTTTTCAATCATGAGCACTAAAATGTTTGACCAAAGCACTGTAAAATTTTCCTGCAAAAAGCTGAGAGATTCAGCTAAAATTTTTAAGTAACAAATTCAGATAGCATCGAATTTTTGAATTTAATGACCTAATGTAATTGTTTATAAAAATATACGTCTTAATGAAGCATTATTTGATCTCAAAAGACTTTCTTCCGGCCAATAGAATTTTTCAAAATCGATTGATTTGAACACTTGATCAAACAAGGCCTGTAGTATGAATATATTCAAATAGTTTTCATTATTGAATTCGATGTAAAATTTCGTTCTTATTAAACTTTTATAAAAGAAATTTTCAATAAAGAAATTTTAAATTTTAAGGTAAGACTAAGGTATACCTTTTGTTGAAATTGTCGTTTGAGAATTCAACACTAATAAATATCTCGTTGTTTTCGGTCAGTAAACTTCGAAGAACTTTTTCCAACTTAAAAAAAATTTTTCTTAAAAATTGTTTTGTAAGATCTAAAAGATTCAAAATACTTGAACTCTAAGGTAGTATCTCAAAAGTAGATCGTTATGTTTTAAATTTTGAGCTATTACAAACTCATCCGAATTTGATAGAGCGAGCTCTGACGGTGAAGAGTATACAAAACTAACAGCATTGGAAACTTCTAAGAAATTTTTTCCATTCATATTTTCAATCTCGCTTTTAGAGCAATTAAAATTATTGCTAAAAGAATTCGAAGAGCAAAGTCTACAAAAAGCGTTGTTTGTAATCGATTTTTCATAGCATAGTCTCCAATCATATTGAACGGATTGGTTATTAAATTCACCGAATACCAGCGGACTACCTAGAAATATTTGGCTAAAATTAGTTTTAGTGATACCCAATGAGATTAACGATTGCAAGAGTAACAAATTATTTTCATCATATGTTTCATAATTTTTTTTAAAAATAAAATCCGAGCTCATAAAGTACTCTGTGTAGACTGAGCGTTTAGACGAAGTTCCTTTCTTTATCAATTTTATTCCATCAACACTTTCGAGTATATTTCCAATTGATGCCTTAAGTCCCAAATTTATCTAAACGAACAAAAATAATTTAAAATTTTTTATTTTTTTTTCAAATATTTTTACCCTTGTGAAGACATCCTGTAATGTTTGGTTCATACTTGTAATCACAAAACTAATTTTATCAATAAATTGTGGATCATTTGTTCGAATAACAGAATAATTTGAACAAGTCACTTTGTATTCCATCATATTTGCAACTCTAAAACTTAACAAACTGTCCGTTTCAGTTATGTTTAAGTTCTCTGTCAAGTTTCCAATGAGGAGAGCTAAATTTTTGAACGTTGAATTTTTAGATTTTTGATTCTCAAATAATTTTGAACACACAAAATTGGCTTCACTGATTGTTGAAACACAACTATCACATGCTTCAAAAGTACCACTCAAGTCATCAGCGTAGCACAGTGACTCTTTAAAAAAAATTTAGCTTAAGTTTTTGACAAGAGGCGCAGTTATGGTTAAAATAATTACGATTTATAATTGCATTCGGATTTTTTCTAAGTTTGTCTGTTATGTTGTGGCCAATGTAATTCAGATTCAGAAGACTAAATTTATTTGCAACGTACAATTGGAGTATGGTTGGATTAGACGTGTTTGTTAAATTTTGATCAATTCTAAATAAAATCGATGCACCAACGTCAATACTTAAAAATTTACAAATTTTTAGAAATAAAATAAACTTTTCGAATGAGACAAAAATTACCAAGTTCCGTTAGACGACAACAATTCGTAATATAATTCATCATATTTTGCAACATTACCAAAAAGACATAATAAATTTTCAAAAATCTTAAAAACCAAAAAAGGCAAGTTCAAATATTATTATAAGATTCTTTTCTTTAGAAATAAGTTTACCCTCCAAGCGATATCAAATAATTCACTATTAAGAATATAAGTTGAATTTAGATATAAAATTTTGCTTCTATTAAACCCGTCAATTGTGAACGAATTATTTGAACTTCGACATATTGTAATGATGATAAAAGTCTGCACATGAAAAAAAGACCCGACTTCGTTTACATTAATAGGTGTCAATGAACCACTTGTTGTATTTAGATTCAGTCTTGTTGTTGGACTAGTATTCGAACTTGAAATTGGACTTACCGCTGGACTTGATAGTAATGTTGTTGTCTGAGGAGTTGGTGGTCTAAAAGGTTCAGTTGATATGGAAGTTGTACTAGTACTGGTACTGGTAGTAGTAGTGGTAGTTGAATCCGTTGTAGACAATATTGTTGAAGGTGTTGATGGTCTTGTTGAAGTTTGGAACCTGGTCGAGCTTGACTCGGATAAAGTTGATTCCTCAGTTAACCTTGTTGTTATTGGGGGTGTGGTCGAAATCATAAGTCGAGTACTTGTCGTTGGACTAGGGGTTGTTAGTCGGGTCGAACTTGAAAATTGAGTGCTTGTTCTTTGGGTTGTTTGACTTGAAATTATTCGAGTCGTAGTTTGAGTTGTTGGCCCTTATAAAAAAGATCTTAAAAAACAAAAAATTCAAATTAGAAAAGAGTTAAAAATACTTGTGGTTGTTGTCTCAGTGGGAGCTGAAAGTTTTGAAGTTGATATAATTGATGTTTCAACGTTTAATGAAGTTGTAGGTATAGGCGGAATAGGTGAATCAGTTTTTGGTAAAGTAAACCCGGATGACGAACTAGTGTTATTGTAGTTAAAGGAGCTCACTGAAAATGTTACGCTGGATGTTGTAGATTGTGGTATAGTACTCAAATTAGGTCTACAATTATTATCAAAAGTACAATTCGAGAATAAGCAATCATCATCAGGATTCAAACATTCAATCACTAGATTTAAAAAAAAAAATTGAAAATTTCTTTTTGAATACCTGGACAACAAAATAGTTACAGTCATAAGGTGTTCCGTTACAAAAAATCTTTGGAATATCAAGGTAATCTACAAGTGGTGAATTGATGGCATTCTTAATGAAATGAAATTCGATTATCGAGGAATTCATTTGTTTGATAAAATAGTCCGTTCTTATTGCTGGGTCATAAATTCCATAGCTCACATTCAAATATGGCGTGATAAAATCAAAGTTCCCAATAGACTCTACTTGAATGTAAGACAATTCAAAGCTTTTAAAGTATGAGCTAAAAAGCTGGCTGAAAATATTTTGATACTTAAAACAATAAAATTTTAAATTTGAGAATTTTTTTTTAAATTTATTTTTTTACTATTTGCTCTAGAGTTTCGTAAACATTGAGATTAGTTTGTTGGATTACAGTTATATTTTGTTTTAGATTAGTTAATAACAAATTTCCAAATTGATCTTTTTTGACTGGTATTTTACAAAATTTTTCGAAAAGTAAATAACCAAAAATTACTTTTTAGAAAAAAAAAAGATTTAAATTTCTTCAATGTAATTTTTTTTAATGACTTACATTCAGATGGTTTACTTGTAGAGCCAACAGTGCTTTGTCTTGTGGTTTGTGTCGTTTTTTTACTCGAATCATCATCACCACTATTTAGATCACAGTTTACATTTATAATACACTGATCTTTTTTGCATTCTGTCATAGAATTCGTTGTATTACATACGATTACTTAAAATTTAAATTGAGTTTTTTTTTTGTAAATTTAATCCTAAAGGTCTTAAAAAGTTACTATTGATAGTCACATTGTTACAATTATTAATTGAATCAATGTCTAGATAATATTTTAAGCCCGTGTTACTGGCAAATTTTATGAATGCTGTTTCAATATTTGATGAATTAAATTTTCTCTTCAAGTCGTCAACTGTTTTGTTTTGTTCTTTTAGATTGAATGTTATGTTCATGAAAGGCGTTATTGAGTATTGACCTGTAAAGTTGTCAACTTCGAGTAGCGTCAGTTGTACAGTTTGAAAGTCTATGCCGAAAAATTCTTCGAAAACATTTGCATACTAAACAAAAATTTTTAAAAAATCTTCAAAATTGAAATTTTTTGCGATAAAGAGGTGTAAATTATCTTCAAGTTGTGAAATTCTCTAAGAAATTACCAGCTAAAAATAAAATAGAGTCTTAAAATTAACCACTTACAACTTCGTATAATTTTTCGAAAAAATTCAAACCAGGCAAGTTTATGTTAGACTGGCCTTTTTTCAACTCTTCAACTAATTTTGAACCGTTTGAATCTCTCTTAATCGGAATTTTACAAAATTTATTTATTTCCATAAAACCATTAATAACTGTAGGGTTAATAAAAATTTTATAAAATTCAACTTATTCCACTAAAATATAAAATTACTTGAAGCACTCGGTTGAGTAGTTGGTCTTGTTGTGATCAGAGTAGTTCTTTTAGTTGAATCATCTTCACCACTATTAAAATCACAATCAACGCCAAGTGTACACGTAGTCTGATTTTTACAAGTTATTTGATTATTTGTTTCATTACATTCGGTCGCTTAAATAAATTGACTTAGTATGTTGTTTTCTACAAAAATAAAAAATTAATTTTACTTTTAATTGGTGTGCCGTAACAACTTTCATTATTCATTGTTTCTAAATAACTTGATAACCCATTACTATTGGCATATTGGTTAAAGGTATCTGCATACTGTTGAGGGATTATCTTACTAATCAATTCAGAAGCATTTTTTGACGAATTTTCAGATTTTAGAGTCAAATTAATGTGTGGAAGAATGTAATAAGACAACGAACCATATTTTAGATTTATCTCATTAAGATCAACATTCTCTAAATACGAATCGTAAATTGTCTTGAACACAGAGTCGTACTTAAAAAAAATTATCTTTAGAATTTTTTTCGTTAAAAATAATTCGCTTTAGAAATTACTGTTTTTCTAAATGCACTAAAATAATCAAATTGAGTCTGGGTTACGAATGTTCTGTTATTTTCCAATGCAGATACCAAGTATCTTCCTAATTGATTATCTTTAATACGAATTTCACAAAGTTTTTCAATTGATATATAATATCGTTGTGCTTTTTAGACAAAAATCTAAATTTTAAATTCAAAAAAAAATTTGTTTTGAACAAGTTACTTATTTTTATTTCGGGTATTGAAATGGTTGTCAAAGCTCTTGTGGTCAAAATTGGTATTAAAGTTGATGAATAACTTTGACTACAGTCTTGATCAATTTTACAAAAAAATATTGAACAATTTTGTTTGCTGTTGGGGTCACAAAAACTCGCTGAACAAAAAAAATCTTAAAATTTTTTTTTAACTTGTTCTAAAATGTTTAAAAATACCATTTATAGACGCTTTTGAGCAATTGTTTATAGCTTGTATGTCAATATAATTTCCGAGTTGAGTATTAACATTCTGAAAGGATGATTGAATATTTGTTGTGTTAAGTGTTGACGAGAAATTTTTGAGCGGATTTGTTGATGGATCGTAACGAAAAGTTATATTTAGAATAGGACTTAGTGTGTATAGATTCGTTTGATCATCGAATTCAAAACCAAAATTTTTCAAATCAATATTAAAGCTATCATTAATCAAATTTTTAAATAGACTGTAATACTTAAAATTAGAAATTTGTAAAAATTAAATTAGCCTTGATTCAAAATAAATTGTTACGATTCTATTAAAATTTTCAAGAATATCAAAATTAGTCCCTTCTATTCGAGTTTTATTTTTTTGTAAAGAATCAACTAGCAAGTTTCCATTTGAATTGTTTTTAATCGGAATGCTACAAAAACCAAAAACAAATATATTTCCAATCCCAACTAGAAAAAAAAAATCATTTTCTTTTGCTTAAAATCACGTTAATTTTGGTTATGTACTTATAGCTGGATTTGTATTTCCACTTGAATCAGTTGAACCAGAAAGGTAAAGCGGAATAAGAGCAAGAGCTATGATTATACCAAGCAGAGGTAGGCTTAGCAAAAATCCGAATACTCTTCTTCTTGCCTGTGGCCAACTTTAAATACAATTTAAATTAGAAAACATTATTGCTTAAATATAAAGCTTACCTTGCAGGCAAACAGGGGATTCTTTCAAAAGGTGAAAGAGCCTTTCCAAATACGCCATCATCGATATTTTCACATATACTGTCAATTGGATTATTGCTTTCATCCGAAGAAGACATTTTTAAAATTTAGTTTTTTAATTTAAAAAAAAAGAAGTAAATTCGTCTTTTGAATGGAACATGTTATTTATTTAAGTAAACTCCCACTTATGTTTTGAGATGGAAATGACATTTTTTTGATTTTAATGGAATAAGATTCTTCTTTATTTTTGTCTAATCATTCGAGTATAAATTCTGCCATTAAGTTTAATTAAGTATTTCGCAATAACAGAAATTTTGCATGATTCAAACTGATTTTTTAAAAGTATTGATTCATAACTCATGTATTTCAAATCAAGCTTCATCTTCGTGATGCACCAAGAAGGTTTTCAAATTCCAAAGTATTCCTTTAGAGACATTTAATTGCGTACTGAACCTAGCCTATATTTTTTATTTTTGATAACATGGAAGCATCCAAAAAAGAAATATTGATTTCGAAAACAAGAAAATCAAGATGCCACGATAACAGATAATTGACAAACGGTAGAACAAATGCACAAATAACATAAAGTATTTATGTTGTAGAAATAGTTTAAAAATTTTAGAATCGCTATTTTATTGTTAAAAATGAAATTTCGCGTTCATTTAATTTTGTCTGGACCTTCTCATGATTTTTCCGAACGTCTTCGAAAATTTTGAAAATCCCCGAGAAAATATGAAATGATCCCGATAATGCCAAATATGATTTTAATGGCACTTTAAGTAAAAATCAATTTCAATCGGTGTGTCATCAAATTTCTAATGTGAATATTTTTTTTGATTCTCTGAAAATTTCAAATCCGTTATACATCCAGACATATGTACCCATTAATTTTATGGTATTGGGCGGATTTGGGTTACGCAGTAATTCAGGTTTTGGGTTCGGATAGGGTACGGGTTACCCAGAATGTCTATAACCCAATATTTCAGGCCCGAACTCAAAACCCCGAATTTTTCGGGTCACTTATACCCACCCAATACCTTAAAATTGGGGAATCATGTCTGTGTATATCTTATTTTTTGTCGTTGTTTTTTTTTCTATTATTTTTAATATGAGAAGTGAATATTATTCACAGCGAATTACTAATTTTGAAAAGGAATATTTTTAGAATTTAACTTTTAGCTTTTTCAGTCTTTTTTGAATCAATTTTGGAACATCTCTTTCCTTTCTCTACTGTTCATTTTTGATATAAAGACTTTAATTATTTTCATTTATGAATTGATGGCTCAAGAAATGTCAAAAAATTTATATTTTAAACAAGCTAGTTATTTTAAAATGACACGACTGCTGCTTTTTAAAGTATTCCGTGACTTAAATAGATGTATTCTTATTTAATTCAAAAATAAAAGAACACTCAAATTTATTATTAGATATTGATTCGTCTTTTGTGAAAATAGACAAATTCCACTTGATACAAGTATCAATTACAATTTATTTTGTTTATTAAATAATTAATAATTGAAATACTTGAATCGAAGTTTATACTTAGGCAATCGATTTTAATCAAAACCTATTAAGTCTAAAACGAGATATATGTCTTGAAATAAATATTATGACTTCATTTTTTTTTTCGATTTGCATCCAGTGAGTGCTTCAAGATATATGAAGAAAAAGAAAAACTTATTTAATAACCAGCTCAAGGGCTCTTGGAGTCTTATTTCAAAATTACTTAAAGAGTAAATAAACAAGTTTAATTTGATACCATCGTGTAGATTTGGATATTTTTATGTCGAAAAATATCGTCATCACGTTGTTAAATGTTTCAAAACATCAAAAGCCAAAAATTCTGTTTAAAAATTTTTTTTCTTCGTTAACATAAATAATTTCAAGGAAAAATGAGGTATTCCTAAAAAAAAAATAAAATTTTGATCTTTGTGAGTAATATTAAAAGGGTTTCAATTGCATCGAGTCTGTAAAATCAATAAATTAGAAACGTTTTATTCTTATGAAATAATGGTTTAGGTAATATTGTTTTTATTAAAATTTAGATTTCAAAGAGATGATTAAAATATTTGAAATGTCAAAAACATTTAAGATTTCCGAAACAAAAAAAAATAGAATGATTTTATAAAAATAAAAAATAATTTAAAATAAAATAGCTCTATTAATTTTAAATTTCAAAAATTCTGTGTAATCTATCAACACGTAGTAATCAATTTTTTAAAATCATACAGAAAATTAACAAATTTAAAGAAATCTAGAAAGTATCTGCCTTTTTTTAATCGACAAACGAGTAGAAGCTTCTTCTTCATACCAATGGTTTATGTAAGTTATAAGAACAATCTTCGTTTTACGATATCAAGATTTTAAAATGAAAATCCAATGAGATTTATTTTTATTGTTATAAAATTTTTTAAAAGCTTTAAAAAATTATTCATTTCAATTAAATTTTTTTTCAAAGATAAAAAATCCGTACAAAAAACAAGCAGGAATTAAGACATACGATTTCAGTTTTTTAACATAATTCAAATTTGTTTTCTAAATGTAATCGATTTATGTCATTTTACTTTAACATTATGTACGAAGCTTTGTTAGATAATTAGTAGTAGTAGTAGTAGTAGTAGTAGTAGTAATACTGCAGTAGACAATTGTCTATACTAACGCTTTATCGCGTTTAGCCCTGAAAGAGCCGTGGCAGTCGTTTCTTTGAGCAATTCCAAAAACTTCTTTATCAACTATTGACTTAAAAGCATTGATTGACTTTGTATTCACCGCACTCGTCGATAATTTATTCCATACTTCAACTACTCTGTTTGTCAAAAAATTGTAGCGGTACAATCCTCTACGATTTATTTCTCTCACCAATTTTTTATCGTTTGATCTTCTTAGATTGATAGACAAACTCTTAGCTAAATTAACCCCTCTCATCAATGTTATGTCTTCAAGCTTGTGGACAATTTTGAACATTTGAATCAGATCACCTCTTAAACGTCTTTCTTCAAGACTCAATAAGTTCAAAACACCGAGTCTTTCTCCATATGGTTTCTCTTCAATCGCCTTCACCAATTTTGTCGAAAGTACTTTTAATATTTTCAGATTTTGTTAGTATAACTACCGTAATCCCCCGCAAGTCTGCCCGTGGGGGAAAAACAGATTTTGACCCTCAGTTTCAGTTCTCAAAAAAGTTCAAGTTTGATAAAAAAAGATATTAGCAACTAGTTTTAACTTTACTGCAAACAATATAACAATTTTTTTCGTATCAAATATTCCCATCTTATCGCTACTAATGTGCATTAGGGAGGGGGATTGTGCGGGCGATTACGGTAGCATTTGATTTTGTGGTTTTGATTTGTGTTATGAACTACTGATGAGTCCAAAAAAGGACGAAACCGGTCTAGTTGCTACACGGTCAAAACTACTATTGTTTGAATGTAATCGATTTATGTAGAATATAGTCTCGAATAAGCTTCTTCTAAGAATTTGTACTGATTTATCACGAATAATTGATGTTTTGGTCTCACAGCGGGGACGAGTTCGGAAAAGAGAGAGAAACGAATAAATATTTTCGAATTTTTTATTGGAAAAAAATGTAGTTAATATAATGAATAAAAATAACAAAACTATGTTCAGTTTAAGAAGAAATAAGATGAATATCTAAGCCTATTTTTTACCTTTCGGGTAATCAGCAGTTTGTTCGATATCTTAATTATTATCACTCGAGAGCCAGTGATTTGGGACCAAGGATTTGTTTCTCGATGTACCGACTTGGTTTATTTAAAATCATTTGATTGTGATTCTTGCAAAAATGTGAAGTTCCGTTCTTAAATCCAAGAACTATATAATACTCTTACATAGCCTTTCTTTGAAGTGGACCGAAAACCTCTGAAATTTTAGGACAGAACGCTGATGGATGTAAGATCTAATGATCTAAAAATAGAAATGGCGACTTTATAAAAAAATAAAAATGTTTAGACATTCACTTGAAAAAACACTGTCCAAAAAATTTTCTCTAATCAGAGGACGTTAATTTACTTTAAAAGTTTAATTCTTGGAGTATGTTTTCATAGAAAATATTATAAAAGTCTTCAAGCCTTCATTCTTTTACTTATTTTTTAAAATATTTTGATTTTTAATTAGAAAAAATCTTTATAACCCAAAACAAGTTTATTTTTTTTAGACATGTTTGTTTTAGTTATAGTAATTACAACTAATTGAATGCATATTATGTTGTTTAACTAAATTTCGGAAAGAAATTCTTAAAATTTACTAATTTAGGATATATTTTTTCGAGCTAGAACATTTATTTTAATATAAACCCTTTAAATATTTATAAAAATTATCATCGTTAATCATCTAATGATAACAAGAAAGAATTAAAAGGAGAGGGTTAACAATTTTTTCTAAATGACAATACATATTGCATGATGCATATTTCTACGATTAGGATTAGGTACATCTCAGAAATTAGTTTTAAGTAAATCAGGGTGATAAAAAAATTCAAGTCATCTTTCAGGATTTCTTGGAACAGTGCTATAAAATTATAATTGTTCACCCGAAGGTACATAAGTTGCTCAAAAAAACTTTATTTCATTTTTATCACATTTATATAGTGTTGGGAGTCGTCTAATGAGCCAACTGGTCTAAAACATGAATGGTAAATTTTCACACCAGGTGCATAAATTTCAATTGAAGATCTTTTAGCCTGCTTCAAAATGGTATGCTGGGTATCTTGATAGGGTTATTCCTTAATGAGAAAAATGGATTTAGTTTCAACTGAAAATCGTTTTTAAATTCAACTAAATCTTATTAATTCTTTGGAAATCATCCTACAAAGACACCTAGGCCATCATTTTGAAGCTGACTAAAAGATTTACAATTGACATATATGCACCTGGTATGAAAATTTACCGTTCATGTTTTAAACCAGTTGGCTCATTTGACGACTGCAAACCCTACATTTATAATATGACGAAAGCTGTATTTTTAGTAGTGTTGGGTGTAGTTGCTTACGTGTGGGACATTAACTAAGGAATCGTTAAAGCAGACGAATCAGTATCCGGACTGTCTTTTATTGTAAAGAATCAACTAGCAAGTTTCCATTTGAATTGTTTTTAATCGGAATGCTACAAAAACCAAAAACAAATATATTTCCAATCCCAACTAGAAAAAAAAAATTATTTTCTTTTGCTTAAAATCACGTTAATTTTGGTTATGTACTTATAGCTGGATTTGTATTTCCACTTGAATCAGTTGAACCAGAAAGGTAAAGCGGAATAAGAGCAAGAGCTATGATTATACCAAGCAGAGGTAGGCTTAGCAAAAATCCGAATACTCTTCTTCTTGCCTGTGGCCAACTTTAAATACAACTTAAATTAGAAAACATTATTGCTTAAAGATAAAGCTTACCTTGCAGGCAAAAAGGGGATTCTTTCAAAAGGTGAAAGAACATCTCCAACTACGCCACCAAAGATATTTGTGGCGTAGATATTACTTTTATCCGAAGAAGACATTTTTAAAATTTAGTTTTTTAATTTAAAAAAAAAGAAGTAAATTCGTCTTTTGAATGGAACATGTTATTTATTTAAGTAAACTCCCACTTATGTTTGGAGATGGAAATGACATTTTTTTGATTTTAATGGAATAAGATTTTTCTTTATTTTTGTCTAATCATTCGAGTATAAATTCTGCCATTAAGTTTAATTAAGTATTTCGCAATAACAGAAATTTTGCATGATTCAAACTGATTTTTTAAAAGTATTGATTCATAACTCATGTATTTCAAATCAAGCTTCATCTTCGTGATGCACCAAGAAGGTTTTCAAATTCCAAAGTATTCCTTTAGAGAAATTTAATTGCGTACTGAACCTAGCCTGTATTTTTTTTTTTGATAACATGGAAGCATCCAAAAAAGAAATATTGATTTCGAAAACAAGAAAATCAAGATGCCACAATAACAGATAATATAAGTAAGATCTAATGATCTAAAAATAGAAATGGCGACTTTATAAAAAAATAAAAATGTTTAGACATTCACTTGAAAAAACACTGTCCAAAAAATTTTCTCTAATCAGAGGACGTTAATTTACTTTAAAAGTTTAATTATTGGAGTATGTTTTCATAGAAATATCATAAAAGTCTTCAAGCCTTCATTCTTTTACTTTTTTTTTAAACCTTTTACTTATTTCTTATTTTTTACCTAAATATTCTTAGCACACTTTGCTTTCACTACTAGAGTCTAAAGGTTACGGCAATTCAAAACTTCCACGCTTTCAAAACTTTTTTTTTGACCCCCCTCCTCTAGTTTTATAAAAAAAGAGTAAGTTGATCATCGTTTTTGACCGATTTCTCAGCTTTTTGATCATGAATCATATATAATGGGCATATATTCTGAAAGCGCATTTTCTAAGCTACAATATAATATGTTTAATGTTGCAGGAAAAAAATGGTGTTTATTTTTTCCTAGGAAAAAAGCGGAAAAATGTGCATAATTCCAATTAAATCGAATCTCGTCCTTCAAAATACCCATTATCCCTAATTTTTACTATAGATTCTAAAACTAGACAAAATTCTGAACAAAATTTTGGGTTTAGTTTATTCGTTTTCGTTTTACTTTTTGTACAGTAAAGGCCGAAAAAATTCACAAAAATCAAAAATCACTAAGATGAGGAAATTTGGAATTTTTGACCAAAAATTCGTAATCCTCGTGCAAGAAAGCCTGAGAAAAGATACATGGATTATTTATAAAAAGATTTTCCAAATTTTTCAAAAAATTACCCAATTGGTGCCTTTTACAGCGCCTAAAATCGACTTTTTAAACGAACAAGCTCTTGAAGAGAAATATGTTTTTATAGGTTTTCTTGCACGAGGATTACGAATTTTTGGTAAAAAATTCCAAATTTCTTCGAACAAGGGAATACGGTAATTAATTCATCCTAATGAATTTGTGATTTATAAACTGATTTTTTTATGGTTGTAAATATTTAAAAATTCCGATTGTTTAAACTAAATTTTTTTTCTAAAGGTTAATTTTAAGATGCTCTACATCCAAACGAAACTGATTAAAGATTTTATTCTTATTCACATTTACTCGTGAGGCATTTCGAATAAAAAAACAAAAACTAACTAAAAAGACAAAAAATAAAGTACAACGCCCAATTTTGATATGTCATAAAATAAAAAAAAAACGCCCAAAAGCAAAATAACTTCTTTTCGTTTCAACTTAAATTTTCTCTTTTTTTTGTATTGTGTTTTCGGTATTCGAATATCATTTTGATTTTTTTTAAAAGTAAAAGAAAAACCTGATTTGCATTAATGAAAAAAAAGTATTTCTAAAGTTGTAAAAATACAACTTTTAATCCTTGTTTATTTACTTGTTTTTCTATTTGGTCTTAAAAAAAAAATTTATTTTTACTATAAAAATTGACTTGTTGAATTTTTTTGTGGGGCATTCAATTAGCGGAAAAGTTGTAAATCAATTTCTTACTCTTAAAAATAAAATGATTTTATTTTTTTATTTGGCATAATCAATTGTTAGTTGAATTTCAGCATTTCAATGAAGCAAAAAAGAATCTTATCTCTCTTTATTGTGAACCTTTAAAATAGTTTAGTGCATTTTTGTTTTAAACTTTTAACAAAGCAGTTTGAATTAATCGATTAATGAAACTCGTTAATGTCCAATATTACAAAATAATTTAGGCGTTTTCACAATGAAATATATATATTGATTACCATTTATTGGATATTAGTATTTAATATGACTGGAAGACATTCTCATTCAAATTTCGCAAATACTTTTAAAACAAATGATATAATCGCACTCAAATTCTTAAAAGTGTATGCTAAAGTATCAATTTAAATCATTAATTAATTTTATCCTAAATAAAAAAAAGAAACTTTTTTTTCTATTCCTTTGAGTTATTTTTGTGACAATTGAAAGAGAATCTCATAATCAATTAGGACATAGCCTTCATGAAATTAGAACAAAAATGCCTTTAAAAAAAACTTTATTTTTCTTAAATACACATTTTTTTGTTTAAAATTTGGTTAAATAAATATTAATGCAGTTGAAATTTATTTATTTTTTGTTTTGTTTTCTTATTCCTTCAATTCTTTATTTTTAAAAAAGAAAATCGACTGAAAATATTTCAAAAAAAAATTGAGACTTAACAAAACAGTTTATCTAAATTTCAGTCGCCTTCACCGAACCCTTTAGAAAATCGATTTCTGATTGCAAAGCTTCTATTTTCAGTGAGCCTGGAATTATTAATAAATAGAGTAAAATGAATTTTAAATGGTCAAGTGGCAGTTAGTTTTAAATAATTCTTTTTTAGAACAAACCTGTTTTAGTCTATACTTTATTTTTAAGTTCAATAAGTCTTAATTTAAAATTTAAGTTCGAAATTTTAAGAACATTTAATTTGACGCAATTTTAAGTCGAACAAATTTTCTAAAATATGATCGTCAATTTTAAAATACTGTTTTCAAACGGACACCTAAGACTTATTTTCCGAACGAAATGATATTTGGTTCTTCCTTTTTTTAATAGTCTAAATTTATTAGGGTTGGTAAGCGAGAAAATTTTGCAATATTTATACAGATTTTCTTAATTCCCGGAACTAACACAAAATCGGAAAAAACGAATTTTTCCATTAGTTATTTAAAAAATTAGAGCATTACGACATTGAGAGTATTGGAATAAGAAATCCAAACCATAAAAGAACCATAGAAACATAAGTTTAGTTAACAAGTATCATTGTTTCAATTTTCAGTCCCAAATTTTTTAATAATTGATGGGAGACTTCAATTCTAATATGTAGATTTAATCTAAGACCTAAGTTAGAACTTTCTAACATTGCCGACTTTTCAACTCCTCCTCAAATTCAAATCAAGTTCAGTTGTGTCACTTTTTATTTATATCACTGCTAAATTCAAGAAAAAATTTGAAACAAATGTAATTGAACTGTATGAACATTTTTGGATCTGACTTCATTGGTAAGAATATTGGCCTTGGCATCAAAAAATATGTTTAAAAATCTAGTTTGAAAGATAAATTCCAAAATTTTTCTGAGATGTAAATTTTAATTTCAACTAATGGAGAAATTTTTTGTTAGAAAATCTTTAAGTAATGTATTTTTTTAATCAGTTATCAAAATAATCTTTCGTTAGGTATAGCTAAATTTGAAATTTACGACGAAACCTAAAATACGGCACCCGATGGTACTAAGTAACTTACGTAGCATAAAACATGTTTACCATTAAACACTGCAAGATTTCGAGGTTGGTAAAACAAATATGACACCCAGCATCATTTCTTGTAAAACATCTATTCTTATGGTATCCCGTTTTGTCATTAAATTAACCCTCCTCAAAAATGTGTTTCCTTAAAAAAGTTCATTATATTTATTCAATTTTCAATCAAAAGGTTTACGGTGATTATTGACACCGTTATTTATTCAGAAATTAGTGTTGCCTCTGATTTTCAGAAATTCTTAAGAGGAAAGATTTTTTTGGAATGGTTATTGTACTTGTAGGGAATTAAGTCAAAAAGCTGCGTAAACATTACAAATTATTGAAAGCGAAATATTTGAAAGCTGCTTTTGAATATATGGTTTTATATCAATAAGAAGTAGCAGTAGTATAAGTAAAATAAATTTTAACTTGAAAACAATTTCAAGTGAACTTATAAAGCTATCGCCTAATTCTCTGTGAATTTTCCTTTTTAAGTTGTTAATGCAACTCGAACAAGCACCAAATCGAAAATTTAAGACAAAATATACTGATTCCATCTTATTTAACGTTTGGCACATATGATCCTCTCTGTAATTTTTCAAGCTTCTATGACACTATGACATAGTCATGTATAAAAAACAGACGGTTCAAATCTGGATTTATCAGATTTAAAAAAAAACACTTGAATTTTAAAGTTACAAAATAGGCAGTATTAATTTAATTTTCCGAATGATCAACAAGGTATAATTTTTCTTTAAAGTTTAGAGGAAAAAAAACAAAAATATGTTTAACAAAAATTTGATTAGATAACAAATTTCTAATCTATTTTATTTATCAATTTGTTTTTACTATCAAACTAATTGATTTGACCATAAATGATCGCAAGTGAATTTAATGGATAAATTTTATTTGTTTTAATTTTTCGATCGAAAATTTGTCTCGAAATTAAATTTCTGAAAAAGCAAACATCTGTTTAAAATTTTAAAAAATGTTCAAATTTTTGTTAAAGATAAAAATTGTATTTTTATTAATTTTTTAGAATTTTTAAAAGTTCTTTTTTATTGAAATTAATAAAAAAAAAAACAAAAAAGTTCTAGTTTTATGTGAATTCAAGTCATGTTTTTAATTATAGAATTAACTTAATAGACGTCTAAAAAAACAAAAAAGCCTTTACTAAATACTTGACCATAATCTTAGGAAAATATAAAATAAAAAATAAAAACTAGTCTAAGTGGTATAAATTTTTGATACATAATTTTTAATAGCCTTTTATTTTTTTATTATTTTTTTCATCTTTTTTTATTTATATAAAATATATGGCTATAAATTTTTTTTTTATACGTAATTAGTTTTTAGTACTTCCATTTGCAAGAGAGCTAACTTTATTTGTAAGGATTCTTTAGTTTTTATCCTCTTTAATTTAATTTTTTTTTCGAAAAATTTTCAACAATCGGTTGAAAATATTTTTGTCACTCTAATCCAAAGGATTTTAACTTGAGTCACATTACCACGAAAGCATTCATTCAGATTAATACAAAAGGGTAAAAAGATTATGACTTTAAAAAGAAGAAATATTTTACAAGATTTTTTTCGTATGTTATGACAACTCACAAAATAATTATTTATTATTTTTCTCTATTGTTGTGTATTTATTTAATAATTCAATAATTTTTGGTTTTTAATCGTTGAATATTTTTCTAAGAATAGAAAAAAAAATATTTTTTTTTCTTGCATTTTCGATTTATGAAAGCATTATTCCTAAAGATAGGTCGTTATTTACTTGTTTATAATCAATCATTTTACTTTTTATTTTCAGAAAAGAAATGAAAACAAAAAACTTTATATAAATCAAAAACCGTTAATGCTTATGTCTGTTTTTTTAAGTAAAATCTTCATTTAGGACTTGGGATATCCTGTGTTGTTTATTTGAAAAAGATCATATTTTCAGGAAATTTTAAAATTTTATAACTTTCTACGATACAAATTCATTTTGATACTTGTGTAATATCTAACGATTGTATCGATACTAATAAGATCGTTATGATTGTGAACCTTTGTCTAAGCATTAATATTAGGACTGTAGTCAAAGATTTAATATAAAATAGAGGAAAGGATTAACTTAAGTCCCCTTTTTTGACTATTAGCAAAAGATATTAAAATTATTAAGTCACTAGTATTGTTTTCTTATTTTCTAAGTTATTTAAAATATTTAATCGAATTAGCTAAGATGAATATTGAATCTAAATTCAGAGCTGATATTTATGATTTCGAACATAATCAAATGCCGAACCCAAATTATTCAGTTTTAAAAATGAATTAGACATTGCTTCAGCGTCCTTTAATTTTAGAGGACCAATGAGGTGGAAAGAAAATAAGTATGATCTAATGATATTTAAATATTCGTATTTATACCTTTCGATAGAAAAAAAGATATATCGGAAAATAACATATCCTTTGCATAGAAAATACTTTTAAAATTCTGAAAATACTAAAAACATCATCGATCTCATGACATTTGAATTCCTTTCCCTGACTGAAGAATAAAACTTCATTAACCCGATAGCAACACTTACTACATTGCATACCTCTTATTTTGAGCACTCACGACTCGCAAGCCTGATTATTTAATAAACTTGTCTTATTATGTTTGGTCTTTTTAAATTGGCTTAACATTTTCTATTCTAGTCAGAATTTCATTATCGACCTTCTGCGCCTCACGCCAATAGTTCCAACTTATTTAGAAGAACTAGTGCCAGTTTATGATGTAATTCAGTCAATTTTCGATAATTTTTTTTAATGTAAAATTTATCTAGGTAAATTCTATTTTTTTTGTAAATTTTCAATGCAGATTTTTTCTATCCAAATGTATGATCCCGGATAAATTTATTCGTATATTTTCAGCACTTTATCCTTTCTAGGGGTCCCGCGTGCGCCTGAAACGATAAGCCTCTTTTTCATCTGGCTTTTCTATTATTCCAGAATTTAGCGGGCAATTAGCGAGGGGAGATATGTTATGAAAACGATATTTCGAATCCAATTTATAATAACTCAGAAATATGATATCCCTTGGTGTCATCTGAAGCGTACTAATCACGTTTCCGAATTTACCAATCAATCAGAAAAAATTATGGATTTGGCTTAATTAAAATTATAAATTGAAGAGTCATCAAAAGTATTACCTAAACGGGTAATGGTTATACAATCAACAATATAATTGCTTTTCTTCCTCCAAATAGCCTAAAATTACTTTAAATCCTTTTTGTAAAATCAAGATATTTTTAAAAAAAAACAATTATTGCTTCCTGTAGGTTAAATTGTAATTTACACAAGATAAGTTTTTTAAGCTATTACTAAGAAAATAATTATTAGTCGGTTACAAAATATTTAGTTTAGCAATAAAGGTATTCCTCAGGAAAAAGTGTTTTTTGAACAAGGATGTTTAATGACCTCTTAAAAAATCATCAATTATTTTTTTTAATTTGGTAATCATTAGTTTTAATCAACGGTATTTAACTTTCGAAGCCTTAAAATTTAAATTTTGATTCAAAAAATATGCTTATTTGTCATTTCAAAAATGAACGTTTTTTTTATCACGAATAAAGCAGACAGTTGAATAGACATCTAAATATTTTTTTTTGTTTTCAATTTAAATTAGATTACAACTTGTTGTTGTATTGAATACAACAACAAAAAGTCCTGAATTAATTTTTAGATCAAAAGTAATAAGAATAGCAAGCACAACAACAACAAAAAAAAAAGAGTTTCTGAAGGATTCTAATTAATTTTATGCATGATTCAATTCGAATTCAATTCCTTTCACAGTCAAGTCCATTCGAATTTTAATTTTTCAATATTTGTTTTTCTATTCAATTACCGTCAACGCGTATCCGATCGACTTTTAAAATTCCTATCAACAACGCATCGAAAAAAATAAATAGAATAAAACAAAAAAAAATATAATTAAATATAGTCTGGATTCAAAATTGTCACTTTATCATGAGGCCATTATCAATTCTTTAAACGGCATAGTTTTTTTTTTTCATTTCAAGCCTTTAATAGAAGTTGACTGCAATAGATTTTAATATTTGATTTTTTTTTGTTTCTATCTTCTCTTTTTTTTAAAGTCAAATCTTTTTATCATCATTTTTTTGAATTTAATTATCAAAAATTAGTTTTCCTCTTAATTGATCTGCTTCAAATTTACATTTTTAATCGAAAAAAATATTTTATAAAGCAAGTTATTTCAATTAAAATTATTCAATTTCGATTAATAAGTGGTTTAATCGATTATTTTTCGGCAAAATAAACATTTAGTTCAACGTAAAATTGGGTTAGGTGAACGTGAGTATACAATTGAAATAACTTTATTAATGAAGAAAATATTATTTTGAAATAAATTGATTTTTAATTTCCAAGTTTGTGAGTACTTAATATAATTCTAATCTTTAAAATACTTATAATCATATTTCGCCTCTTTTTTTAAATTGCTTTAGTTTATTGGCCTCTTGTTTTAATTACAAATATTGCAATCCACAACAAGTCGACTTGAAATATAGATATTTTTAAATTGTAATAGCGTATCAATCAGCATAAATAGATTTTTAATTATTAAGTTGTTGTTGTTGTTGTTTGTAACAAATTTTGTTTGAAATGTAAATTTGAAATATTTAGATTCAATATTTAGTTTAGACTGTTTTTCAACATTTGTGCATTAAAGCTAAATTTTTGATCTAAAAAAGCTGTTCAAATTTTTCTTTTTTTTATTAGAGGAAACAAGTTTTTGTGTTGTTGTTTGATGTTTTTAATTCATTAGAATAAGTACTGTCTGACATTTTTCGTCAGTTTGAATTTATTGATTAGATTGTGCTAGTTCTAAGAGAAAACATCTTTGTATCATGGCGTTTTAACCTTTTAGTTCCATTTTCTAACCACAAGTTTGGCTAATTAGTTATTTGATATTTGAGCTATTATTATTTTTTGGAGACTTAAAAACTTTTCGAATAATGTTTCAAAATCTCAAAAAAATCTGAGTGTTTTTTTAAGGAATTTCCAACATGTCACAAACGTATATGTAACATTTATTTACGCAATTGTATTCCCAAAGCACTGCATTAAAATTTATCTGGAAAAAGCAGGTTTCAGTTCATTGGACTAAATAGATTTTCAATTTGAATAGCCTTTAACAGAGTTTTTCTAATACCAACAAGCGAAAAAATCTTTTCAGCACAAAACTCGGGACTAACTGTTCTAGGCTATTTAAAATGAAAATAAATTAAAAAAGATTTGTTCTTAAGACAAAGATAAAATTTTCTAGAAGCTATTTACAGCTTTTGAGTTTCTTATTTCTTCAGACAAGACATCCCATAAAGGAACGATTCGATTTGAAGAAAAAAATTTGACGGACTGGACATGATGATTTTTTCTTCTCATCGAGCCAGCTGGATCGGATGAGCTTGAATTTGGAGGCTGGTCAATTTGGTGAAACCACTCAATATTGTTTATGTGTTTGCTGAATTAAAAAAAACTGTATTAGGTTTCCTCTTATCTGACGCTCCTCCAGGGTAGAAAGTCCAAGCAATCTCAGCCTTTCTTCGTAATTTTTGTTTAGGATCAAGAGTACAAGCTTGGTTGCTCTACCTTGAACTTTTCTAAATTTTCCTTCTTTAAGAACGAAGGCCAAGCCGAGGCACTGTACTCTATAATTTGGACGAACATTCATTCTGTACAATGAAACAAAACGCGTAAAATATAAAGAGTTTTCTAAGGAGTAGCAAAGTTATCACAAATTCTAACATTCCACATTGAGTCTCATAAAGTTATTCGAATTCATCTGAATTGAAAATTACATCCCCACAAAACTCTGATTAACACAAAAATAAATATGGTAAATCAACAAAATTTGTTTCGACAAGAATAAATACTGTAAAATTGTTTTGATGTTTAGACTCTGCATATGTCTTTGAACCAAATTTAATGCTTAGATATTGTAGATTTTGATAAAATTAATGTTCCAGTTTTAACCAATCACGGCATATCAGACGAGACTAAGAAACTTTACATTATTTTTTGGATAACAGTAAGCTTGTCTGTCCAAATTAAATTTCCAATGTGTTCGATAGTTTTGTATTAGCCTACAATTCCCTCCCATTATCTCATGATTATAAAATTTTATGTACAAAATGCTATTTATACCGTCAAGTCTAGAATTAGTCAACAATTTAAGTGAATTAAGACATAGTTACGCATTAATTTTAAGGTATTGGGAGGGTATGGCTTACCAAGAAATTTATGATTTCAGGTATGGGTCTGGGTTTTTCATAGATTTTTTAGTTTTTTTCCCGACAAAAATTGTGTTTTGTGTATATATACCCAAATTTTATGGGTAACCCGACCCAGACCCATACCTGAAATCATAAGTTTCTGGGTAAGCCAAACCGTCCCAATACCTTAAAATTAATGGGTACATATGTCTGAGTGAGATCAGTTGTTTATTTAGACAAATTAAATGTCATTTTAACCATATCAAGGTTGTGTATAAGTATTTTTTGGCGATAAAAGAGATTTCAAGATATTTGACGTTATTATTATTTTCCAATATATTGTTCTAGTAATTTTTGATAATACGAAATTCTGAAAATATTCTCTAAATGATGATTTTTGTTCCAAATTGTATTGTTGAAATTTAATTTCGTCCTATTTTTTTATTATTTTTCAATTTCTAGGATTTCTTTAAAAAAATATTTCTTTTTTTTTGTGTTTATTATTATATCATAAAATTTTTAATCGATATTTCCAATTTTAATATTCAAAATAGCAAATACAAAAAAAAAATATGTGTAAAATTTCTTAAGAATAAAAAATAAGTTGAAATTTTTGAAACTGCCGAAGTAATACGAACAAGTTGAAGATCCCAAGAGAATTAGAAAAAATTATTCACTCATTAAATTCTTATTTTTTTTGTTGCAACGAAAATTCTTAAAAGCGTAAAATCTCATTTATTTTCAAAAAATGTCTTTCAAATTAGCTTTGGGATCCCTAGCAGCTTATGAGTTCCATAACATTTTAGAGCAAGGCAATTCAAATAAAATTTTAAATATCATTTTTTAATATCAGTTAATATTACTTTATTCAAATTGAACAATAGAAAAGTTGAGTATTAGGAAATAGATTTTTAAACTACTTAATTTAAAAATAAAAACTGAAGAGTATAACATTCCGATGTAATAAGCATTATTTTTATTTTTCATTGAAATATCCTTGTTTAATTGTGGAAAATTAATTTTATGTCATTAAGTTGTTAGAAGGGTTTAACAATTTTAGAAAAGAAAATCTAGATTATGCTTTTTTTTTACTAAGAAGGAAAATTAAATAATCCAAAAGTTATGAGAAAAAATATCGTAGTTTCGGGTCGTCACTAAAATCCCGACACGGACAGCCGGACACCGAATTTTAGCTATCCAAAATATGGACACGGACAAAAAATTAATAAATACACATTTAAAAAAAAATAAATTTTTTTAATTTTAATTTTCTTTCTCTTTATGGTCTGGAAAGTTTTCTTATAGCATCTACACAACAAACTTAAAAAGCCTTCTTCTGTAAAAACAGCGGCGATACAGTCGAGTCGCTTTAATCCGATTCAGGTTAATCCGAACTTTTAAGAATTTCGGTTAAAATTTGTCACCCATTCAGGGCAAGTTAAAATTTTTTGTCAATTTTCTTTTTCCAATTTTTTGAAGCCTAAGAATTAACATCTAAAGTTTTACTAGCTCTTTTTTCTAACAAATAAACCCTCGGACATTGTGCAGCAAATTTTGCTGCATCTGGCAAAATAAGAAATTTTACGAATAAAGCTCGTGTAAAGATGACCGCTTCCTATTGCGCAGTTAAAAAATGAACCATTTTAATCATATTTATTCAACAGTGTTACCATAAGCAGCTTAAAAAATTATAATGTACTGTGCAGCAAAATTTGCTGCATCTGGCAATATAGATATTACCCCAAAACGAAATCTATTAAAAATTTCGAAAAAGTGTGCAAAAATGCACAAATTTAATTGCGCAGTTAGATAAATTTTTCAATGTAATTTTTTTTATTAAATGCGCAATTTAAATTCAGAAATTTGCAGATATCCAAAAACCATTATTTTTAGCATCTTTGAAATTAGTAATAGTTCTTTTTTATGAGAATAGAATGCAGCAAATTTTGCTGCATAATACCATTCAGTCTGGAATGAATTTTACCTTTATTCAATTGAATACTTTAGTCAAAAAAATTGAAAAAAAAAACTGATCAAAAATTTTAACTTGCCCCCATTCAGGCCTCGGTGCATGTAAATTAAGGCGTTTAATCCGAACAATTTTATCCGAACTCAAAATCAATTTTACTACAACTAAAAATCAATAATTAATGCACCTTGAGGTACGTTATTCTTGTGTATCTACAAGGTCCATCTTTTTGTCCAATTATACCACCCCTTACTTCGTGGCGTTTTGGCATGCCTTATATTCTTTTCCTTTTGCTACAAATTGTTTAATGTTTTTAATTTTAATAGTTTTGACCATTTTGGATGTATCTTGATTAAATCTTAAGAGAGACCAAAAAAAAACATATTTGTATTACAGATTTTAAGATATTGATAAAAAAAACAATTTTTCATTTATATCGAAGCAATAACTTTTAGCAATTAAACTTTTATTAATATGATTTTTTTCTATTTAAAATAGATAATAAAAATCTTGTATAATTTTTTATCATATCTAACGATCTTATCTTGTTTTTTAATTAATTATAATAGGCGACAATGAGGTAATTTACGATAAAGATAATGATAAATTAGACTTATGTTTCTTTTTCAATTAAATTCAACAATACACAACTAGACACAAGTCAAAAACAAAAATTGACCATGTCACTAAGTTTTATAATTAAAATATGAGTTTATTAGGATCTAAAAGTGATAGACTTTGGATAAATTTTTATGAGTAAATTTTATTAAAGCTATTTTTGAGTGTACATTTCCTCTATTAAGTTGCAATAAAATCGAAAACAAAAAAGAGTTAGAAAGTAGAGTATGTTTGCCTTTATATTCGATTTTTGTCAATATGAATATACAAATTTTGTTATCTTAACATATTAGATTGGACAAAATTTCAATCAAAAAAAAAGAATGAAATAATAGCTCTAAATATTTAGTTTAAATAGTCTTTTCGTGATAAAATTTCATGTTTATTTCCTAGTTTGTAAGTAGAAAATTAGTTTTCAATAGCTAAAACTCGAGTTCCTTTAAGAAAGTCAAGATAAAGTATTATAATATTTTTTGTATTCTTTTGTTTTTGGGAATTAACTTAATTATAAATCTACATTTTGACTTGAAATTGTATTTTGTTTTTGTATCACACACACTCTCTAAAACAAAACGATATCTTTATTTTGTAAAAAATATACTTCAATCTTGAACTAGTTTTAGCGAATTAATATTTTCACTAAGAAAATATATTAATCATTTTGTTCATCCTTGAACTCAACTTAAGAGTCTCTTTTAAAATAGAACTATGTTCCTTAACTCCCAACTTTCTCTTTTTGGATTCTTATTTAATGTTTTTAATTAAATTTTAGATTATTATTTTTGTAATATTTTGGATAATTTTCGAATAAACAAACACAAAAGCTTTCAATCATCAAGATATGCTTAAGTCTGAAGATAAGATTAGGAGACAAAGATATACAATGTAATTCTAAACTCAAAATTGATACATTTGCATGATATTAACGAGACAGTGTATATCGACTTTTTGAGTTTTTCTTGTGTGTATTTCAGTATTAAAACAAGAAGAACAACAACAAATGACTCTAAGATATCTAGCCAGCGAACAAAAAAAACTATCCTGTTAAATATTTTAGCTTAAAAGAATTGGCTCTCATTCATTTTTGCAAATTTAATCATATTTAGATGAAATCATATATCTGGTTTATTTAAATGTTTATAAAGAGTTCTCTATTCGTCTGACTGCCTGTCAGTAAGAAAATTAATAAGCCCAGTAAACATTTATCTGAATATTTCGAAAAAATGAGTACTTTCAAATAGTCTAGTCCACAATTATTTAATTTTTAATTGTAAAATAAAAAAATTTCACCAAAAGATATTAGAAAATTAATAACTTAATAGATGGTTTAAGTTGTTGTTTAAGAGAAAATAAACAACAAGTTTATTGAATTATATTTGAATATGGCAAGCATAATTAAACGAATACGATTTAAATTTTCAAATATTGTAATTTCTTCAGTTTTTAGTCTTGAACCCTTTAATTTAATTCTTTTTTAAACAATCGCAAGTTTTTTTTTTCACCATAAAATTATACAATCAAATTTACATAAGTCATTAGGCAGTTATTTAAAAATATTTAAAAAAAAAATTCACAAAATTACATACTTAATCTAATAATCGTAAAAAGGACACTTTTTTGTTCACTTGTGCTAATATTTAGGACAAACAAAAGAAAAAGTTCAATTTATTTTCGGTTAAACAATTCCACAGCTCTAGTTGCAAATAGAGGTCCTAATTTTTTGTTGTTGTTGTTGTGTCGAAACAAAAACAACTATCAAATTTTTGTAAGAAAAACAATTTTTTTTTAAAATTAGTTCAATTTTTCAAAAAAATAAAAAAAAGGGTTTAATCATCGAATTGTGTGTATTAAATTTTATTAAATTTCGCTTATAATTAACTACTTTATTAGATTAAAATTGTTTTTTTTTCTAAATGCTACATATTTTTTTTTCTTTTTGAAAGAACGAAAAAAACTGGACAAGCAAATATTTGAATTTTACCTCTATATATTGTTGTTTTGAGGCTAATCGAATTCTAAATTCACTGCCTTTAAAAAAGAGGAAAATTTAATCAGTTCAAAAACCTTATTAATAAGCGATTATTTATCAGTTTATTAGATTTTTGTTTTCATAGCAGTTAATGTTAACTATTTTTTAAATCGTTTTCACGCTATTTCAAGCAGGTAAACATTATTTCTAGGTTAAAAAATTAAGATTTTTATTTTTTAGCTTTCCACTTCGAGAAAAAAAGAAACTGAAAATTTCAAAATAATCGAATTGTAAATTATGATTAATAATCATGATTGTTTATTTTACTTTATTTTGAGGGTTTTTTTTTGAAATGTCAATTGAAAAATATTTTTTTTTTGAGTCCTTCAATTTTCAGTTGAAATTTAAATTTAAAATTTTTGATTATGAAATTTTTGTATAAAATTAAGAGAGGGAAACACTTTTATTTTTTTAAGTTTAAATTTAAGAAACTTTGACACCTTTGAAATTGAAAAGCCATTTTAAGTGACTGCTTAGCATTCAAAATTCATCTTGTAGAATTCTTCCTAAGAAAAGTTTAAAATAAGAATCTAAAATTTTTTTAAAGAAAATACTCTCTAAAGCGTTGGAAATCGGTTTTAAAGGTCCTGAGTACGGTTTCTCTCTAAAATTGCCCAAAATTATGTTGACAGTCGACTAATGAACCAACTAGTCTAAAACATGGACGGTAATTTTCAATAACAGGTGCATATATGTCAATTGTAGATCTTTTAGTCTGCTTCAAAATGGTACCCTGGGTGTCTTGATAGGATGTTTACCAAAAGAATTAATCCATTTTCCTCCTTAAGAAATGACTCTATCAAGACACCTAGGATACCATTTTGAAGCAGACTAAAAGATCTACAATTGACATATATGCACCTGTTATTACCGTCCATGTTTTAGACTAGTTGGCTCATTAGTCGACTGCCAACACTAATAAAAAACGATCCCTATGATTTTTTTTCAAAAGAAACTGTCAACATTCCAGCTTCTTCGGAAACTGAAGTATACTCCATTTACACTTGCCTTGCTTTTATACGTCAGAAAATTTTCGAATTTTTCAAATTAGAAAACTTTTTTCGTTATCCTTAAACCTTTTAAAAAATGGAGTAAATTAAATGTCGATAATTAAATTTAAACCTCTTAATTAATGGATACTGCTTATAAAATTTGTTTCAAAAGTATTAAAAGCATAAATCCTTTTATAAAGTGTATAATTTAAAAGAATTTTTAGTGTCAAATCAATTAAGGGATAATTTTAAGTTTTTAATTTAGTTTATAGAAAATCCAAGTACCTACAAGTTTAACAATGAGCTTATGAAAAATTATAACTCTTTTCCAAAAAATTCTCATATCGACATAATCTTTTGAAAGGCTGTTGGAAATTCAATTTAATGTTCTTATCTTTAATTGAAATTTTAAAATTAATTATCAGTTAAAAGCGTTTAAAAAAAAATTATTTCAAGAATAAAATGGCACTATAAAAAAAATATGAATGAAAATTTAATTTTACTCTAATCATATTATTAATTTTTAATCTCATAAGAAACAATTTTTTTTTTTCAAGAGAGGTAAAAATTTTGTTTCAAAATGTAATTCAAAGCTCTTTGCGAAAATAAAAGAGGTATTTTCAAAATTAGGGGATTAATTAACTGGTTCATTTGAAATATAAGAATTTTATCTGTTTAACAAAATTAATTTCTATCACAATTTAAAAGAATAATTAAAATTTTTTAAGCAAAAATGTTGATTTTTTTTGATATTTTGTAACTTAATTACATTTTTTATTTTTTTTTTGCGATTCCATGTTTCCAGGGCTAATTAAAAACGGAAATTTCAAATTTTTAAGGAAATTAGCTAGATTCATTTTGTTTTTTCTTCTGTCACTTGCATGCAAACAAATTCTATACGGTTCCACATCAACATAGAACTTATCTTCGAATATCCTGTGACAATATATTTTCGTTTCTAAATCGTCTCTCTATTCAAGAAAAAAAAAATCTTAATTAAATTCTTTTAGTAACAAAAAAATATCCTTAAGATCCTGTTAGAATATATTTTACATTTCATTTAACAAAAACAAATATAATTTTTAAATCGTTTTTTAAAAACAAAAAATATGTTTCGCTTAATCGAATTTTAAAAACATCTAAAAAAAAACATTTTTTTAGTGCATCATATTTTCGTTAAATCTAAAAAAACGAGTCGTCTAAACTTTGAAAATAAACATTCACAAAGTCCTATATTTTTTTTTTTCAAAATTACTTAACTAACTCGAAAATTGATTTAAATCGATGACATTTTTAAGGCTATACACTCTTTTCTTTTTTTTTAATTAAATTTCAAATGCTTCGGGTAGCATTTGAAATCTTTTTGTTTATAGCCAATACATGTGCTATTTATCTTTTTATTATTTTGGTGTTGTTATGCTTTTGAAAGTGAATCTTCGAGTTGACTAAATTAAATTTTTTTTTTGTTTCGAAAATGTTTTGATTAATCTTAGACTAAATTTTAGAAAAAAAAAACAATTTTTAAAAGCTTACATTTCAAAATAGCCTTTTGTTTTCGAAACTTTTTTTTTCCAAGAATATTAATATTTAAAGCATTCAAGCGAAACTAATACTTATTAGTTGTAATTATGATTTATACTTTTTTTGTTGTTGGAGACTTTTTGTCAAAGATTAATAGTTTTTGGTCCAAGTTTTTCTTTTTTTTTTCTTCTAAAGTTTAAGAATCTAGTTTGAATAAACAAGTTGTATCTTAAAGTATTGACTAAAATGAAATTTGAACTTATTTTTGATCGACTGCCAGCCATGATATTTGTTCTTCTCGAATCTACATGATATTCTAATTATACTCGATTTATAAAGATTTATTACAATTTGGAAGTATCATATTACCAATTTTTATGAGTCTCTAATTAGCAATAATTTCCCGGTAAATAAACGAGTTAACAAAAAGATGGTAAATATTTGATTCCCTCTTGAATTTTAGAAATTTTTTTGATTTTTAAATTGCTTAATCCTGTTTGGACTTTTTGTAAATAAAAATAGTAGGATATTCATGGCTTAAAATGATTTGTAGGAATTCTAGTCGTTAAAACAAGTTAGAGTTTAGCTCTTTGTTGATCAAAACTCTAAGGCTTTTAAACATGCTTGATTTATGAGTTTATTGTAAAACGTTTTTTTAGTTTTGTTTAAATTTGGAAATTTAATATTTTAAGTCAAACTGTTCTTCTTTTTGTATTTCGTTAAAATAAGTTTAGATAGTGCTAATTCAAAAGTTTATTATTGTAAGTAAGGTACTTGAGCTTTTTTTAGTCGAATAAATCAAACTTAGTTCAAGTTTTTAAAAATATAAGTTTCTCAAAATATTATTATTCACTAGAGGTTATAGTACAGTATTTGTCAGCGATTATAGGTCTAATGTCTAAGGTAATCGAACGATATTTTAGGGCTTCATTTAAGAAATAATTTGAAAACTTTTATGTCTTAATGTAACTTCAAGGGTAACAGAATCTTTAGTTTCTGTTTTGTCGATAAATACAAGATACAATATATATAAATCTCGTGTGTCAAAAAAAAGTAATTTACGACTATTTGTAAAAGAACGTAAAATAGTGTAATTTTGATGACAATGCTCACATCTTCCTTAAAATACGTTTATAAAAAGTGATTTTTTTAAGGCGTTATTCCGATGTGAAAAAAAAACATAAAAAAAGAGAACCTTTAATTTGTAAAATAATTTTCAACAACCTATAATTAAATGTTTAAATCTTGTAAGAGAACATTTATTCAAGGTCATTATTTCTTATAAATGTGAGAAATGTGGTCAAACCAGTAATTTCTTTTGTTATTTTAAAAATTTTAAAAGAAATTCAATTAAGTAAAAAAAAATAAAATTTATTAACAAAAAAATAAGCAATTAAATTCAAATAAATATTGAAAACTTAATCAATTTTGTTGTTGTTATTTTTTGGTCTTCACTTGAACACCTTTTTTTAATTTCTTTTTTTTTTGTGGGACAATAATTCAACGAAAGAGTGACGATTAAATTTTAGTGGGCGTTTGCTCATTTAATTTCCAATAAATCATTCAACCGAGTCAATAAAAGTATTATTAATAATAATACAACTTAATAATAATAATAGTTACCCTCATCACAATGATTTTAACAAATGATTATTTTAAACATTTTTACAAGCCCAATGGCTCTTGTTAAACGTAATTTACCTGTCAAAATCAATACAAAATTACATTTTATTAATTGTTTTACATGAGATATTGATCAAGTGATTAAGCAACAAACAAAATTCGTTTCGAGTTCGAACATAGTTTAGAGATGTTATTTTTAATGAAAATATGTGAATTTTGGGATTTGTAATGTTATTTTTTAATAAAAAAAGTTTCTTTTTTGTTTAGGTTTTTTATTTACGATCACATTGTTGGACCACAGTTTGATTAATTAGTAATATAATATCACGTTGAAAATAAAAACTTATGTTTCTTT
Source organism: Brachionus rubens (assembly GCA_022207745.1). Lineage (NCBI taxonomy): Eukaryota > Metazoa > Rotifera > Eurotatoria > Ploima > Brachionidae > Brachionus > Brachionus rubens. Next base: position 3,424,372 of record JAJVHD010000011.1, on the reverse strand, counting down.
ATGTTTATATTTGTGCATTCTTTATTCTGAGATGGGAAAATTGAGATGTAAATGTTATGATAACGTTTCTATTATTTCAGTATAATTATAAGTTTTGACTTTGGATTAACAGTTGGAGTGAAAAACAAAAAAAAGCAAACTGATAATTAAAAACTGGAAGTTTTTTGTTTTACTCTTATTAGTTAGCACTCGTCTCTCGAATCTAATTTACCTAGAACTCAATGATTGCTCATTGCAGCCTCTTGAGAAGAGTTGTATTCAACAAAAGAGTATCATTAATCATGTAATTAAAAATCGATTTTAAATCGGTAAAAATCGATAAAAAGTTAATTCAAAACAACCGAAAATAATTTTTTTTTTGTTCATCTAACGTTCCAAAAGATTTTCAAGAGGCTCATGTTTAATTTGAAAAAATACCTTAATTATTTAAAGGATTGTGTTTTTTTTTAATCGATCTCAATTAAATTTTTATGCACAATTATTTCTCTCAGTTTTCTGCATCATATATTATAACCCAGGTGAGGAATAAGGGGATTAATAAACGAAGAAGAAGTAGAAAATAAATAAAATTTGAATTTTAAAAAAGACTTCAAAACAAATGTATCATTTACGGACAAGAGATTTCACAAAATTTTAAAGTTAATTTTCGTTATTCAGTTGAGTGTCATGCTGGTTATATTAGCACGTTTTTTATTTTATTACACGTACAAGTACAACTTTTGACTTTTAACAAACCGAGTTTGAGCCAATTTTCGTTTAAATAAATGTAAATTTTATGATGTGCAAATATCATAAATTTAGATATAAAACTAACAAAAAAAAACAAAACAAGTTTATAAAATTTTATTCATTTTTTTTTTGTTTTCGTTGGGGGTTATTTCTTTATTAATTTAATTGAAATTTAAATTAAAAATCGAGTTTTAATTGCTTGAAAGTTTTTTTTTAATTAAAATCGCGAATAGCCCTAGCGCTATCCATTGAGATGTTTTTATGATAACAAAAAATTTATAAAATTTATATTCAAATCATGTTTTTTTTTTAGATGAAACTAGAAACCCACTCAATGGTAAACGAATAAAAATAAATATTTTTAAATAACATTTGTTTCGGAGATTCAAATCTGGTGAACATTAAGACTTTTAGAGACGACACTTATTTCTTCGATTCTTGTTTATTTCAGAGTGATCCATATCCCTAGTATTTCCTAAATCTCTGATTGACGAATGCTATCGAACACCTAGAAAGATCTGAATTAATGGACTGAGAATTCATTTAAGCTCTTTAAGACTAAAGAATTCTTTTTTAATTCTGAAAGTGTATCCGAAAAAACATCGAATAGGAACAAATTATTTTTTTGTAAATTTACTTCAGTCTCGATCAGGAATACAGAAGCATAATCTTCCATCTTTATTGGCATCATTTCAAATGATTTTTTGTAACTTTTTTTATTTTAGTCAGAGGGTAATTTTTTGACATTTTTGGAACATGATGCCGGACAGGGTAGGTGTTTTTGATGGGAAAAAATAATTATTTAGGTTATCCCTAAAACATGTGGATTTTTTGGACCTAAAAGACGGATCCGGATTTTTCAACTGTTTCCTAAAAAGCTGATTAGGACCGAAAAAATTTAATTTTTCTCAATACATTTAACATTTTCCTTTTTATTGTGGTAAAAACTAAATATATGCCACTTAATTTCTTGGCTACATTCTACAGGTCAACCGCGTGCTGATTAGCAGGTCATGAAAGGATTCAAAAAGGAAATCGCCTCTTCGCTTGCGTATAATATGCATTCGAAATTTAGCTTTTTTTAGCTTAGCTACTCTGCTTAGATTAAAATTTGTAATGAAAACTTGATTTTTTAAATTAGGAACCGTGTTTTAGATGTAAGAAATCCGGATTCGTATTTTAGTAGGTATGATATGAGTCCATAATATGAGTCCGTGTTTTCTTTATTTTTTTTTTTAGATCAAACTCAGAAATAAACTAAGATTTTATTTTTTGTTGTGAAAAAGTTTACAATTAATTTAAAAAAAAACATTAACGATTATTAAAAAAACGAAATAAATTTGAGAAGAACCTCAGGCTTCTCCAAATTAATCGAATTCCAGTCCTTCGAATTCCTTTTCTTTTGCCTTAATTTGACTGACACCCTTTTTCCTATCACGATCAAAAGGCTGGTGCCATAACTCATTAGAGCCTATCGCTACACCTTCTAAATTGCCCCTTTCGGAACCTTTATTTTAAGTCATCACCACTCGAAAGCCTGCGAGCTCATTTTATGAATCAGTGAGCGCTTGGCTGAGTCGCGAGTCAATGGACCGAGATGTAGCATTCCCTCGAGGGTAGAAAAATTTCGGTCATCGGATGATGTAAAATTCAAAAACACAAAACCCTGGGAACGCGCTATATACCGTTCATTGTAACTCTAAATGGGGAGATCATTTGCCACCAAATGGGAATGGTGGTGACTTAAAAAATGTTCCGAAATGAACAATTAAGCAGGTTGAGAAATTGAGCTTAAAGAACAAAAAATTAAAGCAAATGTATTGGATGGTCAAAGAGCAAATTCAACTAAAATTATTTGTTTTAGTTGTAATTTTTCAACTATCGGTCACCACGGCTATGTGAAGTTTAGTCTCAAAATCTCAAATGGATCAAAAATATCAAAAGTTTATGCAACTTGTGCAAATCTAATTGCGCACTCAAATAAAAATTTTAAAATATAAGTGATTTGAATTAAATGCGCAATTAGATTTGCACAAGTTGCATAAATTTTTGATATTTTTGATCCATTTGAGATTTTGAGACAAAACTTCACATAGCCGTCACCACTCTGAAAATTTTATATTTCGAAATCAAATATCATCTAGTTTCTGAAATACTGTTTGCTCTCTTTTATTTTTTAATTTACTTTAGAATTGATCAATCATCACAAAAAAGGAACGATTTATTTTTTTTAAATTAGACGAATTTTGTAAAAGCTAAAATAAATTCGAATAAGTTTTCTGTTGGTCTTATAACGGATCTGCGCATGTAACAAAGTGTAACAAACTTTGTTACACCATTGAGCAAAAACTCTACAGTCTAATTGCGCATTTAGCTTCAATACTTTTTAATAGTGTCCGTTTTGCTGAAACTTTGCATAAATTTAGCAGAGGTTGCTCAATGGTGTAACAAAGTTTGTTACACTTTTTTACATGCGCAGATTCATCATAAGACCAACAGAAAAAATATCATTTAAATTTTTCAAAATTGTTCTGATTCTTTGTACTAAACTTCACAATGCTTTTTTTCACTTAAAACTTTCTGTCAAGTTAATTAATTGATTAACAAAATTAGGAGAAAAATGATAAATAAGATACTAAAATTATTTGTGACAATTAACAATTAAACCTCGAATAAGTGAAATTTAGTATTTTTATTTTACCTGTAAATTATCTTACGAAAACCGAAAAGTCACACATTTAGAGAGCGTGGGAATTTTTTTTTGTTTAATGTCTCGAAATTATCTTCATTTACTTCCTATCTTTTTGACACAATGTTAAAGTATTGTAGTAAAAAATCGCTGAAATTTTAAATAGATAGATATATTCATAACGAAAGATAAGTCGTGTGCTTGATTTGAAAATAAAGCGATTTCCGAGCTAATATTTAATAAGAGATTATGGTCGTTTTCCTCTTTTCATTTTTGTTGTTGTTGTTGTTTTTGAACCGTAATGTACAAATCAGAAAGTTAAGTCTTAATAGACCAAGTTTCCGCGTTTGTTCACAAAGACCTAGTTTCAATTTTTTTTGTTTTGTTATTATCGTAAATAAATATTTCAAGTAATAATATTTCAAATATTGAATGATTAAAATCTCGATTATAGAAAGAAATCGTATTTATCCGAGGATTTAATGTATATCTTGAAACGATAGCGACTATGTATTATCTTGTTTTTATTTTATTTTTTGGTTAACCCCCTTTTTTGTATCATAGTTTATACCGATTTATAATGTAAACATTTTATGTAATTCAATTAGTAGAACATAAATATTCAGTTGATCGATAATATAAAATGGTATAGCGCTGAAACGAGAAAGCGAGAAATATTTTCAAGATAAAAATTCAAGATCATTTTAGCATAAAAATATTTCAAACTATTTTTCTTTTTAGTTCTATATCTAGAACAGGATCAATTGAGTTTTGAAAAAAAAAAATTTTTTTTTTGAAAACTATTTTTAATCAGTGATTTATTTTCGATTAAAAATCTCTTTTTTTTTTCGTTTCGAAATTCTTCACTTTTATTGAACTGAAATCGATTCTAAGGTTTCAATACCGTAAAATTTATTGCTTATTGTCTATTTAAGTATTTTAACTCAAATTCGTTTTTTAAATATTTAAAAAAATTTTTTCTTGATTTAAGGAAATTTTCTTCCGAAGACATTAATTTGTCAAATTTTTCATGTTTAATTTTTTAATAGCATTCTAGGCCAAGAATTTATACGGAAATTACAAGCAGGTGTATTGGTAACAATTATTTTACTTATATAAATTTTCATGATCGTTTATTGGAAACAAATCATTTTTCACAATAATCTTTATAATTGCTTACGAACCAGATTGAACTGATTCAAAATTTTCTTAAGTGTTTTTTTTTATCTTTGAACCTGCTTTCCTCTGCTTTCTAAATGAGCCAGTTAAGGCCAACTTTTTGGTATGACAAGAAGTTTCACACGAGAGTTGAAACTGTTAAAGAGAAACAAAATGCCATTTGAAACCAAGTGAACAGATATATGTACCCATCGAATTATTTAGTCCAAATTTTAGAAAAACCAATCCTATATAACTCACCAGAGCTCTATAAGGTTAATAAAATCAATTTGGCTTTAGAAATAAAAAACTTCGTGCAACCATGCCTTCTTTGTCTTAAAGGAGACCATTCTCAACAACCCATGAATTCATTCTTATTTAAGATCTTGATAAGTTCTGGTATAGTGGGACATCAAGTTCGGTCAAGATCTTAACAAGATCTTTAAAGTTGAATCAAGATTTTTACAGAAATAAGATTCTTATAAGTTTCTTTAAGAATTTTTCTGAGATCTTACATTATTCTTATGACTTAAGTCCACGAAAAGAAACTTATGTTTTCCATTTGTTTGAAGATTCATACAAGATCTTCAGAAAATTCTTAAAGAAACTTATAAGAATCTTATTTCTGTAAAAATCTTTATTCAACTTTAAAGATCTTGTTAAGATCTTAACCGAACTTGATGTCCCACTATACCAGAACTTATCAAGATCTTAAATAAGAATGAATTCATGGGAATGTATAAAAAGTTTCGGATGTTATGATAGCTTCTCTTGATATGGAAAAAGCTTAGGACAAGGTTGAATTCTTGTTACTGGGTGCTCTTAAAAAAATACAATGACTCAGCCAAAGCTGTAGTCTGTCTAAACGACAAGCTATCTAATATATTTCTTATGGAATGTGTTGTTAAGCAGGATGGAATCCTAAGATGGGTGCATATGGGTTATCCGAAAATTTCAAGTTGTTTGTTCGGATAGGGTATAGATAACCCAGAAATTTTGGATTTCGGGTATGAGTCTGGGGTTGATTACCCATAAAAATTGTGTATATATACCCAAAGCCAAATTTTTTTCGAATACAAAATTTTAAAACCTGTAAAATGTCCAAATTTTACCCACCCAAAAATTAATGGGTAAAAAAGTCTGTTTATGAACATGCTTATTAAAAGATTGTCAATAGAGAAATTAAGTGTACACTCGCATATTATCTTAATTCTAATTCTAATTAATAGAAAATGTATTTCAAGAATGATTAATTACATTTCTTCACCTTATAGTTATCGATTTTATAAAAAAAATAAAAATGATTAATTTAGTTTAAAAATATAAAACCTAAAGGACATTCCAACAATATTTTTTCTTTATCCTCAAGTATTATCAAGAGTCCAGTTAGTATTTATATGGATGTTTATTCAAGACTAAAAATTTGATATTTAAAAACATAACACAAAAAAAAGGAAAAAAAACTGAATTATTCTTTTGGGAGGATAAGTGCATCGAAAAGAGGAAAAAAATCATGTTTTTTTTAATTTATAAAATCATCAATAATTGTATTAACAGAATTCCATTTACAAGATGATAAAAATCATCAAATACAAAAGAAACTAAGAATGTATTGTTTCCTCTTTTTTGTTCTTGAATTTCAGAGAAGAAGAATCAATGATTAATGGGCATCAAATGTTTATAACTTAATGAAATATGACCAAGCATTGTGTTGATAAAATGTTTCTTAAGTTGAATTGATTTTTAATCAATATTTTTTATCGCTAAAAACCGTTTTTTTTTCTCTAAACAATATTGATAAGTTCAAAGAAATTTTTATTAGATTTTATTCGTATGTCCACACATCTTTTTAACTTTTTTTAAAAAAAAAAAAATCTCAAGCAGTGTTTTTTAATCAAACAAGTGTTTTCTTGTAAATTTGACTAGTTTAACACAAACTGCTGTGTTCTCTAGCGGTATTTCTTTTTCTGATTATATCTATCGGATTTGATACATTTCAAGTCATTTTTTTTTACCCCCTCTAAAAATGCTTGTACATATTTAAATACATGTTTAATTAACCAACTGCTGAGTCAACTAAATCATTTATTTTTTTTAGATTTAAAAAAAATGTCCAAAAAATGAAAAAAAGGATTTAAAATTTGTCGCACACACAAAAAAATGACAACTAGTTTTTAAAGCATTAAAACTACGGATTTAAGACACTTGTTTAATCTAAATCGATTTCGATATGTTTTTCAATCGAAAAAGTCTAATTTAATTTTACGTAAAATGTGTCTATCAACCACAAAATCTCATAAGAGGTTTTACTCTAAGAACTTGTGTAAACACGCAAAAAATATGCAGGAATTCTTAAGATAAAATGCCTTTTTTACTATCGAGACAAAATACATAAAAATATTTGCGGTAAATATTAATATGAAACATAAACGCCAATTTTAATTCTTTTACAACTAAAAGATAAGAAATTATTTTGTGTACCTCTCGATTTTTATTACTATTAGCTTTTCCGAACAGCTGTTCGAGTTTTAAAAATGTTATCACAGTCAAAAAAAACCTTGAGAAATATTCAAGTTTATTTACTTTTTTTGAGTCCAAGATAGCTTTAAGTGAAACGCACGTGGGTTACCAATATTAAAACGGACGCAATTAAGTTCTAATTTTTTGAATGTTTACATTGAGTAAACAAGCCTCTTAAACACTATTTGCTTAATGTAAACAACAACAGTTTCACCTATTTCTAATTAAAAGATAAATAAATGTGAAGTTTTATATTTTTTTTATTGAGTTTTTGAGAAAAAAACAGGCTATTGACTTTTTGCTAAAAACAGAACAGGATACTTGTCGTCTATTAATAAAAAAAAATGATAGTTCTCTGTATATTTACACAGCAATAATAAATAGGTCGATAATCATTGTGGAAATAGTCAAATAAAATTTTTTTATTTTCTCGAAGGCCTAGAAGTTTAAAAGCCAAATGAAACCTTATTTTAATTATATTTTTTTTTTGTTTTTCTTTTAGTTAGCCAAAATTTCTGGATTCTCTATTTTTTTTTTCTGGATTCAAGTATTTAGAAAAAATAAAAAAACTTAATTAGACAAAATATACAAGTAAATATTTGCTATTTTTTTTGTTATACGAATAATGGAAAGCTTCTTAAATTACTATTCTTGAAATTTTTTACTGATTCAATCAATTCAATCGTTTCGGGAATGTCCTTTTTCATATTTTAGTTTAAATTAGGCCTTAAATCAAAGTGTAATTCAATTTCATTTTTTTGTTAAATTAAATTCTCATTACGGGTACAATTTAAGAAAAAAAACAATTGTTTCATAATTATTCACTGTTAGAACTAAGATCAAAGTTTATTTTCATAATGGATCATTTTTGAAAAAAATATTTAAATCCTTTGAATAAATTATGAGATATACTTATTTCACTAATCTTAAAGTCGATGCTTGATAGGATGAGTTCTAAGCTTTCATTTGGGTCCAGACTAAGGATATTTAAAATTCTTTTAATAAATGACTTGTTGATCAGTCTTTTGATATTGGTCGATTGTCTAAGTAGTTCTGTGTTAACTCTCTTTGTTGAGCAATTTTTTTGAAAAAATTCAATTTTCGGATTTGAACCACCTGGCTAATTTTCTCCATTCCAAGGACATATATGAGTTTGTGATCTTTTTAACTTTAGCATTCTTTTAATGATTTTAGCATTGCAAGTTTGTAACTTCTTAATTTCCGAGTCATTTAAGTTTAGGTTTTCAAGACCATATGTTAGAACCGGTCTAATAAAAGTTCTATATAATTGAGCTTTTATCTTTGGAGGTTTTCGATCCAATGCATCGAGTTTCTCGAAAACATCAAAAATCGTGGATTTTTAAAAAATCATAATCCCTACATCCATAGTAACAACCAGGCCCGATTGTGCGTAGTGATAAATCACCCATCAACAGAGATTTTTGTTACATATCGAACAATGGTCTTCGAACATAAAAAGAGGTCGGAATAAATGTTTTTTAGAACCTATCCAAAAGAATATAAAAATAACATAATAAGACCGCTTGACAATATTAAAAATAATTCAATCCCAAAGTCGGATGTAAAAAGCGTAATTTATTTTTTTTGTAAAATATTAAAAACTCATTAGAGTTACGAGAAAGAACGCGGTAAAAGAAAAAAACAAAATCATTAAAAGAATGACATTTTTAAAAATCAATAAAAGACGAATTAAATTTTTTTATTTTTTCAAATCGGTCGATTTAATTTATTTGATTTGTTTATAAAAGTACCTTTTCTTGGACAAAATTTATAAAAGCAACATTTAGTAGGTTTTATTTTCAAACGAAGCAACTTATGATTCATCCTGTTGTTACTATATAAATTCAATCAATCATTTGTCATAAGTAAAACACTGAGCGGTTTACGGGGTTTAATTAAATCAAAACAAAAAAAGAAAAACTTTTTCTTTCATAAACGATACTTATCTTTTTTTTTTCAAACTTGAAAGAGATAATTAAAAACGTAAATTATGATTTCAAAATTATTTTTTTTATTTTATTACAATCAATCATCATTAATGGATCGATTTAAGGCAAAGATTGAAATATTCCGATACTACTAATGGATCTCTTTTTCGGTCGAGTATACAAGTAGCGTTCGTTTATAATGTTTTCAATTTACTCTAATTGACTTTTGACTTGAAGAAAAAAATCTTAAATTTTAGTTTTTCGAATATAAAAAGTTTAAGTATTTTTTGTTTTCTAAAAACCTTCTACGATCATTAAATTTTACAGCCGATAAATTAGCAAAACACAATGATTATTAACTAAACCAGCTGTGAAATAAATGATCAAATTATATGATTGGGAATAGTGCAACTCAATTAAACAAGACCCAAACCCATTGTTTGTCTAAGAAAAACAATAATTATACGATTATGTAATTTAGAAAAAAAAGTTAACAAATTATTAAAAACGTTTACAATAAGGGGGACTGTAAAGTTATTAAAAACAATAGACAATTTGATTCGATATATAAAAAGACAGACTGACTAGACAATTATTATTTCCACAAGATGTGATTAATTCTTATATTCACATACCGCATAGGTAAATTAAATATATTTGTCAGGAAGTCTGATTAAATTATATTATAGCTACACAACAAAAAATCATGTTTTTAAAGAGTTGAATATTTTGTTCAAAGTCAGTCCAGACACGGAACAAAACAAAAAAAAAACTAGTCTGAATGATAACGGTTACGATAAATAGACCTGGAAATTGTTTAGTCGAATAGATTAAAGAGCTCGGTACCGCGCAACGTTTAAGTGCGTTTGCGTGTGTATAAATATTTCAGTGTATTATTGATTAGTTAATATAGATAGCTTTATAGATAAATTAGACAAGATAATTAATAGACTAAGATTGTTTTTTTGTTGTTGTTTGAAGATATCGATTTAGATTCGTATCGTCAAACGTCAAATGTGTTACAAACTCTCGTTAATTTACGTAAAAACGAAAGAAAGATTATAATAAGCCAATATTTACTTTTAATTTAAATGTAAAAATCAAACATTTTAGGCTTGGTTCATTTTTAAGTTTTAAAACAAATATTTTTTTTAGTTTCCCCTATCAACAACCCTTAAACTACCTCGCTTTCGTTCTATTTGTTTAAAGATTATTTTTCCCACTTTTGTTAACTTTTAATCCGTGTGTAACGTATCGTCAATCTAACAAACAAAAAAATTTTTATTTTTTTTAGATACGTCTAAACTTATTGAATGAATTTATAAAACGTTGGAATTTTTTTTTCTAATAACACAATCTACCTCAAACAATGTCATTTCTAGTAACTCTTTTTATCGTTTCGTTTTCGTTTCAAATGTCGTTTCAAACCGAATGGATGTACAAATTCACACCGACTAAAAATATAAACTCACAAATGTCAATTGAATGTGAGACTAATGATCAAATATGGATCGGTTGGGCTCATTATGGCACTCGCAATTCAAGTCATATTAACAACGATGTTCTTCTACCCGCCGAGACTGATTGTTGGATGAATTTTACCGAAAAAATAGCCGAACAATGCAACGGTTCCCCGCAATGCGATCTATCATCACAACCGACTTATATCCACAAATGTGGCAAGATATCCGATTACTTGTTCGTTACGTACAAATGTATCAAAGAATCCGAGACTTTCGATATCTGTAAATCGATTAAACGAACTTATAAAAATTCAAACGATGAATTTTTTATCAAATCGTCCGAATTTCCGGTCGAATACTCATCGAACTTGGATTGCTCGTGTCTCATTTCGTCTCAAACACCACTCAATTTAAAAATTGATTTCTTATGGTTTTCGTTACAAGACAACGATTATTTGAATATTGTTAACAAAAATCTTTCCGGTTGGATTAACCCGACTTATGAAATTCCGTTGACAAACAAAAATAATTTGGTCCGTTTTACAACTGACGATTCACTGGCTTACAAAGGCTTTTGGTTCAAAGTTACAAGTCGTAAGACTTGTAAAGACGATTGGCAATTGGTCGGTGACAGTTGTGTCAAAGTATTCACTGAAACTCTCGACTGGAGATCAGCTAATCAAAAGTGTACTCAAATGAACGGAAATTTACTCAAAATTGACGATGTTGTAAGTGACTTAAAACTCACCCAATACATGAAATCTTTCTGTAAGTATCCCTCAGATCTTTCTAAAAAATTAAGAGCTTTTATTAATCTGTGTTATTTTTTTAGACCCTGAAGTGAGTTCATACTGGATTGGTCTACGCAAATACGTTGATCAACACAATCAAGAAAAATGGATGTGGTCAAGTAACTCGACAATTTACAATGACATGTCATGGTGGCCATGGCGACGTGTTGCCTCTCAATCCGATTCAGAATACTCAATTTTGAACAATTGTGTACAAAAACGTAAAAATGAAGATGGTTATTTTACCACTTCATGTGACTCGTCGACTAAAAATAGTTTCATTTGTCAAACAAGTGCCCATACGAGTCCAGTTTCTGATTTTGATTTACAATTACAATGTGGACAGACTAATGTAATTTTAGCTGAGATGCAACGTGTCGAAAAATTAGCCAAAAATAAACCAATCGGTCAAAATAGTATTAATAATATCGTTTTACCTAAACCAAGTTATCTCAACTCAATCGATGAATATGCCCAAACGACGACTAAATCGACACCAAAAACTACCGAAAAAACGACTCAAAAATCGACTACTGTCAACAAAAAGATAACAACTTTGGTATTGGACCCGATTCCGGAGTCATCATCGACTGCTCAATCGATCTTAATCCGTCAAACTGAAAAATTAAACACAACAGTCATCGCTGGTATCATCGCCGGAATTGGTATTGTTATCATAATCGTAAACATTGCGGTTTTGTTCATGTGTAGACGTAATTTGAAAAAAATTCTTAAAAATTCATCCAAACAATCGACTAGTGAGGACATGATTCAAGAATATTTTGAAGCATTTAACACTATGCATAATACTAAAACTCTACGCGGAACTCTAGTCCAACCGAAACAAGAAAGTATTTTAACAATTCCGAATTTAAAACAAGAAGAAGCGAATTTATTCTATCAAGCTCAATTTAATCGAGATATTGATATGAGACAATCTGCTTTTAAACCTTTTTCGAAAGATTTGCTTCAAATTCAAGATGTTCAACGTCTTTTAAGTCAAAGTCAATACGATAAAATGTCACATCAACCAGCGTTGAAACAAAAAAATATTTCTGTTCAAAACGAGTCAACCGGTCAATACGCTCATACTTATGAAAGTTTGGACACTTTGGAAAAACCAAATAGACGTGTCGTTAATTTGGGAGTACCTGGTCGTACTTATCGTCCAATGTTTAACAACGATTCGAATTTATTACAGTCTCCGAATTCGGCCGATTTGAGTGAGAATACAACAAATTTTAATTTATCTACATCGACTAATTTATCATCAAGCTCAGGTGCATCGTCAACACATCAATTTTTTAAAATCCCCCAACAAAATTTAACTCAAGCTCAATTGGCTAATCTTATACAAAGCTCAATAAACGCTGGTGGAAAAACTTTAATTAGTTATCCGTGTGAACAAGTATTTAATATGAATGAATGTGGTTTAGTTATTGGTGGTGGTGAATGGAGTCCAGATAGTGCATATTATAGTTCAATACCAAATTATGCTAGTTATCCACACAATAATAATCAACCATTAACAAATCAACAAATTCAATTTTTAGTCAATACGAATGATAATTTTGCAAAAACTCATCTAGTTTAAAAACAAAATAAGAATAAAAAAGAGACTTGTTTTTGTTGTTCTCTTTAATTATCCGTTTGATTGTAAAATTTAATGTATTTATATCAATTTTAAAGTTTTTGTAAATTTATTTTTAATCAGGATCTTTTTTTTTGCTTTAAATGTATTTTAATTTGTAATTTTTTTTTTATATTTTTTTAAAAGTTTGAAAAAAAAACAAAATAAATTATTCGAAAAATTAAAAGTTTCTTTGTATACATCAATCATAATCGTAATCTCTTGACTGTTTCAAATAAACACTGCATCCAGAGTCTTTGTAGAGCTGAAGTTCATTAGCCCATCTATGACAGACCAGTAAAAGAGAACAAAAAAAATAAAAACAAAAGTTTTAATATCAACAAATGAAATAACAAATAAGATACGGGAAGCAGAGCTTTTAATATTGCGAGTAACGAGACGTTAGATAATTTTTAGTTAAGATTAAGTGTTCAGATTTTTATAAATTTATTTTGTTTTATATTTTAAGGAGCCCCAAATCATAAATTTTACTAGCTTTAAATTCTATTCCTCCCCTATGACACTTTACGATCAAGTAGATACGTGTCTTGGCATCTTTCTCTCATAAATCTCTCTAGAGATAGGTGAGGGTTTGTCATTTAACCAATCAGTTCCTTTTGTACAAACGATTTTTTTAAAATTTGAGAATTTTTCCTTGAAAATTTAATAAAATCGATATTTTGCTGTTCTTGCAATTTCAAAATTTACTTATCATTTTAAAAACCCTCACCTATTCTTGTAGAGAAAAACTTACTCTGCTAAGCTAATAGGATTGTGTCTTATTTGATAATAGAATTGACGAGAAATAAGGTCTCAAAAACTACTAAAAAATAAGTAAAGTTTATGATTTGGTGCATTTTAGAATCAACATAAGCTAATTTGATTATGAAAAAATTTGAAAAACTATTTTATCTCAGGAAACTTCCTAACAGTCTTAATCTCAAAATTCAAAATATGATTTATTTGTTAACGTAATTACTCAATTTTTATGACATGTCACAAATACTGAAATTGCTACCCCTTTAACATGGTAATTTCTGTATTTGTGACAATTACGTTAGATTTCATCTAAATGTTAAAATTTATGATAATTGAAGGGTTGGGTGCGCCTGGTAGCTATGATATTTCAGGTACACTCCGGCTACCCAAATGGTGGAAGCTTGGTATAAGAATATATTTTTTACGTCATTTCTCTCTAATATTGAAGGCATGGTCTCATCTTGTATTAAAGGCGTGGTCCTATCCTTTATTGAAGGCATGGCCCTCTTTTACTGACAAAATAGGTCGCCTTCTCGAGACATTTTTTCTTGAAAGTCTTAAAAAAACAGATATTTCTTTATGATATCTGTAATCAGACTGGTTAATTCTCAACTATTGTAGAGGAAAACTTATTCTAAAATTCTAATGGTTTTGTCTCTTAATTGATTACACCGCTTGTTTTCTTTAAATAGAAGTTTTCGAATGTCACACATTTAACAATCTCTTTCTTAACAAATGTCGGACGTCTTTAATTCAATTAAGAAATTTCTTTGTTCTTTGTTCTTAATTGAATAATTATTGAAAATTTTTTTTATTTTTATCCAATACTTTTTGTAGATTTCAGATAGATATCGAACTGACCAACCAGTTTTTGCATAAGAATCAACCAATCAGTTTTGTAGGTTTCAAAAAACGAATTTTAAAAACGTTCAGTATTGTGTTGGTTAATGAGCTCGTTCCTCGCAATTAAGAAAAAAATAAATAATTCGGGCTCTACTAAAAAGCTGATCCCCATTTTTCGTGATTTTCGACCCCCAAAAAAGCGGAAAATAAATTTCAATTTTAAAATTCACCTACCAACCAAATCAACCCAATCAACTAATCAACCTACCAGCCTATACACAACTTCAACACCTTTCTAGCTATCATATTGGCTTTCTAAAAAAAATTATTTTTACTCCTTAAATTCCAATTTTTCGATATTTTTGAGCTTTGACCCCATGTTGGTCCCCAAATTTTACCCATTGACCCCTAACCGACCCCTGATTTTCTGATAGAAGAGACTTCGAGCCGTCCAAAAAAAATAGGTCTCGGCATCTCAGTTCTAGTTTTTGAGATATTTTGGTTTGATAAAAAAGTGGCCAAATTTCTAAAAGCAATGGTGAACCGAATATTCAAAATCTGACTTCACAGGTATGTTCCCCATGCTAAGATTAGTAAAAAAAAGCAGGAGTCAAAAGGGTTAAAAATTTTGTCAGAGCGGGTGTCTTTGTTAGGCAGTCCTCTAATTGGCTGAATTTCACGAAAAATGTGGGTCAGCTTTCTAGGAGGACTCATTTTTGATTTCAAGTCAAAAATGAAAATATATGTCATATTTATTCTTGAACGCATTAATTGAAACAGTATTCACCAGATCATCGGCAAGTTCATTTTATTGATTAGCTGTTCTGTTTATAAAAAAGTTTTGCCGAGCTAGATTATATTGAGCTGAAAGCAACACTAGCTACATTGCAGACCCCTTATTTTAAGCAACCACGGCTCACAAGCCTGATTATTTTATTAACTTGTCTCATTAGGATTCGTCTTCTTAAATTGGGCTTAAAATTTTCTGTTCTTACAGAAATTTCATCGTTCGTTCGTTCCGCTACAAAAGACTGAACTCACGCCATCGGGTCAATAGTTCCAACTTATTCAGAAGAAGAACTTGTGGCAATTTATATGGTAATTCCGTCAATTTTCGATTTAATTTTTCTATGTAGTTTTTCTATGTAAACTTTTCGATGTAAATTTTTTCTAGGTAAATTGTATTTTTTTTCTATGTAAATTTTCAATGTAGATTTTTTCTATCTAATGGTATGGCCCCCTTTGACTTGCCTTTTTTTTCTGCTCAAGTCAAAGTATGACTTTGAATTTTTTGTTTGGCTTTCTATATGAAATAATAACAATTAGAAATTATAACATGAGACTGTTTTGTCTATAATACAATTTTATTTTATTTTTAAGACAAAATTTTTAAGAAAAACGTAAGAATAAACATTAAAAACTTGAACTGACAAACTTGAACTGATCCAAAATATTCTTGTTAAAATTAGGTTCCAATACCATTTGACATTAAAAAATTAGAATTAATTGTAGAGAGGAAATCAAAACTTTGAATAAACATATGATCATATTCGCCGCCGTAATTAGTCCATTTAATTCGTCCATAGAATTTTTATCTCTACCATATTTTTTGCGTGTTCTATAGTCTCGTTTAGTTCGACAGATAACTGACGGTTTGACTTTGGTGGTCTATACTGATAACAATAAGAATTTTTTCATTATTGACTGATTGTGCACAACAAACTTGTTCTAAGTTGGAGTCAATAAATCTAATGTCCGAGCCTGATTGGGATTGGGTTGAGGTTAGAGACTTTTTAACATAAATGGCAACTCCTCCAACAACCACTTCAGGTCATTTTTCTGGATAAATTTTGGGCAGTAGTAGTTAGTTTGTTATGTTAAATTGCGGTATAGACAAACTATACCAACACACTTAAGCGTTTAGTCTTTTGAAAGCCAGTAATTGCTAAATGACATTTCAAACACTTTCTCACCAATAGCAGTCTTGAAATTATTTGTTGAAATCGCTGACACTGCATCTTCAAACAGACCATTCTAAATAAAAGCCACAGGATTTGAGAGAAAATTGTAACGGTATGACCCTTTTTTTATTTTATTTTTTATTAATTTACAAAATTCAAAAAAGGCTAGTGACCAAGATACTTAGCTAAAAACTAAGTAATGAATTAGGTTTTATTTCAAATTTCGGAAAAACTTTAAAAAATCATTTAAAAAATAGATTACTTTTATTTGTAATAAATATTTTTAGCTGTGTAACCGACTGTTTGACGAGCCAAAATACAAAAAACTGGTTAACTGAGGTTAAACCAAATTTTTTAAGCTCTTAGATGCGGTTTAGCAACTGTAAAGTGCAATAAGGCAAAAAATTCACCTATTTTTCCTAACTGCATTAATATCTATTGTTGGCGGGTGATTTATCACTACGCATATTCGGACCTGGTTGTAACCTTTCATACTAGTTGCTATGTGAAACTAGTCTGTTGCTATCTTTATGAACTTAACTAAATAGTTTCTGGCTCTTAATTTAACAATTATTGTCAATATAAATAGGAAACAATATTTATAATTAATACATATTATAACTGGGTAATAAACTACTTAAACACATCATTTATTCTTTTAGTCAAACACTATGTCCAAGAAACCACAAGCACCTCGTCCAAGCACTCGGCAACATCTATGCTTAGAATTATAGTAAACTCACTTTAATCCGAACCACTTTTTATAGGAATTTTGACTCCCAATCACACCCCAATTCATGTATATCTAGAGGTTTAAACCCAACTAATATTTTGACCCAAAACCCTTTTCGAATTAAAGCGAGTGTACTGTAGTAAAAAAATTCATGCTGAAAAATATACATGGTATTAAGAGTAGTTTAATTAGACCCAAAAGAATTTTAGATTCATTTACGCAACGATTGAATCCAAGTCAAATGATATGATCGAAAATTTCAACTTCAGATTTATGGGAATTGATTCTCTTCAATCAATTTAGTAAATTGTGACACGATAAATTGCTTTTTTATTTTTATAATTGGTTAGCCAAAGTTAACCGGCTAAAATAACTAAGTCAACCGAAATTAGGTTAACCGAATTTGGTATTACCTTAGCTCTTAAAAATAGAAGCACCCTGCGATCAATTTGTACGTTTTGTTGAAGAGCCACATGTTAAAAAGTATAAAGTCGTTAATCCGACTAATTCGATTTCTGAAAGATTTTTGAATGTTCTATTCTCATCTAAATACTTTCGCTAATCCGGAAAAACATCTCCTTCCCGATTAGGCTGGATTACCGAGATTCGGCTTTATACTTGTGTCGCTCGGATCCGTCGTAAAGTACACCTTTACGACCAGCAAAATCCAGTGAAAAAATTCTTTTAATTCAACAGATTTCAATTGATTTGTCATTCCAAACATTTTTTTTTCGGTTTTTTAACGGAAATTCTTAAATTTTAACTGTGATTTTATTTACAATTGAGCAAAAATTTAACAACAACAAGAAAAATTAACATTGTTTAATTTATTCAGCTTCTAAATTGATCCATTATTGAATCAATTAAATTGCTTATTATATCACCAATTTCATCTAAAGATTGAGACTTTGAATCATTTGGTTGATGAACATTTCCAATCGAATCTAAAATTACCAAATCAATGTATCTTCGTCTAAACTCATTTAAAATAAACACGGGCTCTTTTAACTCATCTAAATTTGTTTCGAACATTGTAATAATACGGTTTGCTACTGACTTTGTTTTATTTAAATAATTTCGACCGTATGAAACCCTATAGACGATATGAAATTCCAAGAAATTCTCCAAAATTCTTGATATTTCATTCAAGTGTCCCGACAATGGATACAATACATCTTCTCGATTTTCAAAATAAAAAATCATAAAAAATATAATTGTTTCTATGTCTTGGACTAAATTTTTTATCAACTCCATTTCTTTAATTAAATTTTCCAATTGAGTTGGGTTTACGTTTCGAAAATTGATTTCGTTTGTTTGTTTTTGGCTGCTCAAGTCTTCTAATTCTTTGATTACTTTGAACAAGCTTATGTAAATTTGTTCGAAAGAACGATATACTTGTCCAATTACAGGCTCTTTTGAATCGAATTTGTCCAAATTTTTGGCAATCTTTTTAGTCAATGTTAACAAATTTGACTTTTTAAATCGTTGGAATAGTAATTGATTAAAATCAGGATCGTATTCGGACAATTTTTCATTAACAAACATCGCTGTTTCCGTTATCAGTTCAGCGTTTTTTGCTAGTTTTGTCGTATCATTTAAATCAATCGTGTTGTATTTACACATAAAAGCACCAACTTTTTTTACAAAATCTGCAGCTTCATAAAGATTGAATTCTCCAAATTTTGAGTTTAATTGTTCGATTAAAACGTCAAATTCGTTAAATATACCCCTATTGCCAATGCGATCGATTAATGTAAAACATTTTTTGTTGTATTCCTCTTGTAGGCTATCAAATTTTTTTAAAAGCACATTTATTTCTATCATTGTATTTTGACTTTCAAGAAATATCTGAAAGGCCAATGAAACAATACACTAAAAAATTTTTAAAATTTAAAAAAAAAATGAAATTAAAACAGATAAACGAAAATAAAAGTTTACTTCGTAGGATCGAATTACGTCAAGTAAATTATCAAATTTTGGCATGCGATTTTTTTCTTTTGGAAATATTGAATAGAATTGCTTTTTATATATTTTTTTAAAAAATAATAAATAATTAATTTTTGTTTTTTGTTTAAACGGAAAAGGGTTTAAAGTAATATTCTAAAATTAGGCGCTCATTATTTTTTATTAATGTAATTGTGAGTTTTTCAATTGGAGGAAGTTAAAAAAATTACGATTACTTTCTCTAATGGATTTTATTCCTCACTTTATACTTTCTTTTTTTGCACTCAAAAAGTATTTTCTAACTTACAACCCTGGTCATTCAGAACTTCCAAAAATGAACGTTCATGAACCTTCCTGAACCTTCCTGAACCTTCATGAACGTTAGAGAAGGTTCAAATATCCTCAAATATTTTCATTATTTTTCTAAAATTTTCATTTTTTTTCAGATTTTTTCTAAGATTTTCATATTTTCAAATTTGAAAAAAAATGAAAATTTTAGAAATCTATGAATATGAAGCTTCATGGACTCTTGAACCTTCAAAACCTTGAACGTTCATGAAGGTTCATGAATGTTTTTGAAGGTTCATGAACGTTCATTTTTGGAAGTTCTGAATGACCAGGGTTGTACAGTTAAATCCTTGAAGAAAACGTTGTAACTGTTTAATTATAATTAATTCTTTACAGCTTTTAAGAGAAATTAATTGAGATTATAATTTATCCGTAAAAAAGGTTGGTATTTCCAAAAATTAACGTTCATTAATTATAATATATATCAACCTGGTCGTTCATATGTTCCCAAAAATGAATATTCGCCTTCATACGAATTTGTTCGAACGTTAAAAAGTTTTCATAGCCTTTCAAAAATGTTCGAGACCTTTCATAAGTTTCCGAGACATTTTCATAAATTTTCGAGGACGTTCCGAGTCTAAAAATTAATGAAAAATCTTGAAAGTATCCGAAAAATCACGAAAATGGTCCGAGTATTAAAAGATTTGAACGTTTATGAATGTTAATAAAAGGATCCGAGCTTTCATTTTTGGAACATGTGAACGACCAGATTAGTACATAGAGCTGCATAGCAGTGTATTATATAACCGAGCGTTCTAGCCTTTTTCAGCTAAAACGCTCGGTTATAGAGATTTAAACCGACAAAGAAAAAATAGTTTTTTAATTACAGTAAACGCTCGCAAATTGTCCCTAAGGTTTAATGTAGACAGACTAATTTACCCCAGGGGTAATTAAACATTTTACTTTATATTTTTGGTTATATTGATGTTTCTGAAGGTCCAAACCAATTTTTACCATTGGGGTAATAAGCGAGAAATAAATGTTGCCAAGCGTCGATTCTAAATTTAAAGCTAGAAGAATTAAAACAAAAATTGAAACCTGCTGCTGCAACTCTCATTTAAAACAGTTTATACTGAAACGAATGTACTTTTATTAAGATGACCCGTAAATGACCCCTAACCTGAGCTAAAAAGAGTCAAAAAATTAGGGCAAAAACATATTAGTACCAGACTTCAAAAAATGATTTTTTCGACTTTTACCCCGGGGTAATTTGCGAGCGTTTACGGTATAAAATAATTTCAGACGCAAATACATTATTGTATCAGATATTAAACTACCATAGGAAAATAAAAGCAGGTATTTTAAGAATCCTAGAGGGTGTTTTAATAAATTCCTTTTTAGCTGAAAAACTTTTGCTGGATTTAAGTACACCCTCTTTTTTAAAAATTCTCGTTAAAACTTTTCTCGGAAAGCAACTCTAAGTCGGCATAAAGATCAATCAACTGCCGATAATAAACTCAAGGACTCAGACTAAGAGATCGGTGCCAAATTTGCATAGTATGTTGTTTGATGTTTCTAAGTTAAGCTTTTAACGAAAAAAAACTGAATGTATAAAAAAATCTATTAAACCTAGTTCTTATAGCTGAAGAGAGATAAGTCTGAATTCAATGAGTAAAAAACCCATAGTGAGACTTATGATCGTTTTATGCAAAATAATATACCTTAATTGATAAAATATGCTCTGTTAGCACCTTGTACTTTTCTTTTACGTCAATTTCAGTTTCAACATTAGTCAAAAGATCTAAAATCTTTAATTTAAAAATTATTTTTTTTTTTTTAAATTATTTTTTTTCTAAATGTACTTGATTACTCCATTGACATAGATCATACGATTTTGAGTGATCAACTATTTTAACATCCGGGTCATAATCAAGCGACAAACCATTTTTGAACGAATCGACAATTTGAATAACCTTTTTTAAATCATTATTAGTAAATTGTTTTTAAGATTTTTTAAAGTTACTTTGTCAAAATTTCTCAATAAAGGTTGATCTGAATAACAACAAAAAATTCGATAAAATGTTTTGGCAATTTGTGCCATTAGCCGATTATTGTGTTTTTTTTTTAAAACTTGGTTGTTGATTTGGATTTAATTTTCTCATAAATAATGGTGGTTGGTCTTTGACTAATAAAGAAATTTTTTTTTCTTTGAATTTCGATTACATAAACATATGAAGGATTGTTCAATCATGCGTATATTTATCAAGTAGAGTATCGAAAAGAACAACACAACAACTAAAAATTTCTAAAATTTTTGTTTATTTGAGAATTTTTTAAATATCGAGATTTTAAGGAAAATATTTCATAAAAAAAAATAATTTTTCTTTTTATAGATTTTCGACAATGGAATCATCAAAAACAAAATTAATTTCTCAAGAACATTATAAGACATTTTTTTGTTTCAATACTTTTATTCTAACGAGTACTTTGGTTCGCATTAACTTTTCTAAATTCATTTGGTAGTCTCAAAAATAAATATCGCCGAATGTTCCAAAACAGTATTCGACGAACAAGTCTCAGCAAAAAAAAAATAAAAATCCCTAAATAATTTATTTTAATTTGAAAGCGAAAATGAAGAAAATAAAACACTTCTCATGTTTTTATAATTAAATAAGAAAAAAAAACTCTTATCGTAATATAATTGAGACGACAAAGAAAAACATTTTATCTTTTTTTCAAAAAAAAATAAGTTTATTAAGCATTCTTATACGCCTTTAATTTTAAATAATTTTTAAAATTCATATTTTTTTAAGATTTCCGGAAGTCAATCAAATGATTTAAATAGTCTGCTTAACATTTTGAAAAGGTATTCTTGTCACACGGCACTTACCCAAGACATATTAAAATTGAAATTTCCAATAACATCTTGTTCTAGATAATTGTTGAATCATAAGATACACAAGGCCTGATGAATAAAAAAAATTTTTTTTTTTTTCAAATTTTTATGAACTCATAAATTTGTAACTTAATAGGTCTATAAATTTAGTGTTTTTTTAGATATTGTGGTGATTTAGTTCAAGATAAAATAATTATTTCATCTTTTAAAAATAGAATACTGGATAATTTTTGAAAAAACAAACTTCATTGCTTAATAAACAAAAACCGTTTAATTTTCCAAAAAAATTTTACTTTGTTTTCTCGGTAATTTGATTCAAAACTTTGAAAGATAAAGCAAGAAACCCTGAAATGGGTTACATAATATGTTTTGTGATGTAACTACTTTTAAATTTTCTGTGTCAATCTACAACCAGTCTTAAAAAAAAGAACGATTTCTCAAATTAAAGTAAAAACTTTGGTCTTGAGAATTATGTAAGTACGTGTTAATAGACTAAGAAAAAAAAACAGCTGAAAATTAAATTAAATTTTTTAGAAAAAACACGATTGGAATTACAAAGTGAACTGTAAAACCATTGGGAATAAATAAACATGTGAGTTATTTATTTTAGATAAATTTGTACATTTTTCTAATCAAGAACAAAATTAAAAAAGGAAAAAAATATTTTCTTTTAATTTTCTTGTCAAGGGAATTAGAGGGTGAAAAAATTTAATTCAATCTTCCAATTTTTTTGAATTTCATAAGCAAAATAATTAGAATACAAAATTTTTTTTTGTTATCTGGTTTTATACAAGAAACTAATATAAAAGCATGAGGATCAAAAGGTGTTTGTCTGATGGAAAATTGATTAAAAATTACTGAAAATTTAACTTCCGATAAAAATCATGTAAGAAAAACATAAAAAGAAACATTTATTAATTGATAATAATAGTTCAAAAATCAATCCGATTTATATGATCGAATTTTATGTTGATTTATATTTAAATTACAAAATTATTAAGATATTCATTTTTTGTTTTAAGCCTTAGATAAATAAATTGGTTTGATTTGTTTTTTTCTAAAAATAAGATTTATTACCATCTCGTATTTTTAAATTAAGTAAGTTTCAAATTCGAAATTATCAAAATAAAATTTTCTATCTACCACTTGTACCGTTTTATTTTCCTTCTTCTTCTTAATTTTTGTTAAAACATTGATTGCTTAAATTAAATGAAACTTGTGTTACATCAAATATTAAAATGAAAAAAAAAAACGCTTTTTATGTTATTTTGGCTTGTAGCGTTAATGTAACAATAAAAATATTGGTCATTAAGAAGAAGTGTTCAAAACTCGGCTGCTCATTACTGGGTCAGATCTACTCAGCGAGAGTAAACTTCAACGCTATCTTTAAATTATAAAATTTTGATGGGGGTCAAAATCAACCCAATGAAACATCGAAGAACGCAAAAAAGTTGGTCTCGGCAAAAACAAGTACAATCAAGATAATCGATGATAATCAACGGGTCAAAATAGCAATCATTGGAAGTAAACGGTAAAAAAAATAGAAATCGTTGAAAAATTTAAATATCTCGTTTTGAATATGTCTTCAAGCGAGAAAGACACGATGAGTAGGAAAGGATAGACCTGGTTGGAATATATGACAGACAATTTTCTGAAAAACAACTTCTGTTGGAATGAAGATAAGCATTTCTCAGGCATTGGTCCTAGATCAAAAACATCTCAATGAACTGGACAGTTTTGCAATCATTTTCTTAGAAACATGCTGGGAAAAAAAAAGTAGACACAGTAACGAACGAAGATGCGTACAAAAAGCTAATTGCGAAAAGACAATTGCCTTTAGTGGGACACAGGCTTCGTCAACATGCAGACGAAACAGTAAGAATTTATAGTCTTTATGAACCAAGTCAGAAAGTGTGAAAATCAAAACACGAAAGGCAAGCAATGATCTATGCTAGATATGTAGCAAATCTAATAAACAAACATATTCCTCCGTTTGTCGAGGAGATTGAAAGGACAGCACATAATCGTTTAGAGTGGAGAAAACTAGTAATTGAATTTTAAGAAATACTAATGATGATGTTGAGGCTATTCGTCGGATTTAGGTTGAGAACATGATTGACCAGTTATACCTAGACAATACCAGTTAATTTTCGGCTAAAGTCATACTATATTTTTATTTAAATGATTGGTTGAAAAATATTAATTTAATGCAAAAAATATTGTCAAGAATTTTTCCAAAATAACATGGCTTTAAATGCAGCTGAAATATGATAATCAGTGTATACAGAAACTTAACATTGTATAAAACTTTGGTAAAGCCAAATGTTTAAGTCAACTTTTAAACAGATCCAGGATATTTGTCAGCCTTTTGGGATAACCTAAGTTTAAGCTTGAATCATTCTGAATCTCTGTTTTGTGACGATACTAAAACTACTTAAAAGAGACGAATTATCTAAGAGAGAAGAAGAGAAGTTTACTGAGTCAAGGTCTGGATCTGTAATAAAACTGGAACCTCTCTTCTTGAACAAGTTATGATTACCTTAAGTTTTATATGAGTAGGCATATTAGGACTTTTTGCTCTTGATTGATTGTCTTCTCGGGCAAGTATTCGGATTCTAAAATCAGCTTAAAACCTAAATTTTGTATTTTTCGGAAAAAACAATTTTATGAGAATAGTTTTTAGTTTCTAAAGAAGCTTTAACGTCTACATTTGAGCAATAGTTTTCTTTACATTTTGCTTGACTTCTGAAAAGAAATTCCTCCAGTATTATATACAGAAAAAGTCTCAAAGTTTTAAGTGCCCTTTACTTGTTTGTATTATAATGGGTAGAGTAAAACACAAATCCCTACTATGAAGGACTTGGGCATCTATACTCGTCTTTATCAAATCACAAAACTATTCACTTGTTGAACTCTTTTGAACATACCTTCGCCGAATTATATAATTAAGGATCAGTTTGGATTTTTCAAGTAATATAAAAAATTATATTTTAAAAACTTTATTTAAAACAATTTCAATAAAATCCTAAACTAAAATTAAAATAAAAATCGACCCGTTATAAAGTCTTTAAAATTTGAACTTATTTTTAAATTTAGATAGAGCACCATTCATAGCATCATTTAACGCATTTTCTATTGGATCTGGTAAGAATTCCAATTTCTGTTTCAAATTATCATTTAAATAAGATTCGCATAATAAATAAAGCAAATCAGGATATCTTTGTCTTAATTCGGCCAAAAATTCTTTGGGTGAATTAAATTTTAAATTTGAATTTTCAAGTAAATTGGCAATCTTTTTAACGATTGGCTTGAGTTTACTCAAATAATTACTACCGCATAAAATTTTATACAATGGATGTAAGTTGGAAAATTTCTCCAAAATTCTTGTACATTCTTCTACATTATCTAATAAAGGGTTCAATACTTCATCTTCATTTTTAAATAATAAAACACCGTAGAATAAAATTGTTTCAAGATGTTGAAATAATCGACCGATTGATGTCACTTGTTCAAAAGCAGACATTTGTTTATCTGCAATTTGTGTAGCTAGAAGAGGTCTGCTTTCAACTTTTTGAATGTCATCTTCAGCTGATGAGTAAGCACGCGATGAAGAACTAGTGACTTTTAAATTTTCAAAGTTATCGTCTATTTTTTCAACAGTAGTAAAAAACTTTTCGAACGAATTAACTGTTCTTTCAACTACATGAGATTGTGTTTCGAATTTAGATAATTTGGCTCGGATTCTTTCGGTTATTGATAATGGACCCCATTTTTTCTTTCTTTCCATGTTGGGAATGCTATCACCAAAAATTTTCTTGAGCACTTCTGAAACGCCTTTAATCATATCTTGTATTGATTCAGAAATAGCCGTTATTTTCTGAGTATCTCGGATATCAATATTGAAAAATCGACAAAATACTTCGATTATTTGGGCAACAAAATCAGCTATCTTTACCACTCCAAATTCTCCTAATTTTTGATCGATTACCCCGAGGATAGTATTGAATTTACTCAAAATAGCTACTCCACAAAATGTAATAGCCAAGCATCCTTGAGTATTATATCCTTGAACATGATCAATTGCTTTATTTACTTGATCTGTTATTGCCTTCATGCTTTCTGGATGATCTTGAAACATTACAAATGCCACTGACATAACACTCTACAATTAAAAAAAGCATAAAAAACACTCATAGTCAAGTACAAGCTAAAAATATTAACCTCGTATATTTGAAGAGAATTGAAAAACAGATCCATTTCTGGTGTTGTATCGAATCCAGCGTTTTGTAAAACTCCATAAAATTTTTTAATCGTGTCAAAATGAGTAACAACACTTTTAGTTTGTGCATCACCCTCTGGTATATCATCAATATTTGGCAAGAATGTTAATACCTGTTTTTTAAGGATTTAGATTATTTCAAGTCATTACAAAAATAAAATTATTTTAAACCTTTTCTGACCATTGACAAAGACTGTGTGAATTGACACGGTCTAAAATCGAAACATCTGTTTGATTTGGATCTTCACGCTTAAATCTGCTCATTATTTGTTGAAGCTTTTCATTAAAGCTTTTAAAATACATTAAACAAATTTTAAGAATAGTATAAAAAGTACCTGATCGATATTAGGCGTGTCGGGTTTAGGTTCCGATTTTGGGATACATGGTAATATAGAAATAATTCTGATGACTCTCTGAAGGCCACCTTTATCTCGATTACTTTTTTTTTCTTTGTTTTTGGTAATATCATCAAAACTTTGGTTATTCTCTGCCATTTTCAAACAATTATAAAAAAAGGTAAACGTTCGCACCAATCTGAGCAATGAGGGTTTCAATTAATTTTTTTTCAAGTTCTTAGTTTAAAATATATAAAGAATTTTCAAATTATGTTAAATAGAGAGCACGAAAGTTTTATTATTCATTATGCAAATAGTTTTTCTTATTGTTGAAAACAAAAATTAGAAAAAAGTTTAAGTTCAGGTAAATTTGAGCATAATATTTAATTGAATAAAGGAGAAAATTTAAAAATTTTAATAAAAATAAAATGTGAAATGATTAATTTAAGGCCTTGGGTAAATAATTATTATCTAATTACCGGTATCTTAGAGCACTATTAATCATTTATTATTCATTAATTTTGGACTGTAGGTTTTTTTGAGTTCTGAAAAACTTGAAGCCTTTTCAAATCACATCTGCGTATAATTGAAAAAAGTTGGCTTGTAATATCCATGAGTATTTAATAGATTTTAAAAGTGCATTTTTCTTTATAAAGCTTAAATTGGTACTCGAAAAGATAAATTTTGGTTGATCTTGAACAAATTTAAAATATAAAATAATTGGATTAAAAGACTTTTAACAATTTTAAAAAACACTGTCAACGATGCTACTGTTCTGATGTGACTAGAAAATAAAAAAATGATTTCGTGCAACTTTATTTTGTTCAATTATTTTTGCTTCAACTGATTTTGAAAGCATCAATTTTGTCGGAAGATAAAAACTTCAATCTGTAAGCGAGTTTTTGGTTGAATTATTCATAAGAAGGCAGTGCAGTTTTGAAGATTTTGAAGAAAACGGATCTAAAGTAGAAAGCCGGTTTACAATTTTCTAAATTTTTGGTTAAAATAAAATTTCATTATTCAGATCTGAATCTTTTTCCTTAAAGAAAGCTAAGCCATCATAACATTATTATAAATAAGAAAAGTTAAATGGTTTAAATAAAAAGTTCTGCAATTTTTTTTTAACACTGCACTAAAAATCAAAAATACACGGCTCTGTAACGTTTTATAGCATCTTATTTTCATAGCAAGTTTTCACAGAAAGGTATTTCACAACATGTCAATAATTTTTATAGCAACTAAATTTCATCGCATGTTTCATAGCAAGGTCAAAAAAAGAGATAGTTGACAGTTACAGTTAATGGTAGTTTCAAAGTCAAGGCTGAAACCACGTCCCTGATAAACTGCTGTCTTTTCACATTTCCACCTACATTAACCTAACGTATTAGAGCCGCGTTCTTTTGTGTAAGTGTGCTCTTTACTATTTAGCTTTTTCCCAATTCGTTCGCAGTCATAATCCAATCTCACCGAGTGAGAGATTATTCAACTGGTCCAAAATTAACAGTAGGTATAGGTCATCGTCTATGAAAAAAATAGAATGCTATGAAAAAAGTTGCATTGCTATGAAAAACTAGTTGCTATAAAATGTCCCATACCCAAATACACTTATAGAGCAGGCAGCTCTTACCATCAATCCCATGTTATAGTGTGTTTGATTTGGAGTGCCTGTCTTAGACATGTATTTTCAAGAAATAACAATGCATTAAACAACGAAAATTAAGCTCTGGTGCCGCACTAATTTCTAAAAATTTAGGAATTTTTTAAGAGAATAAAATATATTTTCAAGTTAAAGCGAGTATTGTCAGTATTTTTCTTTGTAGTAGTAGTAGTAGTTTAAACTGCAGCTGCGAGGTCATCTAAGCATAACTCTAAAGAGCTGTAGCAATCTCTTCTTTTTGTTTCGACATCCAAACATCAAGCTTCGCTTTGAAACTATTCAGGTTTTTTGTGTTTACCACTTCTTCCGAAAGTTTGTTCCATCCATTCACAACTCTATTTGTAAAAAAGTTAAATCTAGGAAGACAATTTTTTACTTGTTCACGTGTTAGACAATATCTGTTTCTTCTTAATTTATATATCCGGCTTTCGAATCTTGTGTTTAGAATGTAATTGATTCCTTTATTAAATTCAATACATGATGTATGTTCATAACTGTTTGCCACTTTGTACATTTGAATTAGGTCACCCCTTAATCTTCTTGTTTTTAGATTGGTTAAATCTAGCCTCGACAAACGTTGTTGATAATCCAAATCACGTAGTTCAGGAATCATCTTAGTTGTTCTTCGTTGTACTTTCTCTAGCTGATTTATATCTTTTTCCAAATATAGAATCCGTAAATGAGCTATGACACTTAAGAGACTGTTTTTTCATTTATTTTGTCCATTTATTCATGTCATAACATTTATTTCAATTGAGACAACAATAACATCTTTAATACTTCTTTGTTTAATACTTCTTTGTTTAATACTTCTTCTTAGTAGTAGTCATTGAGTTAAGGTTAACTTAGTGTGATATAAAGGCATTCTCTAAAAAGTCTAAAGATTGCATTACATAGACGAATTCTAAGATGTTAGACATTACAGTTACAGCTCCCTCTTTTTGGTATTTTTTTATCTTAAAATAGATTTAGAGCTTAATTATGATGCTTTAAATTTAAGTGCTTAACAACCTAACACCAAAATGATTTCCGAAAAATTTCAATTTTTATAGAAGTTGATTTTAAGTAGATATGATGACGAATAATAATGATGATGACGATACTCTAAAATCTTAAAATTTTCCAAAGTACATCGTTATTGCATGAATTAAAATTTTTGATGATTTAAAGAGTTTTTGAAGATTTTGATGACACAATTTTTCCGTTCAATAAAAAAATAACAATTTCCAAAGCTTAAATAAATCGTTTTACTTTTGTCTAGACCCTTGAAGTTATTAAATTTACTTATGTAATATTTTTTAGTGTTTTAATTACTTATTTCAAAATGAACACATTTTTTTTTAAAAAAAAAAAATTTCGATTTTTTTTTTCTCTCATTAATAATTCATGCTCAAGTCTAAATATATTTAATCGTTAACTTTTGAAGGCAAGAGTTTACGGTAGCAAGGGTTATAATCAAATATTTTTTAGTATTAATTTTCCAAATTTTTAGATTATTAAATATTAAACAAATACAATACTCATATTTCAGAATGCCATTAAGATCTTAAAAATAATTTGGATATTTTTATCAAGGATGTCTAAGTCTTTAATTGTGAGTATTTATTCTAATATTCTAAATTATTTAAAAGAAGATCCTTGTACGAAATTTAAAATTCGTTAAATTTCAATTTTTATTTACAAATAATAATTAGAGAGATTATGTTTAATGACACTTTAAAAAATATTCTTTCAAATTTGAATGGAATATAAGAAATGTTCCTGATTAATTCTACGAAATTAAACATACTTTTTGACACCTAAAAAGCCTTAATTATGATTTTCGAAAGCTAATAAGGTTTTGAATCATAATTGAAAATCAAATCTAGGAATTGGGTTTAAGCTTTTTTATATAATTTAAATGAATATTCGTGATTAAAAGTTAATTTAATTCCTAGGTTCATCAATCTTAAATTTTAATCAACAAAGTTACCTCATGTCTAGATTTTAAGCAGTTATTTGACAGACCTTTTATTGCAACAGATTTGTTTTTATGATTTTAAAAATAGTTTTAATTAAATTCTTAAATCCTTTAGTTAAGATAAATTTTTAATGCAATAACAAGCTTCGCGGAGAATAATCTTTTCAGTTCTTTTCCATTTTCAGAAGTTTAAGAAGAATAGAAATTTTTTTATTTTTATTTAAATGTTGAGTAAATTTGATCTAATTACAATTTCTCACGAACTTCTCATGTGTTCATTAGAAAATCTTTGCATCAAATGAAAATTATAAGGTTCACAATTTTTTTAATTAATTCGAACAATTTTAAATTTTAAAATTTAATTTTCTAAGAAATAAGTTACTGTTGTGTTCATTCACTTGTACCGATTGTGAACTTTTATGAACTAAGGATTTTGAATAGTCTTCATTGATTTATGGGAATCAAGTGAAAGCCAAAAAGGTCTAGTTAAAGCTTGTAAAACTAGCTTTCATTTGATATCCATAAATCAATGGTAGCTTTTCAAAATCATTAGTTCATGAAAGTTCACAAGAGGAACATGTGAATGGCCACAACAGTAGTTTCGAATTATTTCGTGATATTATTTAATAAAATGGCTTCTCAATACCACTGTGGTTGAAATTCAACCAACAAATAGTAATATTGCATTAATATTACATTGATAATATATCAATGCCTATCCTTTTAACTCAAGTTAACATTCAGCTGTTTCTTCTTGAGCAAAATTAGTTCTTAACTGTAGATTTTGGTTTAAATTAACTTTCATACTTCTTTGAGTAAAACTGATTGGTGAGCTAAAAATAGACCTATTACCGCAAATCCGAAAATTTATAGCATCACAAACTACCCCAGGCTATAAATGGAAAAACAGTTTTTGTTAATTTTGAGCATTTTGACATGTTTTTTTGAGCTATAGACAATGAAAATATTCTTATAGAAAAGACCTTTTTGCACTTTTTGGACTTTTTGGTTTTTTCCAGGATAACTGACCTTTTTGTACTTTTTGCACTTTTTGGTTTTTTCCAGGATAACTGACCTTTTTGTACTTTTTGCACTTTTTGGTTTTTGCCTGGATATCTTTTAAAATCTAACCTTATACTAATGCTTTCCCTAAACCCTACCTCTCTAAAGGCGGCCATGAATCTAAAAAAATCTAACCCTAAAATTATCCCTAATCATCATAATCATTTATATGACGAGTCTGTCGACTCGTCATATAAATGATTATGGCTAATTTTATGGTTAGGTTTCTTTGATACAGTTTTTGGTTTTTTGAAAAATTTTTAAAGATTTAATTACGGATGGATATCCTGGAAAAAACCAAAAAGTGCAAAAAGTGCAAAAAGGTCAGTTATCCTGGAAAAAACCAAAAAGTGCAAAAAGGTCAGTTATCCTAGCAAAAACCAAAAAGGGCAAAAAGTGCAATAAGTCTTTTCAAGTTCATTGTCTATCCATGGTTTTTTTATCAATGCAAAGTGTTGACTTAGATTCAATTGATAATAGATTTGCAGGTTTATGCTTGCCTGTTGTAGAAAATGCATGCATGTTCATCATCTTATTTAGATTTTTCCAGACTTCATAGCAAAAAAACAGATACAAACTCAGGTGTCGTATATGAATATGTTTTTTAAATAATTGAAACGTGTTTTGGTTTTCAGACATTCTCAAGCAAGACACCTCGTTTGATGATGTAAACCAACACTTTTTGAATTAAAGACTCATTTTAAAGGCGTTTATTTTTTTAAAAACATTATTATCGGTTTTATTACTTGGTCTTGATGACTTGATGATAGTTTACCTTATGTTGAAAATTCTGTGGTGTAGTAACCACAAGTGCAAACTCTAATTTGCACTCTAAAAACAAAACAATATTTATTATTTACATATTTACACTAGTTTCAAAAACTAAGATTCTTTGTTCAAATAAAAATACTTATGTACAAATTTACACATCTAAGAAAGTCTCACTGACGCTTGGAGCTAAGCCGAGCACCAAAGACTATAAGACATAAAACACTATTTACAAACTTATTTACAACATTGTTAAAACACTTCAGAAGTATCTTTCTCTCTCTCTTGTCTCTTTTGTTTTGTTAAACTTTCTATATCGGCTATAGAACGGCCGTTTTCGTTATCATACTTTTAGATTAATAAAATATTAAAAGAACCCAAAACTCTTTTATTAAAACCCAACCCAATCACTATAAAACATCTGGCGACGAGGAAAAACAAAACTCAAACGACGAGAACAAACTCAAACGACGAAAAAAAAAAAAAAAAAAAACTCAACAAAACCCAAGACGACGAAGAAGAAGAGAAGAACCTAGACGAACCAAAACCCGATGAACAAAAATCCACAAGAGCAACCAGATAGCTCAGGACAACAAGACGACGAACCAAACCCAAGCCAAGCGGCAACGAACACGAACGAAACCAGAGATAACGAGCAGACAAACAACGATCAAGCAAACGACGATCAAGTAATCAACGAGCAAACAAACAACGATCAAACAATCAACAATCAAGCAAACAACAACCAAGTAGACGACAGTCAAGAAATGAACGACCAGGTAACATGTGGCATGTTCCAATACTCAACTGGAGAAGAACTGACAACTGTTGGATCAAGATGGGAAATGTGGCTCGAACGTTTTAAGCTATTCGTACACGCAAAGAACTTGCCAACCGACCGAGTCAAGTCAACCTTCTTACTCATGATAGGCCCTGAAGTATACGAGATATTCAAGAGCCTAAGAAGAAAAGAAGACGACGAGACACCAGACGAAGCCTACAAGCTCCTTACGGACCATTTCACCGCACAACGTTCCGAGTTCGCGGAGGAACAAAAGTTCCGGCATATGAAACGGCGGGATGCCGAACCAATACACGACTACGTCATGCGGCTACGTCAACAGGCAGCGCACTGTAAGTTTGGCGATGCGCTCGAGCGAAACATCCTGTCCCAGTTCGTAGCTGGATCCAAGATGCCTGCATTTCAAGAGAAATGCTGTAGGACGAACAGTCTCACCTTAGCTAACGCTATTGAAATAGCACAAGGGTATGAGAGCTGTGTCCAAAACATGAATCTCCTGACCAACCCAACTTCCGACGCGTCCATAATGTACACCGAAAGAAGAAGTGGTACAAAATACACGCAACCAAAAGCTGAAATTGGTAGAAGAAACACGCTATGCAAATGGTGCGGAGGCACCTGCGAAAACAAAGACACTTGCCGAGCTAAGGGCAAACAGTGCCGAAACTGCGACAAGCTCAACCACTTCGCCTCTGTCTGCAGGAGTTCAAAGCCAAGACCGTCTGAGTCGACCACAACAAGAAAGTCGATCAAACACATAAACGATCGAGACAATGAACCCCAAACAAGATACTCGCTCGATAGTACAGACTATGCCGAGTATCAAAGGTTCAAACAAGGCAAAAGCGTATGGTCTTTTTGCTGTAAAAGACAGCCAAAACAATCACAAAAACGATGGACCACGAGCATCGATAGAAATTAATAATACCAAGTTATCATTCCTAATCGACACAGGTGCTCCAATAAACGTAATTGATGAACAAACATACCATCAAATCCATAACAGACCACCGCTCCAACAGTGTCATACAAAATACTATGGGTACACTGCTGGTTCACCATTGCCAATACTGGGTCAGTTTGTAACTGAAGCAAGATCAACCAAGACAACAACGAAAGCTGGTTTCATTGTCATCAAAGGTGAAGCTGAACTCTTGCTTGGATACAAAACAGCAGTAGACTTAGGTGTTATCAAAATACTAAACACCGTAGCTCTTACTGCTCCCATCACAACTGATGAGCACAAACAAGAACGTGAATTCAAAGAGAAGGTTAATGAAAAGTTCCCAAACCTGTTCTCTGAAAAGATGGGGTGTATCAAAAATGCTCAAGTCAAACTGGACATCGATCCAAACGCCAAGCCGATTAAACAAAAGCTTAGACCGGTAGCTATCCACTTGCAAGATGCAGTCCAACAAGAACTGAACAAGCAAGTAGAGGAGGGTATACTTGAAAAAGTAGACTCTTCAATGGGTCCGACGCCATGGATTTCGAATTTGGTAGTGGTTCCCAAAGGTAACAAAAAGATCGATAAAAATCAATCAACAAATCAAGTCGAAGTACGGTTAACGTGCGACGCGAGACCAATGAACAAGGCGTTGAGGCGTACGAGACATCCAACCAAGTCATTGGAAGACTTAATTTACCTCGTTAGTGGTGCTGTCAAGTTCTCAAAACTCGACATCAGAAAGGCGTTCCATCAGCTAAAGTTAGCAAAGGAATCGCGACACCTCACAACAATAACAACTCATTGCGGTCTCTATCGTTACAAGCGTCTCCATATGGGTATTTCGTCAGCTTCCGAAGAGTTCACTGAGACAATCCGTAAGTTGTTAGAAGACATACCAGCTCAAACAAACATGACAGACGACATCCTCATATTCGGTAAAACGGACAAAGAACATGATGACTCATTAATGAGAGTATTAAAACGACTCGAAGAAGAAGGCGTGACGTTAAACGTTGACAAATGTCAGTTCAACAAACGTGAACTCAACTTTTTCGGACAAAAAATGTCAGCTGAAGGTATCCGACCAACAGACGATAAGTGCCAAGCACTACGTGACGCTTCAGCACCTTTAAACGTAAAAGAGCTGAGGTCACTCCTTGGTCTAGTACAAGCCAATAGTCGATTCATACGAGACACATGCTCAATCACTGAACCATTGTGGCGTTTAACAAAGAAAACAACCAAATGGGAGTGGAAAAGTGAACACGATGCCGCACTCAACACGCTGAAACAAACCATATCTGATAAATACATGGCATTTTTCAACAAAGAGTGGGACACTGAACTAGTAGTTGACGCTAGTCCCGTTGGACTAGGCGCAGTCCTTCAACAAAGAAATCCCAAAGACAGGAACGACGTCAAAATCATTTGTTTTGCATCAAGACTGCTCAGCGACACTGAACGACGATACAGTCAATGCGAGAAAGAAGCACTTGCAGCCGTGTGGGGTTGTGAGAAGTTCTGGCTGTATCTAATTGGCTCACACTTCAAGCTGGTGACTGATAACCGCGCTGTCCAACTAATTTTCAACAACGCAGCTAACCGTCCACCTGCGAGAATCGAACGATGGGCACTCAGGCTTACTCAATTTGACTATGAGATAGTCCATAAACCTGGTAACACAAACGTTGCCGATTATTTTTCACGTCATCCAATCCAGTCAACCAAAGAAGCACCAGATCACGAATCCAGCGAAAAGTACATCAACATGATAGCCGAATGTGCACGACCATATGCCATCTCAATGAACGAGATCATATCCGAAACGAACTCAGACAAAGAGTTACAATCGCTAAAAGAATGGCTAACACAATCAAACCGTAAACAGCCGCAAAACTTAGTAAACTTCAAACATATAATCAATGAAGTAAGTCAAACAGAAAGTGGTGTTCTCTTAAGAGGAAACCAAATCATAGTACCAAAGAGTTTACAGAAACGAGTAATACAACTGGCTCATCAAGGACACCAGGGTATGGTGAAGACAAAAGCCCTTATCCGGTCCAAAGTATGGTTTCCAAACATTGACCGTATGGTTGAAGAAGCTATCAAAAGCTGCATTGTGTGTCAAGCAACTACAAACAAGACTCATTTTGCTCCATTACAACCGTCAAAATTGCCAAACGGACCTTGGGAAGAAGTCAGTGGTGACTTATTCGGTCCAATGACAGATGGCTCATACTACTTCGTGAACTACGATGAGTACAGTAGATGGGCCGAAGTCGACAAAATCAAACCAGCCGACTTTAAAGCTGCGAGAAAAGCACTAGACGCGCTTTTCACAATACTGGGCGTACCAATTAAGTACAAAACCGATAATGGTCCTCCATTCCAATCGTATCAATTCGCTGAATACGCGAAACAAATGGGATTCATTCATCGTCGTATCACGCCAAGATGGCCAAGAGCAAACGGTGAAGTTGAAAGTTTTATGAAGAACTTGGGTCAAGTACTACGTACAGCTTCAATTACTGGTAAGAACAAAGATGAAGAACTTCAATGTTTTCTCAGGGTCTATAGAGAAACGCCCCATTCTACAACCAAAGTTCCACCAGCCAAACTGCTTTTCACTCACACACGTACATCTGGTATACCTGGCATCATAAAGCTTGACTTCAATGAGTTAAAGAAACTTCATGAAACAGCTAAAACGAATGACCAAATGGCAAAACGACAAATGAAGAGTGAGTATGACAGAAGAATGAGGGTACGTGAACCTCAAATTCAAGTCGGGGTAAGAGTCCTACTCAAAGTAGAACAAAAAGAAAAGTCGAATCCAAAGTGGGATCCAGATCCATTCACGGTGATAACAGTCAATGGGACAATGATTACAGCAAAACGTGGTGATCATGAAATCACAAGAAACGTAAGTTTTTTCAAACCGTTCTACTCAAACGATCCAAACGATGAGATGATACCACCTAGTAATGAAACATCATCATCACTGAACCAAACTCCAGCTGTCCACAATCCGACCACACCAACACCAATTCCATCATCAGCACCACCACAAGCACAAACCAACACCAAGAAGAAGGTCGGTAGACCAACCAAGATCGAGGCTAAGAAGATAGCCGATCAAGCCAAGTCACAAGAGGGCATCCAGCCAAGAAGATCCGAAAGACTAAAGGCTAAAGCTTCAGTCTAAAAACCGGGGGAAGATGTGGTGTAGTAACCACAAGTGCAAACTCTAATTTGCACTCTAAAAACAAAACAATATTTATTATTTACATATTTACACTAGTTTCAAAAACTAAGATTCTTTGTTCAAATAAAAATACTTATGTACAAATTTACACATCTAAGAAAGTCTCACTGACGCTTGGAGCTAAGCCGAGCACCAAAGACTATAAGACATAAAACACTATTTACAAACTTATTTACAACATTGTTAAAACACTTCAGAAGTATCTTTCTCTCTCTCTTGTCTCTTTTGTTTTGTTAAACTTTCTATATCGGCTATAGAACGGCCGTTTTCGTTATCATACTTTTAGATTAATAAAATATTAAAAGAACCCAAAACTCTTTTATTAAAACCCAACCCAATCACTATAAAACAAATTCTAAGAAAAAGAAAACTGGCTTAATATGGAATTTAATAGTCTTAATCGTAATCTTTAAAGAATCTCCTTTTAGATTTAATAATCCTAATTTCAAATTAAATATTATTTAAAAATTTAGAACAGCAATCATTTTTGTGATTTATAGGCTTATCCTAAAGAAATTTAGGAATCATTTTTTTCATTGGAATATCTTCTAAAAAGATAATTAAAATTTAAAACTTTTTTCTGCGAACAAGCCAGTTCATCGAGTTTTTACTGTTGTGGCCATTCACGTGTTCCGTTGGTGAACGTTCATGAACGTTCATGAACATTCCCCGCCTTTTTTATTTCACCGAAGTTCACGGTAGTTCCCCATAGTTCACCGAAGTTCACCGTAGTTCCCCATAGTTCACCGAAGTTCCCCATAGTTCACCGAAGTTCACCGTAGTTCCCCATAGTTCACCGAAGTTCACCGTAGTTCCCCATAGTTCACCGAAGTTCACCGTAGTTCCCCATAGTTCCCCACTCTTATTCTCAATTTTCTTTTAAAATATCAAAATCCGAAATTAAAATTTAAAATTATACGAAGTCTATCAATAACATAATTTAAAAAATAAAAATAAAAAATTCATTTTCCTTTTTTAAAGTTAACCTAAGAAAACCTAGGAAGAGTGAAGTTTGGAGCAATTTATTTTTGGAGCAAAGCAATTTTAGAAAAGCTGTTTTTTTTTAAATAAAATTAGGTATAGTGCATAAAATAAAAATGGTTTTAGATTGTAAATTTTTTGTTTTAGATTGTAAACGCGAACATTTAAATTTTTTGAAAATTTCAAAAATCCCGCCAATTTTACTTTTGAAAATTTGTACTTAAATTAAAATTTAAAAAATTTAATTTGAAATTTCATTATAATGTTAACAATCTGTTTTTAAAAATTTAATTATGGATCAAAAATCGATCAATTCAAAAAATTGAAAAAAATATTTTAAATCAAGTTTAACAAATTTTGTTTAGTTATGTTAAAATTTTTAAACTAGGTTTGGTCCGTCTATTTATTGAATTTTACAGTTTTAAAAAATAAAATTTGCTTTGCTTCAAAAATTTGCTCCAAACTTCCCCGTCGCAAAACCTAAGAAAGCCAAATTTTTAGGGCGGGGTCAAAAATATTTTTTTGGGGTACCCCACCCGCAAAGATAAGCTAAACATTTTTAATAAAAATAATTTTTGACCGAGTTAATTCCGCGTAAATGGAAAATTTCATGCCTTTTTTCAGTTTTTTTGTATCTAGTCCCTGGTTTACCCCCTAAACCCTAATTTTCTATACAGATTCAAAAACAAGACAAAATTCTGAACGAAGCTCACTTTTTTCAACTAACTTTTGTATTTTGTATATTCGAGGCGGAAGAAAATAAAAAAAATCAAAAATCACTAAGATGATGAATTTTCGTATTTTTGACCATAAATTCGTGATCCTCGTGTAAGAAAACCATAGAAAACATACATGGTTTTTTAATTAAATAGTTCTTTCAATTTTTAAAAAATTAAGGTTCGCGTCATGCAAAATGACAGCACTATCTAAATCGACCATTTCCGATATCATATTCGTAATCTACGTATATGAAAACCTAGGAAAAAAGCTTTCATTAGGGGGAGTTCAAAAAAAAAAATTTTGGACTGGGGGGTCTTGAATTTAAGGTTCCTTCAAAAACGTTGTTCCAGTTTTTAAGCTTTTTCACTAAAATTTTCAAACAAAAGTCCATATACTTATACATATTCTGAAAGAGAACACATTTTTGTACAAGGTTAAGCATTTTTTATGATCAATAAGTACCTTTAAGCTACACTTTATGGTGCAAAAAAGAAATTTTTTGTGTTTTTTTACGGTTATTTTGATTCTGCTCGAAGGAATGACCCAAAACCCCCATTTTTTTATTAATCATCTGAAACAAGACATATTTTTGACCATAAAATCGTAAATTTTCCTATACGAGGATTACGATTTTATGGTCAAAAATATGTCTTGAAAAAATTTAAATGTTCGCGCTAAAATGTTTTATTTAAATTTAGTGTATGCATTTCAAATTTTGTTAAAAATCGAAACTAACATTAATAATCAAATATTGATTTTCCCTTTATTTTAAATATTTTTGAAATTAACAAAAAATTTACAATCTAAAACCATTTTTATTTTATGCACTATACCTAATTTTATTTAAAAAAAAACAGCTTTTCTAAAATTGCTTTGCTCCAAAAATAAATTGCTCCAAACTTCACTCTTCCTAGGTTTTCTTAGGTTAACTTTAAAAAAGGAAAATGAATTTTTTATTTTTATTTTTTAAATTATGTTATTGATAGACTTCGTATAATTTTAAATTTTAATTTCGGATTTTGATATTTTAAAAGAAAATTGAGAATAAGAGTGGGGAACTATGGGGAACTACGGTGAACTTCGGTGAACTATGGGGAACTACGGTGAACTTCGGTGAACTATGGGGAACTACGGTGAACTTCGGTGAACTATGGGGAACTTCGGTGAACTATGGGGAACTACGGTGAACTTCGGTGAACTATGGGGAACTACCGTGAACTTCGGTGAAATAAAAAAGGCGGGGAATGTTCATGAACGTTCATGAACGTTCACCAACGGAACACGTGAATGGCCACAACAGTATGTCTAAACTATCAACTAGGCATAATTTTTTTTAAGAAGGATGAATTAAACAGAAAATATTGATTCTTTAAGAAACGGAAAACTTAATTAATAATTTCAAGGATTTATTTTAAAGACAAAGGAACATTGCTTATGGCTTCAAACAAATTAATTTTTCAATGAAGAATTTTAATTTTCAAAATTGTCTAAAAGCTATTTATTTTGTCTCCAACTGAAATCAAATGTCCTGGATTATCGATGCCTATATTGATACCAAACATGGGACTAACTCCATACAGCTCTGCGTTTAACCGGAATCTTGTTCACAAAGATTAAGATTTTATCTAATCGATTTTTTTTTTCAAATCATACTCTTTTAATGTCTTTAAAGGTTGTTGATCAGCAAATTTTACGCCTCTATCAGGATCGACTGTAGTTAGTAAACATCTTAAATTTAACTGCTTTAATAAATTTAGTAAAAAATATTTAAGACCAAGTACCTTGTACAATGTTTAATTTTACAGAATGAAGTTTCTCCTATATTAAAATCTGTCCAGTCATCCTAAGTAAAAAAGAAATGCTTAATACGATAAGCTCAAAAATTAATAAAGTATACTTCAGAGAATGCTTCGCAACCAGATGCCACAAAATTGGGTCTAAATTGTCTCATTGAGGCT
Organism: Brachionus rubens; assembly: GCA_022207745.1. NCBI lineage: Eukaryota > Metazoa > Rotifera > Eurotatoria > Ploima > Brachionidae > Brachionus > Brachionus rubens. The sequence continues at coordinate 3,383,283 of JAJVHD010000011.1, read as the reverse complement.
TTTCTTTCTAATTTTTCATTTAAAAAATTCAAAGAATTTTCTCCAATTAACATAAACGGACTGTAATCTTCGTAAATCACCTTGTCGTTTACTCTACTACTATCTCCTGTTTCCTTTATTTTATTACAGAATCTTGGGTCTAAATCATTTGAAAAAACTACTAGATCTAATCCTTGTGTTTCCAAAAATTCACATAACCATTGACTTATTTCGCCACCGTAGCAAAAACCATCAATATTAGAATTCCAAACTCTTCAAAAACGATTAATTGTAAAACTAAACCAGTCACATTATTTATTCCTAAATTTACCTGCAATTAATTTTGCTCATAGGAGTTGTATTTATCGGAACTTTTAATGATTCTTTACCGATAGCATTAAGAACTAAGTAATTTCCTTCTACACTAGGTTTTATTAAAGCCATTTTTGGAAGCTGTCTTTGAGTTCTAAAAGATCCTTTTTCATCGATTATCATCCATTTTCTAGTTTTTTTTAGACAAATTTGAAAGTTTTTTAAAATAATAATTATTTATGATATAATAATTTATGATACCTGTCGATCACATTTGGATTTTCAACCAGAGCTAAACCATATTCAGTGGTTAAGGCTTTATCTAGCTTGATTCCAGCGAGTGATTTAACAGGATAAATGTAAATCTCACTTAAAACTCCAAGTTCTTTCATATTTTTTTATCAATAATTTAAGGTTTTTAAAAATTTAATTTAATCGCAATTCAATCAAAAGAGAAATGTATGTGCTTTTATGTTAAGTTAAATATTTCTAAATTTTTTTTAAAAGATTTTTTGCGATTCAAATAAATAAAGCTCACTACTGATGTGAAGAAAAATCTTATATTCTCAAATTCTAAGATCATTTGAATCGTTAAATTCTGATGTATATTTAAAAAATTTTCTTATAATTTTTCAAAAAATAAAAATTTGAGAATTATCTTAACTTTTTTTTCTCAAAATATTTTGAGAATTTAAGATTTTTCTTCACATCAGTAAGCTCACTCGCAATTATTCTTGAAAAATAAGGACGTCTCCAAGGTTATAAAAAAATAAAGTTGCTTTTTTTAAAAAAAGTCAATGTTAATTTTTTAAACGTGATTGTATGCTATCGTTAATTGAGCAAAATGGTCTCAAACTTAAATAAATTTGCCGAACATGATGAATTAAAATTTTAAAAAGAATAAAAATTTGGATTTCATTTTTTAAACGAAGCTTAATAAAAAAAAATGACGCTGTGAAGTTCATAGCAATAAAGCAATAGCAATTGTGCAGAATCGTTATAAAAATTGTTCTAGAGGTGCTATAGCTTAAATAAAACTTGTCTTATCCGAAACAAAATTTGTCTATTCTAAATTGAGCGTCTGCAAAAACTCTGCAAATTAATTACGCAGTTAATTCAAATCTTTTTTAATGGCGTGCAGTTTTCAGAGAATTTGCAGAATTTTTGCAGACGCTCAATTTAGAATAGACAAATTTTGTTTCGGATAAGACAAGTTTTATTTAAGCTATAGCACCTCTAGAACAATTTTTATAACGATTCTGCACAATTGCTTTTGCTCTATTACTATGAACTTCACAGCGCCAAAAAAATATTTTATAAGCTCTCTTAATCAAATTTTGATGCCAACAGAACTGAATATATGGCCTTATAAAAGCATCTGTTTTTTTTATCTATCCCTCAGGTAAGTCTCGTTAAAACTTTGAGACAGAACGAAAATAGCCAGAGACGATAAAATTGACTCACCATCGAAATCACATCTTTAATTTCACATGAACTTTGTAATATTTATGTGTATTTATGCATATTGATATTTTGATTTTAGAAAAACACAGTTAGTGAACATACAGTTCTGGTCGTTTACAAATTAACTCTTTGAACGTTCATTAATGTTCATGAAAAGCTTAAATTTCCATTTGTGACGATATGAGGCGGTTCATGTCGATTCGAAGCCATTCGCATTCTTTAAAAAAAAACTTTCACGAACGGAAATTCATGTTTTTTTCCATTCAACGGAAAAAAACGGCAACTTTCCATTCAATGTTTTTTTCCATTCACCATTCTCAGGATCTTTCGGCGAACGTTCACGAATGTTCATGAACGTTCGCCGAAAGATCCTGAGAATGGTGAACATTCATGAACGTTCGCAGAGTTAATTCGTGAACGACCAGAACTGTATATTATCGGATCTAATTATGAAATTGATTTTTATTTAATTGAGCATATATTTCTGAATTACGGTTCGGACAGAGATATGTACCCATTAATTTTAAGATATTGGGTGGGTGTGAGTTACCCGAAAAATTCAGGTTTTGGGTTCGTAGAGGGTATGGTTTATACAAAAATTTTGATTTGTATTTCAGGTATCGGTTTGGGTATCTATACTCAAAACCAAATTATTGTCGAAAAAAAAACTTTAAAACTAAAATCACTAAAATCCGGACACGGAATTTTTTTTTAAAAACTATAATACGGACAGAGGTTTCCGTAAATGAAAAAAAATTCAAAAACTTTATTTTAAAAAAATGCACATCCAATTATTAGGAGTAGTAGTAGTAAAATAAACTGCAACTTGAAACCAGTTCAATCAGCTTTCATTTAGTCCAGTGCGAATCAATAGCAGCTGACAGGCTCAAGTCGTGTAATATTAAATGTTGAACGTTCATAATAAGCTTTAGGTTCATGTTATGATCATATCACTCCAAGTTCTACTAAGGTGTTAAATTAATGTTAAATCAACTTACAGGTGACTCTTTTTGTCCATCGATCACGTGAGCTTGCAAGACTCACCAATTCTGACTGTACCACTTCGCTCTTTGATGGAAATATTAGATCACAAAGTACTTAAAATAACTGGTGATTTTCCGTCCTCGTTTAAAGGTACTCAGTCCTGATACCGGTTCGTAAAGGGCGAATACTTTGTCTGGTTCATGTTCGCTTCTGCGTAGGACATGACCACGATAATTGTCTTCGTCTCATTGACTCAACTAGCGGTCTTTGGTTAACATTGTTGTAGATTATTTCGAGTCCTACTTAATCCATTGGCCTGATACCCAGCCACATTCTGTAACATGTTGTACCAAAGCTATTGATTTACCCTCTAGATCTTTTGATACAATCCATGCTCCACAACCATACAGCAAAACTGAAACAATGGAGGCATTGAAGATTTTCGGTTCTTAAAGTCAGCTTCGGTAAATGATACTTTAGACCCTAAATATTTAAAGTCCTCGACCATTGCTATAACTCCCTCGTCATGCAAAAGCTTACCCTGATCTCCTCGGATATTAAAGGTAATGCGTATACATGGATCTATATTCGTATACATATGATGTATTTTTTGAAAATAAATTTTAAAAAATATCTATGTTTTGACTGAAAAGTATAGATAATATCTATATTCGTATAAATAATTTCTATATTCGCATAGATATTTATGTATACTCGTATAGATGTCCAAAAAGAGGTTAACAGGACACAGTTATACCCACTTTATTAAATTAAGTGAGGAAATGGATGTATCCAGAATTAAAAAAACTTATACAGTCGAGTCGCTTTAATCCGAACCAGGTTAATCCGAATTTTTATTATTTTCGGTTAAAATTTGTCTCCCATTCAGGCCTCTATGCATGTAAATTAAGGCGTTTAATCCGAACAATTTTATCCGAACTCAATTTTTACAGTCCCAGGAAGTTCGGATTAACGCAACTGCACTGTAAGGTTATAATATTCTTATTTCTAAAAAAATTTAAAATGATTTTTAATATTTTCGAAGTTTCTACCCCGTGGAAAAACATCTTTTTTTTCAATATCATCTTGATGACATAATGATCTCTATTGAATGAAAGCTTTCAACAAATATGAATATTCTCATTCATTTTTTATTATCATATACACATTTAGATAAGAATTATAAGAACGCAAAAAAAATTAAAGTGGAATTAATTTTTTGTCATCTAGATTTGATCAAATTTAGTTAATTTACAGTTGTCATTGTTAATTAATAAAAAAATATGAATAATATTCGCTAATTTTACTTAAAGAAAAAGATAAAAAATTAAATTTTGGTTCTAAAATGTCTAACGTTTCGTACGAAGATTTAGAATTCGAGTATCTCGCTACAAAAGAGTACCGTTTTTATGATATATCAAAATGGCTAAATGTTACCTTTATAACCCTTATTTCCGTACTTGGTCTATACGGAAATTCAATTTCAATATACATATTCATAAAAACAATTAAAATAAATCGTAATCAAAAATCAACAATTTATTTTTTACTTTTATCGTTTAGTGATCTATTTGTTCTATTATTTCATTACATTGACTTTACATTTCGTTCATGGATCAATTTAACTGGTAATTATTCGTCCAAATTTAATTTTGTAGACAAGTGTCTATTATGTTGTAAATTAATACCATATTTTAGAAATTTTTTTCGAACCATTTCGGTCTATATTTTGTTAATAATGACCCTACAGAGATTTATTTACTTGTATCTGCCACTCAGACGGACAATGGTAAGCTCGATTAAAATTAACAAAATAATAATAATTTGCCTAACAATATTTTCATTGCTCCTAAATTCCGGAAATTTATTCGTAAATACGTTGAATACACACGAGACAAATGGTGAATTGTATTGTAATATAAACCCAAATTATGTAAACTTACAATTTATATTTGATTTTTTATTCGTTTTGTTTTCTGTGTTAATACCAACACTTTTTATATTATTTTTTAGTTTGATACTTTTTTGTCGAATAAAATCAAATATACCAGTGAATAATGATTACTTTAGAATTTGTTGTTGTGGTCACAAAAAATGTGATGAATTTAAAATCGATTCAGGTGTCACAACTGATACAAGAGTTTTTTCTAATGGTCAAAAAAATGTAACTGTAATAAACACTGGTTTTGAAAGTAGTTTTTCCAAGCAGTTACGCGAGTCTAGTCAAAGTAATTCAAATAAACAAACAAAATTTAGAACTAAATACAATCATTCTATACGAACTACATACATGTTAGTTTTGTTATCAAAATGGTTTGTGATACTTCATTTGCCTTATTTTATATGTTGGATGATATTGCATCTTCAAATTAAAAATTCAAATTTAATTAACGAAAAATATTTTGAATTGGGACATAAAATGAATCAAACAAATTTATCATATGATTTTAATCTAAACGAGTTGAGAATAAAGTATCATACTCAAATGGATCGAAATCAAAATGTAACATTAATGATAAAGGGATTTTTAAATTTATTTGAAATCTTATTTTTGTCAAATTATTCGTTTCATTTTGTATTATACCTTGTTAATGGACCTCTATTCAGACAAAAACATTCGAAAATACTTTATAATTGTTTTCAAAATTGTATTTTTTTTATGTTTTGTGGGTGCAGTGATTGTTAAAATACATTTGTTTGAATAAATTTAAAAGAAAATTATATTGTTCTTTTTTTAATTCAAGGAACTGTGATTTACTGTTCCAAAAACTGATGTAAAATTAGTTCAAAGATGATATACCCATTAGCTAAAATAGAAAACGTTACGTAATTTAACGGGACAAAAATATTTTTAATATTAAAAAATAACATTATGAGGTCTATGTAGATGCATGTGGCGGAATTGTCAAATTGGGCTTTATATGTCTAAAAATTTTAAGCTTAATGGTCTACTTTGAAAGTTTCATGCAATTTCATAAGGGAACAATATTTTGTCTTTTCATTTATCAAGAATATCAAGAGTGTTCTTTATTAGTAACCTAATCGAAAGCAATAAGTTAACTAACCTTGACTCAGAATGGAAGATGCCTTTTGTCAAATTTAAAAAAAATCACGCTTGTAATTTATTCAGATTAGGCATAATTAAGTCTTTATTTCTTCATTATTATTGGCTTCACCTATTCGTTTCTAAGGAAAGCCTTTTATTCGGCAAACACCAGGACGGGATTCTTAGTGGAATAGCATTAACACACAGTATATTCAATAAAAATCCAAAAAAAATTTCGTTTTTCGTGTTCGTTACAGTATCGCTATAAAAATTGTTGCAAAAATCGTTCACAGCGCCTATTCTTCGTTTTTTTTTGGAACCTACGTTTTATTTTTACTTTTTTGAAATTAATTTTTGGTTTGAATTTCGAAAAAGCATAACTAGTGTTTAAACATCATGCAATTTTTTAATCAAGAAATTTCTAGTAAACTGTCGGTACAGAGTCTGATAGCAAGTTATTCCGACCTGAACTTTTACTTTTAAATCTTCGATTTTAGGGCCTACTGATTCGTAAATCAGGTCAAGCATGTTCGGTAGCGGCAAAAAAAACATATACATATCATAAAAATATTTTTTCAAGTTCAAACAAAAAAATTTTACAAAAACACAATCTCTATAATGGAGATGCGTGTTTGCATAAATTTAAAATTTGAGAAGATTCTTTTTTTTATTTTTCAAATAAATACAATTTTATCTTTTGGAAATGTATCTTCAAAATTTGATAAAAAATTATAATTAACTGCAAATACTGAAATACTAAGCAAAATAGATTTTAAAAATTAGACTTCAATTGAAATGACTAGTTTAAACAGTATAATCTTAAGTAAAATTTTCATTTATCCAGTTAAATCATTGCCTGGAATTGAGCTTGATCAAGCATTAATTTCCAAAGACGGAATCGCTCACCCTTTAAACCCAAATGTAATAGACAGGTTTGTAATTTTGGTTACAGGAAAATTTAAACCAAATTGAATAAAATTTACCATAGAAAATGGATGATTGTTGATTCAAATCGATCATTTTTAAGCCAACGTAAACTTCCTAAAATGGCCCTAATCAATCAAAGCGTGGAAGGAGATTTTATTATACTTTCAGCCATCGGTAAAACTCCAGTTAAATTTTCAGTTACCGAAAAAGGTGAAAAAATAAAATGTAGATTATGGTCTGACTTTTTGGACTGTTACTCTTATGGTGTAAACTCCCAAGTCAGCAAATGGTTGAGTGATTTTCTCGAAGATGAAAATCTTGATTTAGTTTGTTTAGACAATCTGGCAGCAAGACGTGATGGCGATTTCAGTACTTTTATGATTTTATCAGAAAGTTCATTGGACGATTTGAACTCAAAATTATCAAATAAAGTTTCGATTGTTAATTTCAGAGCAAATTTAGTCGTCAAAAATTGTCCTGCATACTCTGAAGTTAGACTTGATATATATCTAAATAATTGACTTGAACCTAAAATCTTTTTTTTTCTAAGGACACATGGAAGAGGATTAAAATTTCAAACAGTACATTCTATAAAACAAGCCATTGTATCAGGTAAACCTTTTAGTAGTAGAAGTGAGACTGCAATATAGTAATCTATACTAACGCCTTTCGGCATTTAGCTCTATAGGAGCTGTGGCAGTCTTTCTCTTTCTTTGTACCATACCAAACACTTCTCTGTAAATGTCTGCTTTGAAACCATTGACTGTTTTTGCATTGACAACATTTTGCGGCTTTGAGACCACTGTTGCAAATTGTATCTAAATGAACCACGCTTGCTAATGACGCTAACTAGTTTCATGTCGTGTTTTCTTCTTAGGTTTTGCTTCAAACTTTTAGATAGGTTCACTCCATTCATTAGTTTGATCCTCTCATGACCGTTGACTATTTTAAACATTTGGATAAGGTCACCTCTTGTTCTACGGTCTTCCAAGCTCTTTAAATCCAGATCCATATGCCTTTCTTGATAAGGTCTCTCGTTCAGACATTTGACTAGCTTCGTCGCTCTTCTTTGGACTCTTTCAATAATATTTATAATAGCTTTCGTTGAAGGGTTCTAGATACTTAGGGAGTATTCATGATGCGGTCTTACAAGTCCTGTGTACGAGAGTCTAAATGTTTCTTTATCTAAACATACGAACGAGTTCTTTGACACAAAATTCTGTTGGCTTTAAAAGCCACAGATGAGCATTGTTTGTTTCATTTTAAGTCATTTGAGACAACTACACCGACAAGATCTTTTACTCCAAAAGTTTCCTTAAGAATAACCTCACCATTTGAGATTGGAACTATATTACCAGTCATATCCATATGTCCGGCGATGTACATTGTTTTACATTTCGGCACATTTAGTTCATTTGGCCATTTTTTTGTCCAATTGTTAAGTACGACACGATCATTTTGAAGTTGAGTTGACCCTTTCGTTCTTATTAAACACTCCTAAGATCTTCAAGTCAACTGCATTAGACAAATACAGGCTTTGAATTGAATCCAATAGATCATTTATGTAAATAACAAACATAATAGGCCATAAAACCGATCCTTGAGTTACACCACTTGTTACTTCTTCCTTTACTGACACTACATCACCAAGAACTGTTCTTTGCTTTCTTTCGAGTAGAAAAGACTTAATCCATTCACATGGTTCGTTGACAATGCCATAAGCTCTGAGCTTTCTTAAAAGTTGTCTGAGTGAGACTTTATTAAAGGCTTCGAGAAGTCTGTGTAGATGATATCAATCAGATTTCCTCTTTCGATCTCAAATGTAACTTTGTCAATAAACTCAATCAAATTTGTAGTGCATGATTTACCAGGTACAAAACCATACTGGTTCTCGTTAATTAGATTGTTCAATAATAAGAAAATCATGATTTCGTCCCTCAAGATCTTCTCAATGATCGATTTTAAAGAGACTGATCGATAATTTGAAACTTTAGTCCGTGGACCGTTCTATGCAGAGGCGAGACGTTAGCTAACTTCGAACTTTAGGACTTATTTTTAGATTTTTTTTGAAGATGTTTAATGACCACTGTTGATCCAAAAACTGGAGTGAAAAGCCCTGACCAAGAACCCTTAAAGACTCTTAAACAGTAAGAAACGATTACCATACGTTTAAAAATGTCTTGATTTACATTTATAATTAAAGGTATAGAATGAACAAGGATCTTTATGGAACAAGTCCAATGTTCGGAATGTATTTTGAGTTAGACCTCGTCAATCAAAGTGATCATCAAATTGTTTCAAAAGAAGATTCAATTGTGATATTTGAATGAGTTCAATGTATTTAATACATTAAAAATAAACTCCTATTTAGAAAATCACTTGGTTTTTTTTTGTCTCAAAGATGATTTAGACTAGTAAATAAAGGTAAAACAATCCGCTTTTAAATCCTATAGACAAAACTAATTTTCGTGTCCGTCTAAGTTTCCTAATTATCAAATGATATAGTTATCTTATTTCAATTAATAACTATCTTGACTTTTTATTCAAAAATATCAAAAAAAAATGAGCTACCTATTTTGTGAATTGATAGAAAAATATAGAATTAGGATAATTTAAATATTTTTTTAAGTTAGCCTGTTGTTCGAATATAATTTAAAAAATAAACACAAAAATTTTGATTCGTTTTGTTTTTTGATGTCATATTGATTTCAGTGTCAAGTTTGCTCAAGTAAATTCAAGTCTCTAACAAAAATGACTGTGTTGACTTTCAACAAAATTTGTAATATGTTTGATTTTGTATTCTATTTCTTAAAATACAAAAACCTTCTAAAATTCATACAATCAGTTAAAGTAAATATAAAGAAGAGAAGCTGTCAAATACTATTGATGTTTATTTACTTGTAAAATAAAAAAAAAATTGAATAGAACTAATTTCAACAACAAAAACCAGAATTTTTTTACTTAATTTTTAAAATGATATAACAGCAACAAAATTTTTTTTTTTTTTTAACTTTTCATTTTTTTGTTTAATTTAAACAACATTGTTTAGTTACTTGTATCAAAAGAACTTCTATTCAATATGAATTACAAAAAAACTCAACTAGTGTTTTTTTTTTGTTTAAACCTTTCATGAATTTCTTTTTCGTTGACATTTTTTATTACAAAACAAAACTTATGTAATTTTTGTAAAAAATTCTTTTATTCTCTAGCAATTGAATTTTGAGAACTGTTGTTACTCACTCACAACAACAACAACAACAACAATAGCAGAAAGTCGTGTTTCATCATTTGGAGTATTTCCTCGTTTGGACTTGCATTTTTTGTCAAAAGGGGACAACAACAAAAAAAATTTGTTTCTCTTTTAAAGATTTTGTTTTAACGCTATGAGGTAAGAAAAAATAATCAAAATTTGTTAAAAATTTGCTTACGACTTAAGTAGCCTTTTTCTTTATTTTTTCTTGCTTAGTGATTTCAAAAGTAAAGAAAATGCGTTTTTATTTTTTTTTTTAAAAAACAAAAGTTCGGTAACCAAAAATAAACCCTTTTTTTTTTAAAAAAAGAAACTTTAAAGCTTTTAATTTTTAATAATATTTAAGGAAATTTTGTCATAAAAGTTATACATAAAACAAATAAATAATATATTATAAAAAAAATTTGTTATGCTCAATCTTTTGTTTTGTTATTTTTTATAAATAATTTTAACAACTTTCGATTTTGTTTTTGTTAAAAAAATTAACTAAAACCATTTCCTTTAAATGATAAAAAAGAAAAAAAACGTAATTACATTTTTTTGATTTGAAGCTCACAAAATTTTATCGAATCAACAATTTTTATAAGTTTTCTACTAATTGTAGTTTTTAAATAGAGCAGAATTAGTTAAAAAAGAAGTTAATATTTTTGTAAAGTTCTCTTTTCAAGAACTACACTTAAAGTTCTCCTTCACTAAACAAATTATGAGTATAAACAATCAATTAATCATCAACAACAAAATATTGTTCTTCTGGTAGTAGTGCTTAGTTCGTCGAAGAAAGTTAATATTGTATTTTATTTTTCAGTACTCTTTTGATTAAGAGGTTATTTTATTTTCTATTTGACAATCAAATGAAGAATTGATTATTTTTTCTTGTAACTTATTTATTTGCTCTTATTCAACATTGTAAAAGATCAAACTAGTTATTTTTTTTGTCGAAGAACTTTTTTCCCAGCCTTTTGAGACTCAGTTAAGAACATAGCAAACTTAAAGGTGTATTTAAATAGACTTACAAAAAAATTAGTTCTCACATTAAATGCAAATAGAGCGGTAACTATTTTTGTATTTGACCAAACATTCTTGTATAATAAAAATATTCCTAGGCTTTATTGTCTGTCTAAAATTTTATCTTACTGTTTATTAGAATCGAAATAGCTTACAACAATATTGGTCAAATGCCATTAAACCTTATACATTAACTCAAAGGTTTAAACAAATATCAACAAGTCTAACTATAGCCTGGTAAACCGATTTAACGATAAAACATACTTTGTTCGCAATAAATGAACATAATTTTGGCAGATGAATATGGAACAAGTTTCATAAGACCATATTAGTTTCATTAAGAAATGGTACAGTGTACCCTCGAATTTGTGACGGGTCAGGAGAACAAGTTTTATATGTCACAAAATCGGATATAAATTTAATTGTAAAGTATTGAAGATCACAATTATTGGGTCCAATATTTACTGTTACAAAATCAAATTTTCACAGAATTGAAAGTCACAAAATAAAGGATAGACTGTATTTAATTTTATCAACACAAAAAAGATCATGGTCTCCCAAGATATTTTAAAATTTGAATATTTTCAAAAATGAATCAGTAATTGTTTATTAAAACTCAAACATAAAAATAAATATCTTTTGAAGAAACTCATGATTCAAAAGTTTAGTTCTTAATACAAAAAGTTATGTTCAAAACACGAAACTGGGTCTGGGATTATAATGATAGAATTTTCAACTTTTAAAAATTTATACTGAACTTCTCCTGAAATAAAAAGGTACCGTACTCCGTATCGTTTCAGCGTATCAACCTAAACCTTAAAAAATTAGAAAGTTTTTGTACGGTGGTACGGTACGAGGTACATATTTTTAACAGGAGAAGTGCAGTATTAACTTAAAAAAAACAGATCATTCAATGACGTTAATTGACTTAGAGTGTGACGTTGTTTAAACAAGCTCTTAAGATGTAAAATTAATCATTTCACATAAAATATATAAAATTATATCATCTGGTTTCTTTTTTTTATATTTAAATACATTCGAGAATTCATCTAAAAACTATTTTTAAGTTTACAACTAGATTCTAAAACAAAAAATCCTATCTATAGATGAATATTTGATTTTTTATAAACGATTTCTATTTACCTAAAACAATTTTGAGATTAGACACACTTTGAAAAAGTTTGATCTTAAAGATAACCATTCAGATTAGCACAAAATCTAGGCTTATTTAGCCATGAAAAAACATGACCAAAGCTTTTTCAAAAAAGGATCGAATTTTTCGATTTTATCAAAATAAATCCTCGGATTAGGATATGTATCCCTAAAAATGCACTTTATTATAAATTATTAATTAGATAAAGATTATGTTGGAAAATATAATTAAATCTTGTACACCAAAGCCTTAGTCTAAAAAGATTCAAAAAATTATTAAATTTTCCTAAGAATCCAGATTTTAAGCACTGTTTTTTCCGATCAGCAGCGGTAAATTTCAGCATTTAGTAATTACTCGATTTTTTGTGACATGTCGTTATTGTAGGGTATTCGAGTTTTAAAAGAGACACTTTTTCATCACATTATTAAACTACTAAAAGGTCTACTATTTGGTTATTAAATATTGACATGCAACTTAAGACCGTCTTTTCTTTCTAGGCTGCTACCAATAATTGCTGTTTTTTGACAATCGAAGGAAAAAAATTAATTAAAAGATAAGCATTTTCTCACAGCCAAAACCTATAGTGACATGTCACAAAAAACGAGTAAATACGTTACTGTTGTGGTCATTCACGTGTACCTTTTGTGAACTTCCATGAATTAATGATTCGGAAAAGCCATCATTGATCTATGGGTATCAAGTGAAAGCTAGTTTTACAAGATATAACTAATGCTTTTTAGCCTTCAGTTGATACCCATAAATCAATGATTGCTTTTCAAAATCATTAATTCATGGAAGTTCACAACAGGAACACGTGAATGACCACAACAGTAGTTTAGAGTTTTTATTTTTATACCCAGAAGTCATCAAGGAAACTAAAGATTGAGAAGCCATTTTATTAAATCAAATCACGAAATAAGGCGTAACTACTGTTGTGGCCGTTCACGTGTTCCTCTTACGAACTTTCATTAACAAATGATTTGGAAAAGTCACCATTGATTTATGGGTATCAAATGAAAGCTCGTTTTACAAGTTTTAACAAAAGCTTTTTAGCTTTCATTTGTTACCCATAAATCAATGGTAGCTTTTACAAATCATTAGTTAATAAAAGTCCTTAAGAAGAACATGTGAATGGCCACAACAGTACTTCTTTCTGCAATCAAAGTACCGTAAATTTTCGTTCAATGTTACATGTAACTAAACACCTGAATACTCGGGTTTTAGCGGACTTTTTGATTGGCTTTTTTTTTCAACCAATCAGAAATTCTGCTAATACCCGAGTATTCAGGTGTTTAGTTACATGTAACATTGAACGAGAATTTACAATAAGTATTCTTTAAATAATTCCATGTAAAGAATCCCATCTTCTTAACTCTTATCCGTCCATAGGTAATTTACAATCATTAAAGACCAAAATGGATCATTTTTGACCGAATTTTATTTTTTGTTTAATTTTCCCTAATTTGAACCCTAAATTGAATCGACTAAGCTTAAGCTTCTAAAAATTAGGAATGTTTTTTAATTCGTTATTGGCTATGGAAAGCAAGAAATTTTTTATTTTTCTTTTGGGTCATTTTTCACCAACCTTTGGACGGATAAGAATTTGAACGTCTTATAAATTTTTATTTTAAGAACAGTGATCCTATGATCTTTGTATTTGAAGGCCGATTTCCTTTCTAAGTTGTTAACTTTTGATTTTTACAAAAATTTACGTAAATTTCTAATTTTTTGATGTTAAAAATAATAAAGAAACTAGCACCACTCTAAAGTTTCACATCAACGAAAGAAATAAAAAGCTTAGGCTTGTGTTAATTTTTCTGTTTGGCTTTTCAACAATATCCATTTATTCATCAAATAAGGTATGAACAACTAAATCATGGGGTTCTTGTGAAATCCCATATTTTAAATGATTTAAGCATTTTCATTTTGTGTAAATAAAAAAATTTGACAAAAAATATTTTTAAAATAAAAAGAGGATTTTTAAATATGAAATTTTTTAAAACTATTTATTTTAAATTTAAAGATTACAAAAAAAGAAAAAAAATTTGTAAATAGATTAAGTCACACATTCATAAAGTTGTTAATTTAAGCTATTTTGTTACATATGTTATCTTGATAATCAAAAATAAATAAGTAAATAAATAAAACATATTTTTAGTTATTTTGTTGTTGTTGTTGTTGTTGAATAAAAATTTGCATGTATTTCAAACAACAACACCAAAAAAAAATTTAATTTTATTTCAATTTTTTATATTTTTTTCTCATTTCTAACGTGTCATACATTGTTGAGCTAGACATCTTATGCTTAAAATCCATAACTTTAATCATCAATTATAATTTTCAAACAAAAAATTATTTTCATTTTTTTTTTGAAGCGAATAACTAAAAGTTACTTTATGAAAACATCGTCGACCAGGTCCTCTTGTTTTAACAAACAAATTCAATTTAAAAAAAATAAAAATTTTTTTTATAATTAAATAGGTAAAATTGGAATAAATTAATAGAAGTTTGTACGAGCGCTTTTTTTTTTCTAGAGCTACAAATTCTTACAAATTTTAAAGCAAGTGCTTCTATTTTAGTTTGTTTGTTTTATAAAGTCACCTTTCTTTTTGAAACTAAAAATTCGAAGGTTCTAATAAAAACAAATCAATTTGCAGCACTTTTTTGTATCTTGAAAGCAAAAAAATATTCAAAATTGAAATAATTAAACTCAACTATTTAAATAAGACTTAATAAAAAAAGAGAAAAAGAGAGAAAGAAAGAGAGTTAAGTGATATGAAGTTACATAATAATAAGTTTTTTTTTGTTTTATTAACTTTTATTTTCAGATTACTTTTCATGACAATTATTCTATAAATTCAAAATTTTGAGAAAAAAAGTCAATCGATTTTACACAAAAGAAACGTAAAATGCAATAAAAGTACAAATACGAAATTAAAACGAAAAAAAAAATGAATTCGAATTATATACGAATAGACGAAACGTTGAATTCGAACATTTGTTTGTCATTTTATAAACCGGATTTGAATGACTATAAACTCGAAAACGAGTGTAATCTCAAACGACAACAAGAAAAATATAATATTTTAAAAGAGATTTTGTCTAGTGAGAAAAAGTATTTGAATGATATTCGTGAAATTGTCGAGGTAATTTTTGTAAAATTTTCTAAAAACAAAAAAAAAGGTCTTGCGGATGAGGTCTCTGTCGAATTATTTCTATCGGGTACCACACAGTACCAGACTTTTTAAAAACTTTTACAGGGACTTCTGCGGAAAAAATACATAACTGAATGGTACTTGGAATAGAATCTTTCTTAGAATGTAACTGAGCCGTTTAGGAACGAAAGGACACAGACGCTTCATTTTTCCAAGAATCCCTGTACCGTAATCCCCCGCAAGGCCCCCCATGGGGGAAGTCAGGTTTAGACCCTTTGTTTCCGTTTTCGAAAAAGTTCAATTTTTATAAAAATGATATAAGCAAATAGTTTTAACTTAACTGTGAGAAGTAAGACATTTTTTTTCTTGTCAAATATTCCCATTTTAATGCTAATGAAGTGCATCGGGGAGGGGGGATTGTGTGGGGGATTACGGTATTAGTTTTACGTTCTCGTATTTGTAACAGTAGAGTTTATTTACAAGTAAACTTTACAAAAATTTATTTAAAATTTCAGCTAATTTCATTCTTTTAATTAAAGTATAAAGCCCTCTTAATCTTTAACATTTGGTCAACAAGGATTTTTTCAAAAAACCATCGAAACTAATTTTCGAAGAAATATGGTCTTTTTGAAACCATTGCAACTTCCGCAAGTTTCCGCATAATTTTATTAAAAAATCAATTTTTGTATTTTTACTTTGCTGCAATTTTTAAGCAGTTTTTTTTGACAATGGTTATTTAAAAATTTTATTATTTGGGGGCATGATTCATTGTGAAATACTGCACTACCACCGAATTAATGACGTACCCTTACTAAAGCGTACTCGAACCGAACCGTACCGTACCAGTACCCATACTACAAATTCTCTAAATTTTTAATTCATCATTTTCCGATAAATTTGCAATTTTTTAGTACGATTCGATACGGTACGGGTACGGGTAATTCGGCGGATTCGCAGTATATATATATATATGATGCTTGGTTTAAGACGCAATACAGTCCTAACTTTTGTAACTTTTGGGCGTCCTTAATCATAATGTAACGGTTAATGCTTGTATTAAGGCTTCCTCTTTTGTTGTCAATTTTATCTGAGTTTTGAAGGCAAAAAGGGTTCATACAACAAACTTTCCGTACTATAAATCCCGTATTTCCTTGTTTATAAATCATGCCAAAGCGAATTAAATACCATAAGACTACTTTGGGTCATCAACACTGGTTATCAAAATTCAAAAAAGAAAATTTCAATCAATCTGCAGACTAATTTTCCCAAGATCAATTAAATTAATCATTCTTTAATTAAAGGGTTACTACGAAGAGTTAAAAAAGTCATGTTCAGACGACTTTCCTTATCACATATTTTCCAATATCAAAGATATTTATGAATTCACAAAGTAATTTTTTTTCGAAAAAACTTTTAAATAAAAATTAAAGTTAATTTTTTTTTCATTTCAAAGAACATTTTATTCTCTTCTTGAAGTATCAACAAATGATGAAGCCGGAATCGCTAGTTGTTTCATCAAAAAACACAAATATTTTTTAAAACTTTATTCAACTTATTGCCAAAATTACAAACTGTAAGTACAAAGAAAAAAACAACAAAATTTTAGATTTTTAAAAATTAAAATTTTGATACAACAGGGCGTATAACACCACTGAGAAACTCGAAAAAGAGCACAGCACTGCAAAAGTCATTCAAGTAATAATCTGAACAAAAAAAATCAGTTATTACAAAATTTATTAATTTTTTTTTTTTTTTAACAGAAAGTTCGACTCAAATACGGTCACTGTTTAAAATTAGCAACATACTTACAATTACCAGTATTACGTATAACAAAATATCATTTGTTATTACAACGTTACTTGAAATTACTTGACAAAGACACCACGGGTTACAATTTAGTACTTGAAGCACTTAATTTAATGAAACAAGTAAACGATCAAATAAATAACGAAATGCCTAAAGATGAATCATCGCTATGTTTCGAGAGAATAACATCTACTGCTAATATACAAAACTTAATTAAACTTTTCGGTACTATAATCAAACAGGTATGTTGTTTAAAAAGTTTTTTTTTTTTTTTAAAAATAAGTTTTTGATTATTTGTTTTTATTTAGGGAAATTTGGTTTTAAACGAAACAAAAAAAGTACATTATGTAATTGTATTCCAAGCTGTTTTAATTATTCGTAAATCGGATTCACCGTACAAAGTATTACACTCAATTTCGGTAAGTTTATTTGTTATTAAAGGGTTAACAAAGTCAACCCCAGGGTCCCAAAAAAGACTTACAGCGGTGCTATGATATTTGTAATTTTATGTAAAATCAGGTAAATTTACTAATTATGACGTAAAAAGTGATAATTTTACGTAAATTTTAGTAAATATCAAAATGTCCAAAAAAAATTTCGACCCATTTTTTAGTCTTTTAGTGACTAATATTGCAAAAAAAACATTAAAGTCGGATTTACTTTTTTAGTTTGGAGTATAAAGGTTAATGTATCAGTAAATATCGTTTTTTTTAAGCCCTAAATTGAGTTTTTATCGGCAATCATTGTAAAATTTGTCAGAATCTTTTTTGGACATTTTGAAATTTACGATAATTTACGCAAAATTTTGTAAAATACAGATATCATAGCACCACTCTAAATGAAAGCTTGTTTTACAGGCTTCAACTTGAGCTTTTTAGTATTCACTTGCTAATGGTAGCTTTTCAAAATCATTAGTTCATGAAAGTTGACAAGAGGAACACGTGAATGACCACAACTGTACACTGGTCTTTAGTTATTCTAAAAGGCTTTAAATTTTTTTTTTTTTTGAAAGAACGAATATTTGGCTTTACTTCCAAAAGCATCTTCATCGTCCAATAAAACAAAATATTTTACTATAATCGATTATAGTCAATCGAAAGATGACGAAATGTGGCAATTCACGTTTAAAGCTAAGTCTTATGAAGATAAGCAATCGTGGCAATCGTCAATTTTATCTTGTATGCTTAATGGTTATGGTAAAAAGTTATCCGATAATGTACGTAATAAAGTAATGAAAATGGATTCGTTTAACGAATCAACTCTAACACGTAAATCGAGTAATGACATTTTTAGACAACAAATAAACAGTAAATTTTTTTGTTTGTTCACTTAGTGTTTAAATAAACTCAATGTTTTTTCTTGTAGACATAAAAAGGTTGACAGACTTCAGAGGATCAGTTAAGGTAATTTTTTGCTCTTTTAAAAAATAACAGAATTAAAAAGGCTTTAAATAAATTAGAATCAAATTTTTTTATTGTATTTGCATTTAATTTCCCACCTTGCCTTATAGGGAATGTTTCTAGCCTTCTATTTTGACCAAAATTCATTTCATTTCGTCCCTTTTTTTTTTCGTTGAAGCATGAGTTATATGAACGCAAAGATGATCAATTAGCTTATGATTTAGAGAATGAAGCAAAAAGACGTTTTTCAACGCCCCAATCGCGTTTTTCCAGAATTTTAGATCGAACTTTTGAGAATGGCACAATATCATGGCGAAAATTGATAACAAAACAACCAAGTCAAAAAGAAGATCAAAAACCCGATCGAATTATTTCAAAATTTCGGATAGACAAACAAAACGAACAAGAAGATTTGAGTATTTTATCGAGTAAAGATATAAACCCTAATCGAAAATCAATTTTATACATGGACCCGATTGAACAAGTAAGAGAAAGTGCAACGTCAAACACAATCGATGACCTAGACAGTTCATTTGAAGAGATAAGTAATTCGACCGATGACAATGAATTTCAAAAAATAAAAAACAGTGAAATCGAAGAACTAAAGTCGACTGAGAACGCAAATCCGGACACGTTATCAAAGTCATCCATGAATAGTGAAGAAGGATACTATTCTTCAAATCATGATTCATCTTTGTCTACACTAGTAGTTGATCCGATACCCTTTGCAGACGATTCTTTGTGCACGTTAAAAAATTTTCCTCGCACCATTTCAACTCCTGAGATGCTTAAACAATTAAGCATGTCAGCAGCTTGTGAGGAAGAGGAAAAAATCTTCAACAATATAAAAGAGAACTTGATGAGTAAGAGTATGCATGAGCCAATAAAATCTTATTTCACGGTTAAAAATTGTACTGACCCAAGCCATGAAAAGAGGTCAAGAAGATCAGAAATTTTGTCCTCGAATGGATCGGGTAGAAATTTGACCGGGACTTTGAATGAAATCGCTGATATGTCTACAAATAATACCGACATTATGTCAACATCAATGAGTAGCTTTTCTCGTATTAAAAAATTACGAAATATTTTCGAGGAACAAAGTAACTTTAAATCGAATGCGTTGTGCTTAAAATCGAAATCAATAAATTCATTGCAAATACAAGACACACCTAAAGTGATACCACAAAAATTATCGAGCTCAAAAATAAATACAATTCAAAAACAAATATTGAATAGAAAAAGTTTTGATAGTGCGTCAAGTGGTCTTTCAACGAATGGTAAAAACTTGTTCGAAACTGATACGGATGTTTTTAAACTTAATGTAAAAGAATTAATAAATAGATTTGAAAATAGCAATAAATCGAAATAATTTTGACAAATTTTTTGTATTTTTTTTATAAAAAATTTAATTTTTTTTTTTTTTTTTTTAAATTATAAAATATTTCCAATTTTTTTTTTTTTTTTTTTTTTTGTTTTTTTTTTTTTAATTTTTTTTTTCGATTCATGCAAAAAAGTATCTTTTTTTTAAACTCTTTGTGAATTAAAATTGTTTTATACTACAATTTTTCTTTTTTTCAATAACATTTATCGACAAAAAAAAAGAAGCAACGCATCGAACATTATTCGAAGGGAAATTTTCTCTTTCCAGCGCGAGTCTGATTTATCCCACACCAAAATGCACCACAACAAAATAATGTTAAATAATCGCTTTTAAGATTTCATTCAAAAAAAAAAAGAAAAAAATATAAACGACGAATGATGCCATGACAATTTGTTAGGATTTATACAAAAATTTTTTATTAATTTGACAAGCCAAATAAAGATAAACATAAAAAAATCAATTACTATATTGTAACCTTGTATAATTGTTTTTGTATAAAAAGAAGTAAAGATAAAAAATAAACATTTTTTTTTGAAAATAATCTTTCGTTTCATTCGATTCGACCCTTGGGTTAGAAATTCTTTATTTTGATCCATTTACTTGTGACCAACTTTGACATAACCTTATCATAAGGGTTAGCAAATATTTCCAATCAAAGACTTGCAATCAATCTGAATATAAAAAATCGATTCGCTTAGCGTAACTAGAAACCTATAATTTTATTCGGTCGAGGGTCGAAAAAATATAAATTGCTCCGAGGCATAAATTGTAGCCAAATTGTAAAAATGACCAAAGCTCCCTTCGCAGAGTTTTAACATGGGACAGGTAAGAAAAGTTATTTCTAAACGAGGCTGGGGGGAGTCAAAGGCCACCCATCCCAGTCCTTAGGGAACCCCTTGTCTCAGAATCGTGACATGAAAAGATTTTGGAGATACAAATCGTTAGGCTATTTTTTATTGGTATTAATAAATTCATCATGAAATACGTAAGAAAAGTTATTTCTAAACGAGGCTGAGGGGAGTCAAAAGCCACCCATCCCAGTCCTTAGGGAACCCCTTGTCTCAGAATCTTGACATGAAAAGATTTTAGAGATACAAATCGTTAGGCTATTTTCTATTGGTATTATCAAATTCATCATAAAAAAGCATAAATAGTAATCAATAACCGATTCTATAGGGAGTACCCCAGGATGGGGTGGTGGCCATTGACTCCCACCAACCTCGTGTAGAAAAAAAAACTTTTCCTACCCAATTGTTCTAAGAAATTTTTGAACAAATCTGTTATTGTAAGCTTTTGGTCTTATTTTGGTGCTGCTAATGCAACAGATGGCTTTGCTTTTTTCCGAGACTTAATTTAATTTACTCGTCAATGGGTGATCACTGTTGTTTCTGTGGTTATACCAATAATACCAAGCATTCTTCGATGATATTTTCTCATTTCGTCCTTGGCTTTTGAACTTCCTGATGTAAGGAGAAAAGTGCTGTAAGTTAAATTACTCAAACCGTAGCCACAATGTTTTAATGATGAGGTATGGTGTACTACTATTTATCTTTTGGGAACGGTCACAATTGAATGATTTTTCATTTTTTGCAGAAAAAATGCATACCTGAAAAAAGCATGTAGGGGTATAAATCCTTAATTTTGAGGTCAATATTAAAACCAATAGTATATATATGTTCCTCTCACCAATAGCTTTCGCTTGGTACTTATATCATGAGCATTAAATGTGAGTTTCCTAAAGAAAAACTTTAAAAATACTTAATAAACGTCCAAACCCATACCACACTCTATTCTTTTTTTCATATCTTTAGATAGAGAATTTAAAGAGCTACAAAATGGTAGTCTCAGAATTTCAAAATCATTTCGACTTTTTGAGATATTTTTTGTATTTTAGATATAAGTAATAGAAAGAAACGGTTAATAAAGGGATACCCACTTAAAAACTTTTCTATTTTTTTTGTTTTACTTTTTAGATTTTTGTGCTGAAGAAGACATTTTAACGTCGAAACGGGGTGAGGATTGAATAAACATAAAAAAATTGGCTCAAAATTCATGGCTCAAAAGAATCCCAAAATTTTAAAACTTAAAATCTTTCATAAATTAAGTTTTCAATTTGACTTTTAAATTTAAAAGATTGCTCAAATATTTTAGCATTTTTTAAGCTTTTTATCTAAAGATTTCCTTCATGAAAATTCAAAGGTTTCCTAATTTCTAAAACTTAAATAAAAATTTAAAAATTTTGCTTTATGCCCTATCATCAAAAAGAAAAATTTATGTGTTAATTTTAGGTGTTCACTTTTTTTATGTTTTTTCAATCCTCATCCGTCGAAACGCGTCGAAAAGACTTTATTATTTGAATTATTTTTTACAAAAAGTTTTTCTGATTAAAATAAAAAACACAAAAATTTTTTATTTTACCCACTTAAAAATGCTGAAATTTTTAGAAAGCTTCTTAAAATTTTAGACGATGGTTAGTTTGTTATAAAAAGAACATCAATGTCAAACAGTGCTTAATTTCATGCAATTGTAGTTGCAAAATTTTGTGATGAAATCAAGGAATGATTATTTCTTGTTTAATTTTTTTAAATACCTAATTTCAAATTCAGAGTTTTTGAAGACAATTCAAATGCTTCAATATACGTTGGATCAAACTTTTAATAACGGTTGGAGAACATAAGATTGACAAAAATTGTAAGCTTTAAAAAATCAGCTGAAATATTTTGCAAATATTTTAATGGATTATACAATACTGGCAACTGACGCCAATATTTTTTGAACGTTCGCGAACATTCGTGAACGTTCATGAACTTTCATGAATGTTCATGAACGATCACGAATGTTCGCGGTTTAGCTTTTTTATGAAAATAAAATCCTCTTCTTTTCTAATGGCTTCATGAACGTTCATGAAATTAAATTATTCATTTAGAATTAAAAAAAAATTCTTCTTAATTCTGAAATTACTTGTTTAGTAACTTAGACATACAACTCTTGAACCAAACATTGATTTTAAATTTGTAAGTTCGAAAACAGTATACTCTAAATTAGATACATTTTTCATGGAACAATATTGAACAAATACCAGAGAACCCGATTACACTATTTTTTAGCCCCAAGTTTATTCTGAAAAAAAAAAGGTACCAAAAAGTCTGTGAAACCGCCAGAGAAGAGGGTATTTTCATAAATCAACCAAATCTTAGAATGTTTATAAAAAAATGGAATAATACTCGTAAATTTAAACTACAGTTTACTCTTTGAATAATTTGAAGGTGCTTAAGACTGAGTTTAGGTATTCAATTTTTTTTAAGTTAAATAAAACTGATAAAAAACTAAGCCGCAGACTTAAGTTGTCGGAACTTATTGGAAGAGTTAGAACCATTTTGTATCTTTATCTACTAGTTTTTTCAATTCTAGGCCAAGTTTCAAATTTAAAATGTGAATCAAGTTGGTCAACTAAAAGACAGGTTTCTAATTCTGAGATGATTAGAATAAACAAATATTTGTTACGAAATCCAGAAATTACTTCAATTGAACTTAAAGCTAAACTTAAATGTTCTGCATCTGAAAGAACTATCCGCAAGTACATAAATTGGTTGGGCTGGAAAAAAATTAATACCAAGTTAGTTGCTTTAATTTTAAACTTTTGTTGCGTTTTAGCTTGTTTATACTCAATTTTAGTCAGTTTCTATCTCTTATTGTATTAAATTCTTTAGGTACTACCAGTTGGTGTCCTTCAAAAATAGGTCTCTACGTTTTAAATTTGCATGTTTGGCTATGATTTACAAAGAGACTTTTGACGATTTTATCTTCACTGATGAAGTTACCATAGAAATACATAAAGAAACTTATAAAAAATGGCACAAAAATAATAAGATTGAAGTTTATAGAGGAAAAGTTGGTCGAGCTCGACACAATCCTAAGGTAAATTCTTGTGTTTTAGTAAAATTTACAATCAATTTTCTTAAAATTTATCATAAAAATTATCCTAAAGGTTCATGTTTGGGCCGGAATAAGTCGTAGAGGCCCTACTGATGCAATAATTTTTGAAGGTCGTTTAAACAGTGAAGGTTTTCAAAAGCTTTTGAAAAAAGGGTTGATTCCTTTTATTGAGGAAAAATATCCTGATGGACATAAGCGTTACATGGATAATGACGCAAAACACGTTAGTAAATCAACAAAGTTGTTTTTGGAACGTTTTAAAATTAATCATTTTTTGCCTCCAGCTCAGTCTCCAGTATTTTTTCACTTAATTGTGGTTTTAAGTTCGATTAATCTAGAGTTAAAATGTTAAGGATATGAACCCAATCGAAAACATATGGAACGATCTCAAATACTATTTATGTACCAAAGTTAAGCCATCAAATAAGAAAGAGTTATGCCGTGGTATCAAAAAGTTCTGGAAAGAAATTCTAAATACTAGATCATATAACAAGAAGATAGATCATCTTTATAATGTCTACAGAAGAGTGATAATGTTAAGGGGTAAGGCCACTGGTTTCTAAAAATTAAAAATTAAGAAAATAATAAATTTTTTAGTTTCAAATTTTATTGTTTAAAGTTCCTTTTAAAATTTGATAGAATCTCTTTTTAAATGAATAATTTAATTTCATGAACGTTCATGAAGCCATTAGAAAAGAAGAGGATTTTATTTTCATAAAAAGGCTAAACCGCGAACATTCGTGATCGTTCATGAACATTCATGAACATTCATGAAAGTTCATGAACGTTCACGAATGTTCGCGAACGTTCAAAAAATATTGGCGTCAGTTGCCAGTATTGTAAGTGGATTTTAAGACACATAATTCTATTATATTATATATTAAACCAATAAATAAAACCAATCAATTAACTTGTCGTGGGATTAAATTTTTAAAAATTTTTAAGATTTTTTTTAATAAATAAAATAACTAAAATTTTCATCTACTAATTTTCAATTTTTTTATTATTAATAAAACAATTTTGACAATTGGTAACGAATCATGAATGCAATAAAGCAACATACACCCTTAAATAATAGACATAAGTCAATTAAAGTCATTCTGTTTTACTCAAAATTGGAAAATTACTTGTAAAATGAGTAATTGTTTGGTAAGTCTGTCTTCTCTAGTTGGACCAACGATTGTTAAATAAAAATTTATAATCGTAAAATTTGAACTTTCGTAGCAAACATTCTTTTTATCTTGTTCGTCTATTTTCTCGGTTACCTTAATGAATCGGAACAAACGGAACAATTTGAAGATAAATTTTGACAATTTCGACAAATCTTTGTCATAAAATTGAACAACACTTGGTTCTAATAAGTCCGTGTCTGGATTATATCTGAACAAAAAAAGATAGGTTTAACTTTTAAAAAAGAGTAAAATTAACTTGATTTATATACTTTGGCATTCTATGTCTCGGACAAGGTATAAATTTGAACAATTGAGGTACAGATAAAAGAAAATTGAAAATTTGTGGAATAAAAAAAAGCAATAAAAATTTGCTAAAATGACCCAAAATACCGACTACAGCAAAAGTCATACCGGCAAAATAGCAAAAAGTGTCTCCAACAAAAACTCTACTCGGATATTTATTATAAAGAAACAATGGTAGACTGCAAAATATGAATGGTATTATCAAATACATTGAAAATATGTTATTATCTCTATAAGGTCCATTGTATTCAATTACATTACTAATTAGAACACTTGATGCTATGACTAATGATTGACCTGCTTCTATACCATTAACACCAGCGTAAATATTAATTGCATTAGTGCAAAATACGGCTAACATTCCCATGTAGACGTAATAGAGAAAGCCTAGATTGACTTGATAACCTAGCCAGGGTCGTAGTGGATAAGGGACTACTATGGTTGTTGAATTAAACGTTGCGAAATAGACCATGAGCAAAGGTAATGAAGCTATGGTCGGAAGAAGTAGTTTATCTCGCCATTTTAGGTCTAAAACATCATCTGCAAATCCAAGGAATATCATACAGCCAATACTCAATAGAGCCGCAAGGTATTCTATAAACTAAAATTTAAAATTAAACACACAAAATTTATAAGTCAAAACTTTTGTAGGTATACTTGATGATGTGAAAGTTCTTTGTCGAAGGCTAATGTTTCGTAGAATCTTAATGGAATAAATATGAATGTGATAATTAAGAAAAAAGCACCGCTTATAACACCATAAGCTTCGGGTCTTAAGATTAAAAAAAAATTTTAAAAATGTTTTTTAGATTTTAAATGTTTGTCTTACATTTGAACTTTTTCTTTTTTGCTCAAATCGGTTCCCTTTAAATCAGCTCTCATGAACATATCCTTAAACTTTGGCATTATTTTGTATAAAAGAATCGATCCGGCGATGGATATTCCTAGATTAAGGAACAAACGAATTGTTTGTGAAAATTGTTCATTTGCCAAATAAGAGGGTAAACTCATTCTTGTTTGGATATTATTAATAATTGGTCATTAATCAATTGTTAGAATTATTTGGAACTTTTTTTTTAATATTGACGTGTGTGTTTAATTTTTTTTTCTTTTTTGAAATTCAAAGCATTCATAATTTGAGATTTATTTTTAAAAAAAAAAATTTTTTGAAGGAGAATTTTTAGAAGTCTTAATAAACTTAACGATATAATAGATTCATTGTCAAGAGCTCAAGTAAGACCAGAGCAACGTTTTGGTTGAGTTTAGATATGATGTATCCAAAAAAAAGATTCTCCATTAAATAAGAAGGCAATTTGTTTCAACTTCCACCTTTGCATAAAAGTGGAAGTCGTACTTAAGCCAAAAATTACCGTCCTGTTTCTCTAACAAGTGTGGTCTGTAAAGTGTTTGAGAGTATTGTATAAGACATTATGTTAAAACATCTCATTAGGAACGACTTAATCTCTAGAGCCCAGCATGGCTTCTTACCAAACAAGTCATGTACAACCAATCTTCTTGAAACGATTGATATCATTACAGACGCCCTTGCAAATGGCTTTCCTGTAGATGTTATATACACAGATTTCGCCAAAGCTTTTGACAAAGTTTCTCATCGTAAGCTACTGTACAAGCTCCGATTCGATGGTTTTGGGGAAAAACTAATAGCCTGGATCAATGGATTTTTAACGGGACGAACCCAAAGAGTGGTACTTGGTGAGTCGTCTCCCCAATGGGCTGAAATAACAAGTGGTGTACCCCAAGGGTCGGTCTTAGGACCTATTCTTTTTATCATCTTCATTAATGACATGTTAGATTTGATTGAGTCCAACTGTGAAGCTTATGCTGATGATACAAAGATTATTTCAGTCGTTAAAAATTTCCAGTCTTTGATAAATCTTCAAGGGGACTTAGACAAAGTATCAAACTGGTCAACAAGTTTTGGTGCTGGCTCAAGTTGCACTTACAATCTAAGAAAGCACAGAAAAACGATTCATAGAGAAAAAGTAAAAAATTGTCTTCCCAGATTTAATTTTTTTGTTAACAGAGTTGTGAATAATTGGAATATATTGACGGAAGAGTTAATTGAAGCAAGAAGCCTGAACAGTTTTAAGTCGAAGCTTGATGGCTGGTTGGCGAACAAATGTGTAACGAATGCTATAGCTCTATGAGTTCACTTGAACTGGTTTCAAGTTGCAGTTTATTTTACTACTACTAATACTACTACTACTACTACTAATAATAATAATAATAATAATTTTTTAGACAATGAATTATCCTGTAATAGTGACAGGAGGCAAGTTTAAAAAATTTAGACCAAACAAGAGTCTCCAATTTGAGTGTTTAATATTGTCATTCAACTCAATATCGTCTTCTCTTTCAAGTCTGGTACAAATAATTTCTAGTTTTTGACAATGGTAAGACAAAACTAAAATACAGGATTTTCATCTTCTCACAGTCAAAACCTATAGTGACATGTCACAAAATTCGAGTAATTACGTTGTTTTCTTAGGCCTCAATAAAACTTTTCATTTTGTAGACAAAAACTAACTTATTTTAAACAAAGGGTCATCGTTAAATAGAGGAAACTTTATTCAAAAATTGCTTATATTTGCTCAAATACTCTATAGCAATAAAAAAGGGAAGTTTTTACTTTTAGGTTTTCAAAAAAACTAAAAATTCAATCTCGATTTTTGGGTCCAATGGTCGAATGTGAAACATGAGTAAACCCGAATACACATATATTAGCTATCAAAGGAGCCTAGAATCAAGCCAGTCCGATTTATAGAAAAAAATGTTTAAAAAAAACTTATTTCAGACTGTCGTGATTCTTACCGTATTTTTCTTGCCTATAAGCGACTAAAAATCGCATCTTCTAGGGGTAAAATCATGCCAAAGCGAATTGAATTTCAGATTCTTTAGAGATTATATAAAACTCAGTCTTGTCTACTTAAAAATTACAAGGTTGCAACAGATCTTATCTCCATCAGTCTACAATTAGGGGAGCACTTGTTAGCTAGGAAAAACGGATTTGAATAGAGGATCTAAGGATAAAAGGGTTCATTATTCAGAGTCTTTTAAAATCGTATTACATCTTCGAAAAAATTGATTGATGAACCACCAAATTTTTTAAGATTTATTTTTACGTTAAGTATTTTCATTATCAAAAATATCAGATAATCGAAATAGATTGCTGATACAAAACCTAACATCGTCATTTAGAAAAAAAAATGAAATAAAGTAAATTAACTTCTGAAACAAATTGCAAGGATTACAAGAACCGGCATCAAACACAAAAATGTTAAAACCAAAATAAATTATTCAAAATAAATTCTCATAATTTACTTTTAATAGCTAGCAAATTTCTAATGAGAAAAAATAAATTTTCTAAAAAAATATTTCTAGTTATAATCCAATTTAGAAATATTATAACTCAATATTTAGAGAACTTAATTATCGACACTTCTATCTAAATATCGATCATCATAAATTCTCAAAAATTTCATGGAAAAAATAATTTCCAAAATTTGTAAAATTATTCATTTTTAAAAATACAAAATAATGAGTGACAAATTAGACAGATTTGATTCGGAAACTCGTGATATTCTAAGCTATCTTGAGTCTAGAGAAGAAGTTTGTGATATTAATATACAAAATGTAAATGGAGTCTCAAATAGTCAAATAACAGATTGGGAAAATGTAACTAAATTTACGACGGTTTAAATTCAAATTTAAAATTTTTGAATTTTAGAGAAACTTATGCAGTCTTCCTCAGGATTTGAAAAATTTTTATTCAAATCAAAATGGACTTTTAATCGAATGGAGTGTAAAACTTGATGGTAAATCACTTTTTATAACCAACCCTTTCAGGAATTCAATTTTTTATCTTACTAAGATTTAAACACAATGCCGTTAGGTAAAATTAAAATCAACGGGATTAAAGAGCTTACCAAAGTCGGTAGTGTTTTGAGCAAAGATTATCGAGAACCCTCTATCTTTGATCTAGAAGATCTTCAACTTCCTCCAAATATGACGTCTTTCGATTCGATTTCAAACATTAATGCAATTATAAGATCTAAAGAAATCGGTAACCCGGATAGCCAGGATAGCTCGCCTGAGTACTCAGATGAAGAAGATCCTGAATCGAAAAAAAATAACTCATCAAGTACTTGATTTAAGCATTGTTTTTAAAATTTCAATTTCTGTAAAAATTTTTTAAAGAATTTTTAATCCCTCATTTTGACGACTTATCACGTAACTTTGAGCTAGACAATTGCAATGGTTTTGGAAAAGTTTGTTTGGTTTATCGAAATGCTAAGCCTGGTATGATGATTTCAGAACAATCAGCTGAAATTTGGTATCTTGATCGAAGTCTTCAATGGCATTTTTTGACTAATTCATTCAAAAATTATTATCGAATGTCTATTAGTCATTTAGGTCTACCTCAATGGCAAATGCTTTTCACCGAAGACGGCCTACCACCATTTTTAAATGTAATTTATTAGTACCAATTTAATTTAATTTCATTATTGACTTTTTTTTTTCATAGCAATGGTACCATATGTTTTGTCCAGGACGAATTCTAATTCATCAAGAAAAATGGAAAAATTTAGAATTTCTTTCTCTAATTGAAAACAATTCAAATTTGAATATTAAAAAACTTCCAAATCAAACAATAAATCAAGACTCTAGTAAAAAAATTGATTTTGCTAAGCTCTTTGAAGACAAAAATACAAAGTATTTACTCAAATTATCTAAAAAGGATCGGTAAACGGTCGGATTTCAAACTTGAGGAAAGGACCGTTTAAAAAAGATCCCAATGTTGGAAGCTCTATTTTTAATGTTTCTTTTTATGATAGAAAAGCAAGTATTCAATCAACTCCACCATCTTCTAATGGAACAAATGGAAATAAACCAGAAGAAAAAAATGGTATAAACACCAGTGGTATAAGTCCTGTTAAACCAAGATCAAAATTCAATGTCAATGTCAAAAAATGAATCAAATTTTTTTACAAATATTTTTTAGACCCGTCCATTTTTATAAAAAAGTTTTAATAAATTTTTTTTCTTAATTGCATGTGATTTTTTACAAAAGTTAGGTTTAGACGCCTAACCATGACTTGTTAGTGTTGTTTCTGTGTTTAAATGTAATGACCAAGATGGCTTCGAAAAAATTCCTAAAATGAAACGGACATTAGGAAGGGTTCTGTTATCGGTTCACAGTAAGTGTTCCGTTCAAGGTAACCTTTAAGTTCCAGGAAAGGGTAAAGTTTTAAGAAATGGTTGCGTTTAAAATAAGAATTCGAATAACTCAAAGGGTAATTCGAAAACAATTTTCATTTTTCTATCTCTAAGTTTTAAACAATGCAAAACGTCCCATCAAATTCGTAATCTACACATATGGAAACCTAGGAATGCAAATTTTCTAAGGGATGTCAAAAATAATTTTTTCAGACTCTAAGGGGTTTATATTTTTCCCTAAATTTGCATCCTTTTCCTAAATTAACTCAGGGATCCTTGATAATACTTTAATCTTGTAATAAATTTTAGGCTCTTTACAAATGTATAAATAAAATGGGTTGATGGGTTAATAAAAAAGTTATAGGCTAAAAATCTGAATATGAGATCGAAAATCAATTTTAAAATTTTTGAACTTTTTGCATTGCCGTAACCTGTTATTTAAAATTAACATGGGGGTTTGCCTCTTACTTGGAACTTTTGCCATAGTCGTAAGCCTTCCCAGTAACGTAACCCTTAATCTGAACAGAACCATTACTGTAAACCAAGAATAGAACCCTTTTTGAACGAAACTCAGCCCTAATTAATATCAGTTTCATTTTAGAAACGGTTGCGAACGGAACGTTACATTTTCGCAAGAACCAATGTAACACAATATTTTAATTAGTATTCACAGAGTGTAAACGTGTCAAATTATTTCATTTTAAATTTAAAACGAATTCAAACATTGAAAATTTGATTAAGATTATTTGTTATTTTTTTTAGATGAAAAATGGAAATTAAAATATTTTTGATATTTGCTTTGACAATTTTAAGCCAAATTTTAAATCTAATCTGTTCCGACATAAACCCCTATCAAGTTCTTGGTGTATCTCGAAATGCAGATGATAAAAAAATAAGAGAAGCTTACCGAAAAAAGGCTAAAGATTGGCATCCTGATCGCAATAAATCACCAGATGCTACCGAAAAATTTATGCTCATAAACAAAGCTTATGAAGTAAACACTCTGAAACTTTATTAAAATAAATTATTTGATTATTTTTAATTTAAGATTTTGAGCGATTCTGAACGTAGATCTTTGTACGATGACTACGGTACAACTAACGAACCGAGACAAGGCGGGGGTGGTGGTGGTTTTCATCGAGAAAGTTACGACAACTTTTTTAGAGATTTTGATCCGTTTGAAGGATTTTTTGGTGGTCAAGGTTTTGGTTTTAATCAAAAAAAAAAATCAAGAAAAAATCCTGAAGAGGAAATTAATAAGAGGTAGTCTTAATCGAGTAAAACTTTAAAGGTTTTAACGATTTTAATATTTAGAACGTATGAGGACACAATTTTACCAAACAGTTACAAACAGCCATTTTTGATTTACACTTACACTGAATTTTGTTTTTCGTGTATAGCTGTTGAAAACATATGGCAAACTTTGAAACAAGAGGTTAAAAATGTAGGCTTTGGTGCAGGTCATTCGGATGCATCTTGGAATCGTGAACTCACAAAACTATTAGAAATAAGAACTGTTCCTTCGATTGTAGCTGTTATAAATGGAAGAATTTACCACTTTAGAAGCGACTTTAATCTCAAAGAAATGCGTGAATTTGTTCGTAATTTGATTCCATCAAAGCTCACAGTTGAAGTCAATAAGCATAACTTCAACTCAACGTTATTAAATACGATAAATGATAACAAAGTGTTTTCGCTTTTTATAACCCACTCAAGTCATGTTTCGCTTCGTTATCAAATGCCATGTTTCCAAATGAAAAATAACTTGAAATGTTCATCAATAAGACTTAACAATATGGATCAAGAATTTAAAGATTTTTTGTCTAAAAATTTTAAGATTCCGTCTGATTTGAACAAGCAAGAGATGTTGATTTTGTTTAAAGAAAAAAATACTCAAAGTGAAGATGTTCATAGACCGTTTATGATTCAAGCTTCTACTGAGCTAGCATATAGTGTTATTTTACAAACGTTTGAGAATAATAAGTTTTTGATAATACCACGTGTGTCGTCACCATCGA
This sequence comes from Brachionus rubens, assembly GCA_022207745.1. Taxonomy (NCBI): domain Eukaryota; kingdom Metazoa; phylum Rotifera; class Eurotatoria; order Ploima; family Brachionidae; genus Brachionus; species Brachionus rubens. Next base: position 3,350,754 of record JAJVHD010000011.1, on the reverse strand, counting down.
AATTTTTTGATCTTTGCCCATCTTGGTCTGAATTTGACCCAGAGTAAGATTTCCAAGTTCCAAAAAAAAAAAATTTTATTTCCTAATTTTTGTCTTTTAGAAATGCTAGGAATGTTATTTGTTCGATCCTAATTGCTAATTGCGATACACAAACTCCACCTGTTCTATTTGATCCTGTCTTAAAAACTAAACTTATCAAAAAACTTCAAACAGAAAGTTTTCTTAAAAATTTGAATATACAGTTCACATATATTTGTTCGAATGTTCAAAATGATTTTGTTGAAAAATTGGTCAAAAATTCGAAATCAAAATTCAATGAAAACAACTTGGAAAATAAAGTAAAATGATTATTCAGGCTCAGTTTTTAATGATTAGTTGATTAATTTTGTGTTTTTAGATTGTGGTCTTGAAAAGACTTGATGATAAATATGCAAATTATGATTTTATAAATGATTTACAAATTAAAGATGTCAATTTTTTGGAAATATTGAAGAACAAATTGAGCACTTTTAGAAGCGGTGCAAGTGAATTTAGATTTAAAATGATTATACCGAGTTTTTACGAAGAATCAAATCAGGTAAAGCTTAAAATGATTTCTCTTTTTTTGGTTGATTTTTAATAATTAATAATTGAAGGACTTTTTGAGCATGATAATTGAGTATTTTGAAAACATATGGGATTATGTAACTGACAGACTATTTTGGGAAAGATTACTCGGAAATAGTTCTTATATGATGGTTATTTTGTGTACATTTTTATTCTTATGGCTCATGATGATGTTTTCTTCCGAAAAATCAAATCCAAATTCAGCAACAACAAATTACAGAAACAAAAAGTAATTTTATGTTTTAATGACTGTGTTTTTAAGAAGCATCAAATGTCCTCGAAAAACATAGACCTTAAAAATTCACTGCTCCAAAATTAGTTTAAACACTTTCAGAGACGACAAAAAATTCACAATTGGATGAAAACGAATTCAAAATAATGTAATAGGACGTACAATCTCGATTTTGAGGCTTTAACTCAACACCAAAGATCCGCCAGTTTCCGTGACCGATTTTTTAATAGAATATTTAATTATAAGCTTAGCTCTATAACTTTCGGCTCGGTCTCCATTCACTTAAAAATAAAAAAACACCTGAAATCTTTTATGAACTTGCTTCAAATAATGCTAAGCTCTGCGGCTTTTGTTTCCGGCTCACGATCCTTTCAAAGTATAAAATCATAAGAAAATTTCAACTGATCACTACTTTGCCGCTGAGCCAAATGCCTAGTAATTCCTGTATACCGATTTTCTGGTAGAATTTCTAGTGATTTTTTCTAAAACCTACCAAAACCTTCAAAAGGCTAAGCGCTTAAGTGCGTTGGTATAGTTTGTCTTTACCGCAGTTTAACATAACTAACTAACTAACCATTTAACTTACCTTTACTTAGAGTTAAAGACTCTTGTGAGGATCCATCGAGTAGAATCAAAATCATGTAAAGAGTTTTAAGAGTCAAGAGTTTTTTGTATTCAACTTTTCTCACAATATTACTGACTCTATTGCGATTTTATGCATTAAATTTTGCAGCATTTTTTGTTGTCTCTGGCGATTAGGGTTCTAGGCTCAATGGTAGCCCTCTAGTTAATGATATATTTTAAAAATATTTTGAGTTCTAAAACGTTCAATTCATGCATCATCCTGTCAAAAGCGGAGGGGTAGACATACAATTTTGATTTTTGTGAGTTATAATGTCAGATAGTGTTGACGTTTTGCTACGACCAAGCTAGCCCCTTCTGTAAATAGACAGTTTTAGGATTGAAATATTGTAAGCTAGGCTTTAGCCATGCCCTCCATTAGGTAAACCATTGTTGAGTCCAACATTTAATTTTTATGAAAATTTTTTTTTCATAGCAATCAAAGTCCATTGAACAGAAGCCGACAAACAAACTCAAAAAATCAAAGTTTCAACGAATCATATAACCAATCCCCATCAAAATCGTCTCATAATGAATCTACTCATAACACAACATTAGAAAATGATTTATACAATTCAAGATTTGATGATTTCAATAAAAACACGTCAAATCAATTTGAAATAGTCGAAATGAGTCCAAAAACATACGCTGGTTTGATTTCAGAAGTTCCAAAAGGTTTTAGAACCATTTTACTAATCGTTACTAACGAAAATAAAAATCAATTAATTGATTTATTCACTAGAGTTTGTTCAAAATATTCCAAGTAAGCTTCAAAATTATTACCATTATTTTAATTGATTCTAACTCTTCTCGTTTAGCAAATCATACAGACTGAGATTTGGATTTTTAAATCAAAATACGTGTTCAGGTAAAAAATGGTTGGATGAAATCATTTTCAACAAGTATAAACAATTAGGTGACGAGAGTTCAAGTGAAGGTGAAAATTCTGATGATGATTATGAGCAAATAAACTCAAAGACAATTATAGACTTGAAAGCTGATTGTAATGTTTTAGCGGTTAATAGTCACCAAAAATGTTACATACCAATGAACTTTAGACTAACTGATCCTAATGAATCATCATCATCGTATTTGAATTTGAAACGGAAAAATTCAGATAAATCTTTGATGGAACAATCGATTGGTTTCGAGGAGAGTTATTCAGGTCAAATGGAAAATAAATTTGTAAGTGAACTTACGAATTGGTTGGACAAGTTTACAGAAGGACTTTTATCGAATAAAAGATCGCTCAAAGATTGGCCAAAAATGAGCTAGTTGTTTTAAATTTTAAATGTTAAGGTATCATCTAGAATTTTTCACATTTTTTATTCTTTCAATTTTAACTGATTTCGAAATTTTTTTGTAAATTTTCTTTTATTTTAATAAAAATCTTAAAAATAATTTCATCTTAGGGTTCGTTCCACGCAAAGCGACCTTGCTATCAGAACCTCCATAAGCGTATTCTCCATTTATGCAAACCTCAAGTTACCAGATATTTTTAATTTTTTAACCCCTAGGATACTTACTGTATGTCTAGTCTAAAACCTTTCGTTATCATTCTTATATTGGGATATATATGTTTTCTAATGTACTTTTACACAAAGATTATAAATTTCAGGTTGATAACAAATAGGCGTTCATGCTATGAAGACTATTGTAAAGACGCCTAGAATCAGCTTCACTGATTCGAAGCATCTACTACTTGTTAAAACTTTTAAGCAATGAAGCAAACAATTTCGATTGCAGTCGATGTAATTTTCTCCCTCTCATTGTTCAGATGAAGTCATCACTGACATGGTCCATCCGAAGTAAGTACAATAAGTGGTGAGTATCTTGTATTAAAGGTGACGAGGCGAATGAATAGTTTTTTATTAGAGGTTTGTAAAATATTGAAAAGCAAAAGTGTTTGCCTTACAAACTGAACATTACTAACTACTACTACTACTAGAAAATTTTTTCAACTATTGGGATTGAAAACAAGGATTTAGAAGGTCAGTTATAAATCGAGAAGACTACCAGTGATATAACAATTTAACTACTGAGTCCACCTCCGATTTTTTCTTTAACCAACATTTCACCAACTTACGACAACCATATGGATTCTGAATTTAACTTTTAAATGTAAATTTACTCCAATTCAAAAGATCCAAATCTAACCCATTTTACATTAGTAATAAACAGAGGCAACAAAAAATGTGCTTACTTTGAGATACCGAAACCCACCAGAATCGAACATTCGCTCTTTTATTAAGTAATGAGACTGAAATTGTTTTTCCTTTTTTTAGTAAGCGAAGAAGAGGTTATAGTGAAATTTAAGTAGAAGTATATTTTTTTTATACTGCACGGCTCCTGAAAAAAAGGTGTGCGTACAATACCGCTCAAGCGTACCAACCATAAAATTTTAAAAAATTTGAACTTTTTTGAAAGTTTTATGGTATGTTAAGCTCGAACGGTACGGCACGAAGGTAGGGTACGGTACGGGGTAAGCCTTTTTTTCATGAGCAGTGCAGTATCTTTAGTCTTTCAATAAAATTTGAATATTTTTAATAATTACTCTAAAAATCGGCAGGATTTTCGTAAAAAAGGATCAGAAAACCGCCCCAAAAAATGTAGGAAGTACAAACTACAGTACATTTTTGAAATAAATTGACATGTTTTGGAGCATGCAGCGCATTGCTTAGGCAGAGTGTCAACTTATTTCAGAAATGTACTGTACAATAAAAAATCCGAAAGATATCAAAAAAATCAAAAATTGAATATCTGTCTCATTTTAGACTGCTTTAGTAAAATAAAATCTTGAAAATGCCTTAACGATTTATTATTATAAATATTTTTTTCTAAAAAGTTCGTTTTACTATCCCCGATTCAAGAATACGCTGCACATATCTGACACTTGGCTTATCTCAAATTAAGATTTTTTTAAGGATAGAAAAAAATACCACTTCAAAGTACTTGCACTCAATCTGATCATTTTATCGAAAGTATAAGTACTACGAAACAGAAATTTGAGTTGTGTTGACTGAAAATAAGTCGTTTAATTAATTGATTTTCTGGTAAACATGCTTAACTTCAAAACCGAAGTCATCAAATTTTCAAATCCTTTTGTCAAACTTAAAGTAAATATTTTTTTCCATTATAAAGAATATTTATTTTTCTCTTAATCTACTTAGTCCTTTTCTAACTTTATGTTTATTCCCTTTGAATTATGTAACACATTGAAATAGATCTCCTATTTCAATTTTATTTTTTCTCCAAAATTAATTAAAAAAAAAGAAAACTAAAATTTTGGCAACTCTGTCACGATATGTTGTACTCAACGATTTTGAATTAAGAAAAAACTATTTATTTTTTTTTTTTTCAAAACTGTTTAAATTTTCTTTATAGTTAACATAAAATTTTCGAAAAAAAAACTAAAATAAATATTCTTTTTAAAAGGGATTAGGTCAATAAAATATTATTTTAAGTAAATTGTACGGGCTTGAATATTGTAAGCACGTTAAATTATTTTCTTTTTGTTGTAAAAGTTCTTTTCTATTTTGTGTGACTATGTTTAATTTTTTTTGAAAAAAAAGAAAAACTTTCAGGCAACTATTTTTGAAAAACAACAAAGTAACAAAATCTTTAAATATCTGTCAGCAATATATTTCATAAAGCCGTACAATGGGTACGATTATAACTTTGTATATTTTCGGTATATTCCTTTTCTTAATGGTATTTATACACAAATATTTTTTCAAAGTATTTAATTTTTGGTCAAAAGTGGTTTTCTTTACAAAATTTTAAATAAGACAAAGGTGTTGAAAAATTTTGCATCTTCTTAGATCGAAGAGATGTTTTTAAGTTTCTATACATTACTTTAATTCATAGCCAAAGCTGTAGTTTTTCATCCATTTTACTTTTACTTGGACAAGGTTCATAGAGAGAAACGATCTTCGCAAGGCATGAATGTCTTTTGTTACACACCAATCATCAAAATTAAAAATCAGTCCTAAGACTGACGTATTTTCGATCAAATATTCCAAAAATAAAAGAAGAATTATCGGGATAGAACACTAGAAACACCGAAGGGGTCATTTTTACGATTTTTAATTCTGAAGTACCAATTCTGAAAAATTATACATGTAATGGGTCTGAACTTATTAAGGCACCGTAAATTTTGATTTATTTATGTCATTTAGCCTTCTCGGTGACATTTTTCGGAATTGCTTTTAATATTTAGAAATACCAAGAGGGTCAAAATTACGCATTTTGTACTTTATTACTTTTAAGGTTCATATTATCTGAGTTAATCATCATTTTCAAATTACAATTCATCTGGTTTGGTTCTCAGAGAACTTTTCTGAATTTCACTTTGAAAAGACAAATGTTTTCTTTTTTTGATTTATTAGAGGATTTTAATTAAAAATTGGCAAATTCCTCTTCTTTCGTTTTTGAATTTTATGCCTTTTGTCGTCCTCTACAGTGGATCTTGCGAAAATGTATATTTCCGTTCGGAACGCGTTCAGAAAAGCTTACCTAAAAAAGTAGTGAATTTAGAAACGGAAAACTTTTGGGAAACGTTTGGAACGAATACGGAGCTGTTTTTAAACGCCGTTCAGAACGCGTTCCCAACAGAACGTTACATTTTCGTCACTGCAGAGGACGACAAAAGGCATAAAATTCAAAAACGAAAGAAGAGGAATTAATTCGAATGAATTGAAATCACCATCACAAGAAGCAAAAAAAAGTAATTCCATAGATTTGCAGAGAATCGTCTCTTGTTTAAGCAGGTGCATAAAAAAATATTGGTATTTTGCAGTCATGTAGCCAGAGAACGGACAGCTGAGACGACTGCAATGACAGCTCTTTAGCTTTCAGACTATACCTTAAAAACAATTATAGCATTTACCAATCATTAATAACAGCACCTCAGCATCTAGCAGCAAAAAGCTGAGGGGTAGTGGGAAAATTGTTGGTTTTTGGTTTTCAGAGTCGTAGATTACAGTCATAATGTCAAAAATGTTATAATGACTTAGAAAAATAGTTTTAATTATTTAATAGGCTTGAAATCTTTTAATTTTGCGATTATTTGATCAAGATTTTCTCGAAAAAATTCGTTTTATTTTTTCACAAACTATTTTTGCATTTAATAATACTTTTTTTGTCGACCCTCAAAAGACAAAGATTTAAATTTTTACGATATTTTTAACAGCTTAATCAAATTTAGCTATTAATCTCTCGTCGAACATTTACCGAGATTAGACAAAGTAAGTTAAATGGTGAAAACTATACTCTCAATTCTTTAAGACAAAGCGTTTCGTATCAAAATAGGATTTAACAGTTTTTTAAAAAAAAAATTTTCGTCTTTTTTTCTTGATCATTTGCGTCCTATCAAAATATTTACTTTTTAAATTGTAACCAGCTTTTTCTTTCTATATTTTTGTTGTGTGTTTGTTCTTGAACATATGAGATATAAATTTTTTTTTTATTTGCTCCTAAATACTTATTTGATTGAAATTGTTTTACAATCAATCATTTCAATTAAATTTCAATTAAAAAAAAAGGAATATAAATTTAACTTTATGACAATAATTTTTTTATTAAGGTTCAAATACCCACTAATATTGTCCTTTTTTTACTTGACATTGTTAAAGGTGTAAACTTTAAGTTTTATTTCGTTTTCACTGGGTCAATCTCGATATTTTTTGTTAACCCCGGTTTACCAAAAATAAATAACCTTTTACAAATAAAAATGCTTTTTATTTGTTAAATCGCTAGGGATAAGCTTAAAGGCCATTTTTTGATAAATTTATATAAGGGTTAGTTTTTAAAGTTTCTATTGTTTATTTTTATAGCATAACCATTTGGGATTTTGAAAATAAATCTGACAAAAATATTTTTTGAATCAAGACTTACATTGGAAAACATAAATCAAGTTTATTTTAGCTGAGCGCTCACTCTGTTTACGAACTTTTACGTTTTTTTAACTTTTTTCATTCTAAGATAATCATATGCATTCGGCGTCTCTTTTTTACCACAGTTCAAGTATTTTAGCAAGATTCAGCAGCTCTAGTAACGTCATTTTACTCTTTTAGGGATATCAGACTGTAGATAACATAGACTCTTATAGACGTATCGAGCACAGGCTCTGGCTTATAGATCGTGAATAAAAGCTAAAGCTTTAGCTTTTATAGAAGCTAACCTTTTAGATTTTTCTGTGCAGATCTAACATCTAGTAGAACAATAGAGTTGATAAGCTACAGAATTTTTTTATACTCGCTACGTTTGCATCTTTCGACGCCCTTTTTTTAAGTCACAGCGACTCGCGAGACCCAATACGGTGATTTTCAAAGTTGTTCTAGTATTAGACCATATATAGAATGACTAGTCGATGATTCTAGTCGGATCGTTTCCTAGCAGCGCAGCCCTAATGACACTCATCAATCATGTCTTCTCTCTCTCTCTTCTAATTTCAAGCACTAAAAACATAATTATTCAAGGACGTTTTTCATAGCCGTTATAACTTAATGATCTGATTGTTTAGATAGCTCATTCGATATATTTTATATCCTTCTTCTTCTTCATCGGATTCAAAAATACTGCTGTATTCTTTAAAATTGGTTTTAAATGACTTTAGTTAAGATTTGAATTTAGACATTAACAACATTTTATTTTATCATTTTATCATCTGTATAGGCTCATTAAGAGTATTATTTAAAGTATGTGCATGATATTAGCTGAAATCCATTGTGTCGTTACGAAATTGAGTTGAAAACATTGAATGAATAGGCTAGCCAATATGTCAGATGATTCGAGACGCGCAGCTTTTTTTTAGATATGTTTTTAGATATGTTTTTTACCACTAAAGAATTAGCCACTGGAACAGTTTTTTCGATATATATATAGATGATTCCCTTGTAGACTACGACCTAAACGACAAAAATCACACCTCTTTTCATTGTCGTTAATATTTTTGAATCAAGCTTTGCAAAGAAAAGCGCAAAGTGAAAACTCAGGCTATATTTTCAACTACTGATTACTACTTGTTCCGGTGGTTGAAGATCTCTTGTAGGAAAAAGATGCGAAAATTGAAAGTAAAAGAAAATATATCGCCCATTTATTTGATCTCAAATCAGCAAGTTTATAATAGATAGGTAATCGAACATTTCCCGAAAAGACAGAGCGAAATTTTTTTTGACGACTGACTGACTGACTAATAATTTAGTACTCAAAGACTAAATCTTTTTTTATTTCTTATGAGATGCCCCAAATCATAAACGTTACTTTGTTTTTGGTGGTTTTTGAGAGCTAATTTCTCCACAATTTAGCCGAACCGTACCGTACTCCTATCATAGGGGTACGGTACGGTTAGGGTTATGATGCTTGTAATGGTATAGAGGGTTGGTGCTTCAGTGTTCGGAATTTTGCTGATGAAAAGTGATACTGCACTTCCACCGAATTAATGGCGTACCCATACCGTACCAACGAACATTTTTTTTAATTTTAAAATTTTTACAAAAAATGAAAGACCAAAATTTTTTTAAAAATTTTATTTTCTGGTACAGTACGCTTCGGTACGGTATGGTAGAATGATTTGGTACGGTTGGATGGTATGGTACGGTACGGTACGGGTACGGTATGAGTACGGGTACGGGTACGGGTACGGTTTGAGTACGGTATGGTTACGATTAGGGTACGACCCGGTACGGTACAGGTACGGAAAGCATTTAATTCGGTGTAAGTGCAGTATGTCCGGTTGTTTAATACCGCTCCATAGAATCTAATGTTTATATTTTCTGGAGAGACTGGCCTTCTGCAATGATTGGTCTAGGACATTTTATTGATTATTTTGCTACTTTTTACCCGGAGGTCAAGGGTCAGATTTCATATTCTAATTATACCAGTTCTCATTTTATGGTTCAGGGATTTTTTTTTTCAAATCAAATTAAATTTTGTAATTTTGTACAAAAGCATTTAATTAAAGTCTTGTTCTCTTTTTGAGTCGAGATATTTTTTTCTCAAGTTGGGAAAATACTCAATGATTAGTATAAAACTTGTTTAATAATTATATACAACAACTCAAAGTTTATTAAATCAAGCCCCAAAGTGTAATCAACACTTGAGGATGTTAAGCTAATTAAATTTAACTCGAACAAAATATCTCAAGGTTTAGTCGACACAACAAAATTAATCGAAAAAAATAAAAAAAATTTTTTAAAGCTCTTTTCAACAATAAATAAAAAAAAAAGGACAAAACTCAAATGAATTCAAACAACAACGAAACAAAAATTTCAAGCTCATTAGATTGTTTTCATTCTTTTATTTCGAGTCATTCTTTTTTTTTTACTTGCAATTGATTTTAAATTTAGATTAAATAAGGCGAATTTTTTCTCTCTATTATTATTATTTTTACGAACTGTGTAACCTAGCAACTTTGTAATTAACGAAAAAAAAAAAAATATTTTTCTGAATTCAAATATTTTCTTGCATGTGTTGAAAAAAAATAATTTTTTTTTTTGCAACATTTGTCGAATGATAATCTTCTAATTGCTAACCTTTGCATAAATGACCACCGATTCTAAAATTATGTCCAGACTCGGATTAGCCGATTTGAGGTAAACCCTAAGCCAAACCAAAATCCACAGACTTTAAAGTTTTAATTTTTAGGGATGAGAAAGGAACGAACGAGTTTGAGTATTTAAAAGAAATGGTTGACAAATTTGAAAGCACGGACGATGAGAGCAGCGAACAAGAAGACGACGAAGACATAAACTATTTTGATTTTGACGATGAACAAGAATTCGAGTCCATATTCAATCGTGTTTGTACAAAACAAAAAAACAGCGAACAAACTTTAAAAATAACTTTAAAATATTTATTTAAATTATTAAAATTTTATAAATTAGAACACTATACGAACGATTTGATTGATAATGGATTTCTTAGTCCAATATCATTGATTAAGCTTAAACAAAATGATTTGGATACTTTTAATGTATCACCATATGATAAAAAAAAGTTTGTTAAATTGCAATTATTTTTAAAACAAGTTACAAACACAATTAAACGAACAAATACCAAAACAACGACTAAAGCAAATAGTAAATTTTCTCTTAATGACGATTGTATCGATTTGAAAATGTTTTCAATTAATGAATGGAAACATTTGGCTTATACGTCTAACCAATCGTCGTCTACGTCGTCTTTAAACATTAAACAAACAACTCCCAATGAGCAATTAAAAAAAAATATTGTTGAAATAAAACCTCAAACAGATCAAACGACTCCTATTTGGACTCAAATTAATCCCAAAGAGGAGTGTGAACAAAAAAATATGAAACGTATAACTAAAACAACCACGTCGACTTTTAAAAAACCAATTTCGTACAGAGCTAAGAGTATTGATCCCCAAAGTTTGGTCAAACGAAACCCGGTTCCCTCAAGATCGTCTGTTTCAATAACTCCCGAAACTAATTCGGTAACTCATCCAGTTTTAAATCATGCTAGTAAATCATCGAGTAATTTTTTTGGACCAAAACTTTCAACCAATAAAGAAATTGCGAGTGTTGAGTTGGTTAACTCGAAAAATTATAACTACGGTGTACCACAGACTTTAAACACAAAAAATAAAGGTTTCATTCGTAAGACTGTTCAAATTCCTTCGAAGGCAAACGAAAATCAATTAGTTCATGTTCAACCAAGTCTAGTTACTAGTGAAATTTTTGTATTCGCTAGAAAAAGACCGAAATTGCCTTCTGAAATCGAATACGAAGATGCCATTTTAGTCGATCCGGTCGAAAATTCAGGAGACATTTGTGTAAATGAGATTAAACTAGCTGTTGATGGAACACCTGTTTTAAGAAAAGTAAAAAAAGCGATCATCCAATGTTGAACGGAATGTTAAAAAAATTCTTTTTTTATTTTAGAATGAATTTAATTTTGATAAAGCATTTGATTCGACTTTTACAAATGAGGATATTTTTAGGAACTCTATTTTACCATTTATAAATGCACCATTCAAAAACAGGTATGTTAATTTTTATTTTGGAAAATTTTAACCAAGTAATGGTCTTAACAATTAATGAATCCCCATTATAGAGAACTTGATCAAAAATTTAGCTAGTGACAGTTGTTCCACGTGAAGGACCTTCAGTAAAAGCATAAAAAAGTTTATTCAGTTATGAATTTAAATCCCTAGTCCATTTGTGAGACGGTTTTTGTAAAATAGTTTCATAGACCATGAGATTTTCATAAAATAGGTGCAAAACTTGGGACACGACCCGTATATTACAATTCGAATCCGGGAAACGACTATCCTTAATATTCATTTCCCTGATTCGAATTTCAAAGGAAAACTACAAAAATAAATGCATGCATATCCTGACCATTTCGTGCAGATTTGTTCGTTATAAATCTATTTTTAAGTCATTTATGCGGGATATTCTTTGAGAGAAATAGCTTTTGATAAAATGAATATTTTTAAATTAACCAAAAGTCTCGGTTAAAACAACCCACTTCTACTAAGGTAGCCAGTCCTCCTAAAGACTAGGACCTTGGGAGGGCGCAAATTTCCGTAATTAAATAAATACATACATATTTGAACAAATTGAAACATGACTTGAGTTTCGACTTAAGTTTTAGTCTCGATTCATGTCTTAATGCTTGAATTCATGAGAAAGAAACCCGTTGTTATTTTTTGGCAACGTCACTGGTCCTACCCTTCTGGTAGTGTTTAGACTAATGAACAAGCTGAACTAAACGATTATTGTATCCATCACTTGCTGCAATCAATCCTATGTCAAATAATCTTTTCACTGAGTGTCATTATAATAATAATCATGTGACATAAACTACTGTTTCACTTAGCTATCTTAGACCCTACAATAAACCATGAACGGAAAATTTCATGAAATAGGATATCTTTTAGCAGGCTTACGAAAGAGGTAAATCAAATTCGGTCGAATTTAGAAACGACTAAAAATTACGACTAAATCTATTTTCAAGGAGTTAAAGCAAGCTAAAAGATCTACAATTTGCAAATATACACTTGGTATGAAATTTTCAGTTCATTATTTAGCCCAGTTGGTTTATCAATCGATAATCAACACTATTCTATGTTTATTTAAACCCAAATTCTGCGGTGCTTTGCTTAAACATCAAAGAACTCATGATAGAAAAAAACTATATATACTGCACTTCCACCGAATTAATGGCTTGCCGTACTCGTACCGCAACCAACCGTACCTAAATCATAACCGTACCGAACCGTACTAAAATATCGCACATTTCTCGCAAAATCATGCATTAAAAATTTAGAGGAATTTTTGTACGGGGACGGGTACGGTACGGTTCGGGTACGCTTTAGTACGGATACGCCATTAATTCGGAGGAAGTGCAGTAATCTGACGATATGTTCTGACAGCTCAAGTTAATGCTGATACCCATTTGAAGTGACAACAAAATTTTCTAAAGCCATAATTGGGTGAAAACGAACATAAAATGGGACATATCGATCAAATCCCATACGACATACTTTAACCAACATAAATAAAGTCATATGTTTTCTAGCGTTTAGTCTAATCGATTAGGTTTCTTTGAATTTCTATAAAATATCCTAATAAAATTTATTTGAGAGTCAATAAAGGGCTCGGAAACCATTCCTCATTAGACCAAAGTTATAAGGTTTTATTGAAAGCAAAAAATCGAAACTTAATAAAGTCAGATGAAAAAAATGATGAAATTAGGTCAAAAGAAAATCTTTCAGGTCTAACATAACCCTTTATATTTAAGAACCGATTTTAACTGTATTTGTTTTGGTCAAACTGGTTCTGGTAAAACTCACACTCTTTTTGGTAACAAACAACAAGATGGTTTGTGTGTACTCACTGCCGAAAGTCTTTTTAGTAACAATGAACGTTTATTTTGTGGTTTTTATGAAATTTACAATGGTCAACTTTATGACTTAATCAATCGCAATAACAAGTAAAATTCCAATCAAATTTGTTTCATTCGAATTTTAATTGACGAAAATTTTTTTTTAAGACTTGTTTTGCGTGAGGACTCGTCGGGTCTCTTGAATGTAGTCGGTCTAGTCGAAGTTGAGATTAAAAGCATAGCTCAACTACGTAAAACAATTGAAATATCCCAATCAAATCGTCACATTGGTTCAACATCATTTAACAAAGCATCGTCTCGATCTCACGCTGTTATTCAATTCAAAGTCCCCAACATTCAGTCTAATCATTCAAATTCTGGTCAAGTTATAATTAAAAATTCGAATTATTCAGGAGTTAAGAGTAAAGTCAATTCAGGCTTACACACAAATAATTCAAACCCTGGAAAGCCGTTTAGGGTTTTGTTCATTGATTTAGCTGGAAGTGAGCGCGGAATCGATGCTCAAAATAACCAAAATGATAACCGAAAAGAGGGAGCTGAAATAAATCAAAGTCTTTTAGCTGTAAATTTTTTCAAATTTTAAAAAAACTTTGGTTTTTTAACTTTTTGTTCTAAAGCTCAAAGAGTGTATCAGATGTATTGATCAATTTCGAACACATGCACCTTTTAGACAGAGTAAACTCACTCGAGTTTTGCGTGACTGCTTTATCGGCACGGGAAAAACCATTCTACTTGCGACTGTGTCACCGACTGATGACTGCGTTTCGTGTTCCCTCAACACTCTACAATACGCGAATAGAGTTCGACAAATGGCCTTACGAAATCGTAAAAAAACGGACTTGGAGACAAAGAAAACGATTTCATCGAATAATAAAGTAGTTAAAAAAGTAGACCCTCCTAAACAGGTTAATAAACCCATGGTCTATCAAGGTTACACTAATAATCAAGAGATCAAAAAACGAACGACCGAACCCACTGTTAGTTCAGTTAATAAAAATCGTTCGAAAAGTGTTTCGAATGTTAAAAAAACAAATGTTTTAGACCAAGCATCAAAGAAAAATTTTGATGATAAAAAATCATTAAAATATTTAATAAACACAGCATCGAAAAATCCTGCTAGTGTTGCTGCAGCTGCTGTTGCCGCCGCGGTAGCTACTGTAAGTGCAACTAACGTGCCTACAAACAATATTTTACAAACAAAATCGTTGGCTAAAAGCTCGTCGAATAATGGAATTAAAACAAGTTCTCTCTTTCATCCCTCTAAAATAAATTGTTCTTCAACTCCTATAAAATCTGTTAACAAAATCGACGATGAGTATAAACATGCCGAGGACATGCTTTTTGTACATGATACACCTATTAAAGGTCATAAGTTGAAACATATGACTAAAAGTTCTAGTCAAATGTTAGAATTAGCCGAGAGGTATTTTGATCGAGTCAATTCAGAACAAATGAATATGAAATTAGTTTCCAAATTTACGAACAGAATGAGCCAACAACCTTTAAGTTTATACTCAGAAAGTAATGAGATTATGAACAGTAAAATTTATTCAAAATTGAACCAATCAAAACAACCGATTGCAAATGATTCGAATGGAACTAAAAATGAAGATGATGAATCCGGAGTTGAGAGTGATGAACTGAATAAATCAGTTGATAAAAGGACTAAGCCAAATACTGAGGAAAGGCTTAAATTAATTTATACAGTCTCTCCTACACCCGAGGATAACAACATAGAAGTTACTTTGAACGATGAGAATTTGAATCGATTGAGAAAAAAACAACGAGAGATGTTAGAAACGAAAAAATTTTTGTTAAATGGCGACGATTCAATGAACAAAGATTTGTCCGAATTTCAAGATAATTCAAGTTCAAGTGTAAGCTTTAGTCGTAAATATAATGATACAAGTGATCATTTAAAAAATGCACTTGATTCACAAAATCAGCTGAGAACTTACATTAGAAATTTAGAGAACAAGTTAACTAATTTAAGAAATGAAATAAAAGAACAAAATGTCGAAACGGATCAACAAGTTCGAAAGAATTCAACTGATTCAACAGATTCTTTAAAAGATGTTAAATTTTCTTCGAATAGCAGAGATGTTTACACTGAATTTTTACAACAACGAAAACATTTAGAAAAGCAAAAAGAAAATTTAGAAAATTCAAAGATTAGACGTAATTCAAAGTTATTCGATAATGACGATGATATTGAAAAAAAATTTTTTGAGAATCAACTTGAAAATTCTAAAAGTTCATCAAAAGGAAAAGAGTCTATTTTAACACCAGACGATACTTTATATTCAGATAACGATGCTTTTGAAAAATCAATTCACAAAGGTAAGAGTATGTTTGCTAAATCGTTGAAGCCTTTGGAAGTAAATCAAACAGAGATTGGTGACACAAAATGTCAATTTTCACCTATAACTCAAGAGGAAAACAAGGACAAAATTGAGCCTGTTATGACCCCTAGAACTCAATTATTGAATCCAATCCCGATTCGCTTGAGTTCTTCATCGTCTTCGTTCGAGTCTTCTTTTTCTCTTAAAAATATTCAACCAAAAAGTGATGAATCAGAAAATTTATCACCAAGACTTAAAGCATCGAATAGTAAAATATGGAAATCGCCTAGTGACAGTGGTAGACTAAAATCGAGTATTTTAATGGAAGTTCAAAAGAGTGAAGAAATTGCTGCAGATGTTTCTGAAAAGTAAAAAAACTTTAAAATAACTTTGAACTAAGTTTATAATGTTCATTATTTTTTGTCACAAGGGTTCAATTGATAACTGCTCATGAGAATCAATTAAGCGATTTAAGTGAGACATGTCAAAAAGAAATGAACTTGATACTTAATTTAAAAGACAGTAAAATGGATTTTAAAGATTATTTGAGTCAAATGGAAGAGATGTTGAGTAAAAAAGTCTCGTCAATACGTGATTTACAAAATCAAATAAGTCAGTTAAAAACCGAAATAACTGATAAACAAGAAAGTTGTTAATTGTTGACAATTTGTTTTTTTTTTGTTTAAGCACAAAAGAAACTTTTTCGATCAGAAAAAAAAGTTTAAGCACAGCAAAAAAAAAAATTCAATTTTATTTTTTGATTATTTTATTATTTTAGGAAATTTTAAAAGCTTTAAAAAAAATCATTTTTTTAACTATTCTTTTATTTTTTTAAATTTTAACTCCTTTTTTTTTAAATCAATTAACTTTATAAATAAATAATTTTTAACCAAGCACTTAAATTAGTTACCGTAATTCCGTGTTTAAGGACGCGTGCATTAATACCCAAAGTCATATGTGAAGTGCATGCACAGACATTAACCTCTTCCATGTTAAAAAAATACTATTTTAGGTTCGACGCACTATATGTGCAACTTTGGGTATTAACGTGTGATACTAATTGAAAAATCAATCATAAACGTTGAGTTAATATTCAAAAATCCTGGTTTAGTGCAACACTTTTGTTTAAAATTTTTGGAAATAAAAAAAAATACTAAAATATATTATTTTTAAATTTAATTTTAGATGCTGTCATAAAAGACGATTCGAAACAATATTATAAAAATATAAAAAAAGGATTGAATTAATTATAAGAGCGGCTTTTAAAGGAATAATTTAATTGAAAAATTGACTCGATTTGAAAATTCTAACTAAAGTGTTGCACTAAACCAGGATTTTTGAATATTAACTCAACGTTTATGATTGATTTTTCAATTAGTATCACACGTTAATACCCAAAGTTGCACATATAGTGCGTCGAACCTAAAATAGTATTTTTTTAACATGGAAGAGGTTAATGTCTGTGCATGCACTTCACATATGACTTTGGGTATTAATGCACGCGTCCTTAAACACGGAATTACGGTATTATAAAACTCGATAAATACTAGTTTTTGCTTCTTTACTGAAAAATTTTAAAAAAATTTAATCAAGAAAAATTCGTTTTTATACGTTTGTCAGACTACAAAGAATTTAAAACCTTGCAAACTACCCCGGGGTTAAAGGCTGTAAATAGCCATAACCTCCCTAGCTAAGAATATACTATAACCCCTGGGTTTTTTTATTAAATTTTCTTTTTAACTCCGGGATTATGTCAAAATAATTTAATAAATACTTATAATTTTTAATATTTTTTTAGTTTATATTAGTAACGTAATTACTCGATTTTTATGACATGTCACAAATACCGAAATTGCCATGTTAAAAGAATGGTAATTTCGGTATTTGTGACATGTCATAAAAATCGAGTAATTACGTTAGTAGTAGTTTAAACTGCGACTTGAGATAACTCAATTAGAGCTCTATTGAGCTATGGCAGTCGCTTCAACATGTTCCAACGACTTTTCATCAAGCTTGGCTTTAAAACTATTAAGATTCTTTGCTTCAATCAAATCTTGTGGAAGCTGATTCTAATGGTTCACAATTCTATTTGTAAAAAATTTATATCTTGAAGGACAATTTTTTACCTGTTCACGAGTTAAACACTTGTTATGTCTTCTTAAATTGTAATTTCTAAAATCATCTTCGTAGCTTCCTATGAAAGACATCAATCATATGTGCCATAATCCCAGCTTGGTGGAATGAATTTTGTATAATCGTTGGGTGAAAAGTTTCCCAAATGATATTGATCAATTGTATTTTTTGTGCATAACCGGATCATCTAAGAATGTTTGCTTTAGACTACGTTTTCTCTGAGTTTATTAGCCATTCATTCCAAAAATTTCGATACAGAGTTTCATCAAAATTATAAAGTTTTCTTAAAAATTTCAAGCTAATTTATTCAATTTCAAAGTTTTTAATTAAACGCATTTCAAATGCGTTAAATTATCTATTATTTAAGGTAAAAATCTTCCTGGACATTCTGAATGATGAGAACATATTTTAACGCATTTGAAAGGTCCAGAAATCAAGATTAATTTGAAATATTTGTGGTTTTTTAAAGAACAAAATTTCAAGTATGAAATCTTTTTCTTTGAAAAAACTTTGAAGTTGAATAAATTAGCTTGAAATTTTTAAGAAAACTTTATAATTTTGATGAAACTCTGTATCGAAATTTTTGGAATGAATGGCTAATAAACTCAGAGAAAACGTAGTCTAAAGCAAACATTCTTAGATCATCCGGTTATGCACAAAAAAATACAATTGATCAATATCATTTGGGAAACTTTTCACCCAACGATTATACAAAATTCATTCCACCAAGCTGGGATTATGGCACATATGATTGATGTCTTTCATAGGAAGCTTAGACATTTTATTCTGAATTAAGAATTCATAGATGATGATGCTCAAAATATTCATGGCTTTTATTCCGGTGATGAAAATTGAAGATATAGGCACGAACTAGTGATGACGGATCTGTAGGAGAAACAGAATAATTTTTTCTTTTTTTCTTATATTTTTTTCGTTTTTTTATGTTTTTTTTGGAGCAAAAAATCGAACTAAATCGTTAGTAGCCCAGTCAAATTCAATTTTTTTCTATTTTTAACCCCGGGCTAACCAGTATTTTTAGTTTTTTAAATCAGTGGTAAAAAACTTTTCGTTAATTTTGTATCCCAGCATTTTTTATTGAGAAGCCCATGGGGTAGTTTGCAAGATTTTACGGTAAATGAATTAATTAATTTTGGAAACCTAATTTTACTCAATATTGATTTCATTGACTATTTCTCTCTTAAGATTCTTCGAAACGACAGAAATCGCTCAGACCTTGTTATAAATTTTATAGAGAATGAGCCAAATAATCGATTGGATCTTGCCAGAGTATGTAGCGTCTACAAGTACATAATCAAAACCGATCTTAAGGCATCAAAAGAAAATCAACTTGTATCGACAATTTGGCAAATGTTTAATCACAATCATTAAAGTTTAATAAGATGTTTTTTGACTTAACAAACGTTTACGGTAAGGGTTTCGTTAATGAAAACTTGGAATATTATTATAAATCCTTAAGTAAATATCACTTTATTAAAATTAACAAAATAAAAATGTCAATATTCAAATCGGTTTGAGTAAAAATTTAATTTTAAAAAATTTAAAACTTGATTTGAATTTGATTGGATACTTTTTTACCGAAAAGTTTACAATATCCCTTTACCAATCGAGTAAATTCGGGTACATAGCCTGGATTCAAGAATTCACAAAAGTCAACGAATCGAACCACTTTTTCACTTCGTTGCAATTTAACTCTTATTTTTAAATTGTTTATATCTTCAATTTGATCCTGATCGTCAATTATCACATTTCCGTCATTTTTTTCCCTTGGAGCAAATCTACTGTACTTATTTACATTCAATAAAGGGACACACTTTTCTATAGAATGCCACGTGTAAACTTCTGGACATGCCAAATAAGATGGATAGAAGAAACCCTTAACAAAAATATGTCTTAAAAAAAACTTGTTATACATTATTTAGAACCAATTTTTTACTTTGTAACGCATTTTTTTGCATTCATGTACATAAAATCCCAAATAATACCATTTGATATTAGGGTCTAACTTTTGTAACTGTCGCGTGAATGCTATCTCTCTGTTAATTCATAAAATTATTTTGTTATTATCAAAAAATTTGAATAATAAAAGTTGTACCTTAAGGCCGAGTATGTTCCTAGATTCAAAAATTGTATGTCAGGATCATAAAAAAAGTAAACGGATGAAACACACTTGTCTAAAATATCAATAACACCAACTGCAACTAGTTTACCATTTAAATAATATTGTTGATGAAACGACCCGTAGCCCAGTTCAGTTACATCCCCGATTATATTATGTCGAATATCAGTTCGTTTTAGAAATTCAGAATGATTAAAATTTTTCAATGGTCCATTGTAACTGTCCTTCAACAATGGCGATGTGCATAAGAAACGTTTAAATTGGGACACTGAACATTCTGAAATTGTGTCATTATGAATCGTCATTTGGTACTTTGTGTACAATTCATGCTCTTTTTTGAGAGAATTATTAAATTCGTCTGAAGGTGGCCATGAACGAACTAACTTTATTTCTAATTTATTTATCAAATTTTGATAGTCTAAGTCTAAATAATTTTCTATTGAATCGCTGTCTGGTTTTGGTAATTTACGCTTTAAACAGTTTAAAATATCTTTAGAAAAAAAATTTAGACCTTAGACTAAAATTTTTTTTAATTAAAAACAGAATTACCTGGAAAACTGTTAATTTTATTTTGTTCTTTTAATTTTAAGAGCTTTTTAAATAAACGAATATGCTTTGCTTTTAATTTAGGGATCCCTAAAATTTCAATTGGGTTTTTGCCTTTAATCTCGTCAAAGTTAACTTTGATGAAACAAAAATAATTTTTTTTAAATTCCTTCCTTTTAACAAAACTTAGCACAAAAAAACCTACAATTTTTTCCTAGAAAAAATGCCATTATTTTTTTAGCATGTGTATTTTGTGACTGTTTAGTCCTATTCTCAATATACGAGTTGGAAATATTTGACACTTCAGTCCCATTCGAATCACCGTTTTTACTTTTTGGTTCTTTTTCTTTTTTTCTTTCATTCTTTTCCAAATATTTCTTCACAATTTTTGAACAATATTTTTGGGATTTTCTTAACTGAAACTTCAAAGTATCGCATCTAAACAATTTGAATGGTTAATCGCAATTTTTCGATCTTGATCCAAATTCAGCTTACTTTATAGTGTACAGTGGACAACATGTAAGGTTCATTATAGGTTTATAAAGATAGGTACCACTTCTATAATTAGAAAAATAAAAAAAAGCTGACAATTTTTGACAAAGGATTTTTTTAACCTTCTCCATCCGCGATCGATTAAACCTTGATAGTCTTCAATTCTCATTTGTTCGCTAGACATTCCTTTAAAAGTTAAAAATCAAAAACAAAAACCAAAGTTGATAAGATTTTAGTACTCTACCATTTGAAATACTTCCATCAGTGTTACAATAGCCACAATGATGAGGTCTAACATTATCGATTTCATAAAGTGAAACAACAGTTTGGTCTGACATTGAACAAGTTTTAGAATTCTCCCGATTTAAAATTCACTGTTTATTGAGAAATAATAAAAAAAATACTTCTGTTTTTTTACTAAGTAACATAAAATAAATTTCGAAATTTTTTGAAAGAAGTAAAAAATATTTGTTCTGAATCTTTATAAAAATAACATATGTTTAGTTTGAATTAGGACCCGAGGAAAGCTCAACATAAAATTCTAGAAGTCTAAAGTAGTCGCTTCATCATTCCAATTTTAAAGGTTAGAACTATAAGTAAAATAACATTTTCTAGATCATTTAATAAACCGATTTAAACCAAGGTCAATCTTTTAAGTTAAACGTACTGAGATACCGACAATGAAGAAAACTGAAAGACTGAATTCTGAAAAAACTGAACTGATTCAAATTTTGAATGAAACAGAGCTTAGTTATGAGCTAATTTTATTCAGAGAACAACATGTCAAGAATTTAATCGGAACTTAAATTCGATATCGTTTCGGTCTACTTAAAAAACGGCTCGAAAATTTAGTTTGCCAAATCAATCAAATGAAGGCTTAATTCTTTTTGCTAATAAAAAAAAATCGTCGAAAACAAGTTTCTAAATCAATTTCTTTCATTTTTAGACTAGCCAATCATGGAAACCAGAGTTTCTAAAGGTTCAATTCAAGGTCCACTGTTCTTTTTTTTAAAAACCATTTCCCCGAATTTCTAACTTTCTTATTAAGCTCTTTGCCGATGATACCATCAAATGCTTAGAAGCTCTGGATGAATGGTGTAAAAAAAAGCGTCTTTATTTGACAAAGCGTCTAACTGCGAAAAACATTAATGATGTTTTTACCAAACAAAAGGAAAGTGGAACTTTATCAATCAAAGTTGATAGCAACGAAATTAAAGTTGTCCAGAAGTTTAAGTTACTCGGTGTCATGTTAGACAACAAACTAAATATCAACGCCTTCATAAGACAACAATTTATTCCAAAAAATAAGAGGGTTTACTCAATCCGAAGACCCCGCTATATTCCACTTGATGTAAAGCTACTCTTTTTCAAGGTATTTATTCTTCCATCTTTTTATTGTTGCCATAGACTATTTATCTATTTTAATGGATAAGTCCTTAATAAGATTTTCCGTATGTATTATTGCGTTCTTTCTGAATTATAAAAAATTGGCTTCGTATTTTCAAATAGCGAGTCACAAGTAAGGTTTATCCTAGAACAGTATGAATTGAAATCATTCCATTAAAGATTCATCTCAAGACTTAAGCATAATTCTTTAGAAAATTTAGCCAATAGATAACTAAAAAAAACTTGTTGAAATACTTGTTATGACTTTTAAAGGACCCTTGAAAAACATACACCCGGGTGTATTTTTGAAAACATACACCAAGGTGTAACTTTTACACGAAGTGAGGTATGCACAAAATTATTTTCATATAAGGTAGAGTAAATGAAGGGCTACTAAATTATACCATATTTAGACCCCCTGGGAAGTTATTTGGGGGAGAAAACTGAGTTTTCATTTTTAAGTCTTAAAGAACTCATATAAACCCCCCATAGTTGTTGTATACACCCACCGTTTTTTATGTATCAATCAAAAGCTCTCAACGAGATCTACATAGATATTTAATCCATTTTTATCTGGGATGCTTGGTTCCTTCTTGTAAAAGTTACACCCGGGTTACGTTTTTCAAGGGCCCCTTTAAAAGGTATTTTATTTAAAAATTGTCGAAATGCAATAAAAACTTGAAAAATCTGAAACATTTTCTATTTAGAATACTTTTTAATAAGTTCATTGAATTCTTGTATACTCATATTCCTTGCAAAAACAACAAAATCCTCTAATTTTTTCACAATATCATTCTTAAAACATTTTTCACTATATTCAATCAATGTTTCTTTTCTCTCTCCATTCGGTCCACTTTCAATAAACAAACACTTATCACATTCATGCATATGCATATAGACCAATGCTTGCTTTCGTTCTTTATTCGTTATGGTGTCTTTATTCATATCAAATTTACTGCGTGTCTTTATTTCTAAAATTGTTTTTTCCTCATGACAAATACCATCAATTATTCCAACTATTTTAAAAATTCCAAAGTCCATGTACTTTTTTGACTTATTTTGAATAAAATTCAAATTTTTTTCTTTGCTTATTTTCTCTAAAATTGATTTTTCCATTTTGCGACCCCTCATATTTGAAACATATCGAACCGCATTTGCCGATTTTAAGTGTACCATTGTTTCTCTTTTGGTATCATTTATTTCTACAAATTTTTCCTCATCACTTTCGGCTGTAAAATATCCTTCGTTTTCAACTTCGCCTTCATCATCGTCTGTTATTAAAATATTTTGAACCAAAAAGCTAAGCTCAGCCTCTTCTTTGAGAGATTTTTTATAACAATCCAAAACTCGTTTATCATCAAACGACAAATTTTCATAATCCAAGCTCTCGTTTAAAGAGTTTTGTATATTTTCTTTTTCTTCTTGTGACAAAGAAGCAATTGGTGGCTTTTTAGGTGATTTAGGAATGTATTCTGAAAATGGTTTGAATTCTTTTAATAAACGAAATTTTGTTGATTCACGTGAATACCCGCATAGTTCGCCTAGTTTAGATGCTGAGAACACGGGAACAAAATCAACGGCTATTTTGTCGTCTAAGCTCATTTTAAATTTTGAAATTATTTTTTTTTTAATTTAGAACAATAAAAAAGGTTTAAAAAAAGAAAAAAATTCGCCTTTCGAGTACACAAATCTAAAAATGAGTAGTTGTCTGTTTTATTATTATAATTTATAAAAAAATATTTTAAAAATGGGCTAATGAGATATTTCATGATCAAACATGTCAAAACATGAATTTTCTTTTGAAAGACTTTGTTTGATTCAAAGCACTTTCATTCAAATTTTGTACTGATTTTGTTGATCGTGTTTGTCCGGTAGTTTAATTCAATCAGATGTTTCGCTATTGGGTAGTCGAATATTTTTGCAAAAAAGTGTTTCGGAATCCAATTTTTTTTTTCGAATATTTACTTTTTTTTATTTTTAATTCAATCAAAATTATGTAATACAAAACAAAAATTTAGAAATAAAAGTAAATTTTTCTCTTTATAGTGATTTTTTTCCGTAAATTTAAAGAAAAATTCGAAAACGATTTATATTCTTCGATTAAATTCCACTTTCGAATTACAAATTTTAATTTAATGTAAATAATGACACAAATCATTCATAGAACATTAGCTCCTGTCTCAATATTATTCTTCCAAGTTAACTTGTCCATCAAGTATCATATTTAGCCCTAAAAGGCCAAATATTAGTCAATTAATCGATTAGTTTTGCATGATTTCTTTCCGAAATAGAATTTTTGAAAAATGAAAATTTAAAGTAGCCATCATAAAAAAAAAATATTTCGAATGGTGGACAACTAAAACCTGCTGAAACAAAAAATATACGAAAAATCAGAATTAAAAAACATCTTCGAATATCTTTTGATTGAGAAAAAAACTTATCGAATAGCCAAATTATATTCCGAAACTTTGAAATCTATACGAAGTGTAACCTTAATGTCAATGAGGGAAGAGTGAAATAAAAAATATTTCTATTTCATTTTATTAACAGAGTCATAACTAAAATATATAAAATAAAGCTAACTTAAACATGAGTCTGTAACCAAGATAATATTAATTACAAACTAAGAAATCAATTATTAGTTGTTTAGTTTGGATTCTCTTTAAGAATTTCTTAGAAGAATTTGGAATTTTCATACATTTTTGAGACTCTCTTGGTTGAGCCTCTCCCCGTTTGAAATTATCTAGCTACACCTCTGAAGATGATGATGAGATTGAAAAAGTAATGAGTTATAAATTAAAATAAAAATATTTTTAAAATAATAAAAATCAAATTTGAGAAGACAACTCTAAAAGGCCTTTTAGAATGCCTCAACTTATCGATCTTTTCTAGTTTACCCTTAAATTATAATTGAAAAATAAACTAAAGATACAATTTAAATAATGTTTATCATGTTATGATATGAGACAATTATTTAATCAATCAATATCTTATCTATGCAGACAATAAAATTGACATGTATTTTATTACCCTATTTTTTATTGTGTAAACATTAAAATCGATCTATTTAAGCCAATTGATTTTTCCACAAAGTAAATTAAATTTTTTTTTTAAATTAGACGTCATGAAGATCTTTCCATTCAAACAAATGCATCACAAATTTGACTTCAAGGTAACCTGTTTAACCCCTTAGACCTCAATGACTATCAGATAACCCATTTATTTAATTTTATTTAGGTCGCCAAAAAATTTTACCCGAAAGTGTACGCATCAGGTTTGGGCATGTTTACAAAAGAAAATTCACAATTAGAATTACTCAAATTTTTGCGCAAACATGAACCTTTCAAGTCAATTAATATTCAACAAGAACAACCCCGTACTCATCTCAATTCAATCCAAAAAAAATTAGTTCGTGTTATACAACAAAGCCATATCGACAAAAATACAATTTCGATTAATGATTCAAAAGTTATTGAGAAACTCGAAACAATTACACGTGAATTGGAACTTGAAAATTTTAATCACAACAAAACGATTTTAAAACGATACGTCGCTAGCATACGTGGTAAATTAAACGAAAAATCAATAATTAAAAAAATTAATGGACAGACAAGTTTCAATTTTGTACCGAATAAAAATAAGATAATCAATGATTATAAGCTATTTAAACTTGTTGGAATCGCTGATGGTATCGATAAAAAACACAAGAGGATTCTTGAAATTAAGACAAAGACGAATATAGATGCTGATGTGACACAAAATGAATTTAGTCAAGTCTTAGCTTACATGAATTTATACAAATGTGATGCTGGGCTTTTTGTCGTATGCGGACCTAATGGGTCAATGAACATGACTTATTTAGAAAATGATCAACATATTTTCGAATACATTGTTAACAAAATCAACGAGTTTTGTGTGTTTGCTCGAAGTTTGTCAGAAAATGATTACAAGGATTTACTCGCTAAACACGAAATTTAGATATATTTTTTATTGTTATTTTTATAAATTTTTTTAAATAAAAGTTCATAATTAAATCTAAAATCTTTTTACTTATTTTAGGATTTAGTGACTTTAAGCGACCTTTTAGACATTTACTATGTATCCCTGAGGTTAAAAAAATAAAAATTATCATAAAATAGATTATAAATATCATTTAGGTGCTTATTTGAATTATCACTAACATTTTTTCGAAGTCAAATTCATCTGAGGTACACAAAAAATACTCATTCAACGTCTATAATGGAGAAAATCAAATTATTCATAGGCTTGAGCCAAATAAATCTGAAAGAGATCTTGGTATTATAATTAGAGAAGATGACTTGAAGTGGAGCGATCAAGTTAATAGTGTAATATCAAAGGCCAGAACTCTACTCTGACAAAGCTCAAAAGAGCGTTTCCTAACTGGAACACTCAATCGTTTAAAATTTTATACACAAGTTTCGTTATGTCACATCTCGAATACACCGCCGTAGCTTCGAACCCATTTAAAAAACAAGATATAAAATAAATCGAAAATATTCACACAAAAGCAACATAATGTTAACCAGTTTTACGAAACACAATTTATAAGTAAACGTTCTAAAAAATACTTGCTATGAAATTACAAATGCGATGAAATGTACGTGCTTTGAGGTTTTTTCAGGTGCGATGAAATTTTTTGAGATGCGATGAAAATTGACTTGCTACGAAATTTACCTTGCGACGAAACATTCTAGTGCCCAAATACCAACTTCAAATGATTTAGCATTGAATTCAATATAAAACGAAGAATTTCCAGGCGAAAGTCTGCCAGAAAATAGTGCTTCAAGTGAACAGTTGATTAAAGACAGAGGCGATGAACAAACAAGAACGATTCAATACTATGAGGACTTTTTCGACGACTTTGATGACGAAAATTTGGTGCATGATTGCAATTAGTGCATGGCGCCCTTATTTGAAGAAGGATATCAATGAATTGGAAAAGATACAAAGAAGAGCTACGAAGCTCGTACCGGATCTTAAGAGCCTCAGTTACTCTGAAAGACTTGCAAAAATGAATCTTACAGACTTAGAAGAAAGAAGAAATAGAAGTGATCTTATTCAAATTTTTAAAATTGTTAATAATTTAGAGAACGTGAGCTTGGTAAATGGATTGAGTTTTGGACCAAATGCCAGGGGTGAAAGACGAAGGTATAACTTCAGATGCCACAGCAAAGTTATTCACCGAGAAAAAATTGTCAATTTTTGGCCTCGTTTCAATTTTTTGACCATTAGAGTGGCCAAATTATGGAAAAAGCTGCCAGAAGATGTTTTCAGTGACTGACTATGTCCTAGTCGCAGTTTTTAACTACTACTATGATCTTCTAAATGCTTTTAAACACTAAAGTCTTTAGAGGGATGTAGTTTTTTAACAGCCATATTTTCGAGGATCACTTTTGAAAAGAGTTTTTAGAATACTTAAATTCTGTCAAGAAACATAGCAACAATATGTCCCCTATTATTCGAAAAGTTTCTGACCTCCAAAAAAATCGAGAAAATGAGTCTATTTAGGAGTTGAAGCCTATCGAGATTTCTAGTCTATTGACTCATGTGACTAATATCTTTCAGCCAAAATAGCTGATCAGTCACATAATTCCTCAGTATTCAACATGATGGCCATTGTCAACCCTAACCCTCACTGTGTAACCTATTGAATTTATTTTCGATTCTGAAAAGTTGAATCATTTCTCCTCTTTCTCTTCGATCCTTAAGAGTGACTATTCCAAGAGTTTTTAAACGTTGAGCATAAATTGTGTTTCGTAAAACTGGTTAACATTATGTTGCTTTTGTGTGAATATTTTCGATTTATTTTATATCTTGTTTTTTAAATGGGTTCGAAGCTACGGCGGTGTATTCGAGATGTGACATAACGAAACTTGTGTATAAAATTTTAAACGATTGAGTGTTCCAGTTAGGAAACGCTCTTTTGAGCTTTGTCAGAGTAGAGTTCTGGCATGGCCGTACTTTTAATCACAGGTCTTTTTAAGTCTGGGAAGGCATGGCCGTACTTTTCATCACATTTTTTTTTAAGTCTGGGAAGGCATGGCCGTACTTTTAATCACATTTTTTTTTAAGTCTGGGAAGGCATGGCCGTACTTTTAATTACAGGTCTTTTTAAGTCTGGGAAGGCATGGCCGTACTTTTAATCACAGGTCTTTTTAAGTCTGGGAAGGCATGGCCGTACTTTTAATTACAGGTCTTTTTAAGTCTGGGAAGGCATGGCCGTACTTTTCATCACATTTTTTTTTAAGTCTGGGAAGGCATGGCCGTACTTTTAATTACAGGTCTTTTTAAGTCTGGGAAGGCATGGCCGTACTTTTAATTACAGGTCTTTTTAAGTCTGGGAAGGCATGGCCGTACTTTTAATTACAGGTCTTTTTAAGTCTGTGAATGCATGGCCGTACTTTTAATTACAGGTCTTTTTAAGTCTGGGAAGGCATGGCCCTAGCTTTTTCAAGCTCATAGTGTAAGAAACGGCATGGCACTACTTTTCATCAAATTTCTTTTTAAGTCCGGGAAGGCATGGCCGTACTTTTCATCACATTTTTTTTTAAGTCTGGGAAGGCATGGCCGTACTTTTAATTACAGGTCTTTTTAAGTCTGTGAATGCATGGCCGTACTTTTAATTACAGGTCTTTTTAAGTCTGGGAAGGCATGGCCGTACTTTTAATTACAGGTCTTTTTAAGTCTGGGAAGGCATGGCCGTACTTTTAATTACAGGTCTTTTTAAGTCTGGGAAGGCATGGCCGTACTTTTCATCACATTTTTTTTTAAGTCTGGGAAGGCATGGACGTACTTTTAATCACAGGTCTTTTTATGTCTGGGAAGGCATGGCCGTACTTTTCATCACATTTCTTTTTAAGTCTGGGAAGGCATGGCCGTACTTTTAATCACAGGTCTTTTTAAGTCTGTGAAGGCATGGCCGTACTTTTAATTACAGGTCTTTTTAAGTCTGGGAAGGCATGGCCCTAGCTTTTTCAAGCTCATAGTGTAAGAAACGGCATGGCACTACTTTTCATCAAATTTCTTTTTAAGTCCGGGAAGGCATGGCCGTACTTTTCATCACATTTTTTTTTAAGTCTGGGAAGGCATGGCCGTACTTTTAATTACAGGTCTTTTTAAGTCTGGGAAGGCATGGCCGTACTTTTAATTACAGGTCTTTTTAAGTCTGGGAAGGCATGGCCGTACTTTTAATCACAGGTCTTTTTATGTCTGGGAAGGCATGGCCGTACTTTTCATCACATTTTTTTTTAAGTCTGGGAAGGCATGGCCGTACTTTTAATTACAGGTCTTTTTAAGTCTGGGAAGGCATGGCCGTACTTTTAATTACAGGTCTTTTTAAGTCTGGGAAGGCATGGCCGTACTTTTAATTACAGGTCTTTTTAAGTCTGTGAAGGCATGGCCGTACTTTTAATTACAGGTCTTTTTAAGTCTGGGAAGGCATGGCCCTAGCTTTTTCAAGCTCATAGTGTAAGAAACGGCATGGCCGTACTTTTCATCACATTTTTTTTTAAGTCTGGGAAGGCATGGACGTACTTTTAATCACAGGTCTTTTTAAGTCTGGGAAGGCATGGCCGTACTTTTAATTACAGGTCTTTTTAAGTCTGTGAAGGCATGGACGTACTTTTAATCACAGGTCTTTTTATGTCTGGGAAGGCATGGCCGTACTTTTCATCACATTTTTTTTTAAGTCTGGGAAGGCATGGCCGTACTTTTAATTACAGGTCTTTTTAAGTCTGGGAAGGCATGGCCGTACTTTTAATTACAGGTCTTTTTAAGTCTGGGAAGGCATGGACGTACTTTTAATCACAGGTCTTTTTATGTCTGGGAAGGCATGGCCGTACTTTTCATCACATTTTTTTTTAAGTCTGGGAAGGCATGGCCGTACTTTTAATCACAGGTCTTTTTAAGTCTGTGAAGGCATGCCGTACTTTTAATTACAGGTCTTTTTAAGTCTGGGAAGGCATGGCCCTAGCTTTTTCAAGCTCATAGTGTAAGAAACGGCATGGCACTACTTTTCATCACATTTCTTTTTAAGTCCGGGAAGGCATGGCCGTACTTTTCATCACATTTTTTTTTAAGTCTGGGAAGGCATGGCCGTACTTTTAATTACAGGTCTTTTTAAGTCTGGGAAGGCATGGACGTACTTTTAATCACAGGTCTTTTTATGTCTGGGAAGGCATGGCCGTACTTTTCATCACATTTTTTTTTAAGTCTGGGAAGGCATGGCCGTACTTTTAATTACAGGTCTTTTTAAGTCTGTGAAGGCATGGACGTACTTTTAATCACAGGTCTTTTTAAGTCTGGGAAGGCATGGCCGTACTTTTAATCACAGGTCTTTTTAAGTCTGGGAAGGCATGGCCGTACTTTTAATTACAGGTCTTTTTAAGTCTGGGAAGGCATGGCCGTACTTTTAATTACAGGTCTTTTTAAGTCTGGGAAGGCATGGCCGTACTTTTAATTACAGGTCTTTTTAAGTCTGGGAAGGCATGGCCGTACTTTTAATTACAGGTCTTTTTAAGTCTGTGAAGGCATGGACGTACTTTTAATCACAGGTCTTTTTATGTCTGGGAAGGCATGGCCGTACTTTTACTCACATTTTTTTTTAAGTCATGGAAGGCATGGCCGTACTTTTAATTACAGGTCTTTTTAAGTCTGGGAAGGCATGGCCGTACTTTTAATTACAGGTCTTTTTAAGTCTGGGAAGGCATGGCCGTACTTTTAATTACAGGTCTTTTTAAGTCTGTGAAGGCATGGCCGTACTTTTAATTACAGGTCTTTTTTAGTCTGGGAAGGCATGGCCCTAGCTTTTTCAAGCTCATAGTGTAAGAAACGGCATGGCACTACTTTTCATCACATTTTTTTTTAAGTCTGGGAAGGCATGGCCGTACTTTTAATTACAGGTCTTTTTAAGTCTGGGAAGGCATGGACGTACTTTTAATCACAGGTCTTTTTATGTCTGGGAAGGCATGGCCCTAGCTTTTTCAAGCTCATAGTGTAAGAAACGGCATGGCACTACTTTTCATCACATTTCTTTTTAAGTCCGGGAAGGCATGGCCGTACTTTTCATCACATTTTTTTTTAAGTCTGGGAAGGCATGGCCGTACTTTTAATTACAGGTCTTTTTAAGTCTGGGAAGGCATGGACGTACTTTTAATCACAGGTCTTTTTATGTCTGGGAAGGCATGGCCCTAGCTTTTTCAAGCTCATAGTGTAAGAAACGGCATGGCACTACTTTTCATCACATTTCTTTTTAAGTCTGGGAAGGCATGGCCGTACTTTTAATTACAGGTCTTTTTAAGTCTGTGAAGGCATGGCCGTACTTTTAATTACAGGTCTTTTTAAGTCTGTGAAGGCATGGACGTACTTTTAATCACAGGTCTTTTTATGTCTGGGAAGGCATGGCCGTACTTTTCATCACATTTTTTTTTAAGTCTGGGAAGGCATGGCCGTACTTTTAATTACAGGTCTTTTTAAGTCTGGGAAGGCATGGCCGTACTTTTAATTACAGGTCTTTTTAAGTCTGGGAAGGCATGGACGTACTTTTAATCACAGGTCTTTTTATGTCTGGGAAGGCATGGCCGTACTTTTCATCACATTTTTTTTTAAGTCTGGGAAGGCATGGCCGTACTTTTAATCACAGGTCTTTTTAAGTCTGTGAAGGCATGGCCGTACTTTTAATTACAGGTCTTTTTAAGTCTGGGAAGGCATGGCCCTAGCTTTTTCAAGCTCATAGTGTAAGAAACGGCATGGCACTACTTTTCATCACATTTCTTTTTAAGTCCGGGAAGGCATGGCCGTACTTTTCATCACATTTTTTTTTAAGTCTGGGAAGGCATGGCCGTACTTTTAATTACAGGTCTTTTTAAGTCTGTGAAGGCATGGACGTACTTTTAATCACAGGTCTTTTTATGTCTGGGAAGGCATGGCCGTACTTTTCATCACATTTTTTTTTAAGTCTGGGAAGGCATGGCCGTACTTTTAATTACAGGTCTTTTTAAGTCTGGGAAGGCATGGCCGTACTTTTAATTACAGGTCTTTTTAAGTCTGGGAAGGCATGGACGTACTTTTAATCACAGGTCTTTTTATGTCTGGGAAGGCATGGCCGTACTTTTCATCACATTTTTTTTTAAGTCTGGGAAGGCATGGCCGTACTTTTAATCACAGGTCTTTTTAAGTCTGTGAAGGCATGGCCGTACTTTTAATTACAGGTCTTTTTAAGTCTGGGAAGGCATGGCCCTAGCTTTTTCAAGCTCATAGTGTAAGAAACGGCATGGCACTACTTTTCATCACATTTCTTTTTAAGTCCGGGAAGGCATGGCCGTACTTTTCATCACATTTTTTTTTAAGTCTGGGAAGGCATGGCCGTACTTTTAATTACAGGTCTTTTTAAGTCTGGGAAGGCATGGACGTACTTTTAATCACAGGTCTTTTTATGTCTGGGAAGGCATGGCCGTACTTTTCATCACATTTTTTTTTAAGTCTGGGAAGGCATGGCCGTACTTTTAATTACAGGTCTTTTTAAGTCTGTGAAGGCATGGCCGTACTTTTAATCACAGGTCTTTTTAATTCTGTGAAGGCATGGCCGTACTTTTAATTACAGGTCTTTTTAAGTCTGGGAAGGCATGGCCGTACTTTTAATTACAGGTCTTTTTAAGTCTGGGAAGGCATGGACGTACTTTTAATCACAGGTCTTTTTATGTCTGGGAAGGCATGGCCGTACTTTTCATCACATTTCTTTTTAAGTCTGGGAAGGCATGGCCGTACTTTTAATTACAGGTCTTTTTAAGTCTGGGAAGGCATGGCCGTACTTTTAATTACAGGTCTTTTTAAGTCTGGGAAGGCATGGCCGTACTTTTAATTACAGGTCTTTTTAAGTCTGGGAAGGCATGGCCGTACTTTTAATTACAGGTCTTTTTAAGTCTGGGAAGGCATGGCCGTACTTTTAATTACAGGTCTTTTTAAGTCTGGGAAGGCATGGCCGTACTTTTAATCACAGGTCTTTTTAAGTCTGGGAAGGCATGGCCGTACTTTTAATTACAGGTCTTTTTAAGTCTGGGAAGGCATGGCCGTACTTTTAATTACAGGTCTTTTTAAGTCTGGGAAGGCATGGCCGTACTTTTAATCACAGGTCTTTTTAAGTCTGGGAAGGCATGGCCGTACTTTTAATTACAGGTCTTTTTAAGTCTGGGAAGGCATGGCCGTACTTTTAATTACAGGTCTTTTTAAGTCTGTGAAGGCATGGCCGTACTTTTAATTACAGGTCTTTTTAAGTCTGGGAAGGCATGGCCGTACTTTTAATTACAGGTCTTTTTAAGTCTGGGAAGGCATGGCCGTACTTTTAATTAAAGGTCTTTTTAAGTCTGGGAAGGCATGGACGTACTTTTAATCACAGGTCTTTTTATGTCTGGGAAGGCATGGCCGTACTTTTCATCACATTTTTTTTTAAGTCTGGGAAGGCATGGCCGTACTTTTAATCACAGGTCTTTTTAAGTCTGTGAAGGCATGGCCGTACTTTTAATTACAGGTCTTTTTAAGTCTGGGAAGGCATGGCCCTAGCTTTTTCAAGCTCATAGTGTAAGAAACGGCATGGCACTACTTTTCATCACATTTCTTTTTAAGTCCGGGAAGGCATGGCCGTACTTTTCATCACATTTTTTTTTAAGTCTGGGAAGGCATGGCCGTACTTTTAATTACAGGTCTTTTTAAGTCTGGGAAGGCATGGACGTACTTTTAATCACAGGTCTTTTTATGTCTGGGAAGGCATGGCCGTACTTTTCATCACATTTTTTTTTAAGTCTGGGAAGGCATGGCCGTACTTTTAATTACAGGTCTTTTTAAGTCTGTGAAGGCATGGCCGTACTTTTAATCACAGGTCTTTTTAATTCTGTGAAGGCATGGCCGTACTTTTAATTACAGGTCTTTTTAAGTCTGGGAAGGCATGGCCGTACTTTTAATTACAGGTCTTTTTAAGTCTGGGAAGGCATGGACGTACTTTTAATCACAGGTCTTTTTATGTCTGGGAAGGCATGGCCGTACTTTTCATCACATTTCTTTTTAAGTCTGGGAAGGCATGGCCGTACTTTTAATTACAGGTCTTTTTAAGTCTGGGAAGGCATGGCCGTACTTTTAATTACAGGTCTTTTTAAGTCTGGGAAGGCATGGCCGTACTTTTAATTACAGGTCTTTTTAAGTCTGGGAAGGCATGGCCGTACTTTTAATTACAGGTCTTTTTAAGTCTGGGAAGGCATGGCCGTACTTTTAATTACAGGTCTTTTTAAGTCTGGGAAGGCATGGCCGTACTTTTAATTACAGGTCTTTTTAAGTCTGGGAAGGCATGGCCGTACTTTTAATTACAGGTCTTTTTAAGTCTGGGAAGGCATGGCCGTACTTTTAATTACAGGTCTTTTTAAGTCTGGGAAGGCATGGCCGTACTTTTAATTACAGGTCTTTTTAAGTCTGGGAAGGCATGGCCGTACTTTTAATTACAGGTCTTTTTAAGTCTGGGAAGGCATGGCCGTACTTTTAATTACAGGTCTTTTTAAGTCTGGGAAGGCATGGCCGTACTTTTAATTAAAGGTCTTTTTAAGTCTGGGAAGGCATGGCCGTACTTTTAATTACAGGTCTTTTTAAGTCTGGGAAGGCATGGCCGTACTTTTAATTACAGGTCTTTTTAAGTCTGTGAAGGCATGGCCGTACTTTTAATTACAGGTCTTTTTTAGTCTGGGAAGGCATGGCCCTAGCTTTTTCAAGCTCATAGTGTAAGAAACGGCATGGCACTACTTTTCATCACATTTCTTTTTAAGTCCGGGAAGGCATGGCCGTACTTTTCATCACATTTTTTTTTAAGTCTGGGAAGGCATGGCCGTACTTTTAATTACAGGTCTTTTTGAGTCTGGGAAGGCATGGACGTACTTTTAATCACAGGTCTTTTTATGTCTGGGAAGGCATGGCCGTACTTTTCATCACATTTCTTTTTAAGTCTGGGAAGGCATGGCCGTACTTTTAATCACAGGTCTTTTTAATTCTGTGAAGGCATGGCCGTACTTTTAATTACAGGTCTTTTTAAGTCTGGGAAGGCATGGCCCTAGCTTTTTCAAGCTCATAGTGTAAGAAACGGCATGGCACTACTTTTCATCACATTTCTTTTTAAGTCCGGGAAGGCATGGCCGTACTTTTCATCACATTTTTTTTTAAGTCTGGGAAGGCATGGCCGTACTTTTAATTACAGGTCTTTTTAAGTCTGGGAAGGCATGGCCGTACTTTTAATCACAGGTCTTTTTAAGTCTGGGAAGGCATGGCCGTACTTTTAATTACAGGTCTTTTTAAGTCTGGGAAGGCATGGCCGTACTTTTAATTACAGGTCTTTTTAAGTCTGTGAAGGCATGGCCGTACTTTTAATTACAGGTCTTTTTAAGTCTGGGAAGGCATGGCCGTACTTTTAATTACAGGTCTTTTTAAGTCTGGGAAGGCATGGCCGTACTTTTAATTACAGGTCTTTTTAAGTCTGGGAAGGCATGGCCGTACTTTTAATTACAGGTCTTTTTAAGTCTGGGAAGGCATGGCCGTACTTTTAATTACAGGTCTTTTTAAGTCTGTGAAGGCATGGCCGTACTTTTAATTACAGGTCTTTTTTAGTCTGGGAAGGCATGGCCCTAGCTTTTTCAAGCTCATAGTGTAAGAAACGGCATGGCACTACTTTTCATCACATTTCTTTTTAAGTCCGGGAAGGCATGGCCGTACTTTTCATCACATTTTTTTTTAAGTCTGGGAAGGCATGGCCGTACTTTTAATTACAGGTCTTTTTGAGTCTGGGAAGGCATGGACGTACTTTTAATCACAGGTCTTTTTATGTCTGGGAAGGCATGGCCGTACTTTTCATCACATTTCTTTTTAAGTCTGGGAAGGCATGGCCGTACTTTTAATCACAGGTCTTTTTAATTCTGTGAAGGCATGGCCGTACTTTTAATTACAGGTCTTTTTAAGTCTGTGAAGGCATGGACGTACTTTTAATTACAGGTCTTTTTATGTCTGGGAAGGCATGGCCGTACTTTTAATTACAGGTCTTTTTAAGTCTGGGAAGGCATGGCCGTACTTTTAATTACAGGTCTTTTTAAGTCTGTGAAGGCATGGCCGTACTTTTAATTACAGGTCTTTTTTAGTCTGGGAAGGCATGGCCCTAGCTTTTTCAAGCTCATAGTGTAAGAAACGGCATGGCACTACTTTTCATCACATTTCTTTTTAAGTCCGGGAAGGCATGGCCGTACTTTTCATCACATTTTTTTTTAAGTCTGGGAAGGCATGGCCGTACTTTTAATTACAGGTCTTTTTGAGTCTGGGAAGGCATGGACGTACTTTTAATCACAGGTCTTTTTATGTCTGGGAAGGCATGGCCGTACTTTTCATCACATTTCTTTTTAAGTCTGGGAAGGCATGGCCGTACTTTTAATCACAGGTCTTTTTAATTCTGTGAAGGCATGGCCGTACTTTTAATTACAGGTCTTTTTAAGTCTGTGAAGGCATGGACGTACTTTTAATTACAGGTCTTTTTATGTCTGGGAAGGCATGGCCGTACTTTTAATCACAGGTCTTTTTAATTCTGTGAAGGCATGGCCGTACTTTTAATTACAGGTCTTTTTAAGTCTGTGAAGGCATGGACGTACTTTTAATCACAGGTCTTTTTATGTCTGGGAAGGCATGGCCGTACTTTTAATTACAGGTCTTTTTAAGTCTGGGAAGGCATGGCCGTACTTTTAATTACAGGTCTTTTTAAGTCTGTGAAGGCATGGCCGTACTTTTAATTACAGGTCTTTTTTAGTCTGGGAAGGCATGGCCCTAGCTTTTTCAAGCTCATAGTGTAAGAAACGGCATGGCACTACTTTTCATCACATTTCTTTTTAAGTCCGGGAAGGCATGGCCGTACTTTTCATCACATTTTTTTTTAAGTCTAGGAAGGCATGGCCGTACTTTTAATTACAGGTCTTTTTAAGTCTGGGAAGGCATGGCCGTACTTTTAATTACAGGTCTTTTTAAGTCTGGGAAGGCATGGCCGTACTTTTAATTACAGGTCTTTTTAAGTCTGGGAAGGCATGGCCGTACTTTTAATTACAGGTCTTTTTAAGTCTGTGAAGGCATGGCCGTACTTTTAATTATAGGTCTTTTTTAGTCTGGGAAGGCATGGCCCTAGCTTTTTCAAGCTCAAAGTGTAAGAAACGGCATGGCACTACTTTTCATCACATTTCTTTTTAAGTCCGGGAAGGCATGGCCGTACTTTTCATCACATTTTTTTTTAAGTCTGGGAAGGCATGGACGTACTTTTAATCACAGGTCTTTTTATGTCTGGGAAGGCATGGCCGTACTTTTCATCACATTTTTTTTTAAGTCTGGGAAGGCATGGCCGTACTTTTAATCACAGGTCTTTTTAAGTCTGTGAAGGCATGGCCGTACTTTTAATCACAGGTCTTTTTAAGTCTGTGAAGGCATGGCCGTACTTTTAATTACAGGTCTTTTTAAGTCTGGGAAGGCATGGACGTACTTTTAATTACAGGTCTTTTTAAGTCTGGGAAGGCATGGCCGTACTTTTAATTACAGGTCTTTTTAAGT
Source organism: Brachionus rubens (assembly GCA_022207745.1). Lineage (NCBI taxonomy): Eukaryota > Metazoa > Rotifera > Eurotatoria > Ploima > Brachionidae > Brachionus > Brachionus rubens. The sequence goes on along the minus strand of JAJVHD010000011.1, from coordinate 3,312,764 downwards.
CTGTGAAGGCATGGACGTACTTTTAATCACAGGTCTTTTTATGTCTGGGAAGGCATGGCCGTACTTTTAATTACAGGTCTTTTTAAGTCTGGGAAGGCATGGCCGTACTTTTAATTACAGGTCTTTTTAAGTCTGTGAAGGCATGGCCGTACTTTTAATTACAGGTCTTTTTTAGTCTGGGAAGGCATGGCCCTAGCTTTTTCAAGCTCATAGTGTAAGAAACGGCATGGCACTACTTTTCATCACATTTCTTTTTAAGTCCGGGAAGGCATGGCCGTACTTTTCATCACATTTTTTTTTAAGTCTAGGAAGGCATGGCCGTACTTTTAATTACAGGTCTTTTTAAGTCTGGGAAGGCATGGCCGTACTTTTAATTACAGGTCTTTTTAAGTCTGGGAAGGCATGGCCGTACTTTTAATTACAGGTCTTTTTAAGTCTGGGAAGGCATGGCCCTAGCTTTTTCAAGCTCATAGTGTAAGAAACGGCATGGCACTACTTTTCATCACATTTCTTTTTAAGTCCGGGAAGGCATGGCCGTACTTTTCATCACATTTTTTTTTAAGTCTGGGAAGGCATGGCCGTACTTTTAATTACAGGTCTTTTTAAGTCTGTGAAGGCATGGACGTACTTTTAATTACAGGTCTTTTTAAGTCTGGGAAGGCATGGCCGTACTTTTAATTACAGGTCTTTTTAAGTCTGTGAAGGCATGGACGTACTTTTAATCACAGGTCTTTTTATGTCTGGGAAGGCATGGCCGTACTTTTAATTACAGGTCTTTTTAAGTCTGGGAAGGCATGGCCGTACTTTTAATTACAGGTCTTTTTATGTCTGGGAAGGCATGGCCGTACTTTTCATCACATTTCTTTTTAAGTCTGGGAAGGCATGGCCGTACTTTTAATCACAGGTCTTTTTAAGTCTGTGAAGGCATGGCCGTACTTTTAATTACAGGTCTTTTTAAGTCTGGGAAGGCATGGACGTACTTTTAATTACAGGTCTTTTTAAGTCTGTGAAGGCATGGCCGTACTTTTAATTACAGGTCTTTTTTAGTCTGGGAAGGCATGGCCCTAGCTTTTTCAAGCTCATAGTGTAAGAAACGGCATGGCACTACTTTTCATCACATTTCTTTTTAAGTCCGGGAAGGCATGGCCGTACTTTTCATCACATTTTTTTTTAAGTCTGGGAAGGCATGGCCGTACTTTTAATTACAGGTCTTTTTAAGTCTGGGAAGGCATGGACGTACTTTTAATCACAGGTCTTTTTATGTCTGGGAAGGCATGGCCGTACTTTTCATCACATTTCTTTTTAAGTCTGGGAAGGCATGGCCGTACTTTTAATCACAGGTCTTTTTAATTCTGTGAAGGCATGGCCGTACTTTTAATTACAGGTCTTTTTAAGTCTGGGAAGGCATGGCCCTAGCTTTTTCAAGCTCATAGTGTAAGAAACGGCATGGCACTACTTTTCATCACATTTCTTTTTAAGTCCGGGAAGGCATGGCCGTACTTTTCATCACATTTTTTTTTAAGTCTGGGAAGGCATGGCCGTACTTTTAATTACAGGTCTTTTTAAGTCTGTGAAGGCATGGACGTACTTTTAATCACAGGTCTTTTTATGTCTGGGAAGGCATGGCCGTACTTTTCATCACATTTTTTTTTAAGTCTAGGAAGGCATGGCCGTACTTTTAATTACAGGTCTTTTTAAGTCTGGGAAGGCATGGCCGTACTTTTAATTACAGGTCTTTTTAAGTCTGGGAAGGCATGGCCGTACTTTTAATTACAGGTCTTTTTAAGTCTGGGAAGGCATGGCCGTACTTTTAATTACAGGTCTTTTTAAGTCTGTGAAGGCATGGCCGTACTTTTAATTATAGGTCTTTTTTAGTCTGGGAAGGCATGGCCCTAGCTTTTTCAAGCTCATAGTGTAAGAAACGGCATGGCACTACTTTTCATCACATTTCTTTTTAAGTCCGGGAAGGCATGGCCGTACTTTTCATCACATTTTTTTTTAAGTCTGGGAAGGCATGGCCGTACTTTTCATCACATTTTTTTTTAAGTCTGGGAAGGCATGGACGTACTTTTAATCACAGGTCTTTTTATGTCTGGGAAGGCATGGCCGTACTTTTCATCACATTTCTTTTTAAGTCTGGGAAGGCATGGCCGTACTTTTAATCACAGGTCTTTTTAAGTCTGTGAAGGCATGGCCGTACTTTTAATTACAGGTCTTTTTAAGTCTGGGAAGGCATGGACGTACTTTTAATTACAGGTCTTTTTAAGTCTGTGAAGGCATGGCCGTACTTTTAATTACAGGTCTTTTTTAGTCTGGGAAGGCATGGCCCTAGCTTTTTCAAGCTCATAGTGTAAGAAACGGCATGGCACTACTTTTCATCACATTTCTTTTTAAGTCCGGGAAGGCATGGCCGTACTTTTCATCACATTTTTTTTTAAGTCTGGGAAGGCATGGCCGTACTTTTAATTACAGGTCTTTTTAAGTCTGGGAAGGCATGGACGTACTTTTAATCACAGGTCTTTTTATGTCTGGGAAGGCATGGCCGTACTTTTCATCACATTTCTTTTTAAGTCTGGGAAGGCATGGCCGTACTTTTAATCACAGGTCTTTTTAAGTCTGTGAAGGCATGGCCGTACTTTTAATTACAGGTCTTTTTAAGTCTGGGAAGGCATGGACGTACTTTTAATCACAGGTCTTTTTATGTCTGGGAAGGCATGGCCGTACTTTTCATCACATTTTTTTTTAAGTCTGGGAAGGTTTTATGCAGCACTACGACCCAAAATCCGAATTTTTAGGAGGGTTTTTTAACGATTAGAAAAATGCTAAAACATGCTTAAGACATTCGTCACACTCTAGTTTTGAAAGCAGAGTCGACTTTGAATATTTTAACAAAGGCTAATTGGTAAAAAGAGCTTCCTAAACTTTTGGATTTCGTGTTATGATGCTGCATAATTGAACGAGGGAATACGGTAGATTTTTTTTGTGTATGTATACTCTATTGACGATTTACGTCAAGAATTTTTTTAAAACAGTTCAGTATTCGTTTTTTATTCGCGTGTACGTCTGCTTAACTAGCTCGTCACGCGAACGCTCGTTCCTCGCAAATGAATAATTTGATTTTCTCCATTATAGACGTTGAATGAGTATTTTTTGTGTACCTCAGATGAATTTGACTTCGAAAAAATGTTAGTGATAATTCAAATAAGCACCTAAATGATATTTATAATCTATTTTATGATAATTTTTATTTTTTTAACCTCAGGGATACATAGTAAATGTCTAAAAGGTCGCTTAAAGTCACTAAATCCTAAAATAAGTAAAAAGATTTTAGATTTAATTATGAACTTTTATTTAAAAAAATTTATAAAAATAACAATAAAAAATATATCTAAATTTCGTGTTTAGCGAGTAAATCCTTGTAATCATTTTCTGACAAACTTCGAGCAAACACACAAAACTCGTTGATTTTGTTAACAATGTATTCGAAAATATGTTGATCATTTTCTAAATAAGTCATGTTCATTGACCCATTAGGTCCGCATACGACAAAAAGCCCAGCATCACATTTGTATAAATTCATGTAAGCTAAGACTTGACTAAATTCATTTTGTGTCACATCAGCATCTATATTCGTCTTTGTCTTAATTTCAAGAATCCTCTTGTGTTTTTTATCGATACCATCAGCGATTCCAACAAGTTTAAATAGCTTATAATCATTGATTATCTTATTTTTATTCGGTACAAAATTGAAACTTGTCTGTCCATTAATTTTTTTAATTATTGATTTTTCGTTTAATTTACCACGTATGCTAGCGACGTATTGTTTTAAAATCGTTTTGTTGTGATTAAAATTTTCAAGTTCCAATTCACGTGTAATTGTTTCGAGTTTCTCAATAACTTTTGAATCATTAATCGAAATTGTATTTTTGTCGATATGGCTTTGTTGTATAACACGAACTAATTTTTTTTGGATTGAATTGAGATGAGTACGGGGTTGTTCTTGTTGAATATTAATTGACTTGAAAGGTTCATGTTTGCGCAAAAATTTGAGTAATTCTAATTGTGAATTTTCTTTTGTAAACATGCCCAAACCTGATGCGTACACTTTCGGGTAAAATTTTTTGGCGACCTAAATAAAATTAAATAAATGGGTTATCTGATAGTCATTGAGGTCTAAGGGGTTAAACAGGTTACCTTGAAGTCAAATTTGTGATGCATTTGTTTGAATGGAAAGATCTTCATGACGTCTAATTTAAAAAAAAAATTTAATTTACTTTGTGGAAAAATCAATTGGCTTAAATAGATCGATTTTAATGTTTACACAATAAAAAATAGGGTAATAACATACATGTCAATTTTATTGTCTGCATAGATAAGATATTGATTGATTAAATAATTGTCTCATATCATAACATGATAAACATTATTTAAATTGTATCTTTAGTTTATTTTTCAATTATAATTTAAGGGTAAACTAGAAAAGATCGATAAGTTGAGGCATTCTAAAAGGCCTTTTAGAGTTGTCTTCTCAAATTTGATTTTTATTATTTTAAAAATATTTTTATTTTAATTTATAACTCATTACTTTTTCAATCTCATCATCATCTTCAGAGGTGTAGCTAGATAATTTCAAACGGGGAGAGGCTCAACCAAGAGAGTCTCAAAAATGTATGAAAATTCCAAATTCTTCTAAGAAATTCTTAAAGAGAATCCAAACTAAACAACTAATAATTGATTTCTTAGTTTGTAATTAATATTATCTTGGTTACAGACTCATGTTTAAGTTAGCTTTATTTTATATATTTTAGTTATGACTCTGTTAATAAAATGAAATAGAAATATTTTTTATTTCACTCTTCCCTCATTGACATTAAGGTTACACTTCGTATAGATTTCAAAGTTTCGGAATATAATTTGGCTATTCGATAAGTTTTTTTCTCAATCAAAAGATATTCGAAGATGTTTTTTAATTCTGATTTTTCGTATATTTTTTGTTTCAGCAGGTTTTAGTTGTCCACCATTCGAAATATTTTTTTTTTATGATGGCTACTTTAAATTTTCATTTTTCAAAAATTCTATTTCGGAAAGAAATCATGCAAAACTAATCGATTAATTGACTAATATTTGGCCTTTTAGGGCTAAATATGATACTTGATGGACAAGTTAACTTGGAAGAATAATATTGAGACAGGAGCTAATGTTCTATGAATGATTTGTGTCATTATTTACATTAAATTAAAATTTGTAATTCGAAAGTGGAATTTAATCGAAGAATATAAATCGTTTTCGAATTTTTCTTTAAATTTACGGAAAAAAATCACTATAAAGAGAAAAATTTACTTTTATTTCTAAATTTTTGTTTTGTATTACATAATTTTGATTGAATTAAAAATAAAAAAAAGTAAATATTCGAAAAAAAAAATTGGATTCCGAAACACTTTTTTGCAAAAATATTCGATTATTGCTTATTCGAAGTGTAACCCTAATTGACATTACAAACGCGGTAATGGTGTTTGCTAAAAATACAAAATTTTCATACTCCAAAATACCAGAACCCTGAACTATTATCGTAATAAACAAGCCGATGAAAGTCCGATTATAACCGTTAAATTTATCATACTAAAATAGACTCAAAGTGAAATTTTCCAGAATCTGGGATTTTGAGATGGGAAAGCTAATCCGTCGAGCTACGGTAGTTTCTTTTGGGTTGCTGGAATACAATTTTATTTAAATTCATAGTAAGAACAGTATCATAACTTGATCAAGTTCAGTTACTGATCCTGGATGATCTTAATTGAATCTACGATTCTATATTTTTTCTTACAAAATTTTTACTGATTGATTTTAGGATCCTTAAAAGCTGACATAAGATCCTTTAAAATAATATTTTTTGAAAGAACTTGAAAAAACTTACTTTAAGAAATAATTTTTTCCTTAGATTTTATAAGATAAGCGTATTGCACTCGACCAAAAGTTTTCTTCACTCTGTCCGATTATGTGCTGCTCTCTCGATCTTCTCAATAGACAGGTGAATGTTTCGGCTTATTTGATTTTCCACATATCTAGCATAATTCTTTATCAATTAGAAGTCTTAAATTCTTTTATCGATTTCGCGAAAGCATTCGACTTAGTTGACCATGAGGTCCTACTAGAAAAACTCAACAAACAGCTACCAAGCTGGCTTGTCTCCTGGATTGCAGCGTATCTAAATGACCGTAAGCAACGCGTAGTCGTCAATAACGAACTGGAAAGAAGTAGAAGTTGGAGTGATCCAATTAAGTGTCTTAGGCCCGATACTCTTCATTCTTTTCATATTCGATATAAATGACGAGATTCCTCCAAATACCAATCTACAAAAATATGCCGACGATATCCTGGCTTATATTATGGGTAGATCTATTCCAGAAGGCTTACCACAAGAAATAGTCGTCTCACACCATATTTTCACACCATATCTCATCGGGCGTCTAAAACGCTGTGGATTTCGTACAGAACTACTTGTGAATGATTAGTTACGGTTTGAGCCATTTCACCATAGACCAAACATGCGTCAAATCGCTCAAGAGAATAATTGAAGAAGATAATCACTGACGAGTAAATTAAATAAAGTCTCGGAAAAAAGTAAAGCCATATGTCGAATTAGCTGCACTAAAATAAGAACAAAAGCTTACGAGAACATCTTTGTACAAAAATACCCTAGAACTCTACGAAATGGGTCTTCGGACATTAATACAACTCATTAAGACAATCAAACAAATCCCGCGAGCACCACCAAGAACAACCGATAGTATACCCGATGTAAAAGTTGTAAAAACAACTCTCCCCTGACCCTACTGCCAAAAACCATTCAAAGCAGGTGCAAGCACCATACGTTTATCACACAAATCCAAATCAAAACAATAACTTTATTTTCTTTATAATTTAAACCTTCTCTTTATAACTTTCTGAAAAAATTATGTAATTTATCCCAGGACCGTAGCCCAACAGGGGGTTCAAACCCTGACAAAAGCCTCAAAAAGTTCAAATTTTCAGATTATTTGTTCTTCAATTATGGAAATTTTTAGATAATTTTATGGGGGTGGCGCCCCCCCCCTAGTTTTACTTTGGGGGGTCGAACGTCCCCTTTCGCCCCAATGTAGCTACGGACCTGATTTTCCCTAATCAGGTGCGTATCAATTTTAAATAAAGAAATCTATATCTAAATCTAACCAACTACCTAAAGCTTTTAGGGGCATTTTTTGGTAGGTTTCTATTCTATCAGATTTTGAATTTCAAAAAAAAAATTTTGATTGAAAATTAATTTAGTTTATTGATAATTGAAATAAAATTGTTAAAAAATTTAGAGACGACTTAACTTAATAAAAAATTTAGAAAGTTTTAAGGTTCCATACAAAACAAAAAAAATGCTAAATTGAATAACTTAATTAAAAAGTACAAAATTTAATTTAAATGCAATCTTGGGTTTCGATACAAACTTCTTTAAACCCGAGTAATTTTTTGAGTATTTGCATTTGCCAATATTTTTTCTATTGAGAAATTCGAAAATTCCGTTCAAAACAAATATCATCATATTTTGAAACCAGGTTAACAAAATCAGCTTCAGACATGTCACGATATTTTTCGACTAAATCCCTTAACTTGTTATAAATTTTTTCTGTAAATTCATTTTGATCCCAATTGATCTCCAAAATTCTCTGATCGCCATTTTGGTCACTTTCAACCAACAAACATTTATTAAACCTGGTCAATTTCATGTAACAAATACACTGGATTCTTTCTTTTTCGGACACTGATTGGGTGCGTGGGATTGAAAAATTTTTGGTTTTTATTTCGACTATTACTTTTTTTTGCCAGTCTATACCATCTGGTACACCACAAATAACAAAATATCCAAAATCGACGGATTCTCGTCTACCTCGACCAAATTTCAAATCAACTCTTTTGTTGACTTCTTGAATTATTCGTTTTTCTAAAATTTTGCCTCTTTCACAATAAATAGCGCTTCGAACCAAAGACTCGTACTCTCTAAATCTTTTGTAAACTTCTTCATAATTTATTTGACTTGGGTTATTTGAATTTTCGTCTGATTCTTCGATATCGCTTTTAAAACGTTTATTAATGCAGCAATCGATTGAGTTATCGTCTTCGCTCGTATCATATGTTGATTTTATTTGTTCCCATACATTATTGAAAATTTTCTCATCATCAAATGAAAGACCTCCATGAGCCAGCTCTTGCTTCCATTCATCTACAATTAATTGTCGATGTTTAGGTTCTATATCAATTGTTTTTTTGGGTGATCTGTATTTCGAAAACGGACGAAATCTTGAGACAAATTCGATTTCTTCTTGTTCGGTTGGCTCTAGACAATATAAAGATAGCTCGTACGAGTTAAAAATTGGCTTAAAATTAGCAAATGGCTTGGTCTGTGACATGTTCGGTTTTACGAAAATTTTTCGAAGCTTTAAATGAATTTACTGAATAAATATTTTTACTAATTGAAATTTGGCTCATAATTTGCTATAATTTATTTTAATTATGAATTGGTTTTATTTTCATAAAAATGTATTAAACAAAGAAAAAAAACAGCTAGCCAAATTTTATAAGTCTAAATGCGCTTTAACATCATTCACAATCCAAATCATTGTAACTCAATACATATTAGAAATATAGAAAAAACTGTGTCACACCTCGGTCACTTCAACATCAGTGCTTTCACTATAAGTTTCTGGATTTTCATCAAAGACGACATCTCACTTGAGACATTATAACGGGATCGACCTGTCATGGTCTGTTTGGTTCAAAGTACAATCCCGTAATACAATAAACATTTCGATTCCAATTTAGCTTGAAGGCTGGAAATGTGAATCTGTCAGATCGACAACACTTACAAAAGACTGTTCTATCTTTTAAATATTTTTAGACACGAAAGAATTGAATAAGATCAAAATTAACTAGTTGATTATTGACTGAGTAGTAGGGTGGCCGTTTCATGTGAACATAACGTCCTATTAAACTTGGCTAGAATCTCAAAAATTGATGAAAATTCAAAATTCTTCTTAAACATTCTTAAAGAGAAAAACGCCAGATTGGGAGTTGTGTTTGCTAAAAATACAATATATTCATACCCCAAAATATCGGAAGCTAAGTCCGTATTCTGTGTATTGTTAAATTTTAGTCCGAGATAATCTAAACCAGTTTTAACCAGAGTAGAATGTAGTGTATTGGGTAACTGCCATGTGGTTAACTGGTCGGCCATTTTTTAAAATTAGACAAATGCATGGCCGCCTAGGAAATTTTAATTCTATGCTTAGAAAAACACTTTTATTAAGCTTACCAGACCAAAATCTTTAAGTTGGGACTAAATTTTATTGAAAAAAGTTAATAAATTTTAAGCTTCTGAAGTCTTGTTTTTTGACAAGTTTTGAAAAATTTTGGCAGTGCCCATCACTAGTAGAATGTGCAACAAAAAATATCATATTTTGTCTTTAGTAGTAGTAGTAGTAGTAGTAAAAATAACTGCGACTCGACAAGTCGAGTTAAGCCGTAAGGCTGTGGCAGTTCTTTGCGATCAAACCAATTCACGCGTTTTAAACCATTCATCACGCTTAGCTTTGAAGGAATTTAATAAAACTGCTTCCACAACATTCTTTTGTAAACTGTTCCAGTCGTTAACAACTCTATTTGTTATGTAATTAAAACGGGACGGACAATTCTTGATGAGTTCTCTTGAAACCATTTTTGAATGACCCCTTAAATTATAGTTATCTTTTGCAGAGTTATACCTGATGTCATTCATTAATTTGACAGCCTCTAAACCATTTACTATCTTGGAGAATTGAATTAAATCACCCCTTCTTCTTCTTGTATCTAGTGACATAAGATTCATTTTCGATAATCTTTCTTCGTATTCTAATTGTTTTAATCTTGTTCGCTCTACCCGAGGAATAGCTCACTTGCGCACTCCATTTAAGGTCATTTTGAAAATAAACTCCTAAATCTTTTTCCAATCTTGTTGTATTCAAGGTATTAAAGTGGTATTAAAATCTATGAATCATATGGAAGTTTTTATAATGGCTTGCGAACCTTTCATAATATCAATCAATTTTTCATACTAAAATAGACTCAAATTGAAATTTTCCGGAATCTGGGATTTAGAGATGGGGGAGTGGCTCAAGCCCTGGTTTTCCGTATAGAAGCTACGCCACTGGCTAGAAAAAAAAAGAAAAAAAATTTAGGTTATACCTAAACTGTGGAAGAGGAACGCGGAAAATCGGAACGGAAATTATGGGTACTAAATTGCGGAATCGGAAAGGAAAATATTAAAATGCGAGAGCGGAAAATTTTCGAAAAAGCTTTTTACAAAAAAATATTACATCTGAGGTAAAAGATTAGATAAATACTGGTTTCGAAAGGTTGATTATCTTTATGATCAAAGCTCTTAGTGACACCACGGGCATTTAAGAATATTTAAGATACACCTGAAAAAGCTAAGAACTTAATCTTTATTTTAAGTATTTTTTATCGATATATACAGAGTCTATTAATGTAGAATTAGTTTTTTATTTTTTCCGATTCCGGTTGCAAATTTTCGTTTCGATTGGTATAGATGACTCCTGCGAGCCTACTTTTTGGCATGTATTCCCGAATACATGTATGTATTTTTATTTTTTAAAATCAAAAGAATAACATGTATTGTTTTAAGAAGAATACATAGGAGAATACATACCTGAATACATCTAATAATACAAACGAGGATACATACTGGAAAACATCGGCGTATACTTTGGGAACGGAGTATGTTTTTAACGAAAACTAAAGAGTTGATTTTGACTGCTGACAACTCGATAATTCGTTGACTTTGACTTCATTGGTAAAAAAATTTAAGCTTATCCGAACATGTTTAATCTTTGAAAAAAAGTTTTAATTTGATACAAATTTTTGATTAAACAACTTCAAAAAAATGGAACTCTTCGAGCTTTGAATCTTCAAAACTTATGTAAACAATACAATGGGTATAATGGTTCTAAAGCTCAAATGATCGAACGTTTAGACGCTTGATTTAAGCGAGTGGGTTACAAAAAACAGTATTGTACCTGATAATGAGGACGAAGCTTTTTTTGGTCATAAATTACATAGATTAAATTAGTTAATTTGAGAATAAATAAAATAAATAATTTTTAAACAAAATAGACAGAAATTAACTATTTTTGGTTTTTATTTAGACATTTTTTAACAAAAAAAGCAGGGGGTTGAACATTTTCTCAAAAAATATTTATTAAAAAGAGACAAATTACAAAATTTTTGCGATTAAAAATATTAATTAATTATTCTCTAAAAAAATGACCCTAAAATATTATAAAATACCCTGATTAGAAGCATAAAATGGTTGTTCAAATCAAAAATATCAACCTGAGCATTTAATGAAAGCTCAGAACTTATACGAATATGAGTTAATGTTGTGCCTTAAAGATAAAAGTTCGTATAAACTCTCCTTTTGAATTCATTTTCGGTCAAATTTCTATATTTTAGAACCAAAATTTTTAATCTATTGATAACTTTTTGTTCAAATTCATTCTCATTCCAATCAATCTCGATAATGTTTTGTTCACCGTTATGATCACTTTCAACAAGTAAACATTTTTTACATTCGGTTAATTTCATATAACAAAAACACTGAATTCTTTCTCTATTTGAAACACTTTTATTGTCTTTGAGCATAAAATTTCTTGTCTTGACCTCAATTAAAATTTTATTTTCCAAATCTATTCCATCTGGAATTCCGCATATTTTGAACAAATCAAAATCTAAACATCTCATTGTTCGATCTTGTACAAAATTCATATTATCTCTTTTGTTTATAGTCTCAATTACAATTTTTTCGAGACAGTTTCCGCGTTCAAAATAAAAATTTTTTTTAACCACGTGTTTATACTCATTGAATTTCTTTTCACGATTTTCTCGGTAAAGTTGTTCATAAATGTTCAATTTGTCAGGAGTTTTTTGTTTAATAGTTTCATCAAGTTTTAACTTTTTGTTTGACTTGTACTCATTTGAGTCCTCGTCAATATTGAGTTCATATGTTCGTTTTACTTCGTCACATATTTTTTCGATAACTTTTCCATCGTTAAATTTTAAGCTTCCATCTGAAAATTCATTTTTCCATTCTTTTTTTATTATTTCTTTATGCTCTTGTTTAATGTTCAACTTTCCGGTGCCAATTTTTTCCTGTGGCTTATATTTCCTAAACGGCCAATATTTAAGTACAAACTCAAGTTCGATTTTTTCTGAAGAATCTTGACATAAAAGCGCCAAATCACATGATCGAAATGTAGGCTTAAACTTCCGAGCAAATTTTGTGAACTCAGAGAAACTCATTTGATGATTTGGAATATTTGTTTTGAATGCTTTTTATGTTTTTTTGCATTCATAATCTAAACTTTGTTTTAATAATTTTGAATTTAATAAACATAATTTACATTTTAATTGTGGAAAAATCGGCACATTAAAGATAAGATCTTTTGTTTGTCTAAGATTAAAATTTTGATGATTCTAAACTTTTTTTTACTTAAATCAAAGTGTAAATCTATTTTTTTATTGTAGACTAGACTTTATAAAAAAACAATTGTCAACAAACATGAGTTCTCTGGCAAAGCATGAAGTCAATCAAGAGAATAAGGTTTTTAAATATTCAGCTCTCTCTTAGGTTAATGTAAATTGTATTTAAATAATTAAAAGGAACATCCTAGAAACCTAATTCCCGAACTTTTGAGGCTGTTTTACTCTCTCGATTGGGTAAATTTTCAAGCAACTATGAGCTAAATTTTTGGTAAAAGAATTATAATTATAGGTTACCGGTACAGGTGGTGGAATTACGATGAAATTAAAGTATTTTTTTTATCTCATACTTAAAAATTTGATATTAATTGGATCGTAATTCAAGTGATGAAATTTACATCGCACCTTCAGGAGTTCACAAAGAGCGTGTTCAAGTAAATAAAAATTTTAGTTTGTCTTTGGGAGTTCTTTTCTTTTTTAAAAAGTATTTCAAGTCTATAGCAATATTTAAAGAGATATTTTTTTTTCACTAGCCTGAGGATTTATACGTTCAAAAATTAAATGGAGAAATAATTTATGCGCCACCAAGTGAAAAAAAATTTAAACCAAGTCAATGTACACCATTGTTTATGAACGCATACTTAATGAGAAATGCAGGCGCTGTCATACATACACACTCAAAAAATTGTGTCATGGCAACCCTATTGTATCCGGGCACAACTTTTAGAATAACTCATCAAGAAATGATCAAAGGGATCAGAAAATGCACCAATGGTAAACAAAATTTGAAAAACTCAGATTGAAAATTTTAAATATTTGAATTTCGTTTAACAGGAGGTTATTACAGATACGATGAAGAATTGATAATTCCGATTGTTGAAAATACCCCATTTGAAGAAGATCTAAAAGTAAAAATCACGATTGTACAAAATTCGAAGTTTAAATCTTTTTAATGTAAAAAGGAAAGAATGGCTAAAGCTATGGAAGATTATCCAGACTCTTGTGCTGTTTTAGTTAGAAGACATGGTATTTATGTATGGGGTCCCACGTGGCAATCGGCAAAATCAATGTGTGAATGTTATGACTATTTGTGTGAAATAGCTGTTCGAATGAAACAAGTCGGAATTGATCCAACAGTGGCTCCAACAATTCCGGAAAATGCCTACATTTAATTTTATTTCTTCAATAAAAATATTTTAAAACAATCGTTTTTTGATCGATCGATGGATTTAATTGATATTTATAAACAAAAAGTTAGCCTCTGAACAAAAACAAAAAAGTGATAACTAAGTCTTTAGATGAACAAAAAAAATGAGATTGTATAATTGAATGATGTCTATGGTATGATTTAATTTTGCTTAAAAGATAAAAAAACATTGAGGCTTAAATTTTCGATCAAAGAAAATAAATTGACAATTGTACCCTCGAAGCTTAAAAAATCAAAAAATAAATTTTTCACGCAATTTATTTTTGTCGCCATTGTTGTTTTTTTTTTCGCAATATTGCTTTACCAAGGTTCAATAAAAACGCTTAAGAAATTTTATTGTATAACAAAGAGAAATATCTAAACAATAAAGTGAGTTTGATTGTTTAATAAAAAAAATAATTCTCTTCCTTTAAAAAAAAAGTTTGTTTTTGTTTCAATTATCAATGATTGCCATCGATGACTTATCTTGTTACGAATTTTAAAAAAAAGAATTTCGTTTCCATAAGTTTTTAGCACTAGAAAAATATTTACATATATTTTTTGTATTACAAAAGCAAACTATTCCATGCTTACAAAACTTTAAAGTGTGTGTGTGTGTTATACTCATACAAAAATATTTGATGCATAAAGCTTTAAGTTTATATTTTTTTTTCTCATATATAAATATCACATCTTTTCAAATTATCAAAGCATTATCAGTTTTATTAAAAAAAATAAAATTTTAAATTTTAAAAAAATTTAAGTTTTACCAAACAATTTAACTAAAATGAGCTCGGAACAATCATCATCGTCTGGATCATTGTCATCATCAAGCGGTAACTCCTTTAATACATTAAATTTCTAGCTTTAATTCAAGTGCTTTTTTGTTGTTTTAGGAAATGAAAATGCCTACTTGACACCAAGTAAGTATCTTTCGATTTTTTTTAATTGTAACTTTTTAAATTAACAATCTTATGTAAAGGAATTGTACTTCGTGAAGACAAAGAGAAAGATCCTGTTCAAATTAAAATCAGAGTCAAAAAACCAAAAAATACCAGATCGGTTGAAAGACCAGTTTGTTTCCGTGTTGGTCGCCAAGGAGAACCACTTCCAGTTTGTCAACCTCCATTTAGATTACCATCAAAACCACGTCCATGTGTACCATGTGTACCATTTGAGCCAGTCTATGATGTAGCTCCTGTAGTATATTTGAATGCAGATGGTTCTACCAAATGCGGACCACGTGGGCCATGTGTACCATGTGAACAACCTGCTGAGACATTAAGAGACCCAGATTGTGGTTGTCCAGTTGGTGGTAGCGCTGTAGAAAAGACATTAACCAAGAACGGTTCAGATGAAGAACCATTGGTAATCAGAATCGGTCCAACTGGAGACTTCAATGGAAATGGGTGTGATGATAGACCAGTTTACAAAATTAATTTTAAAGATAATGTTATGAACGTAACTAGTAATGTTGATTTTATGGTCAAAAAAATGGATAGAACCAAAAGTACTGTTGAAAAAGATCCTGATGCACAAAAATATTTGATTAAACCAATTTTGAAACATATCCCACCAGTTACTGTTACAGTAAGACCTCATCCAATTGGTAATCAAAACACTGCTACCACTGTAAGTGAAGATAGATCTAGCACTGGAAGTAGAAGTGTACCAAATGACTATGCTGAAAGATCGTCGACTCAAACCAGAACTGTTCAACAAACACTTCCACCACAAACAGCTTCACAATACCAATATACACCAGAACAACTAGCTGCCGCGTATGCTCAACAACAACCTGGCGCTGTTGCTTATGCACAGCAACCAGTAGCAGCTTATACTCAACAACAAGCTGCAGCCTATGCTCAACAACCAGGTGCTTATACCCAACAACAAGTTCCTCCAGGTACTTATGGTCAACCAGGTGAACCACAATTGGTTAACGGTCAATTGCAAGTAACACCAGAACAAATCGCAGCTGCTTACAAAGAAATTCAAGCTAGTGCTCCACCAGGTCAACAATATGAATTCACACCAGAGCAACTTGCTGCTGCTTATCAACAACAACAAACTGGTGAACCAATCACAGTTGATCCATCACAAGTAAAAATATCACCTGAACAATTTGCTGCTGCTTACAAAGATCAACAACAACAAGCTAAACAGCAAGAATATTCATTTACACCAGAACAATTAGCTAATGCATATCGTCAACAACAAGCCGGACAACCAGCTCTACCAGGTCAATTAAATGTTACTCCAGAGCAATTAGCTGCTGCTTATAGAGAGCAACAGGTCGCTAGAGGAGCAGCTCAAACTCAATATGCTCAACCAGGTGCCGCTCCACAAGGTTATGCATACACTCAACAAGCTCCACCAGCTCCAACTCAATATGCTCAACCAGCAGCTCAACAAGGATATGCCTATCCGCAACAACAAGCTCAAACTCAATATGGAGCTCAACCAGCAGCTCAACAAGGATATGCCTATCCGCAACAACAAGCCCAAACTCAATATGGAGGTTACCAAGCTCCACCAGCTCCAACTCAATATGCTCAACCAGGTGGTTACCCTCAATACCAACAACAACAAGTTGCTGCATAAAAATAGCGGAAACTCATTTCTAAAATTTGAGTGTTTTTTTAAGATTTTTAAATTTTTTTTAATTTTTAAAATTTTTTCTCTTTCGGGGTTTTAAAAAAATAATGTTAATAAAAGGTATCTAATAGCTTACTAATAATAAATAGGATTTTTTTATATGGTTGAGCTTACTGAGAGTGAAAAAAAAAATCAAACCTTATATTTTGTTTATTTAATGGAAACTGAGTATTTATGCGAAAGTAGGAGACGAATTATAAAATTTTTGTTAATGTTATTTTTTTATACGATACTCTCCTATAAAAAAAAAAGTTTTATGGTTATTGATTGGATTTTTTTTTTGATTTTTTTTTGATTTTGAATTAGATTGTTAAGCTTATTTCGGTTAGATGAAAAAATTGCTCTTTTCAACTTAATTACACTTTTTTTAATTTTTCTATTGCGGAAATTTTTTCTTTAATTTTAGTTTTTTCAATTTTTTTTTCGGTAAATAAACTACTAAATCTTAATGAAATAAATTTTCTCAATTAATGGCACATCCCGAGAAAATATTAACGCGTTTAGGAACGCGTTTAAACACATACATTTTATGCGTTTTAACGCAACTTTAAATGCGTTTTTAAGAGTTTTTTGACGATAAAAAAACGTTACCAAAAAACGCACTTAAACGAGTTAACACTGGTTTTCGGAAACGCGTTTAAACATTTAAAATTGCATCATTTTGAGGTTTAATTTATACTCAAAAACGGCAATTCTTTTCATAATTATTTTAACACGTTAGAACTAAATAAAATGTTTAAAAAGAAAATCGAGATATTTTGTAATGTAACCAAAGCATATTAAGGTCCTTCTCATAGCAATCAATTTCAAAATCTATTAAGCTCCAAGGAGGTATTTTAATCAAAATTTTTCAAGAAAGTGTGTGTAGAATTCATCATTAAGCAATCCGACTTATAAGATTTTTAGAAAGATAAACACATTAATTTTATAAGGCTTTTAAAATAATTAAGCAAGAATTTGTTTCGTCTTTTTTTAAGTGAAAAGAGGTATACTTTTCTGCTGTATAATAGATTTGGAAAAAAGTATCGAATAATTTAAGGGAATAATTTTACAGTCTAGCAGGGGGTACGAAAATAAAAATCTTTCACACAAGGTAGGGGCGGGAGGGGGGTTTTTCTAAGAAAATTGTAAAAAAATTACATGAAAAGGTCAAAAATTGAGGGGGTATATGATGAGAACAAAATTGAAATCAAAATTTTTTTTCAACTTTCATAAATCATAACCTACCGCTCAACACCACAAGGAAAAATTTTTTTTTGGAAAAAAAATAAAAAGCCATTGTTTAATCCCAGATTTTTTTTTCGAAGCGGCAATTCAACTTTTAAATCTTTGTAAACAAAATAATTATGTTATCTGTGAAAAAATACGTTAAAATTTTTACATTTTGTTGAAAATAGCTTTGAAGGAGGGGGGGGGGGTCCAAAATTTCGGCTCCTATGTAATTTTCTTACATGGGGAGGGGGGGTATAACCTTGTTTTTTTTTTAAAATGGACCTTGTGTTGAAAATTTTTCTTACTGATACCCCCTGAGTCTAGCATGGATTATCGTTTTATTTTTTTAAAAACTAAATTTAAACTCAGCTTGATGAGAGTTAAAAGATTTTTGGTCATAAAATCGAAGTCTGTATTGACTTTTTCCGGATATACAGTCCGGGTCCGATTTTCCGGATATTATCATACTTAGACCACTATAATTCAAATAGTTTGTATTTCATTTTTATCACTGCTTAATGGCTGTACAAAGGGTTAGATATATGTGTGACTTGACTGTAGTAAAATTTAACTCAACCTTTTAAACACAACGATAGAAAAAAATAACATTTGCTTTAAAAGTTAAAATTATTAGTAAAAGTTGTACTAAATCTTACCATAGAGAAAATTGTTTTTGATAGTTTAAATTTTGTAAATCTTTTAAAAAAAAGGAATTATCTGAAAAGAAATGTAAATTTTGTATATTTTTGTAAATTTTTAAAAAATAGAAAAGTAAAAATTTTTAATATTTTAAAAATGAGATTGAAATTCAAAAATTTTCAACTATTTTTATAGATAAAATAAAAGGCGGAGTTTAAAAATATTTTTATTCTTTTCTTGTTGAATCAAAATATGTAAACTCAATTTTTTATAAGAGGGATGGAAAGATTCGGTAAAATTGAAAGGGTTATACCCCTCCTCCCCATGTAAGAAAATTACATAGGAGCCGAAATTTTGGACCCCCCCCCCCTCCTTCAAAGCTATTTTCAACAAAATGTAAAAATTTTAACGTATTTTGTCACAGATAACATAATTATTTTGTTTACAAAGATTTAAAAGTTGAATTGCCGCTTCGAAAAAAAAAATCTGGGATTAAACAATGGCTTTTTATTTTTTTTCCAAAAAAAAATTTTTCCTTGTGGTGTTGAGCGGTAGGTTATGATTTATGAAAGTTGAAAAAAAATTTTGATTTCAATTTTGTTCTCATCATATACCCCCTCAATTTTTGACCTTTTCATGTAATTTTTTTACAATTTTCTTAGAAAAACCCCCCTCCCGCCCCTACCTTGTGTGAAAGATTTTTATTTTCATACCGCCTGCGTAAAGGAAAAAAAAATTTAACGATGTTTGTGATTTTCATTTTTCAAATATACTCTTTTTCTAAAAGACCGAATATATCGCCAGATAAAACATAATCAAAAAGTGATGCTCAGAAATTCCTTTTCATCCCTGTCCAATTTACGTCAGCTATTTCTTTGAAACAAAATTTTTAAATTTGCGATTTACATTAAAAAGTTATCTTTTAAGATTTGAATTAAGCTATTTCCAAAAAATGCGTTTAAACGAATAAAAAATCAGTTAATTTTTGTCTGCTAAGTTTGAATTTTCTAACGCAGATTGACGCAAGAAAACGTTTCGTTTAAACGCATTTTTTTGAGTTTGTTTTAACAATGTATTTTAACGCGTTTAGTGATGCGTTTTTTTATTCTCGGGATAAGCTCCTTGATAACCTAAATTATTTTGAATCGATCTTTCTGATGATCGAATTGGCTTGAGACTCCCGCAAGTGGAACTTGAAATTTATATTCAACTCAAATTAAGATTTTTTAGAAAGAGTAATAAACACTTTTTGAATAATCGAGGCCAAGAAAAATAAAAAAAATCAAAAATCACTAAGATGATGGATTTTCATATTTTTGACCATAAATTCGTAATCCTCGTGTAAGAATACCCTAAATCATTAAATTCTTCACAAAGAACATGTTTTTTAAAATATTCGATTTTGGGTGCTGAAAATGGTTCAAAAAAGGTAATTTTTTGGAAAATTTAAAAAAAAATTTATCCAATAATCATGTATGTTTTCTAGGGTATTCTTACTCGAGGATTACGAATTTATGGTCAAAAATATGAAAATCCATCATCTTAGTGATTTTTGATTTTTTTTATTTTTCTTGGCCTCGATTATTCAAAAAGTAAAAAATAAATTGTAAAAAGTAAAACCACAGTTTTGTTCCAAATTTTGTCTAATTTCAGAAGATTAATAAAAAAATGGGGATTTTGGGTCATTCCTTCGAGCAGAATCAAAAAAACCGTAAAAAAACACAAAAAATTTCTTTTTTGCACCATAAAGTGTAGCTTAAAGGTACCGTATTTTCTCGAAAATAAGCACATGTTGCTTATTTTTGAATATAGAGAATTTTTTTTTTTAATATATTTTTGTTTCATTTTTTCACTTCAAGTCAAAAAATATTTTCAAAACTTTTTTTCGAAATTAATCACAGGTACTAATTATGCTTGTTCATTATGAGATAATTATGATAAAATATTTTAATTCAACTAGTGATTATACTAATTCAACTAATGATTAAACATGTCGTATAATCCAAAATCTATCTAAAAAATGAATTCGAGTTCATCATTTACACCAGTTTCGTCTAGTAGATCTACCCATGTTATTGGTAAGAAAAAAAATGGCTTTTGAGTTGTTAGACCAATGTCAAAACCAGTCTGAAGTAGCTAGACAATTGAAAATAGATAGGTCTGTCGTTTCCAAATGGATCAAAAACAGGTCAAAGATCGAAGAACTTAGCGTAAATACGCCAAATAAGTATTAAACGAAAAACACAACGACTATTCTTAGAAATTTATCCAAACTTAAACGTTAATGATTTTAAAAGCTGGAAATAAAAGCATCGACTGTGAGACAACGGGAGGTGATAAGAATAGGTTTACATATTCGTATTTTTATTGACTAATAATTTATGTAAATGAGACAATTATAATAGATAATTTTGAATAATTTTTTTCTGAGATTTTTTTCTTGATTTTCGAAATTAATCAACATTTCTAAAACTGTGACTATTTTCGAATAATGAGTTTGTCAAAAAAAATGCATTTTTTTCGATAAATTTTCTGATTTCGACCTGTGATTATTTTCGAGAAAATACGGTACCTTTTGATCATAAAAAATGCTTAGCCTTGTACAAAAATTTGTTCTCTTTCAGAATATGTATAAATATATGGTCTTTTGTTTGAAAATTTTAGTGAAAAAGCTTAAAAACTGGAACAACGTTTTTGAAGGAACCCTAAATTCAAGACCCCCCAGTCTAAAATTTTTTTTTTTGACCCCCTCTAATGAAAGCAGTTTTCCTAGGTTTTCATATACGTAGATTACGAATATGATATCGGAAATGGTCGATTTAGATAGTACTGTCATTTTGCATGACGCGAACCTTATCTCATAGCCAATTTAAAATGAGTCTTTTTCACATGCCAGAGTGATTCAAAAAACTTCGATTTTTGCCATAATTATTTATAAATTGAATTTTATTTCAAAAACTTGAGTTCATGTTATATTTTAGACGCTGAATTCAAATTTTTTTAAATTTTTTGACTAGTCGTTTGCTTCAAATAAGGACCATTATTCAAAAATAAAAAAATAAGCTGATTTTGACAATTATGACTAAAAATTCGTAATTCTTATGTATGAAAACCTTAAAATGATTATTATTAATATTTTTCAAAAAACGACCTAATTGATGCCTTTTTCAGCGCCTAAAAACGACTTTTTGCAGGAACAAGCTATTGGTTAAGAGAAATATGTTTTTAGTTGTTTTCATACATAAGGATTACGAAAATTGTCAAAATCCCTCATCTTAGTGATTTTTGATTTTTTTGACTTTTTTCGCCTCACAGTATAGAAAAGGCAAATCAAAAAGGACGTCACTAAACCTTACCACAAAAATAGGAAAAATTTTCACAAAATAAGTAAAAATTTCACTATGATAATAAAAAAATAACTAATTCGTAAATACGTAACTAAATTAATAAAATTACCACTAAATAGATATACTGTCAACTATTAATTAATTTCTATAATAAATTCAATCAAACTCCTACAAATTTAATAAAACCTAAACGAATTAAATAATTAAGGGTATATTATTTCGACACAATCGATTATACAAACAACACAAAGCAAAATCTTTTCATCACAAAAAAAAATCTTCTCGCCACAAAAAATCGATGAACCTAAATAAAACTTTTTAACACAAAATTTTTGTGCTGAAATTTTTTTCAAATTAAATTTTTATAACTGTTATCCCCGCGCAATCCCCCTCTTCTGATGTAAAAAGCCCTTTTAATAATCTTGTTGATAAGGAGACGGGCTAGACAATGAGTAACTAGTAGCCCCAATTGCTTTTGGCAAATGACTTGATTGGCTATTCGGATCGGGGACTTATCCAACAGTCTCGACTTCTTGGCTTTATTTTTACTTGATTGTTTGGGGGTTCGTTTTTCTTTGGTTTGTCACTGGTCAAGTAACCCCCTTGAACCTTCTCCTATGCTTACAAACTCAAAAATATTCTGAAAAGATCCGAAAAGAACATTTTAATAAAAATGCAAAGAAAACTTAACTTTGTTTCAATCAATTAAAAGTAGGTATGATTTAGAAAATTTTTAATTTTTTTCGACCGGAAAATGTATGAAAACTAACTTTTTTTCAAATTTTTTCTTAGAGTCTATAGAGAGAATTCAAGATCCTATATTCTCTTGTAGTGTTCTTTTTTAAAAACAGTGCTAAGAGAGACTTTGAACAGAATTTTCGATACCATGAATCATTAGTGGTTGAGGCAGCTTTGCCTAATGAAGATGGAAATTTTAAAATTGACAAATGTATCGTTCCTCGCATAAAAAGCTTTGCTTTCGTATTTTTTATATTATTTTGTGCTGAAAAGTCTTTTTCTAGAAAATTTTGTGATGAAAAGTTTTGTCTTGGTTTTAAAATTTTTGTGTTAAGAAGTGATCACTTTTGTGGTGAACAGTTTCCGTTTGTGTTAAAAAGATTTTTTATTGTGTTGAATAGGTAGACCCAATAATTAATTAACTATTGATAAGTTTTAACATTAAACTACCGAACCTTCTTAAAGAAATCCGAAAGGCCAAAAAAGTAACCAATGCACCAACTTTTAATGATTTAAAAACTTGGTGCGAACAAAACGACGCTATACCAGATTACGAAAATGAAGTTTTTGTTGGTAATTATGAACATGTTGGTTCAAATGGAGTCAATACCGTAAACCAGGCTACAAATTAGAGAATTGTCATCAACAATGTAAACGAGCCAACCAAGCAAACGAGTAAATGTCATCAGCCAATATGAACGAGGCTTTACCTTCTACTTCAAACAATATTGTCGAAAAATTTTGTGAAAATTGTGGTATCAAAATGCTTAAAAAAATGTTTCTATTGTCCTAAAAGGACTAAATTAGTTGTATCTTAATCAAAATAATTCTTTTTTTATTAGATTTGTGTCACTTTTCTTTTATTAGATCTATTTATATCAGATTAGTTATGATATACTAAATAAATTACAAATAAAATAAATTAGTTACAAAAGTAGTAAAATAATGGTAATTTTATATAAATTTGTTGATAAATTATATTAATTTGTGGTAAATTTTACTCGTTTTGTGGTGGCAAAATATTATGGCTCAATCAAAAATAAAAAAGGAAAACCAACAAATTTCTCAGAATTTTTTCTAGTTGCAGAATTTGTATTCATATTATAGGGGTGAAATGAACACTGCATAAGTTATATCAAAAAAAGTAAAAAAAAAGGGTGAAATTTGCCCTTTTTTCCTTAATTTGCACGATTCAAATAACTCAAGAATCATTGAATATACTTGGAAATACGACGGACAAACGTTTCGTCAATTTTTCATTCATTAGAAACTAACAATTTAAAATTAGCATAAAAATTTATCACATTTTTTGGTCATCTTGGAGACCCTCTATTATATGTCTCATCAAAGTTTCGACTAAAAACCATTATATATCCTGAAAGAGGAGATAATAAACTTTATTTATTTAATAATAAAATCAATATTTGTCACTCATTGAATATTGAATTTTGAAAAAAAATTTTTGCTGCGCTGAATCAATTGCTGTTTTGAAGAGTTTTCGAAGACTTAAACAGTGAACACTCACAAAGACTAAAACGCCACGCTGGTAATGGTGTTTGCAAGCAGAATATCTCGGTCATGTCAACTATTTGAACATTCTGTTTACCAAAACTCTGTTCACCTAATATGTGAACAAACAAGTCTAAAAAATGATCACCAAATAAAAAAATTGTTCACAAAATTGTGTTATCAACGATTAAACATTCAAAAATTGACTAAATTAAAAGGAAGATGAAAATAATCTTAAAATAACTTTCAAATTATGCAAACAAAAGTTTCTGGCAAGAAGTTTTTTGCAATTGATAAATATTTTTGTTTAGTATTTTACAACATCCTGAAAATCATGAGTTATCATTGAATTTTCAAGTTTTTAGGCTTTATCTTTAGAATATTCTCAAACGAGGATAAACACCATGTTGTCTCCACCAAAAAGAGAAAGCATATTAATGGTAGCTGCCAAAACATAATTCTTAGTTTTGAAAAAATTCGAATAGAATGTTATAAAAAACCATTAAGAACGAAGTGAATAAGTGAAAGATCTTAATAATTTCGGTGTAAACGAGGCAAATCGTATGCTAGAAATCATTAAAAAGACTTTCAAGCACTTAGATTGTCAATCTTTCTTTCTGCTATATCAATCTCTGGTCGGACCTCATTTAGACTGTGCAATTAGCGTGTTGAATCCGAGTTTTAAATAAGACATCAAATCGATTGAAAAAGTAGTTACTCGAGGAAAAGAAAGAGCAACGAAAGTCAATGAGTTCGAAAAAGTAAACTTGGTAATCAGCAATTTTCCAAATAGAAGCAATATCCAAAAAATTAACAAAGGAATTAAACAAAAACTGTACCTCAAGATCAACGTTTTTTACGATTAAAATTGTAAATGTATGCAACAAATTGTAAAATGATTTTGTTCAAGCAAAAAATTTGAATGTTTTTAAGTCAAAGTTGCACAAATGGATGAGAAGTAACTGCAAAAGCTTTTTCGGCAAAGTGTCTTTACAGGCACTGAATAAATTATTATGCGCAGTTAAAGCTACTACTACTACTACTACTTCTACTAACGACTAAAAAGTGAACAAGTAAATTTAAAAAAAAATCCTCTGTTTTAGACACTTACTCAAATTAGTTTTGTTTAATTTCAAAGCTGTCATTAATTTGAGATAAAAAATAGAGCCCTTATTTTTAAAAAATTTTATCAATGAGCTCGAAAAAAATCAAATTTCTTACACAATCAAACAAAAGATTATGAAGTGATTAATAAAGCCATAAGAAAACAAAAAAAAAATAAAAGAAAATAAAAAGTTACCATCTGATCTCAATCAAAAATTTCTGGTTAGTTTTATAATTCCTAAAAATAAACGATGCAAATCAAATATTGTCCTTTGGTATAAATAAAATCATAAAAAAATTTCATATTTTTTACACCATATTTTTTCTTTTTTTTTGTTGTTGGTTGCAAATATGTTTCATGATTTACCTAATCCAAAGCAAATGCCCTTAGAAAACAATAATCTTTTTTCAAAATCTACTCATCAATCAATCAATGCACGTAAACGCTTGCTCATCTAATCCTTAAGATTTTTTTTAGTTTGTTAATTTTTACATTAAAGGTTTGTCTCCAAAGTTAAAAAAAGGATCAGAATCAAATGGGTCAAGTGAAACGATTAATATAGACCCGTATTTGTTGAGCATAAAGCTAAAAAAAGCGATACCTTCAATCGATAAAGACATATCGGACTTGAATGAAACAATTTGTCATTTGATTTATTCAAACAAAACATTGGCCAAAGAGGCTAAAATTCATCGAAGTCGTTCAAGAAAGCTTCAAAATAAACCACCAATTGTTTTGCCACCAACAGATAAAGAGAAGTCTGATTTTGATGAAAATGAAAAAAATAATGATTCGCCGTATGAGTCGAATTTAAAATCCCGGTCAACGAATAAAGTGTTTGAAATGAATCGGTTATCTCGAGAGGCTAAGTTTCATTTGGAAAAAAAACGTGCCGAACTCATTGATAGATCAATGACAAGAATGTCGAGAGAAGGGTCAAGATCTAGAAAATATCGAGCACAAAGCACTGGAATAATTCCGCATATGTTAGAACCAAATTTTAACATTCATTTTCATCAAAATAAAAATCGTGATACTTCGAGCAGGAGAGGAGTTTCAGTTCATTCAAGAAGTAGAGCTGGATCTAATTTGAGAGCTGCTAGTAGAGCTAATTTTACGGGTTCACGGCATAAAATTCAAATAGATAATTTACCTGATTTTCCCATTCCGTTGCCTGATGAAAGCAGTGAATTTTTGGTACTTCCACCAAAACATTTTTATCAAATGCCACCTGTTGAGAAAATCAAATATGATACACCAAAAGTAAATCACCATCATAAGCCTCATCATCAGCAACATCATCAAAAAAATTACCCTCAATCTCAACCGGTGTACCATGCTCAACATCAGGAGCAAGTTCATCAAAATTATTACCCACAACATCAATTACCACAGTCTCAACAAATTCCTCAACCACAAATTCCTCAACATCCTCAACCACAAATTCCTCAACAAATGCCTATTCCGCAGCAAATTCAACAACACATTTCTCAACAAAATGGTCAACAGTTACCTCAACAACAATTTCAAATTGAACTTAGTCCACAACAAGCTCAACAATTTCTTAATTCATCACCAGCACAACAAGCAGAAATGATCGGACAATTACAACAACAAGTTATTTCATCGATTCCTCAAAACGAACTAATTCAACATATGCAAAGTTTAATGCCACAACAGCAACAGCAAAATATGGGTGTTAGTCCAGCCCAACAATTAGAAATGACTTTACAGCAACTTCAAAATCTTTATATTAATCAAAATGCACCTGGTCAAATGGAAATGTTTGCTCATCAACAATTTCAACAACAAAGTCAACCTCAACAAGAATTAGCAGCTCAACAACAACTCCAACATTACCTAGCTCTTCAATCACAGGGTCAACAACAAGTTGATATGTTGAAACAACAACATGCGGTTCAACTACAACAACATCAACAGCAACAGCAATTAACTCAACAGCAGATAGCTCAGCAACAATTAGTCCAACAACAGCAACAACAATTAACTCAACAGCAGATAGCTCAGCAACAATTAGTACAACAACAGCAACAAATGACTAAACAACAACAGATTCAAAATTTACTAAACTTACAACAATCAAATGCTGCTATTTTTAAACAATCAAAATCAAAACAATTTTTTAATCCAATGGCTCAAGAGATTCAAATACAAGGTATTCCACAAGTACAAGGACAACAACAATATTATATGCCACAGCAACAACAACAACAGCAAGAGCAATATATAAATTATAATCCTGAAAATCAAGCTGGGACACCAAGTGCTTTGAAAAATTCTAAAACGGGAATTAATTTTTTAGGAATGGTGTTTGAACAACCAAATCAAGTCCAATTTCAATAAAATCTAAACATCAAAGATTTTCATCATCATCGTCATCATTAAGGATTGTAAATAAATTTAGGTAGAATGTTTAAATTAACCATTAAATGCATAAAGCTTTTTCTAGTCACCAAATTTTAGTTTAAGCTTTATGTTTTTTCTTTTTAAAATAAAAAAAAATTGATCTTACAATCTTAAGACTTGTAAATAAATATTTATTTAAAGACAAAAAATCTAATTCATTTTTAAAAAATAGTCGAGTTGGTGAACATATGATCTTTTAATATGTGAACAATTTTTTGATTGATTTTTCGATTCCTAAATTTTGATTATAAATTATCGACCTTTAGACCCTCATACCTTAATAAATATTTACTGGTGTTCTACTGGAGACTTTTTGACATTTAGTTAGTGAGCAGTTAACTTAGCTTTGTGAGGAAGTATATTAGATTTATGAGGCTTGAGGGGTTCAAAACCAGGGAGTTTTGAAGTCAAAACTGTTTCAACTTTTGAAATAAAGTCTGTTCGATCACTTAGATCGATCAAGGTAGTTAAAACCGGCGTCGGTTGCCAATCATAATAGCGGCCTCTCTACTAATGAATAGTCACTATTGTCTATTCATTAGTCATCACTAGTGTGCGCGGAATAGATGATAAACAAGGGTTAAAAACAGACAAATGTACCCATTAGTTTTAAGGTATTGGGTGAGTATGGGTTACCCAGAAAATTCAGGTTTTGGGTTCGGGTAAGGTATGGGTTACCTAGAAATTTTGGATTTCAGGTATGGGTCTGGGTCGGGTATCGCATAAAATTTGAGTATGTATACCCAAAACCCGGTAAAAAACTAAAAAACCTTTAAAATACCCAGATTTTATGGGTTACTCGATCCAGACCAATACCTCAAATCCAAAATTTCTAGGTAACCCACCCGAACCCAAAATCTGAATTTTCTGAGTAACCCATACTCACCCAACACCTTAAAATTAATGGGTACATATGTCTGGTTAAAAATGATTTTGGTTTTATTAAATTGAAAAAAATACTTTGATCCTCTTTTAGTCTAGCTGATCTTTTTAAGTCTCGGTTGAAAAATCAGACCCTCATTGACGATACCTCACCTTTTAGTTATAATTTCAAAAAAAGCCATTAAATGAATATTTTGTAAAACAAGTTAATTTGAACAATTTAGAGTTTCGAAATTT
Source organism: Brachionus rubens (assembly GCA_022207745.1). Classification (NCBI taxonomy): domain Eukaryota; kingdom Metazoa; phylum Rotifera; class Eurotatoria; order Ploima; family Brachionidae; genus Brachionus; species Brachionus rubens. The sequence continues at coordinate 3,284,266 of JAJVHD010000011.1, read as the reverse complement.
TTCCAATTCACTCATCTCAATTCAGATAAACTTAATCCAAATAACTCTTTTTTTAGACGAGATAAATTGATTCTGCAACTTGTAATAATTTAGATTTTTTCAATTCAATATTAAGAAATAACTTTTAAATAAATGCCTAGGACCATATCACGTTGAATGCACCGGTTCTCGTCCGATCACCGAAGTTAAGCAACGTCGAGCCCGGTTAGTACTTGGATGGGTGACCGCTTGGGAATACCGGGTGTCCTAGGCCTTCTTTTTTGTTCATCTTTTATGGACATTCATTCATAGAAAATCAGTATCTTTGCTTGAAGGAGTTCTTTTCAATACAGCTCCGGAGTAGCTAGAGACTTATGAATGGAGGGGGGGGGGGGGGCAAAATTTTTTTTGATGACCCTACATCATTTAAAAAAACCCTATAACATTTTTAAGCTCAACCGATAAAATATTTGTTAGCTTGAAAACCAAACTCTAAACATCAAGGAAAAAAACGAATTCAAGAAAAAACTGGATGTACCGTATTTCCTTGCTTATAAGCGACTAAAAATCGCATCTTTAAGGGATAAAATAATGCCTAAGCGAATTGAATTTGAGATCCTAATGGTACGCTTTAAATACAACTCAGTCCGATCTACTTCAAAATCGTAAGATTTGAATTGATCTGATCTCCATTGATCTATAAAAAAGGCGGTCGCCCCCTTTCGCTCCCATGTAGCTACGCCCCTGCAGCTCTGTTTTGGATGTTAAACAACTTAAATTCAATAAGCTAGTGACAAATAATCTAAGTTTGGTTCATTAAAGCGATTTAGACTCATAAGAAAAGATCTAAAAAAACAAATTGCAAAGTTCCTTTTTTTATTATAAAAATTTAATACAAAAGTGATCAAAATAAAAAAAATTGTACGTGTATATTATACAATAATATAAAAAAAAACGCCTAATTTCAAAAGGATACAAAAAATAATCTTAATTAAACTTTAAGCCAATTAAAAATTACTCAATAAATTAACCGCCAAGTTTAAATTTAATAAAGGGTTTATAAAAGGCTTTCTATTTAGTTGAAAGTGTTTTAAAATTTTTACTCAACTCTTGCATCACATCCTTATGTGAACTCAAATTTTTTTCTTTTTTAACACTACCATAATTTTCTTTAACATACAAAGCAAATTTATTTGGTTGACGAGGGGTTTGCATTTTGTTCTCACCGAACGAGTTTTGTTTAGGCGTCATTTGTAAACCGTGCAAATTAGTTTTCATTTCATCAAAACGATCTTCCATTGTTTCTTTACGGTATTGATTAAGCTCAGTTGTATTTTTACCTGTGTTTTTAATTATTTCAAAACGACCGTGACAAATACCGCATACTTCTTTTTCAATGTTTATTGACTTGGAAAACCGATGGATCCTTAAACACAAAAACTTAGTACCTAATTCGTATTTTTTTTTAAATTTCATAATTACTCTAAATGACAGTTTGTGCATCTGAAAATGAACTTTTTAGTCACAGCATACGAATGAGTCACTGTTATCTTAGGGATTTTCTTGAACGCAAAATGAACTTTTCTAGTCCAACTTTTCCAAATTGGACCATGATTATCATTACATCTGCTTATTAAGAAAGCAGCTGCATGACACATTTCATGGGCCAATGTATCTCTCAAACGTTCCGGATCTGAACATACCTTTGTTGATATATGAATCTCACAGCTAAGTTCTCGTGATGAATATTTACAATAACCAGCAGTTGAAGTTATTTTATCACTCCAAACCAATTTCATATCAATTGGTAATTGATTATCAAAAGCATATTTATTTATTAAACGATAACACTCGTTCAATAACTCTTGACGAACTGATTTAACATGGAATTTTTTTATATAATTTAGGACACTTGGATCACGAAGTTCTTCATTTTCTAAAACTTTACTCAAAGATTCAATAAACGAAAGTTTTTTCACAGGCTCTTTGTGTCTTGGTACAAAAGAAGTCTTGACTAGTCTTAAATCTTTATCGAATTGTTTTTGGTTTGTTTTAGGAGTTCTCAATAGAGCACTGTGGTCTCCGTTTGATCGAATTGTTGTTTTGTTTTTGAATATTTTTGAGAATGAATCATCATTATCCGAGTCAGATGAACTATTGTTAAGTGGTGATACCGATGATGCATCTGATTCTGAACTTTCCGAAGTTGTTGAATTGTCTAGTTCAATCAATGGTGGATTTTTATCAGGCTTTTTGTCTCTTTATTAAAAATTAAGTTAAGGATCATTAAGGACCTTCTAAGGGTCATGCAAAAGGGTTTGTTTTACATTTCTTCCGCAAGTTATGACCCTATTTCATACATTAAAATATAAACATACTTTGTTTGATTTTTCAAAATGGAGTTGGTGGTTCTTATATAAAAAAGTTGTAAATCTCGACCGTATTCTTCATCATAAACATCCGAATCTGATTTTTCTAGATTTTCCGAGGACGATGAATTAACAGACTTGATTTTTTTAATACTTGATTCGATTAGCTTTCTATTTGTCTTTTTTTTGCTTGGTTTTGGAGTTTCAATTTCCTCTTCTTCTTCAGTTTCATCAACAATAAAGTCTTCCAAGTTTTCTTTAACAGTTTCTTTTTTAAGATTCTCTTTCGGACGATGTTGGCTCAAGACTTGAAAAAAAAATTTAAATTCGACCAAGTCAAATTTTTAAAATAAGAAGTTCTTACACTTTTCAAAAGCATCATCGTTTTCACTTGACGAAGGTTCCTTTTGTTTGGGTTTGTGTTTGCTTAAGACTTAAAATTTTAACAGTTAAAATTATTTTATGAAAATTTCATTTTAAAATTTACATTTTTCAAACTCATCGTCATCGTCACTTGAAGAACTGTCTTTCATATTTTTAAAACTTTTCATAATGGAGCCTGCATCTTGATCATGTACTAATTTAGTACTACTGAACACTGAAGTTCGTTGACTTGGAAACTCATTTTGATCATCATCATCAGACTCAATTATACTTATCAAAAAACCTTTCCTATGATCCAATTCGTTATCGAATTGATCAACAATCGTATCATCTATATTAAATACATTGTCACTTAGGGCCTGACCGCAAATGCTGACTCTTTTATTATTTTTTTTGGTATATTTTGGTTGGTCTGACTTGTTTGTTTTTTTCCTCATTGTCACATTGTTATCGATAAGTGATAACGGTGGAGGTGGTACAGGAGATAGCGAATCTTTTTTCGAGTCCGATTCTGAATGACCACTTGACGATGATAAACGTAGATTAAAACTTTTCGTCGTATCTCTATATGAATTAAAGTCGGCTACAGATTTAGCTTTTTTCTCCGGTTCAATGATAACAATTGATTCATCGATTATTTTTTCATCATCACTTTTCGAATCAAAATCAACAAGAGATTCAAAACTAGTTTGAATAGACTTGTTTGCATAAATACAATATTCATCGCTAGGATCTCGGGTGATTTTTTGAACTGTTTTTGGAGTACGTAAAGGTGAATGTATCAGCTTGGGTGTACGCGGAATAGATGATAAAACAGGGGTTAAAAATGATTTTGGTTTTGTTAAATTGAAAAAATGACTTTGATCATCTTTTTTTGTTGGCGTCTTCATTATTTCGATACTTTTAACTTGATTTAAAGGTCGATTTTTTGGTTCCAAGATGGTTTCTTCATCACTCTCGTCGTCAGTTACGATACTTAAACGTGATAAACCTTGAGTGCTACTTAATAAACATCGATTTATGAAAGGACTTTTTGTTGTTTTTTTTGTAAATTCTTCGTATGTTGGTACAGTACTACTATTTAAAAATGTGGACTCTTCCATTCGAGGTGTGTTTTCATCTTCAAATAGGGTAAGAAAGTTGGACTGCTTGGTGTTAAATGACATTCCTATTAACGCAAATATTGGACTATTTACAAAAAAATCATTCAACTAATTTTTTTGGTTGAGATTTTCAAATTTTTTAATAAAATTTTTTAACATGAAGAAAAGCTTGTTCAAAATATTGTCTTCTAGTTTTAAATTTCAAAATTCACCAGTCGATTATTAAAGGAATTTCAATATTCAAAAAAATATTGTAAATTTTTAAATTTTTTAGCTTAAACCAGTCGCCCTCGCATTTTCACATACGGACTTGGGACCGGCTACTGCCACCTACCTCTGTGACTGTAGGACGTTCATCATAAACAGCGCCACTTAACCGAGCCGAATCTGCAAAATCGACAACTATCCAGACTTAGTTTGGAACCACAAGCAAAACGTATCCTATATCAAGTAGAATACTTAACTTTCTCACTAGAGCTAAACTTATTGTAAGATGGACTAATGAATTGTAAGATGGGTGAATGAAATTTTCGGAACGATTTTAAAGAGTTAGAATAAAGCTTATCGATAAACAAGGACCGCACAACTTATAGATAATTCATTCTTCTCCAAGTCAATATAAATTGTTTGGATCTCGTTCACATCACCTATGATACAGACCCCGTCAAAGAGGTTTTGGGGTAAATGGATAAAAATGGGGCAATAAATTATAACATAGCGAAGGTAAATATATCAGTAAGTAGCTCTTTTTGCCCTCTTTCAAATAAACTATAAATAGGGGATATGAATTATAAAGAAAAAGTTTTCAGGACCATATTTTTTTTACCAGGAAAAACAAAAAAAGGTATACCATTTTTAAAGCTTAAGTTAAACCCATTGATTATTTATTTTGCTAACTATTTATAGTTCGTTTAAAAGAGGACAAGATATGCTACTTACTGATATATTTACCTTCGCTATGTTATTATCTCTTTTGAGGGAAAAAGTCCTTCACATAATTGCCCCATTTTTATCCATTTACCCCAAAACATCTTTGACAAGGTTTGTATCATTGCCAATATGAATAAGTACATAAAATAATATATCGACTTCTACAGACAATTTTCCACAAGGATAAGGGTCAATGTATACTTAAAAAAGAAATTTTACATCTAAACTATCGTTCCCAAAATTTCACGTACGCGTAATACAGAACATTTAGAACTGTATTAGAATGACAGTAGCATTGCCGCCTTCCCATTTTCACACCTAAACTTGGGCCCAGCCAAGGCCATATTTTTGCTAAAAAATGAAAATGACACTCAAAAACACTCAAAAAAATTGATTTTAAAAAATGATCAAATTTCCAATTCTAATTTTAGCACAAAAGTTTCAAAAGTATTTTTATTTACCCTAAATATTTTTAAGTTTGTCCATAAAAAATCATGCTAGCAGCGATTTGTGGGGTTTCAGATGACGTGTTAGCACCCTTTTATCAATTGAAAAAACAATTTTTCGATATTTATATCATCGAAACAATTTTATGAAGATATTGGGAATGACAACTTGGTTGAAGATTGAAGTTTTGGTTAACATTAAATGAAAAAATTAATTAAGATTGCTAAGAGATTATTTATTAGAAAAAAATCGAACTAATTTTCTTTAAGTTCATTTGGTGTATCAATTTGTCTATGGGCATGAGCTTTAATAAATGCAGGTACTTTCTCCAATTCGGCATAAACTCGTCTTACATTTGGAAAATCAGTTAAATCAACATTAAACCTATTGGCTGAATAAACTTGAGGTACTAAACACAAATCAGCGATCGTAATATCATCGCCAACACAATACTTCCCACTCGATTCAATTAAAGCAGCTTCAATTGCTTTAAAACCTTTAGTCAAATAAAATTTAATCCATTCCAATTTTTTTTCTTCGCTTTGAGTTGCTTGAGCGATTTTTTTGATAACATTGGCGTTTTGGTATGGCTGAATACCTGAGTTTATAATTTCGGAAATTATGCGAGCTCTAGCTCTTTTAACCGGATCTTTCGGAATTAATTGAGGACCTTGAGGTCTTGTTTCATCAAGATACTCGATAATTGGAAGCTGAAATTTTTTTTGTTTTGATTTAAAATGAAATTAATTGAACTCTAGCAGAACACTGTAGCCGAATCGTACCAAAAGTTGTATCGGCTATTCACATTATTGAAATCGATACCTTCGTTTTTGGTATCCTACGATTTAGACAACAGTGCTCATAAAATGCTAGGGCTTTGGGAATTTAAAATTTACTGATTGAAGAAACAATTGACCGTCTATTTTCAAAGCAGGAACTTCTTGTTTTGGATTTATTTTTGTATATTCTTCGGAAAACTTGGTTAAAATCAAATCATTCTGTTAATCAAAATTAATACTTATTAAGTGCAGGAACCTTAATTTTACTCAAACTAAAATTACATTTTTTTGTTCAAAAAGTCATGAATATCCACCAAGTTGATAAAAACATGAAAATAAGCATTGCGGAAAATAACTCAAAAATGCGGAAAGTTGGATTTGAAATCAAAAGCAACTTTCTAAAAGAAAACTTTAGTCTTCAAGAATCATATAAATGACCGAATACGGCATAGGGGTCAGTTTTTTAGGTACATTACGGTCCAAAACATAATTAACAAAAATCTGATCAATGTTTGCACATTCTGTTGACAGTTTAAAAACTATTTTAAAACAAAATCGAAGCAGAAAATACACATTCGAGAACTGTTCTTGATAAGCATCCATTAAAAAATAATGTTTATGCTTCGGAACATGTTTTGAAATGCTTATTGTTTGGCTTTGGTTCGTACATATGAATAAACAGAGGGTTAACTTTGTTTTGTACTGTATTGTACTGTATAAAATGTTTAAATTTTTAATTTTCCCTTCACTTTAATTTAATAGTTTGACATTCTGAGTTCAATGAATGCAAGATGAAACCGTGTCATTTCCGTTTCCGCATTTTAGGATAATATTTTTTCTATTATGGGCTTAAGTTTTCAAACATCAGCTCCGATTTTTTCGCATTTTATGGTCACTTACAATCTAGCGTTCCATTATCGAAGTTTAGTGACAACCTTTCAATTCAGCTTTAAAAATGTTCCTGAATTTTGAGTTTAAGACCTGCACTCAAATGAGTTTCGAAAATTCTGAAAATACCTGTTCACCTCCATCTTTAATTAAATTAATTGATCGATATTCGTATTCAATATTTTTCAATTCCAATGCAATTCTTACCTTAAAAAAATTCAATTTTAGATTTATCTGTTAACTATTCAGATAAAATTACATGAGTTCACAAAGTATTAACTTGAGATTGCACATGATTATCCAAAGAGGTATCCTTTTAAAAATTTTCAAATGCTCCCGTTTGCCCACAATAGGCTTTTAAGAAAATATTTTTTGATAAATCATGAACCTCTTTGAATAATTGATCGATTTAATGTTTATTGTTTAAAACTTACTCTCCATGAAGAACTACTTCTAAAGTAATTGTAGAGTATTGGCTTTAAAATGGTTTAAACGTATTTAAATAATATTAAAATTGGATTCTGTGTGAGAATAAAATACTTTTTCATGTTCCATTTTAAAGGACTTTAATATTTTAAATCTAAAGATAAAAGAAAAATTTCCATTAAATTTCAATTTTAAAATCAAATCTATAAAATTCAAGATTATAAAATTTATTTTTTGAAATCAGGTTGATTATCAGGATGAGCTTTAACAAACTCGGGTAGTTTCTCCAATTCAGAGTTTATTGACTGAATAATTGGATATTTTGAAATGTCAACTTTATATCTTCGTGCCGAATAAACTTGAGGAACGAGACATAAATCAGCAATCGTTATTTCATCACCAACACAATATTTTCCTTTACTATTCCTCAAATTTGTTTCGATTGAATTGAGACCCTTGTTGAGATAAAAATCTAACCACTCGATACGTTTTTCTTTACCCATTTCTTGGTTAATTCTCTTAATAACGTTTGCATTTTGATACGGTTGAATGCCTGAATTTATAATTTCAGATATAATTCTTGATTTAGCTCGTTTAACCGGATCTTTTGGAAGTAAATTAACGCCGTCATTTCGAGTTTCATCTAAATATTCGATTATTGAAATCTTAATATAAAATAAGTGATTTTCAAATTTTAAGTTAAAATGATACAAAACGTTAAAACTGTTCCTAATACCTTATTTTATATTTTAATTGTAGCCTTCTATTAAATACCAACTTAAATAGATTTTTAAAAAGTCAGATAAGGAGGAAAATTTAGCTTCTCAAATTGATTTATAACTATTAAAGTACCGTAAAACCTTGCATACTACCGCACCCTAATCTCAAGTCTTCCAATACGTGTCCTGCAAAATTCAAACTATCTGAAATCGGTCATCAAAAAACATGGTTAAAGCCTATTGCTTAGTTTAGACGAGAACTACAAGCATTCAAAGTTTGATATTAAGGTGGAATAGAATTCAAAGTTTTACGGTAGTTTAATGAGAGTTTACGGATTACATCGTAGCTTCCAGTTCGCTTCCGATTGTAGCCGACGTACAAAATTATCATTCGCTTCCTGAATTAAAAATAAAGTAAGACTATAAGTAACAAGGTAACCAGGTTTAACGTTTTTTTTTAAAAACAAAGTTTTCTTACAGATTGACTCAAAAAATGGTTGTCGATAAACAATACCGGTACTTCTTGTTTAGGATTTAATTTGGTAAATTCATCCGAAAACTAAAAATAAAATTATTGGGCAAATGAATAAAAATCCTTCTTTTCAAACGTAACTTTTGGTACAGAGATTATTGGTTACCAAGTACTTCAACAAAAAGTTATTGGTCTTGAGTGTACGTGTTTATTTTACCAAAAGTTCGTTGAGATGTTTCAAACAATTATTAACCTGATCACCATGTTTTTTTTTCAAAAGATCAACCGCTCTGTATTCATAATCAATTTTTTTAAGATTCAAAGCGATACGAACTCTCCATGAACACGAAGACAAATAATAACTCCAAAGAATTGGCTAGACAAAAAATAAAAAACATGTTAAAGCAACTCTTTCCCACCCTAAAAAATATTTACTTTGATTAAATTTTTTGAATTCATTTTCAGAATTTTTAATTTTTTTTCAAAAGCGTTTTTCAAGAATAAAAAACAAAAAAATAAAAGTTTTTTTTCTTAGAATTTTATTAACAAAAATATTTGAAGATTTTTAAAATTTTCGGTCTTTTTTACATTCGACAAATTGTTGAAATAGATTAATGTATTTTTGAATTTTGTCATTAGTCACACCAAGTCCATTCCAGTTCAACCAATTCAATCTCACAGTCAAGTCTAATATAAAACAATTTTATACAAAATTTACATTAATAATTTTTAAAACCAAACCTGAAGTAGCCCATATTGGTTTTTGAATCTGTAATGCGTACTGATTATTACTCAATGACTGATTAAGAACAGTTTGAAAGTAATCGTACAAGTTCATATTACTCTCCAAGACCGATTCTAACAAATTAATGTAAGCTATAGCCAGATGTAGAGTGTCGATTTTAGACAGACGTCTCTCATATGGAAAAGTTGGAATATGAGAGCGTAGAATCTCGAATGCTTCATTTATAGAGACCAATCGTGTTCGTTCATTCATTTGACAAAGATCTTTCAAGTCCGAGTTACATGCACGTATTTTTTTAGTTCTCGTTTGGTAAAAATCTTCATCATCATCATGGTAGTTATCCTCGATATCATAAGAACAACTAGATTGAGTCAATCTTTGTTTTTTTATTTTTTGCATGTTGATTGAAAAAATTTTGAAAATTTTACAAAGACTTTTATAGTTTTTTAGTTGGAATAGGATTAAATGGTCGTAAAGGTTTTTACGAAACTACTTAATTCAAGTGTCATTTAGAAATGAAAAGAAAAAAAGTCGCCGCCAAACGAACAAACAAAAGCGAATAGGAAATATTTCAACAAATTTTTTTGTCAGATTATCTATTTCAAACTGATTTCGCATTTGCTCATCATTATTTTTGTGTTTAATTAAATTTCAAGTGAATTAAGGGAAAATTTGAATTTGTTTGAAATGATAATCAATGACAAATGCACACACACTTTTATATTTATTTATTTTTTTAATTCCAAAATACCTAAAAAAACTCTGTTTAAAAAATAATTTACTTTTATTTTTATAGCCACAGGGAGTTTGTTTATTCATTTTGAATGTTTTTTTTTAATGACACTTCAATTTTTAGGGTTTTAATTAGACCCTATCATGTTTATAAATAAATAATTCTCTCTAAATAAGATTGACTAGATCTTTAAATTGATTTTTTTAGAATACTTCAAAGATTCTTTTTTTTAAGGTTCCGGAAATAAAAAACGTCCACAATTTTTAAAAATGATTTTCGGTATCAAATTCGTAATCTTCACATATGAAAACCTAGGAAAGCCAATTTTTTAGGGGAGATCCAAAAGTAATATTTTAGGACATCAGGGGTCCGAAGCGTCAAGACCCCTCAAAAACCATTCTTTTCTTTTTAACCTGTAACTTTTTTATTAACTCCTCAACCCTTTATTATTTTTACATATCCTGAAAAGGCGTAAAATTTTCTACAAGTTAAAAGTATTTTTAAATTTCTTTGAGTAATTTGAAGGATGCAATTTAAGGAAAAAAGGACCAATTTTACCACCTTTTTTCTTTTTTTGATATAACTTCTACAGTGTTCACCTCATGTCGATGATTTATACCAATTCTAAAACTAGATTAAATTCTGAACAACTTGTTAGTCAAAATTGTCAAAATCCCTCATTTTTTGATTTTTTTTACATCTTCCGCCTCATGGTATACCAAAGGCAAATCAAAAAATTTTACTTTTCGGCCTCCCCTAAAAAATTGGCCTTCCTAGGTTTTCATATGTGAAGATAAGGAATTTGATACCGAAAATCATTTTTAAAATATGTGGGTTTTGCATTTCCGGAACCTTACAAGAAAAATATTTTTAATTTGATGTGAAACGGCTTGATTGCTTTTGCTTTAGAAAATTTAACAGTACTTTCAAAGTTTTTAAGCGTTTTATGTTGATGTTAAGCCGATTCTGGGCCTGTTACAAACTTTGTTACAGCTTAAATCAATCTCTGCATAATTCACACTTCTTAAACGATTGCAACTAAATGCGCAATCAGATTGCAGAACAAAATAAAAACGAGAAAGAATTAAGGTTCTCTTGTTCGTCTCTTGTTCGGCCACATTTAGAATATGCTATTAGCTCTTGGTGTCCGTTTCTAAAAAAAGATATAAACGAAATTGAAAAAGTACAAAGAAGAGCGACCAAATTAGTCCCCGAGCTACGCAACCTTGAATATCAACAAAGGTTATCAAAGTTAAATTTGACAAATTTAGAAACAAGAAGGTTGCGTGGTGATTTTATTCAAATGTATAAGTTAAAAAACAACATGGAGATTATCAATTTAAAGAGGGGTGTTAATTACAACTTAAACAACAAAGATGGCTATAGAAATTACAATTTAAGAAGACATAACAAGTGTTTAACTCGTGAACAGGTAAAAAATTGTCCTTCGAGATATAACTTTTTTACAAATAGAATTGTGAACCATTGGAATCAGCTTCCACAAGATTTGATTGAATCAAAGAACCTTAATAGTTTTAAAGCCAAGCTTGATGAATGGTTGTTGGAACGTGTTGAAGCGACTGCCATAGCTCAGTAGAGCTCTACTTGAGTTATCTCAAGTTGCAGTTTAAACTACTACTACTACTACTACTACTACTAAGGTTCGCGTCATGCAAGACTTACACACTATCTGAATTTGAAAAATCTAATCCAATAAGCGTGTTACTCATCAATAAAAACCTAGTACTCCCAAATTTAAAATTTTAATTTTTGTTATTAGGGCTCCTAACTTTGTGACTTAAGAAAGAGGATGCTTTAGCAAATCGTTCGTATTTATGTTAAACAACAACATTTTTGGTATTTATGATTCTGATTCTGAAAGAGCTTAAAATTTTACAACTGACACTTTGATTATAATGGTAAAAAATATTTATACAGTGGATTTTGCGAAAATGTAACGATCCGTTCCAGGAACGTTCCAAAAAAAAGAACGGTCTGAAGGGTTCCGTTTATTTATTCAAATTTATTTATTCTGAACAAATTTAGATTTTAGATTTATTTACCTGTGGAATAGAAAAAATGTGCCTAAAAGGTGCTAAAAATCAAAAAAATTAAAGGTGAAGCAATTTGCATTTTGACCCGAAATTCGTGATTCTCGTATAGATAGAGAAAGAGAAAGATAGAGATAGAGAAAGGATATGAAACATATATATTTATTCATATAAGCGAAATTTTCAAAAAAATGCTTAAATTAGCCTTGAAAAAACTTCTTAAACCGAATATCGGAAATAATATATTCTATAGCCTATACTTCCAGTAGTATACCCTGGCACTAGCTATGTAAAAAATTAATGATTTTCGACAATCATAGTAATCCACAAAACAAGCGGGTCCGTCGCCCGAAAGCCGCAGACGATTAGTCAAAAACAAGATTAATTGAGCTGAAAGTAAATATTTTCCAGACCTCTTATTTATCTTTTAAACTTAACACTAGAACGCCCGGTCGATTTTTGCCGAAAACTATGGTTCCGTTTTATTCACGAACCATTAAAGTTGATGACAAACTAGCTACATTTCCTGAAAATATGGACGAAAATGAATCAAATATACTGAGATCAAGTCGATCCTCAAGTTTTATCTCGGAAATAATTAGGACTTAATTTTCGATGTAGGGGTCTAAAAAAAACCTCGGGCGTTCTAGTGTTAATGGAATTGAAGCATGGGGCCAAAAATATCTCAGAGAGCTAGATATTTTAGTGTTTAATCGTTACATGAACATACTCCGAGAAAATACCGAACTGTACAAAATCTTTAGACATGTTTCATTTATACTGAACTATGCATACAGACAATGGTTCGTCGAAAAGCAGATGAGCCAACTGGAACTTAAAGTTTGTATGAACTGGGTCAGCAAATAGAATAACCAAAAAAGGAAGGAGAAAAGTGATCCAGTGTATTACGAATGTTGAGTGATCGGTTTTGGAAAAGAGACCCGGATTATGATGAATATATTTTTTAATTGGTCAAAGTCATTACATTTTTTTAAATTTTAAAAAACCACTCGGAATGCAAACACACCCTCAACGGATAGACTAAAGCTAACCGTGAACGTTCATCAATGATTGACGATCAAGTCTTGATAATTCAAAACAATCGTCAATATCGTTTTCGCGCTCAGGTGAGTTCGCTTTCACTCATCATCGTGGGTTAAAGCGTTCGGCAATGGTTAGACATTGCTCGGGCGATACATACTATAGAAATGATCCCTAAAAGTATGATCTTAAAGAACCATAAGCTTTAGAACAAATATTTATAACTAAAATTCGTTTGAAAAATTAGAGTAATTCTTCTCAACTCGATTTTTATTATTTTCATAAATTTTAAATTAAATTTTTGTTTTCATCAATTAGGATCTAATCTCAAATCCAGAGCGATATCTTTTTCAAAAATTATAAATAATTTTTTTTACTTAGAAACAAGTTAAAAATACACTATGAGTTTTTGAGAAAACTAACTTTCCAATTAAACTTTTAACAAAATTTCGAGATTCGTGAATTATGAAAGGCTTATAGAATACGATTTCAGCTACAAATATGTGGTCTAGGGCGTCTCTGTCCAAGAGTGTCTATTTAATTTTTTCCTCAAACTACGTTAATGGAGACTCATTTCCAATCATGCAATCTTTTGTCTTGTCTCCTGGAAGATTAAATTCACAACCAAGAGGTCCAGAAGAATACCTGAAGAAGACCTTCAGTTCAGTGGCGTAGCGGGCTTGGGCTACCCCTACTGAAAATTTCAGATTCATGAGTCTATTTTAGTATGATAAATTGAACGATATAAGGTTCGCAAACCAGTATAGACATTCGATTCTTAAATATTCATATGATTCTTAAATTTTATGACCACTAAAGACTAAATGTGATCTTTTTTGTTACACACTCTACTCGGGTTAAAACTGGTTTAGATTAGCACGGATTAAAAGTTAACCAGGCACAAGATACGGTCTCGAACAAATTAGCAATTCATTATTTTCTTCTATTAACAAACCAGAAAATCCTTCAGTTGGTTATTTTGCCCATCCACCGGGATTAAACTCTATATGGCTGATAACTATACCTTTAAGAAAACTTTACCCGTAGCAATTATTTCAAAAAGTTTCAAAAAAAAGAATAAAATATTGAAGGAAATTAAAGATGGTTATTCGACCAAAATCTTCAACACTGAGTCTAGCCTATAAATCAATGGTATATTATTGAAAGCAATTTAGCCGATACATCTCGACTATTATCGTAATTTACGATAATAGTTTAGGGTTCCGGGGTATTTTGGGGTATGAATATTTTGTATTTTTAGCCAACACCATCACCAATCTTCTCCTATTTATGATTACGAAAAATTTGGAATTTTCATCTATTTTTGTGACCCCCTTGGTTGAGCCCCGCCATCTGAAATTTTCTAGCTACGCCATTGATTCAGTTACATCAAGCCAGTTAGCAGCATTTTCACCAAGAAGTGATTTTTTTCTTAGATTTTTTATTTTCACATTTGTAACATGAGCAGAGGCTTAGTCGAAAATTGGTTTACAAAAAGCATTAAATTTTGAAATTTATTTTTTTGATTAAAGCTTTTATATTGAAAATAAAGTTCAACCAAAATAATCAATACTAGTCTATATTTAACTCATTTAAAAACATTCTCTGTAAAAGAATTTCAACTGGTTTTGCTTCTTTTGAATTGATATGAAATCTAAATCCATTTAAATTTGTGTTCTCTTTAACTGAATTATCATCTCTAAAAACTTGTTTAAGACTAACAAAAAATTCAGATATTTTTGTAACAATCGGCTTTTCCAGATCATCATCTCTTCATTAAAAAAATTTATTAAATATTAAAATGGATTTTAAAATAAATTTTAATTTACTCATCGGTAATTTCTTCATAAGCCAAATCTAAGTCTTTAATACGAGCCTCTAGTTTAGAATCACTTGATTCTTCTCCGTCGTCTTCAGTTTCATATTCCAGTAAAAATGCTTCGATAATAAATGCAGTGAAAATGCTTTAGAAAAAAATCAGTTAAGCCAAAAAAATGGATCTAGTCAATTTTTTACTTTAGTGAAATTATCACACAACTTATGTGAAAAAAGAAGAAATAAAGTCTGACCCATTTGGATTGTAAAGCATCTTCAAAGCCTCTGCTCAAAACTATTTGAAATTAGTAAAATTATTTTTTGAGATTATTTTAAAATTGATGCTTACTGTGCCATTGATTGACAACCATTAGTTCAAACAAAAGGACCAGAGAATTCAAAAATGAAGAAAAATTGTTCTTACAATATTTCAATCTAGAGATCAAAATAATTCAACAATAAACCTTTCACAGAGCCAAAAAATACTTTACTTGGTAAAATCAGTATCCTTTAAATTTGGATTAAA
This sequence comes from Brachionus rubens, assembly GCA_022207745.1. NCBI lineage: Eukaryota > Metazoa > Rotifera > Eurotatoria > Ploima > Brachionidae > Brachionus > Brachionus rubens. The sequence continues at coordinate 3,268,859 of JAJVHD010000011.1, read as the reverse complement.
ACAATCATAAACATTATTCGGATCGTAAACTTGGAATTTTATCTTAGTTCCAAAGATTTCCATTCCAATCATCGAATAAATGTAAAAAATGAATAAAAGAAGCATTCCATAAGTCAACAAGGAAGGAGTAATTATTGCTATTGTTGTAATTATGGTCCTAAATCTTTATATTAAATCGTCAAATAAACTGCCATTTATTATTTTATTTTTAACTAGATAAAAAATGGAAAAAACACCCACTTCAAGGTTTGAAAAAAAAACAAAAAGATGCGTAAGTTCTAAAAGCCAAGTCATAATTGAACAATTGGTATTGCAGAAGAAATAAATCAAATATTTAGTCCTAACATTCTATAACATAAAGAGTTAGCTATGACTAGTTTCTTTAACATGTTAAGCTTTAAAAAATTAAAAGTTTCATATTTTTTGGCTCCTACAAGTCTCATTTCTGATTACAATAAATGGAGGGCTTTTGTCTGTACCCTAATTGTGTTGCCAGAAGATGCCCAGAATGTTAAGACTAAATATTTACCAAGTTTTTAGTTAGGCCCCACTTGGAGTTTGCAATTAGTGCCTGGCGCCCTTATTTGAAGAAGGATGTCAATGAACTGTAAAAGATACAGAGAATAGCTACAAGCTGCTACCGGGTCTCAAGAACATCAGTTATCCGGCAAAAATGAATCTTACAGACTTAGAAGCAAGAAGAAATGGAGGTGATCTTATTCAAATTTTTAAAATTGTTAATAATTTAGAGAACGTGAGCTTGGTAAATGGATTGAATTTCGAACCAAATACCAGGGGTGAAAGTCGAAGGTCGAATGAGCTGCCAGAAGATGTTGTCAGTGCGCGTAATATAAACAGTTTCAAAATGAAATTGGATGCCTGTCTTGAAACGAACTCGGAAACGACTGCTATAGCCCTCTAGGGTTCTGCTTGGATTATGTCCAAGTCGCAGTTTTTAACTAGTACTACTACTACTACTACTATTTCTTCTGCAATAGCAATTGTTGAATTGCTGAATATTTAAACCGCTAAAAGCTTTATTTTCTCTCAGTTCTTTGTAGTTTGTTTGTCCCATATTTTCAAAAAAACGGCAAGCACCGCTTAAAAAGGCCGAGGTCCTCTATTACGTGATGACGATGGCACATGTCATTAAAGTTGAAAATAATCTTTTGAAGTCAAATCTAAGCATCCTATTGTTACTTGGATCAAATTACCGTTTAGCACTTCAGAATGATATTTTAAATTGGTCTAAAAAAAGTTTCCAAGCGTGTGCCTTTTTAATTAATGAGCACCAAATCCAATATGAACAGTTTAATAGTACCTTTAGAATTTACACTCCTTTGTGCTTTTTTTTTATTCAAAATTACCTGTTGATCGAAGCTACAAATTTAAGTAAACGCAGTGATCTCAATATTAGGACAACTTCGAAGAATTCAGTTGCTCCTAAAAAATAAAGTTATATTCGATTGATTATAAGCACTTGGTTGATTATTGAAGAAAAATAAAAACAACCTCCTTTGACATCATCAGTCTTTGGCAATACCGAGTCAACTATACCAGCTATTAGACCACTCACAATCACAACCGTATCAAATCTAAATAAATTAAGTTAAAATTTCATAAAACCGAAAATAAAAATGTCTAGATACATGTTCCAATATTTTTTGATAAACACAAAAATACCATCAACATAAATCTTGAGGATAATTTCAACTAAGAAAGCGATCAGGAAAAACCATTCGGCTCCACTATTCGGATTTATTATCACAAATATTATGTTCAATAAAATAAGGAAATCGAAAATCATTTGAAATATTCTAAAAATTAAATTTTAATTGGTCGTAGTTAAGGACTAGAGTAGCATTAACTTACTTATGTTTGACAAATTTTTTGACTATTGTGCTTATTTTGCAGTTATAAACCGATGGTAAGAAAAGTTCGAACAAATTTTTTCGGTCGTTTATTTCAGACATTTTAATATTGAGTAAATCACTCAAATGAGCGAACTCTTTAAAAGCTTTCAAAACAAAAATAAATCGAACTTTAATTTTTTTTTAATTTTCTAATAAATTACTTAAAAGACCATTGGAATCGAAGTCAATCAAATTAAATAAAACTCTTATTTGTTCATTGGTCATTTTTGGTTTAATATATTTCATTAATTTTGTAAATATATCAACCGTTATAACAGACTGATGGTCCGATTTTATAAATTCAGTAATGTCAGCTTTCACTTCTTGAGTGTGCTTAAGAGTATTCAAAGGTGCTCTTATCAAATCAAATGCGTCTTTCATTTTCTCTTGTTTTAGTTTGAGAGTTTCTTTTACTTCTTCTTTCAAATGTTTTTTATAATTTGTGTAAATCGTAGCCAAAATAATGTTGATGAAAATGTATAAATTGATAAGCATGAAAACAATAAAAAATATTGCATATGCTCCATTTAAATCATAAGCTGGCATCCTTAATTAGAATTATTTAGTTCTAATTTACATTTAAAGGTTTAAAAATTGAGTTTACATGACGTCTGGAAAATTTGCTGTCGTAACTGAAATGTACAAGTCCCACAACGAATCTTCAAAATACTGAAAATAACTTTGACCATTCGCATATGCTAGAACCTTTTTATTGATATCTCTACAAAAAAGGATATGTTAAATAATTTGAAGAACGAACGTTTTTGTGCGACTAAACCTTAATTATCGTTTTACTGCTACAGTGGTTGCGGCGATAAAGTAATCCCGTCGGAAGGGAGTCATTTCCTGCTGTAGCCGGCTTTTATGCAGCATATAACCGCATCTTTACCATCAAAAGTCCGTGACACTGTAAATTTGACACCCAATATATTTCTTGACCCGGAAAAGGCCGGACATGGGGGATATGCTCGGAAATTACCGGTAAATGTAACAGTCTCAGAGCTTTAGGGTGAGGATTAGCTCAGTTGGCATTGTCGTTGATCAGTTTTCAAACAAGTTAGGAAGATGGTGAGATAGAATTCTGGCTGCTTTAAAAAATATCTAATGGAGTCATTGGTGTTGGTTGAGCGCAACACTGCTACCCTAGCTAATTCAAAATTATCGACATGTATATGTCAGCAAAATTATGGTGTGTATGAATTAGAAAAAAGTACTTAAGTACAAATCTCAATATTAACTTTACTTATAATTTCCTATTTAATTAAATAATTTTACGGGTTCGATCGGCTCTGATGAGCTTTAGATACACAGTTTAACAGTGAGAGAAAAGTGCTGAAAGTATATACATACACATGTACGTACATTAAAGTACTTGAATAATTCATAAAATCAAAAAATATTTGGGTATCAAATTTACAGTGTCACGGACTTTTGATGGTAAAGATGCGGTTATATGCTGCATAAAAGCCGGCCACAGCAGGAAATGCGTCATCAAAAGCAAGGATTACTTAATCGCCGCCACAACTGTATAACCCTAAACCTGACTTTCAATAAAAGTTAAAAAACTTACAATTTTCCTTTGAAAAGCTGCCATCCAACAAACGCAAAAATGAGTAATGACATAAAAAACAAAGCAAATACATTCAAAATATCCGGTATTGTTTTTCGAACATTTCTCATTGCTCGTCTAAGCTCTTTACCTTCATTCAAATTGACATAAATAAAAACTCTTAATGCTCTTGAGTATCGACGAGTTTCGACGCCACTTGCTCTGAGTATAATATACAAAATAACATCGGTCAAAATCAAAATAATTATAGCAATTAAAACATAGTTTTTTTTATCTTTAAAAAATGATTCTTTCGTTTGAAACGATAAAGAATGGAGCCATCTCATTAAATAGATTAACAGACACAAAATTTCGATAGAACAAGGAATCAAATAATGAACGTCTAAAGAAGATGGTTCTTCAATTATAGGAAGTAATAAGTGCACAATAATAGTTATGTGTATTAAAAATGAAATCGTTGGATTCAAAAACCATTCGAAAGATCTTAGTAAATTTAAAAAATTTTAAAAATTTTTGAGTTCAATTTTTGTTGATGTTTACTTGAGATGAAATTCGGTTTTTTTAAATGTTAAATTTCTAAGCTCTTTTGAATCTTTGACAAGTCTGGATGCTATAACAAAGTCCTTTAGGCAATAAAATTTATTAGAGACTATCATGAATGGGAATGGCTGAAATATTTTTTTACCAATTCACGTGATGATTGCCAATCAGAGTTTTCCCCAACTTGAACTATAGTATCATCAGTTTTTGAATTAGATTCTTCCATTTTTCAAATACAAGTTTGCCCGAAAATTTTCGAGGTTATTTTAATATTTAATTTTATTTTTAAAAAGTAATTTTATATTTAATTTTATGTTGTAACCAATCATGTGATTAATTTTGATAGATAAAATTCAGCTTTGAATAATTAATTTTGATAATAGAGAAAATTATTGTTGGTCTTTTCTTTAAAGCTTCTTCGAGTAATTTTGAAAGAGATCATAGAGAATATTGTGTCAGGGATCAATATCACGGAATATTTACGTAAATCGTTTCCAATGCTCACCCAAAATCCTCATCAATTTTTTAGAATATTCTGAGAGCATAAAAAATTCAAAGTATGTTTATTATTCACGTTCACTCTAAAAAATGACCAATCTATTTTTCGTAATTGGTTTGCGTTAATTGATTAACAAGTCCAGGATACAGTGTCAGCCCGAACTTTTTAACTTTGGAGTCAGAGTCGGAGTCTGAGCCTGAGTCGGATATAACGCGACTCTGAATCTAACACAGAGCCTTTTCTCTTCGATTAAAGACTCATAAATTAGACTCCGTCTCAGACTCCGACTCTAAGGTTAAAAAGTTCAGACTGACACTGTAATTTAATGGACTACGCCCGAAAGCAAGTGTATCACAAAAAAAATCGCTGTTTTTATCCAATCAATTTTGAAAAAAAATCATAAGCACGGCTAATGAAAACAAGAATACTGTACAGTTTCAGGATAGTAGTAGTAGTAGTAGTAGTAAAAACTGCGACTTGGACATAGTCCAAGCAGAACCCTAGAGAGCTATAGCAGTCGTTTCCGAGTTCGTTTCAAGCCAGGCATCCAATTTCGCTTTGAAACTGTTTATATTATGCGCACTGACAACATCTTCAGGTAGCTTATTCCATAATTTGGTTACTCTTTTGGTCAAAAAGTTGAAACGAGGCCGAAAATTGACAATTTTTTCTCAGTGAATAACTTTGCTGTGGCATCTGAAGTTATACCTTCGACTTTTGCCCCTGAAATTCGGTCCGAAATTTAATCAATTTACCAAGCTCACGTTCTCTAAATTATTAACAATTTTAAAAATTTGAATAAGATCATCTCTATTTCTTCTTGCTTCTAAATCTGTAAGATTCATTTTTGCAAGTCTTTCAGAGTAACTGAGGCTCTTAAGACCCGGTACCAGCTTCGTAGCTCTTCTTTGTATCTTTCCCAGTTCATTGATATCCTTCTTCAAATAAGGGCGCCAGGCACTAATTGCAAACTCCAAGTGGGGTCTAACTAAAGACTTGTAAAGAAGGGCAACATTGTCCACGCTAGGGAACTTAAACGATCTCTTGATCATGGTCAACATTTTATTTGCCTTCGATGAACAGTGTCCGACTTGGACGTCCCACTTTAGATCACCTTTGATAAAAATACCAAGATCTTTTTCGCATTCAGACTTGTTCAGAATTCGTTTTTCGCCAGCATAGGAACTAATTTCATAGTCAAACCGCGGGTTTGATTTACCTAAATGTAGTACTTTACATTTTTCTGTATTTAATACCGTTGACCACTCGTTGGACCATCTACAAATTCGATCAACGTCATCTTGAAGCTTTATGTGGGAAAATAAATTCTTGATAACAGCGATAATTTTTGTGTTGTCGGCATAAGCTTCACAATTGTTTTGTATCATTTCTAGCTTTTCATATAGATTATGAAAAGCATAATCTATATAACTGAACACTGTAAGCCAGATTGAAACAACACGTTGAGCCGTCCACTCAAGAAGGCTTTTATCCAATTTACCAACCTTTCTCCAAATTCATACTGTCTCAATCGGAAATCTAGCTTTGCATGTGAAATTTTGTCAAAAGCTTTCGAGAAATCGGTGTAAATGATGTCGACCGGAAAGCCCAAAGCCAAAGTATTGGTGATTATGTCAAGCGACTCTAATAAATTTGTGCAGCACGATTTAAACGGTAAAAACCCATGCTGGGCTTTTGAGATGAGTTGATTATCAATGAGATGTTTCAACATGATGTCTTTGATTAAGCTTTCCATAATTTTACACAAAATACATGTTAATGAAACAGGCCGGTAATTGCTCACAAGCAATCTACTTCCTGATTTGTGCAGGGGTGTTATGTTGGCTTTTTTCCAAAACGTTGGGACTACACCTGAATCAGACATTGGCAACCAAAAAAGTTTGAGGATGGGTATGGGTTTGGGTATTACAACCAAACCCGACAACTTACCCGTCACACCCGAATTTCTCGGGTAAATACCCGACAACTTACCCGTCACACCCGAATTTCTCGGGTAAATACCCGACAACTTACCCGTCACAACCGAATTTTATGGGTATAAAACCCGGCAACCGACTAAGAAAATTAAAAAATACGCAAAAAAACATTCTTAAAATTGCTTTGAGATATTTTCTAATTTTGATTATGGACAATTTTAAGTCTGGTAATGCTTTTTGTTTTATTTTAAAATCCTTTTCCTTGTTTTTTATGATCTGCCCGCAAAACTTGCGAAAAATCCAACGATTCTAAAATATAGAATTATCTTTAATTAATTAAGATACAAACCTAATTGCAAGATGTTCCAAATATCAAATACTTTATTTTGCTAATAAAGTATTTGGAAAAATCTTTAGTATTTAAATAAACAAAGTATTCGTTTTATTACAAACGAATACTTTTAACGAGTATTAAGGGATCCATAGACATAAACCCAATTGTATAATTTTTAAAATTTTTAAATTGTAAATTTGACGGGCACCTTATTTTTTTCGTTATTTTAATTTAATTGATCTAATGTCTAACCTGAAAATTTAAATCCGAATTACGGAACGTTACATTTTCGCAAGAACAATTGTAATCATTATGTTCAACTTGATCTTCTTATTTTTAAAAACTTGGATGATCATTTTTTTATTAATTCTAATAGCCCCGATCAACGCTTTTTCTGTTGATCTATATCAAAAATTTCGATCATTGCGCTTCACTAGGCCGTTTGAAAAATTCGAAAAATTAAATCGAATGAAAAATTCACCTTTCGAAAACCGAAAAGAGAATTTACAGAAAACTTCAGATACAGATTTTAGAGATTAAAATACAATTTTTTTTCAGCTTCCATTTAGATAAAAAATAACTTTTGATTAAAGAAGGTTGATTGAAGTATTTTTGTTAAATTTATTTATTTTTTTTTATTATATACAGTCCTAGAAATAAAATTGTCACATGGTATCAGAATTTATGACCATTTTTGTATCATCTGCTATCAGCTCCGCTCAGTATGATATCATACTGAGCAGATATCATTAAGATAATTACAAACATTATTAATTGCCAGCGAATACTGATGCAAATTGATATAAGATGATACCAGATGACATCAGATGATCAACAGAGCTGATATCATATGATATCATTGGACAAATAAATTTCCACCATTGTATAAAAATAATGACCGATTATTAACAGCTTGATAATGGCAACTCTGTTTTACCAAAGCGCCGCAAATTTTTAAGAAAATTTTTTTCGTTAAATCGGTTTTAATTTTTGAAGTTTTACATTACCGTAAACGCTCGAAAATTACCGCGGACTATAAGCGGAAAAACTGTCTTTGAAGTCTGAGTCTAATATTTTTTTGATCCGAATTTTTTTAATTTTTTAGCTCAGGTAAGAACTAGTGACATTTATGACCAGGGACATTTTGCGAACGTTTACGGTATTATATATATTTTTTAACTTTAAAATAGGAGGTTTCTCTTAGTTAATTTTAATTTTTAATCGTGTGAATTTTACTGGATTTGAAAATAACATTGATGACTTGCTACAAAGGATTAAAAAAAAACATTCAAATGTGCATTAAATGTCGAAATAGCATTCTTGTACAGCTTAACAACATAAATGTATCGAAATTTTTGTTAGATAGCTTATTAATTTTAGTAGGTATTGGCCAGCGAAATGGTTTATTATTTGTTTATTATAATAAACTGAATAGTTTATTTAATCTAAGGATTTTCTGAACCTTGATTCTTTAATAAAAACAAGAAGCATTGTCAGACTGAAAATTGTCCATAATCATATCTCAAAGCAATTTTAAGAATGTTTTTTTGCGTATTTTTTAATTTTCTTAGTCGGTTGCCGGGTTTTATACCCATAAAATTCGGTTGTGACGGGTAAGTTGTCGGGTATTTACCCGAGAAATTCGGGTGTGACGGGTAAGTTGTCGGGTTTGGTTGTGATACCCAAACCCATACCCATACTCAAACTTTTTTGGTTGCCAATGTCTGACCTGAATCGAAGGACTTTCTGAAAACTAAAGCAATTGGAGTTGCAGGATACCGACCAGGGCTTAGTGTAACTAAACTGGCCAAGTTCGAATCCGAATAAAATCTTATGATTTATTTGGAAAATTCAAAAATATCCTTAATGACTTTTTTATTTAGATTAGGGTCTTGTAGCTTTCCTGCACAATCATCAACTTATTGGACAAATTGATTGGAAAAATTTAGAGAAAAAATTACCTGGAAAATTAATGAATTACAAACTAGGCTTCGTTCAGAAAAGCGTGACAATTATGAAGGAAATTCTTTCCAGAAGTCTGAATTTATTTTCTATTCCTTAAGGTGCATTCGGTTCAAAACATTCATGTTTTATCACTAAAAAACCGATGATGTTTGCGAAGAATTCAAAGACTGGAAAACCGATTCCAACGCGTAACCTGTTAGAAGAGTAACGAATTAACTATGATTTCCTTTAGAGCGTAAGAGTACTTTTGTTTATTGGAATTACTGAAGGCTGAATTCTAAATTTGATTTTAATTGTTATATTTTTTGATTTGATTTGAAAGACGATATTCAAAGAAAAATGTCGAATAAAAAAGTGTCAACAAATTCTTTGTACTTGAGATTTTTAATTAACAATAAAGTTTGATTTTAAAATATAGTTTAAAATTTATTTAGCCTTTGGCACTGATTTTTATTAAGTCAATTCATTCATTGGTCATTTAAATTTTTGTTTTTTAAATGCTTGGAATCGAACAAAAAAATAACAATAAAACATCTAAAAGCCTAGTTACCGTATTTTATTTTTGTCACAAAATATCGACAATTCCTTAGAAACAATTCAGTTTTTTTTTTTGTTCAACTGATGTTAAGCACCGTAAATAATCATAATTTATAACAAAAAATAAAATTCAATAACAACAACAACAACAACAAAAATAACTGACTTATTTTATAGAATTGGCACTTAGAACCATTTGTTCAAATTCAAACAAAATCTAAAACCGAAAAATAATAATTCTTTTAATGATCAATTTATAACTTTGATAGAAGATTTCCTAAACGTGCAACAAAAAAAATGGTAGAAAATACCGTTAGTAAAAGTAACATATTCCTTACAATCGTATGTTGCCTAATACTTGTCGCTTGTTTTATTTTTAACTTTACATTATTGGTGACCTTATTAAAACTTAGACGTCTCAATCGTATTGATAGATCTAATTTTCTATTAACTCATTTAATATTTGCCGATTTTTTGTGTTCGTTTTTTATACTCGTTCCAAGTGGTTACGCTGTTTATAATTCGAATTCACTCGGTTTTGATGGTTGTCGAGTGCAAACATTTTTTACAACATTTTTTCTCAGCATTTCATTTCATGGCCTATTTGTTCTAACAGTGGAACGTTTTATCAAATACAAATTTCCAGTGTGGCATATTAACAACTTTACAACACGTCTCAAATACGATGAAAACGAAAAATTAACAAAACAACAGGAGCCAAAATCAAAAGGACGCAAAGTCTTCTTTATAATTATATTAATCTGGTTGCTTAATATTTTTATTTCATTTATTCCATTTTTTGCCAACTACAATGACATCCAATACTTTAAAAATCAAACACAATGCGATTACATTTATGAAAAATTTAACTGGTGGTTATGGTTGTTCTTTTGGATCTCTCTAACAATTCCATTTTTGGGAGGTCTATTTTTTTCGTTTTTGACTTTGAGAATTATAAACGTTACCGATCGTCGACTTGAGATCGAAAGAAAACAAACTGAAAAAAATGAGAATAGAAAATTAAGCAACGATAACAATGTGAAAGAAATGATCGAGGGTTTAGACATTACAAGACAACCTGCTAATAAAATCTATTACGAGCATATAGTTAATCCATTCGATGATAATGAGTCCGAGCTTAATGATTTTCACGTTAGAAATCAATTGCTTTCTCAATTTAAATATCAAACAGAAAAAAGAAAAACAAAAACTTTTTTGGTCATTCTTATTGTAAGTTATTGTCTCGTATTTCCAATATTTGTCATTCATTTTTATAGAACTTACAACACGAGTGGAGAGAATTATGATGATGAGACTGTTGTTCAAAGAAGTACATACACTGCCTTTGCATGGATTTCATATTTAACAATTATTGTCAAGTCTTTGATATGTTTGGTTCAAAATAAGTTTTACAGAGATGCATTATATCAATCGGCCAATTGTAGAGGTTTTAGTGGCGTTTATGACTTTCAAAAAAGATTTGAAAAATTAAAAACTAGATTTGAAACGAATGGTGACCATGAATCAAAAGCCTAAACAAACGAAATAATTTTTAATCACGCTTTAAATTTCATTATTTTAATTTTATTTTTGAAAAAATTTTTGAATACATTTTTCGATTTAGATCCTTGTTTGTTAATTGTTAGATAACCAAAGGGGAATTATACATCTAAAATGACCCTGAGAAAGCATTTTTACTTTGGTAGTTTCTTTAAGACACACTTGATCACAGTTTGGTTAAAGTTTTTCAAAGCTGATAAACTTTTTTTTGGTTTTTAATTCGGTAAAAACTTAACAATTACTCAAATCAAAATTTAATTTGAAAAAAATATTCATTCAATTTTTGAATACGCTTAGTTTTAGAGTATGGGATATACACTTCTAGTTTTAGCATTCTTAAACCCCGTTGTATAAAAGTTATTTGCAATAATTTTCGAATCAAACAAGATTTAGCGTTTTAAAATTGTGAGCTAACAAAAAATTTAATTTAAAATGTCCAACAAAGAAAACAATATTGAAAAACATATGGATCTCGCTGAAGACTTAACTAATGCCGATCTTTCTGAATTGTTAGGTTTCTTTAAGCAAAAAAAGTCTGGAAACAAAAGTGTTTTATTAGACAGAGTCAAAGAGCTATTGAAAAAAAATGATGACAAAGTCTTGACAAAAATAAGACAATTACACAAGTAACCAATTTTAGAATTAAAATTTTCAATTTTTTTAAATTTGCAATTTTTATTTTTAGAAAGAGACAATCAAATAAAAAGCGTTGGGTCTTTGTTGGAAATCCAAGTTCTAATTTCAACTTTTTGAATCCTCAATCATCGTATGAAAGTATGTTTTCTTAAAAGATAAATCACTTACAAAACTTTAGTTTTATTTAAATACTTTTAAGATCCAACAGTATTGTTTTCGAGATTGAGAGAAGTGAATAATTGCCAACATGCTCACACTTTTAATACAACTGCGTTTAGCCATAAATTAAGCCTAAGCTTACAACAAAGTTATAGTGTACAAACTTACATCAATTTTCGACCATTAGTTACTCGTGAACTAAATTTTACGTAAGTTTTTTTATTTTAGATATCTTCATTATTAAAATCTTGAGCTATATTTTTCAATTTAAGTAAAATCCAAGATATAAACAAAGGCGTATTGGACTACCTTTTTGGTTGTAATTATGAAATTCATTTGAAGATTGGTTATAGTGCTGACAACACATCCATACCTCCAAGTACCCAAGTAAAACTTAATGGTCAAAAATGCAATTTTTCATGGAACGAGAACAGATCATCGATTAATTTGACGCCATTTTTTAAAACACAAAATTCTATTTGTGGTGGCATGGCATCGATTGCAGTTGATTTTAATGAATCTGATATAAAACACAACTATTATTGTTCAATTAATTTGTTCAAAAGACTCACTCCAACGCCTAATCCAAATGTTCTAAGAAGTATTAACATAAATACCCCTGCTTCTAATGTTGCTACTTCTAAAAAAAACGCTAAAATTGAGTTTGTTCGATCAAAAAATGTACTCAAAAAAGAAGACACAATTAAACTTATAAAAGGTAAAATAGAAGAGAAATTTTCTGATTTTAAAATTGACACCGATTATGTCGCAATTTCTCTAAAATGCCCTTTGAGTCAAAATAGAATGGAAATACCCAGTAGAGGCAGAAATTGTTCACATATTCAATGCTTTGATTTAACAAATTACGTTCAATTGTGTGAAAAAAGTTCAAAATGGTCGTGTCCAATTTGTGATAAAGACGTTGACTATAAATATCTAGTTGTAGATAGCTTGATCACAGAGATATTAACAAAAATTAAAGTATGTGATGATATAAAAGTTTACACTAATGGAAAATATGAGGTTTACACTCATCAATCCGAAGATGACGAATCAACTGACCATGAAACGGTTGATGAAGATGATGACGAAAATAATGATGATGAGGTTAAATTTGTAAAACAAAAAGGAAATCCAGTTGTTCATTTAGATTAGTTTAATTTATCAACTTTTTGTTTTTGGTTTAAAAAATTTAAAAATTGTAAATATGAGAGTTTTTTTGTTAAATTTAAAATTTAGTTGCCGCATAAAATTTTGTAATTTCGTTTGTATTTTGTTCAAAAATTGTATTTCGAGATGCTTTTTCCGAAAATAAAAGCTTTTTTGCATTAAACTTACATTATTTTTTTAATTTTATTTTCCAGAACCTTTAAGCACATAATTGGTTACTTTAGTAAACTTAGTGCAATTTTCATCTTAATCATAACATTTTAATTAGTCATTTCTGACATTATATTTGTGATCTACAACCCCATTTAAGAACTCATTGAAAAAAGATATACAGTCATTGCGCTGATATTGACAAGATGTCTCCTTAGCTCTCTGACCCTCTTCTATGGCATCCATAATCAAAGTTATTGAATTCTGGCAATGTTTATTTAATTAGAATTATTTTTTGTATTTTGAGAACTAAAATACAAAGTTGAAGTAATGTAAATATAACTGATGTTGGACGACTGGTGTCTTGCTCATCCCAATGAGGGCGTTTTGGAGACTCGAGTTGAATATTTTTGATCCGACTTGGATCTGAACCTTCGACCTAGAAAGTTTAGTTTGCTGGAGCATAAAAGCATGCTCTAAAACGATTAAGTCAAGAGTAGACGGATGCAAAGGTAATAATGTACAACCCTGATCATTCAAAACTTCCAAAAATGGGGTCTCCTATATTAGGTGAACAAGTGTTCACATAATATGTGACCAAATCATGTTCACGGGTCAGGTGAACAAAATGTTCACCTATTTTTTTTTTATACAATCTGGTGAAAAAAAAGATTCTGTATAGTTTTGTCACGGCACGAAAAATTCAACTGTAAATTTGACTAAAAAATAGATGAACACAAATCAAAATAGGTGAACACAAACAGAAATATGTGAACACAAATCATAATAGGTGAACACTGAACAAAATGTGAATATGGAAAATTTACAAAAATAAATTTATTCCTCTTTTAAAAATTTAAAACTGAGTCAAACAGATAACTTTTTGGATCTCGGCTGTTCTTTGGTCATAAATTGGTTTTAATTTTGCCTTATCCTAGATTAAAGTGGCTTTAATTTTAACATTTTTTAGTTTTGATTCTATATTCATCACATCTTCATCTTCACAAACTACATCGCCAGCATGAAACTATTATTTATGTCATGATAAGTTATTGCCGAACTCGATTCTGAATTTAAAGTACCATTTTTAACCGTTTGTTCTTCATTGACGTCTTCATTATCATCTAAGGCATGTTCATCTTCGGCTTCACTGTCAAAATCATTATTTGTTGAACGATCATCGTTTTGTAATGAACCAAAAACAGAACCGCTATCTTTCTCTGAGCCAACCTCGGAGCCATCTGAATCAACATCCTAAACTGTTTTGTGATTAAATTATGTTTTAAATTAGGTGAACAAAATTTTTTTTTAGGTGAACATGAACAGAAATAGGTGAACATAAATTTGTTTATGTGAACACATGTTCACTTAATCGAGGAGACCCCAAAAATGAACCTTCATGAACGTTCAGGGTTTTGATGGTTCAAGGGTCCATGAAACTTCATATTTCTTTTTCAAGGGGTTGCTGAAGATTCAAATCTCCTCAAAAATTTTCAAATATTTTCATTATTCTTCTAAAATTTTCATTTTTTTCAAATTTTATCTAAAATCGGTTTTTGAAAAAAAATGAAAATTTTAGAAGAATAATGAAAATATTTGAAAATTTTTGAGGAGATTTGAACCTTCAGCAACCCCTTGAAGCTTCATGAAGGTTCATTTTTGGAAGTTTTGAATGACCAGGGTTGTAAGACACTGAACCGTTTTGTACTTAAATCTCAAAAGTGAAAAGCTTTAATTTTTTTATTTATTTGACTTAAAAATAGCACAACAAACATTTTTTCCTTTTAGGATCTTTTCTTCAATAAAGTTCTTTTGAGTGATTCAAGTTATTAATTTTACATAGTTAGTCTTCAACTTAAAAAAACAGTGATTAATCCGAAAAATGTGATATTTAGCTGTGATTTATATAAAGATTATTAACATTAAATATTATTCATGGCTAGCTGTTCTTGGATACTTTAGTGAAATATCGAACATATGACATACTTATGCCGATACCGAGTAATGAATGTACTGTAATCTCCCACAAGGTTTCCCACGGGTAAAAACAAGTTAAGACCCTCAACAACGGTTCTTCGAAAAGGATTTGTTAAATTCTCATTGAAAACTTGTTATAACTTGGTCGGGAGATATTGAACTCACGCTGTAATAGCTAATAACGCCTCGTTAACTCTTCCAGCAATCCAAAGTAAAAAATAATACATTTTTAGGATGATTACAGTTTGGTAAATCTTTTTTCAAAAAGATACTCTGAATCGATATTTAGCCTTTGGAGATCGAATAAAGCCTACCTACGTTACACAGTCTTAAGTAAAATTAATGAACACCAAGTATTGTATTTCTTTAGGATTTATAAAGTTATAAAATTTTAAATCGTTTATTTCAATGTAAATCAAGATTTATTCAAAAAAAAAGATTTTTTTTTATAAATATAAATATATTACAATATTTTCAAATATTTGCATGAATTTAACAAGGACATTTAATCCAGAACAAAAAAATAAATCATCAATATTATCTTAATACGATTAATCATTTTAAAAAATTTTGAATCCTTTTTTTGTTTTTTAAACACCATTAATCGAACAAAAAGAAAAATAACTTTAAACTAAAAAAAAAAGAAGAAAATTATAAAATTAGAACAAGAACAAAACTGAGGATTCACTTTTCGCTTATTTGGAACTTATTTTATTTAGATTTGCATGCATTTTTATAATCGACCAATCTTCTAGTATATCATAATCTTGTAATGAATAAACTATAAAAGGACTACCGTGAAACACAACTGGTGAAGTGCTATTTCGATTAGAATTACTTTGACTAGTTGATTTGGGCGATTTTTTCGATTTTTTAGTCTTTTTAGTCGGTTCATCAGCTGCTTGTTGTTCATGATTCGAGTCAGGTAAAGAATTCGGACTCGTATTGGCGCTTTTCTTGTCGTTGTCATTAAAATTTATATCAATTTCAAGCTTCATATTTTCGACATGTTTTGCGTTTTCGTCGTTTGTTTTAAGATCGAATAAATTGTAATCAAGCAAAAATTGACGACGTTTTTCTTCCGTTTCACGAATTTCAGCCTCCAATCTTGAAACGTATTTGTCATAGATGTTTTGCTTATCATTCTTTTGATTAAAAAATTAATTAAAAATTTTATTTTTGAAAAAATTTAAATCTTACTTCAAGAGACTTTTTGATTGAAATTTCATCATATTGATACGTATGTTCGATGTTTTTGCATTTGTAGTCTTTTAGCAAAGCTTTAAAATTAAAAATTAAGCGCTAATTAAAATATATCCTTGTATACGATTAAAAATGATCTCCGCAAGCCACGCTATAGGGAAAAAGACACCTAGACCCTCAGCATCACTTCTTTAAAAAGGTAACATTTGATATATAAGTGATTAACAACTAGTAACACGCGAAGGACCGATCTTTTTTACATCATTTAGCGGGATTGGGTCTTATAAGTCCGAAATCAGTTTAAAATGACTCCCTTAGGACACGAAAGGATGATTATATGTAACGCCAGGATCAATTGATGATTATAGTGCAGTACTCTTAAAAAACGAAAAGTTGGAAGTAAATTTTATTTGGTCGGGGAGATATATTTTGATTGTTCAATCATTTTAATTTGCTCTAAAATGCTCGATCGAGCCCTTTCGGTTTATTTTCATATGCACTCTTATTGTTAAGCCTTTGATTAAATCTTTTTATCTTTCTTTTAATGAAATCGTATTGTTTCCTAATTGACCTGTTATAACCCCATCGTGTCCAAAGACGAATCTCGATTTCTTGCTCAAAAATAATCTCTGGGTTAAAATTTCGTATCGACAGGTTTAAAAGCTCAAAACGTGTCAAAATGACAAGTCGATGTTAACCTTTAACCGATATGTACTGGAGCTGAGATCTTAACTAAATGGATTGTCCCTAAAAGTATAAAATGCGTTTTTATATTTTACATTAAGGATCTCTTGAATATTGAACCTATTTCCAAACTGCAATTAAAAGAGTGAAACTGATCCGATGATTATACATCAATAGAATTAATATAAATGCAAAATGTTATCCCAAATCCCAACGCCACTTAATCGATAATAGACTCGACTAAAACAAAATTGAATAATTGAAGCTGTGACGAGCTAAGTCATCTTTATGACCCTAAAAAAGGCATTCGAAGCTTCCGGAGACAAACTCGATTTTATAAAACCAGTTTTAGAAGCGTGGTTCAATGCTCTACTTTGATAATTTTCAAGTTTATCAGAAACTTTGAATATAGCGTTATCATAATCAAACTTAATTGATTCAAATGACACGCAATGTTTTCATCATTTAAACCTAAAATTAATTGAGGTCTAAATTTATTTTTGGCTGGTTAAAGATGTTGTATGAACCTAATACAAATAAGATAACATACCAGCTAAATTTATTTTAATTTCCATATTTTGTTTAAGCTTTTGCAACGGCACAGTAAATTCTTCAGCTGTTTCTTCTTCGATTTCTTTTAATTTATGATCGATTAACATTTGCTTTTCACTTATTAGAGCTTCTTTAAGCTTTGTAAAAAGTGATTCAAGTTCTTTCATATCACTTTGAATAGCAGCACGCCTCCTATCGTACTCATCCTCGTCTACTTCTTAAAATATGCAAGTAGTTGAAAAAATTTAAATGAAAATTTTCGTAACAAAAATGTTTTACCTATTGTTTCTTCGCTTTCATCACTATTGACAGATTCACTATCGTCAATGTTGTCTTTCAAATCTGAATTTGCTTGTAAACTCGTCATTATAATCCTTTTAGTTGAAAATTATTTCATCTTTTTTTTTTCATTCAATTTTATCATTTAGACCAGTTTCATTGTCGATCTTCAAAATTCAAGAACAGCTCGAGGTTTCAAATTTTTTGAAAAATTTTTAATTTTAGCTGCAGACTTAAGTTAAAGGTTTTTAATTCTTAAAAAAAAAATAATACTGGTCTCAATTTATAAAATTTATTCTAATTGAAAAAAAACAAAATAGAAACAATAAAAAATCAATACCTAATTGATTTTGAATTCGAATTGCTCAAAGTTAATAAAATTGATTAGTTTTTGTTCAAAATGTTTAGTAAAATTTTATAATGTTTTCTATTCGAAACCATTATTATTTCAAGTTGCTACAAGATTTATTGTTCTTTTTTTTTTGTTCAAAACAAATTTAAAATGCAAAACGAAAGTAAAAAAATTCTCTTTTTTTGAATTTATTTTTTTTTTAATAATTTGACAGAAAATTTGCATTGAGCAATTTTAATTTTGCAGAGTTTTGTTTCGAATAAAGCAACGAAATAGTCTGAATTTAGATTTTTTTTGGCAGTTAATCCTTAATTTTATGTTAAATCGACGTCAAAAATTTCGATTTAACTTTTGAAAATTTAATCTAGGCACTAATGTTCACCCTACGCTGTTTAAATTTAAACCCATAAGATTTTGGAAATTTTTATTTTTGTGTAGAATGTGTCTAAATTTGAAGTCTCTTGATGATATACATTTTCCAAAGATAACTTTATTTCAAATGGATTTTGATCCCTTTTTTTAAAGCCACGTTTAAAGGACGAATTAGGTAAACAATCGCTTAAAAACCGAGATACTGTAATCTCTTGACCAGTACTCTAAGAGCTAAGTCTAAATTTGGGTTTTCTCTATATGACTTAAATCACATCGAAACCATGTTATAACATTTTTTTATTTTATTTTTAGAATAAAGCTAATACGCAGCCTTTACAAATTTAGACTTAGTTCTTAGAGTACTAGTAGTAGTAGTAGTAAATAGAACTGCAGAATAGACGATTAGATCTATTCTAACGCGTTTGACTCGGATGAGTCTTGGCAGCAATTGATATCGATATCGACCATTCCAAATACGTCTATCGATTATTGCCTTGAACGAATTAACTGATTTAGCATTAACCGGTTCTCTTGAAAGATTGTTCCATGCGTTTACGGCTCGATTTGTTAAAAAGTTGTACCGATGTGTACCTTTTTTGTTTATCTCTCTTACCAACCTACGGTCGTGTGGCATTCTCAAAGAGTTCACTCTGTCATTTGCCGAGTTAATGCCGTTAATTAAGCTTACTTCTTCTAATTGGTTTATTAGTTTGAAAGTTTGAATTAGGTCTCCTCTGACTCTTCTATTTTCTAAGCTCAACATGTAAAGTTTTTTCAGTATAACCTCGTATGGTTGATTCTTGACCGATTTAATCAATTTTGTTGCTCTTCGTTGTACGATCTCTATCTTTTTCACATCTTATTTTAAAGAAGGCCACCAAACGCTTACTGCATATTCGAGATGTGGTCTAACTAACGCATTAAATAGTAACTTTAGTGTTTCTGAAGTAAGGAATCTGAACGAGTTTTTGATTTGTCTTAAAGCCCTATACTGGTCAAGAGATTACGGTATGTATCGATATTCGAAATACAAAGAGAAGTTACTCGTGAATACAAGGGAATAATTATTAATTAATCAAATCTTGATTCTGTGTATTACTTTACTTGTAGAAATGTTCCATAACAATGCTTTATGATCTTTTTGTAATTTCTGACACGTAAATTTTAATATTCTTGTAATTAAATGTTATGTTAAGTCACTTTTCGTAACTTAACATTACAATGCGTTTCATACGTAATATTGCATAAACCTATTTAGTGGAATGATAAAATTAAGATTAAGCTCGATAATCCGTAAATCTCGTTTAAATGAATAAATTGGACCCCTGAAAAACATACAGCGAGGTGTAACTTTTACACGAAGAAAAATGCAAAAAATTATTTTCATCACTTGAGGACTAAATGAAGGGCTACAAAATGATACCATATTTAGACCTCTAGTGAAGCTATTTGGGGAAGAAACCTGATTTTTCACTTTTCAGTCTTAAAGCATCCTCATATACCCATCCCCCTCTTGTTGTTGTATAAACCCCAACGAGATTTACATAAACGTATAATGCATTTTTAGCTGGGATGCTCGGTTATAGAGATACAAATCGACAAAGGAAAATAACGTTGTAGACTTTCAAATTATAAGTTTATTCATTAATTAAAGTTTTTATCAAGTTGTTTTCGACTAATATGGTGTAAAAAACATTCCCTTCAAACCGGAAAATGGTTAAAATATTCGAAATTTGACGATTTTTGCGAAAGCATATTCTGGTTGTCCCTATTGATTTTATTTTTTTTTCAGCAATTTCAGATTTTTATGTTTTTAAAGCTTGTTTCTTTTAATGCTTGCTTTTAAGCTTTTTTCTATGTTTTCTTTCATTTCTTTCGTTTTTTAGGCGAGGCATAAATAATTTCTTTGAATTTTTCGTTTATTCATCTCTTCATTTCGATTGTAAGAACTTTCGTTCTGTAAAAGCGTCTAGTATTTTGGATAGTGCAGTGCATTGTACTGCTTTTGAATTTTATTGCCCATTAAATTTGATAGAAAATGGTTCCAATTAATTATGTAACTTCAGCAAATTGACTTAAATTAAAAAAGGATGAGGCTTAATTCCAATAATCTTTACAAAATCAAAATCTTTTAGAATCAAAAAAAATGTATTTTAACACACGCCATTTGTGTGTCAAAGGTGATATTTTTATAGGCAATTAAAAAATTATAAAAACACATAGTAAGCCAAAAAAAAGTGTATGAATTAGAATGATCATTGAGTCCATGTAAAATGTTTTAATGCTACTGTTTCTGTCAATTTTAAATTAGCAGTCTAAGTGACAGGCCTGTCGGATTGGCATTATTAATGCATTAAATAATGCATTGTTTTGTATTTTCAACAATGCCTATCAATGCATTAATTTAACCCAAACAATTAAGAAACAATGCATTGTTTATTTTTAAAGGGTAATGATAATTCAAAATAAGCATTGATTTTTAATTATTTTAAGACTCGCTCATGGTCTAAAAAATGAAGCAAAAAATAAGAACCATCCAGCATAAAATGTAACAAAATTTAAATTCTTTGTCTTCCTACCCTTTAGAGAAAAGATTTAAAAAAAAAGGGTTTTTCTTCTCACCATACAGTCAGATTTAATGCTTTAGTAATGCTAAAACAATGCTAAATAATGCATTGTTTTTAAATTTCTTAATTAATGATATTGCCAATTAATGCTGAGAATTCTAATTAATGCTAAAACAATGCATTAAAATTAGAAATTAATTCAACAGGCCTGCTAAGTGTGTTTTTATTTTGGGGTATGTTCGACTTCAAATACGTGACCTTTTTAAAATTATCGCCTGTTCTAGTTGACTAATGGTTGAATTTTTGAAAAGCAAATTCGTCATCAAGAATTAAATTAAAATTTGGCAAGTGACTCTGAATTTTAAAACGTCACAAACAAATTTGATGATATTTTAAATTGAAGATTGCAATTATTTATTTTTATGACAAGGACGATGCGAATCTTAAAATTAATTAATATCATATAAAACGTCAAAAACATTTATTCGATTTGAATTAATTTCTTGAAATCACTTTCTACTTTTAAAAAACTTGATTTTAATTAAAGTATTAATTTATTTTTTTTGGGGCTCTCTTTTAAAAACAAATTGATTTAGTATTAATTTGATCTGATGAAATTGTAAGAGAAACGTAGCATTAAAGGAAACATACCGTGGTCAAACCAGGGTCTTTAAAAGTACCATTAACATTAATATTCGAAAGGTATCTCCATTCAGTCAACACTGGGTTGGAATTTTATACAATCGACATTTAAAACCAAAATTTCTAATGTGCTTAAATAAAATTTCAAATTACAAATGTGGAATTCTTTGAAAAATTGATCATTGTTTAGCTAAGTTTTCAAAGACTTTCAATTAATTACGAAATTTTTCGACGAACACAATAACTTACGGAGCATTAAAGACTAAGGCATCAAGCAACTTTAGAAAGAAACTTATTCATTTTTCAGTTATATAATCACCAGAGACGACACAAAATTGCGCCTTTTTTGGCCAAAATTTTCTAAAAAATTGCATAAGAATTGCGAAAAATTGTGGTTAATTAATGCAAAAATTATCTTGTAAGGTTCCGGCATTTCAAAACTTTCACGATATCAAAACTTTTCAATTTCGATATCAGATTCGGAATCTGCGTCCCAAAAAACGTGTATTTTTTGGGTTTTTTAAACATTACAAAAATAATGAAAATACATGAAGAAATGTGAAGCTTCAAAACCTAGAAAGTTCGTGAATCTTCCTGAACCGTGAAAAAAGTTCAGTAAACAGGTTTTCGATTGAAGGAAAGAGGAGAATTAGGTATGAACTTTCAACGCTGAGAAAAATTAGCTTCATTAGAAATTTAAAAAAATTGTAAATAATTCTCATTATCAGTTTAACTTTCGATAATTGTGATTTCAAAGGGTTTTCTTAAAAATCTTAATTTCAATAAATTATTTAGTGACTTTTACAAATTAAAAAAATTGAGATTTTCTACTTTAATTTTAAAAATCAAATTTGATATTTTCACTTTACAGTGATTCTTTGGCGATGTGACAGGCGTAAAATCTATCAAGGCCTTGGGTTTAATACTATAAAAGGTGATGATCCAAATAGAAAAAAAATTACCGTGGAACTTAAGAATTCAGATTTTTAATACCAACAAATAGTAATCCCTTGGTAACAGGTCATTTACTCTCGGATAGATTCTTCCTTCTAGTAAATGAGTGTAAAAAGGCATTTAAAAATAAAAAAAAAGAGCTCGTTCCAAAACTGTTTGTGTAATCTTTTATCCTAAAATAAACCAAATCATTGAAAATTCGAATTGCATGAAAGTTCACATTCATACTATTCGCAAAGATAAATGATACTTTTGAAGTTAGATATGTTAGGAATAGAATTCTTTTAAACAAACAATGTTACGTTGTTTGTTTTGATTTTTTTTGAAACCTTGAGTTTTTTTTCCCTTTAGATTGCAACGATTCCGCGGTAATTTAGTAGACACTTTCGAAATGAAAGTCGAGTTCCGATTTATCACTAACATTCCTAACAAGTCGAAATTAGGGGTCTAGTCGGTTTGGTGAACAACTGTTCACATAATATGTGAACAAATCTTGTTCTCAGGTTTGGTGAACAACTTGTTCACTTAATTTTCGAATTGTTCACTTAAAGGTCAATTTTTTCACGTAAAGATCCAATTGTTCACCTAACGATTCAATTGTTCACTTAAGCTATAATTGTTCACATAATTGACAATTTTTTTTTAAATTTTTCAAAAAAATATGTAAACTCGGTATGCAAAAAAAGATATAGAAATTGAACCTTATTTGAATGGTAAAAACAATAATTTAAATTGTGTTGGAATTTTTTTGAAAGACAAAAGGGCTTAAAAATGCATGTATCTAGAAGTCATAAAGATTAATTATATTTTTTTATTTTATATTTTATCATTCATGTAAACACGTTTAAATTAATCTTCGAAGACCGTTAACCCCTTACCCTTTTACTGGTTAGTGTATAGTACCGCATTTCCTTGCTTAGAAGCGACTAAAAATTGTCACTTTGAGACCAAAAATCATGCTAAAGGCGATTGAATATTAATTTCTCTTGTGTTGCTTTGAGTAGAGTTAAGTCAGGCCTATCAAAGGATAGTGAAACTAAAACTAACACGATGCCCGTTCGTCCAAAAAAGGGGGGTTTAGGGGGGCACTTATTCGCAAGGAAATACGGTATATATTTAAAAGGACACATTTTTTCATAATTTTACACATGAAAATTGTTCACATAATTTTAAGTTTGTTCACCTAAATCTAGTCTTGTTCACATATTTTCTAAATTGTTCACCTATACGTGAACAAAAAATTAAGTGAACAAGTTGTTCACCAAACCTTAGAACAAGATTTGTTCACATATTATGTGAACAGTTGTTCACCAAACCGACTAGGCCCGAAATTAGTAATGTTACATATTTGCTTTTTAAGAAAAAAACGACCAGGCGAATTGTTGAATAGTTGAATATTCGAATTGCACAAAACTTTTTATAGCCTCCAAATTGGATGTTTTCGTCAGAAACATTTATAATATAATGCTACAAGTTTCCCAATCTGAAATTCACATGACCAAACAAGATCTTTACAACGTGGTCAGACAATTTCCGATCCAGATGAGATTAGAAAACATCAACTAAGTTTTGTTGGACACTGCCTTAGAAAGTCAGAAGACGAACCAGTGTTCTTTCTATATCAATCTAGAGTCATAGACGCAAACAGGCTAGGGTGAAGACCAATGTCTTTTTTGAGAAAAGAACCGTTGGAGAGACATAGCAGTCATGACTGATGATGATGATGAATCACGCAAATAATTGATTAAATATAAAATACCATCACTGTTCGTTTTTTTTTCACACATTCGATTTCTAAGAGTTTTTGATTATAGAAAATGATTATTTTAAATAATAAGCATTTAAATGTATTGAAGGACATGTTTTCCTCGGTCAAAATTTGGTGTAAATAAATCCAGTGAGTCTCCAGCCATATGAAAGCCCATCCAAATTAAATCATTATGTACTTAATTTTAAATATTCCGTAATTTATTCCGAATTTTAGAGCTAAGATTCCGTAATTTTCGAATATGGTTTTATGGCAACCAAATTAAACAGATTTTAACACACAAGGAAATTACTAAAGAGCTAAGGCTTCGGTGATACCAACCGAGCTACCATCTCCATCAAACACATCAGTCTGTAATACAGAAACGCCCCGTAATCGTCTTAATAATAGTCAATATTGTGTATTTTAGGAATAGCCAAAAATAAGAGACGACATTTTACCGAAAGAACTCCTCGAGTGGTGAGTAATTCGAATGATGTAACTTTTTCGGTCTCAAAAGTATATTTTATTTTTATAAATAAAGATAGAGCGTTTCGATTACATGATAAGTACTTGATTTCAGCTTTCTTTTACTAGTATTTGGTTCAGTTAAGTTTAAAATTATTTTGATTTTCAATTTACTGTATCATGTTTATCAATCAGTCTTAAAAACACTTTTTTGGCTGTTGAGTAAAAAAGTTACAAAAAACATGATATCGTTCCCCATAGAATTGAATAAGAGGGTTTTATTTAAATTTTTTTGTTTTAGCTCAATATCAATTTTTGATAATCTCTAGAAAATTATGGAATCAACTGAGTAAAGTTGTCAGCAAAGGTTTATAAACGAAGTGATAAAGAAAAATAATAAAATTTTAATTACTTGTGATCTCTCCATCGACTTGAGCAATTACTTAGATTAAAGTAGTTCATAAAACGCAATTAAAATAAAAAAAAAACGCTATAAAAGAGTAGATAAAACAATAACTTTAAACTTTTTGACATTTTATGACTTTTAAAATGTCAACTGACCAAAAAGACTGTTGAGATAAGATAAAAATGTAATTAGTCAAAAAATGAATTGTAAATTTGATTTTTTAAGTGTGTGTTCTCTGTAAGAAGTTTAACAAATTGATCTCAATGGGTCAAATATTCGAAAAAATTTTGTAAACATTTTGTTTGCGTAAGTATCAAATCACTTCAAAAAAAAAAATATCTTGTTGTTATTCAAGCCGATAATTTAAGTCAATTAGTAAATGTTTGTCATTAAGATTACTTAACACACATACTATACCACTTGTAAAAAAAAAATAAAGTTGATAATCGAATTTTTTATCTCAAACGAAAACACCTTTACAAAAAAAAGAGACCGATTCTATAAGAAGATTTATAACTCATGTAAAACCAAATAAAAACACGATTTTTTTTCTTTCATATGTTAAATAATAACTTTATGACCATGAATAATCCATTTGTTTTTAATTTAAAAAAAAAAATTAATAATAAAAAAGTCTCACGTTTAATTGAATCTCGTTCTTCGGATTTCTTAAGTCTTAAATTCAGGACATTCGAATCAGATTTCTATTCAAATATCTTTCTTAATATGTGAGTGTGTGTGTGTCTCTTAACATCCCGTATTCATGATCTAGTATATTTAAACTAAGTCCATAAAAAAAATAATATCCGAATCTTTAAACGTGATAGATCGAGCTTTATAACGTTCATTTTGTGTTTCTCAAAAAAACCTTATCAATTTTTTTTGTTTAAAGCCTCAAAAGTTGATCTCGTTTGATTTTAAAACAAATATTTTTTAATAATAAATTGTACGAAAACTTTTAACTTAATAATTTCTTAAATATTTTCGCTATATTTTTTTTGTTGTAGCTGCTCTCTATTTGTTTTCATTCGAGTTTAGTAGCTCTTTCGGCTAAGATAAAATTCCCTTTTTTTTTGTTTAATTGCGTTCATTTGTACGAGTTTTTTTGTTCCGAAGTCATACGAAATTCCAACGTTTATCAAGTCGAACTTTAAATTAGTATGCTAGTCATAATAGGATTTTAAGCTAAAAAGTTTAGTCTCGATGTTTACATAAAAACGAGGACATTTAAAATTTAAATTATTTTTAAGTTATCTCAAAGTCAGCAGTGGGTCGTAATAACGTTTTTGATCAAAGAGGAAAATGACTACCTCTAAATACGGAACTCGACTACAGAATTATGAAACCAAGTTCATAATGATTTAATTTGAATGGGTCGGAAATCCAGTTATTTTCTCAAGTTGTCTTGTGTCTTAGTTTTTTATGCCCGTCTAAAAAAATCGGCTTTTACTTTGTTCCGTATAGAGTATTCCGTAAGCATTAATTTTTTTTTCATTGATCGGATACATGAGATAGTTGTTGTAAACAAAGCTTCCAAGATTTCATAAAAAAAATCAAGCCTTTTTTTAAAGCTTTATCAACAAGTAGAAGGGATCGAAATGGTCTAAGGAGTCCTTTTATAAGTATTCAATAAAGAAAAACTTTTGAAATAACAGTCGCATCAAACTAACTAAACCTTTCGTCTAGTCTTAAATAGTACCGTTTTAGGGGTATGATTAACAGTGTTTTTAGGCTCTAAAAAAAGGCCTTCGGGACTCGTTTATCTCAAGAAGAGTATGAACTTACAATTTTCGAAAAAAAAAAACGAGATTTTTTTAAGAGCATGTTTCTCACGATATTACATAAACTAACATTAATTTCTCATGTTTTTAATATAGGGACAATAAATAGGTTACCTTCAAAAAAAATTTTTGTTTAATTTAATCAAACAATAAAAAAAAAGTATTTAATTAAGTTATTAATTAATGTCAAGTTTGTTATTTATTTTTTTCAAACATAATTTTTAACGGCATTGTGAAGTTTAGTACAAAAAAACAGAACAATTTTGAAAAATTGAAATAATTTTTTATCTGTTGGTCTTATGACGGATCTGTATATGTAACAAAGTGTAACAAACTTTGTTACACCATTGGGCAACCTCTGCTAAATTTATGCAAAGTCTCTGCAAAATGCACACTATTAAAAAGTATTGAAACTAAATGCGCAATTAGACTGCAGAGTTTTTGCAGAGTTTACTCAGTGGTGTAACAAAGTTTGTTACACTTTGTTACATGTACAGATCCGTCATAAGACCAACAGATAAAAAATTATTTCAATTTTCCAAAATTGTTCTGTTCTTTTGTACTAAACTTCACAATGCCTTTTTAACTGACCAAACAACAACAACAAAACAATAAAAAAAAAACGAATTTTTTAAGACAAATTTTTGTCCATTAATCTAGCGTTTTATAACTACAACAACAACAAAAAAAGATTTAAACTTTTCTCCATCTCTCTCTTACTCTCACACACAAAACGATAATCTTTTACAATATGGATGCGGGTCTTTAAAAAAAAAATAAAATTATTTCTCATATACCCGATTTTTCAATGACTAATAAACAATCTTTGTTTTAACGTACTAAAACGTTATTTCCTTGTTTTTTTTTGTATTAAGATATAATAAAAAAAATCCATGAATTATTTTCGTTTGTTCACCTTCATTTTTTAAATACATAACACAATGAACGATATATTACTAAATAGCCAAGAACAACAACAACGAGTAAATGACTCGTTGTCCAATTCGAATTTGATAAGTCCTAATACACGTCAAATGACATCGGATGACGATGATTCCGGTTGTCCCATTGAAGAATACTCATGGGTACCACCGGGTCTAAAACCCGATCAAGTACATCAATATTTTTCATCAATACCCGAAGAAAAAATACCATACGTAAATTCGTTTGGTGAAAAGTATCGCATAAAACAACTTTTATATCAACTACCACCACATGATAATGAAGCACGATACTGTAATCCATTGACACAAGAAGAAGCCGAACAACTTAAATTGTTCAGTTCACAACGTAAACGAGAATCTCTCGGTAGAGCGGTTGCTCGTCAAATACCGTTGACACACGCCGGTAAATTGGAATGTAAAAGTTGTGAAAAATCAATAGACAACGGTTCGATAGGGATTTTTGCCGCGCGTGCTGGTAGCGAAGCCTGTTGGCATCCGGGTTGTTTTACATGCTCTTGTTGCAATGAACTTTTAGTCGATTTAATCTATTTTTATAATGCGCCTGATGATAAAGTTTATTGTGGA
This sequence comes from Brachionus rubens, assembly GCA_022207745.1. Taxonomy (NCBI): domain Eukaryota; kingdom Metazoa; phylum Rotifera; class Eurotatoria; order Ploima; family Brachionidae; genus Brachionus; species Brachionus rubens. The sequence continues at coordinate 3,240,376 of JAJVHD010000011.1, read as the reverse complement.
AGACACCACGCCGAATTGTATAAACCTAGATGCCCTGCGTGTGATGAAATTATATTTTCAGACGAGTGTACCGAAGCTGAGGGTCGTTCCTGGCACATGACACACTTTGCTTGTTTCGATTGTAACGAACTACTCGGCGGACAGCGATACTTTATGAAATCGTCTAAACCGTATTGTTGTAAATGTTTTGAAAAAATTCATGTCGAATTTTGTACAACGTGTGGCAAAGCAATCGGTGTCGATCAAGGTCAAATAAGTTACGAGGATCAACACTGGCACGCTACCGATGAGTGTTTCAAATGTTACACTTGCTCTAAATCACTACGTGGTGGACTTATGTTCATACCAAGACACGGTGTAATCTATTGCTCAAACAATTGTTTAAAAAACAAAAATATGAAGTTCATTATTGAACAAAGTAAAAATTTAGAAAATTCACGTCAATCACCGAATCAATTTTTAACATCGCCAATTGACGGCTTAAACGAAAAATTAGACAATTTAGAATTACTTAATCAATCGAGATCGCGTCGACCTTTTAACGTTGGAATTTATGACGATTTTGGTTCAACTCGAAATTTAGACCCAAATTTAGATCCCAATTTGATGCGTCAAAAAAATTTAATTTTAAAACAAAAACTAACAGAACAAGTTAACAATAGTTTTGATGATTTAGAATCAGTCGAGATTATAAGTCTTAGTCAACACAATATTGTTAAATCTCGTTATACATCACAGCCTCAATCGATTTTGAGTAAGAAACAACCGGTATCGATACTTAAAAGAAATGACGAGTCGGCTGATAAGATGTATCCAATTAGCCGACCGTATAACGCTAGTTTGCCTAGAAATTTGAATCAACGGAACCAATTTAACCGAACTTTTGATCCGTACACGAATGAACCGTTGAATGTTACACTCAATCAAACAACGACACGGAAACGCGTTCAATTTGCGAATACTCCTCAAATGCAAAGTGCGTCTTCTGAAGGTGATTTATCAGGCGCTGGTCTATCCCGAAATCATAAGTCTCATCGACATAAAGTCGACCCTAAACAAAATCATATTCATCGGTCTAATCGACAAGGCTCACATCGTCGATCTTCAAGTACTAGTAATTTTAATTCATCGACAGTGTCTTGTCGATCTCATAATCCGAATTTGGGTCGGTCAAATTACGGTCGTTCATCGTTCAGACAGTACTCGAATCGAAGTCTGAACGGAGTCGAGTCGGGTCATCAGAACTACTCCGACTCGGATTATTGTGATCCAGAGCAATGTACATGCGATTATGAGGATAACCAATGTAGTACGTGTAGTTCGAATACGACAACGTCAACAACATCGACTGATTCCGATTCGGACATGGACGATTTTGGTTGTGAAACAATAGAAAAATATTACAAATTTTATAATGCTAACTTTAACAAACAACAATTCGATCAGCGTAGTATGATAAGTAATAAAAGTGTACCGATAAATCAGGGTTCAATGAATCGAAGGTACAATTCAGGTGTTAAAATAAGTTATGTTGATACACTGCCATTGGCTAGAACAAATCCGGCGCCATCGAAATCAAAAGATGGTAAAGAAAAAAAGTCATTGTTGAAATTGGGCTCGAAAAAGTCCAAATTCAAAAAGGACAATTGTGTTATCTCATAAGAATATAAAAAAAATAAGTCTTAAAAAATTTATTTATTTTTTAACCTGTTGATTTTTTAAAAATAAAAAAAAATTAGAATAATTTTTACGCTGCCCGTTGTTTGTTAAAATTTAGCAAATTTTCATAAACTTTTTTTTTTTTGAATGTAAAAAAAATTTTTTATCTTTTTTTTTTTAAATTGATTTTTATTCATTTAATTTTGAAATTAAAAAAAAAATAATTTTTATTTGTTTTGTAAAAGTAGTCATCATATTCATTCAAGAGAAAAAAAAAATTCTTTTTTTTTTTTTTGGTTGTTGTTTCTGACGGAGGTCATGAATTAGTGAAAATGAAGTTTTTTTTTAGAGCTGACATATTTATTATCATTTGGATTTTCTATTACACACACTTCTACTTTTTGGTCATTTTGTAATTTGAACAAAATTTTTTTTAGACTCAAAAATTTCTTTCTTTCTCTCTTTTTTTTATTGGTAGGATATTTTGTTAATAAATTTGTAAAAAATAAAAAAACTAATATTTCTTTCACTCTCTCTCTCTCTCTCTTTTTTTGTTGACTTGAGACACTTGAAATAAATTAAAAGCACAAATTATTGAATTTCTTTTTTATTTTTATGTAAAATTTTGAGTAAATTTTTCGAATAACCTCAATAAAAATTTTCGTAATTTTCCAATTTTATAATTGAAACATTCGTCATTTTTGATCCGTCTCTTCCACTTTATCCCCTTTTTTTTTCCAATGTTGTATTCTTTGCGCAGTCGTAATCATAGCGTCACTATTTTTTGTATCTGATCTTCGCTGCGTTGTAAAACTTGTTGGTTTTTAGCTTGATTTCCAGGGACTTCGACATCAAATTTTAATGTAATTGAACTAATTATACTGTTTTCTTTCCTAAAATCAATTTTTTTTGTTGGATCTTTTATTAAACATGCTTTAAAAACATTTTCCCGCTAAAAATGCTGAGATACTTGAAAGGGAAAAAATCGTTTGAAGCATAAAAAAAACTTTTATAGAAAAAAGAAATTACTTTTAAAGCATAAAGGAGATTTTTTTAAAAAACTCAAAAATTTTACAATATATCAATTGGGAATTTAATCAGAAAATTAAAACGTGACCTCTTCTAGGTACACAATCGTTTTCATAACCTACTCATTAGGCTTTTTCACTTTAGAATAATTCGCCAATCTTGCTTTCCAAGGTAAAATGTAAATTTCATTTATATTTGGATGAATATTGGAAAGCTTTTGGGTTCAATGGATGAGTAAAAGCTCCCTTTACAGCTTTCCGGAAGAAAAAAAAATAGGCCAACATTTTCAACTTGTATTTTTTTGAAAAAGTTTTTTTTTATTCTTTAAAAAATAAAAGTTTATTCTATACTCGATTTTTTTTATGCTATAAACGAAATTTTTATGCGTCAAAAGATACCCTCCATTTGAAAGCTACACCAAAAAAAACGAAATTTTATGTAGTATTCCCTTGGTGATCTGTTAATCAAGTGATATAAGACGAGTCATGTATAACGAGAGATCTTTGATTATGTTCTAAGGATCATTTCAAAATTTCTGAATTCTGAATAGACTGAAAAAAACAGATTATTTTGCTACAAATATCTCTGAGCCGAAGGCTGATTGTATAGATTATTTGCTTACCGTAATTCCGTGTTTAAGGACGCGTGCATTAATACCCAAAGTCATATGTGAAGTGCATGCACAGACATTAACCTCTTCCATGTTAAAAAAATACTATTTTAGGTTCGACGCACTATATGTGCAACTTTGGGTATTAACGTGTGATACTAATTGAAAAATCAATCATAAACGTTGAGTTAATATTCAAAAATCCTGGTTTAGTGCAGCACTTTTGTTTAAAATTTTTGGAAATAAAAAAAAAATATTAAAATATATTATTTTTAAATTTAATTTTAGATGCTGTCATAAAAGACGATTCGGAACAATATTAAAAAAATATAAAAAAAGTATTGAATTAATTATAAGAGCGGCTTTTAAAGGCATAATTTAATTGAAAAATTGACTCGATTTGAAAATTCTAATTAGATATTTTGTTTTTTATCACATTTATCACATATAGTGCGTCGAACCTAAAATAGTATTTTTTTAACATGGAGGAGGTTAATGTCTGTGCATGCACTTCACATATGACTTTGGGTATTAATGCACGCGTCCTTAAACACGGAATTACGGTATTCCAGCCATGTCAAAACTCAAATTCCAAAAAATATGACAAACAAAAAATATTTTTTAGACATACATTTTTAAGTTACTTGAAAACATGAACGTTCATGAACAAACATTAATTAACTTCAAAATATTTATCTTTATTAAAATAACTATGATTTGTAAGTTGAATTATAACTAACCCACCTATCCAACAAGATTCTGTAATAAGAGTAAAATGATTTTAATGGAAGCTCGATGATTTTCTTCGAAATAATGATAAAAGTCAGCTAAGTTTAGATGGCATCTCTAACATACATTCGTTTAATGATTATTTTGTAGGATATATTTAATTCGCATGTATTTTCATTAATTAATCATTAGTTGGTATGATATTCGTATTTGTCACCTGTCTCGTTTTTTTTAATACTAGAAAGCCCGATTTTTTTATACCATTAAAGCCCGGTCGTGTACTTTGGTTTTCTTATCAAGCCAGAAGAAAATAAGCTAATTTGACCCAACTTTTTCTTAAAACACTAAATTGATGTTCTTATTCATACAAAATAAATAACTTTGTTGAGAACTGCCTCGGGTCCTGCTTAAAGAGCCCGATTACAGCCAAAGAAGATTTTAAGTTAAATGGATGATTATATAGGTCGAAAACAGAATTTTAGCCAATTCTATTGTTTTTTCCTGATGGGATTTTTCTTTCTTGTTCTATTAACTTATTTTAGTAAGCTTCTTTATGTTTAAACTTTGGATTGCTGCATTAAAATACTTTTTTTAAACCAAATACGCCATTTTTAACCTAAAAAATACAAAAATATGTAATAAAAAAGTAAGAAATTGTGGAAAAACTTTCAAACGTTATATATTTAGAACTATAAGACCAACTTCAAAAGTAAAGATATTTTTGAAATCAGCTCACCAAGATCTCTAAAATCATACCCTAAAAATGGTATCGGATCTTTACTTTTCATGGTATTCATACAACGTGTCAAAATGACACGACCGGGCCTTTATGTATAATTTTTTTTTACAAAGAGAAGATCAAGTTATAACTCATATCAAAGTAAAAATTTTGATTCCTTACTTAAAAATACACATGGGAATCAGGTTTCATACCGATAGCTCTTATAGTTTTATTTTTATTAAGGTTTGAAAGGGCAAAACGTGTCAAAATTACACGCCGGGCTTTCTAGTGTTAAGAACGAAAGGGGAGATAAAACCGAGCGTAGACTGTATATACAACTTTTGTAATTCAATATGTCAATTCCTTAATTTTTTCAACAATTTTTAGTTCTTCGCATCTAGTCTGTGGAATGTTTCGAAGCTTTTGTATTGCTTACCTTGAAGTGCAGTTGTTTTATGAAAAGAAGTAAATTTTAATTTTAAAATTTTAAGGAAACCACGCTGTCAGTCTTTACAAAAACTGAGCACATTGACACGTTAAGGTAGAGTCACCTTAATTCAAACTTAGCTAATGCGAACCTTTTTTGCATCGGAAATACGCTATACTAAATACTGAGCATGGTTAAAAGATCATTGAAAAAACAAGACCCCTCGTTTGGTTCAAATACATTCACCCTGTTGTGTATGCATCGCTAGAAATCGGCTGGGATTTCTTGAGGCAATATAGGCTGATAAAAAGAATATTTTAGCAAAAAAGTACATCAGATCCTTAAAAGAGCATCCAAAAATATGTATTTTTATCAGAAACAAGAGGGGTGAAGAGGGTTTTTTTTATTTCATAAAGACTTAGATTTAATTGTAGACATAAAAAAAGCAGTTCGAAGGGTGTTCGGGTTAAACCTAAACCCCCACTGTGTCCATGTTAATGAACAAAAAGAGTTTTTTTTTTATTTTCAAAGAATCTAGTTAGATCTCGTTGATAATGTGAAAAAATCCGAACGAGGAAAAATTTAGACGATTTTTCTCAGCAAGAAGATTTTTTGGTCAAAATGAAAATTTCTTAATTTTTGTAGTCTTAAGGGTTTGATTGTCTTCAAAGCATTTTGTTTAAATTTTGTCGGGTCCTTCTAAGAATTTATGCTCTTTATGAATCGAGGATCAAAGAGAAAAAATAGACCATGAAGCCGAAATACTTATTTGGTCGATCTGATATCAAGCTTTATAGCTATTGTTAGAAAGATAGAGCATTTATCACCCGATCGGACATATTTATCAGACTTGCTTGTGGCTAAAAAATAGAGTTTCCGAAAAGCAAAATTAAGCGCCCTGTTAACCAAAATTAAACAAAATTAAACAAATCAATAAAAAAATCAATTTTATTAGATTGAAAAATATTCAAGACAATTTTTTGTTACACTGGACTGTACATGTCAAATTTTGAATCTTTCATTTTCAACTGTTTAAAGTAAAAAATAATAATTCTAATTTATTATTAATTTTGTTACTCCAACTTAACTAATTCAATCGAAATGACCACAATAATCAATTAAATAAAATATCAACAACAAAATGGATGATCTGAAAGAACTCTTTACCAAATTTCAGTCCAACAGACTCAAGCACAAAAAAATTTATGAGTTTACCTTAGAAAAGGTAAAGAAATTTAAAACTTTAAATTATTTTTTCTTTGGTTTTAATTTTGTTTAAGTATGAACAAGTCGATGACACTGAAGAATGTGATTTTGACGAGGACTTTGAAGATGAACATGGTAATTTAGACGAAAATTTTGGTACTTCTGACGAAGAAGAAGAAGAAAACGATGATAAAAATGACCACCAATTAGAAAAAAGATACAGTATGCTTTTCAACTAAAACTAAGCAGACCATATTGATTTTGATTAACATTTTTTTTAGTTAGTAATTATTGCAGTGTTATCAAAGAACAAATAACATCAACCCCTTTGTTATCCGAAGTTCTACCTCCTAGACCAACGCTTCTATCTGGAATATCACCATTTGTGTCAAATCGTAAACAAGAAAAAATAAGACCACGACCTAACAACATTTTGACAACAGTTCTTGAAAAAAATCATCTCAATAAAATATCGAGTTTGGCTACGCCTCGAATAGATGATAAGAATAAATCGGTTATTTTATGTCAGCCAAGAGATAAAGAGAACTTGGATCCTATTGAGGAAAATGATGATGGACCAGTGCCGCAAAAACTTGATTTCGATTTTGATGTTAGTGATGAAGAAGAGAACGATAAAGTTCCTGAGATGGGAAAAATAATTCCGGACAAATTACCTAATTTTTTTCAATCAACACCGAATCCATTCGGCGGAGGTTCTCAAGCTAGAAATAATCTTAACTTGGATATCTCTAATTTATCGATGCCAAGTCCGAATGACAAATATAAAGACATTTGTGCCAAGTTTTCGACTCAACCAAGTCAAGAACCCCAAGTTATTAAAGATACTCAAGAAATCGAAAAATTACAAGTTTCGATTGCGAGTCCGAACGATAAGTTTCGGATGATTTGTGAAAATTTTGTGATAAAAAACACACAACCAAGTCAAGAAAAGAAACGAGATAAATCTCCAACAATACCTATAATAAATAAAATTAGAATTAGTTCGAGTCAGCCAAATCCCAGTTCTAAAGCATCTGAACTTGTCGAAAAAATGTGCCGACAATTTTCTGGTTCAAGTAAAAATATTGAAAAAATTTCAATTGTCGAACCGGTTGAGCAGCTTGAAAAGTCATTGACTAAACTCTCGGAGGCGAATAATATTAGCAAGTCGGTCACTGAACAACTCGAGGAGTCTGAAGACGATGACGATGAAAACGATCTGTTACCTGTATTGGCCAAAAAATTTGTAAATAATAAAAAACCGATCAATTTTACACAATCAACGCCGAATCCATCTGCTGTGAATAAAATTCCTTACGAAAATTTGGATATTTCAAATCTTACAATATGTGAAAATGGACAAAAAATGGATGTCTCGGATTCTGTAAATATGACCGGAAATAGAACTCCTTTGACAGCTCAAAAAAGCAAGTCTAGAGATAAGAGTGCCAAAAATCAAGATAAAAAACTTTTTGAAATATTTAATCAAAGTAAAAGCTCTAAAAAGTTGTCTCAAACGAATGAAATTGAGATAATTGACACTGTTGAGACTGTAAATCAAGAAAATCTTCCAAAAGAAAATGAAAAAATAGACGAGTCTAAAGAGAAGGAAAATGAGTTCAAAAAACCATTGGATAAAAAAAACGAAAAAAAGGGAGAAAAACGTTTCTATTTGAATTTATCAAATGTGACACTTGATTCGAGTCGACCTGATTTTAAAAAAATATGCTTGGACAAGTTTCAACAACAAAATAATTCAAATCAAAATAGTGTAAATATGGATACGTCTAGAAAAAAAATTGTCATGAATCAATCGAATCTTAGTATGAATCCACAAAGGCCTGATTTTCAAAAAATATGTCAAGAAAAATTTCGTAAAATTGATGATTCAAATACAAAAAATACGATTCAAAGTCAAAAAGTATCACAAAATAAACCAAAAGGTGATCCATTTAAAGAAATGTTGAACAAAGCACCAACTAATACAGTCATATCCCGATTTAAGACTTGATCATATTTTAAAAAAAAGAAGTTGTTATAAATTTTAATTGTTTTTTTTTTGGTGACAAAACGGTTTTTAAAGTTGGTTTTAAGAGAAGCAAAGCGAAAGCAGGAGATTGTAAATCAAAAGAAGACTGTCTTTCCGTGCTTAAAAAGGCGTGTATTAAATATTTTAAGGTCTTTATAGCACACGCGTTCTTAAGCATGTAAACACGATGTTATTCTCTTTTTGGAAGAATCGTTTTTATAGATGTAACCAAAGTCCGATTTATTTCTTTGAATAGTCAAAATTGAAATTAAGTTTCATTTTAAAATTTTTTTTTCTACTTTTTTTTTTCAACAATTACAAAAAGAAATTTTTTCTCATTTTTTTTTTAAATAAAAAAATTATTTTTTTTTGTATTCTTGTTCTGTTTTATTGTGCAAATAATTGGAATATTTGTTTTATGTTTTTTCCCAATCTTGAATAAATATTTTGTACTCAATAATTCTAATTTTAGCTCTTGGTCCTCTCAATTATTAATGAATCTGACAGGTAGGTGTTGTTTAGTTACCTAATTGTCTATTTGTTCAAATTTTTGCCTTTTATACTCAAGGTGAATCAGTCTTAATTTCTAGTTTAAATTTGATCTTTTACCGGGGAAAAAGTGAAATTGAAAAATTGTTACATGAAAAATTATATCCCTAAAACGTTGAATGCGTAAATTTTTTGCGGAATTCTTTGAAGAATTTTAGGATTATATTCCGCAATATTGAACTGCCAAAATGTGAACACATCATTTTTTTTCGATACATTAACAGACAGATTTTGGGAAAATTTTTACTTGTGATTATACATGTGTTTTCGTCAACAACCATACAGACCTTAAGTTTATCTTCAAAACTTACCTTTTATTAAATTTTTTAAAACAATAAAGTAGACTTCGAGAAAATAGTTTTTTCATTCCGCATATTCCTCAATTAAATTCAGACTTAAAAAATGTGTGATACTAAAAATCCGAATCTCGCATTTTAGTAGGTCGTATTGCGGAATATAATCCTAAAATAATTGCAGAATTCCAAAAAAATATTCGGTAATACACATTCCGCGTTTTAGAGATAACCTTGAAAAATAACACATAATCGAAACATTGTCAAAATTTGCTTTCAAGAGAGTGAGTTAGCACATTCTTCTTCTTTATTCGGATGTTGTTTTACAACATTCGGCGAAGAGTTAGCTAATAAAAGCTTCAAAAAAACTGAAAAAGGAAAAAAACATAATTAAAAATTTCAGAATTATATTAGAGTCAATTCCTGATTGAATTCGGTATTTAAGAAAAGTATAGCAGTTCTTTAGGAACTCTGAAAAAAAATACACCCGGGCGTGCTTTTACACGAAGTTAGGTATGCGAAAAATCATTTTCATACAATGTAGAAAAAAGGTCTAATGAGTAAATGAAGGGCTACAAAATGATGCGATAATTGGACCCCTCGTGAAGTTATTTTGAGAAGAAAACTTAATGTTCACTTTCGAGCCTTAAAGGACCTTAATATACCTTGCTTTGAAAAAAGACTCGAATCTATTTTGTGTTTTTTGTAATTTTAAGCAAAAAATTCGTAAGCGAAATAACGAGATCCGAGGGTATTCTGTGGTTTTTGAAACCCAACCCTAAAAAAAAATTTTTTTTCAAATGGGGTGAAATTTTAGAATTTCTGACACACGAGGCCATGGGGTTGGTATATTTTCACTGTCAAAACAACATTATGAAAATTTTCTTAAAAAATTAAAAAAACTAAGACGAAAATAAAACTTATATGCTTTTCATTTGCAACTTCAGACATTGAATATTTAAATTTAGATAGGGAAATTGCAAGTTTTAGAGTTAGTAAGGTAATGTCAAATAAATTCAAATAAATGCAAATTCGATTCTTGAAACTTACTAACCTGGTCGTTCACATGTTCCAAAAATGAACGTTCAATTCCTTTCATGAACATTCATGAATGTTCATGAACGTTCGCGTTCATCCGAATTCGCCCGAATGTTCAAAAGTTTTCAGAACCTTTCATATCCTTTCATAAACTTTCATAGCTTTTCGAGACCTTTCATAACTTTTCAGGACCTTTTCATAATTTTTCAGGACCTTTTCATAATTTTTCGGAGATTTTCAAAAATTTTCGTGGACTTTCGGGATCCGAAAATTTATAAAAAATTTTGAAAGGCTCCGAAAAATTATGAAAAGGTCCTGAAATCTTAAATGGAAAAAAGGTATTTTGACAGGGGGAGGGGGTTTTAGCATGTAAAAATTTCTAAAAAGGCCTAGTGTTCAGAATTTTTTTTTCAAGTACCTCATGCATGGGTTACATTAAATTGAAAAACATTTAACTAATGCAAATTTTCAATCAACCCTCAAACTCAGATTTATGTCACTGTCAAAGCATACGGAAAAAAGTTTATTAAAGTGCAAATCAAACAAAATTACGAAAATCCTTGAGGAAAACAATTTGATGTATTTGCTTTTTTTTTTTTTATTATTTTAAGAATCCAATTAGAGCCTAATATATTTTGAAAGCTATGACGTCTAAAAAAAAAATTTAATTCATCAATTTATACTTAGTTATAGTAAGAAGTTATAATCAACAAAAAAAAAGTTATCTTGAACGAACCGACAATGTACTTTGACACATTTTCAAATTTTTTTAAAAATTTCATTTTTACAGTGACGTTATTTATTTTAATTTTTAGCAAGTTTGTTTTTCATCAAATTTTTCAGCACTCAAGCTTATTAGAAAAAATGCAATTATGTTTTGTTAATTTTATCATCAATGATTAAATACTAACAGAAGATTTAAAACGGATATTGAGCTTCAGCTGCCTCAAAACGTCCACACTAGGGCTTCTAGATCGGGTTTTAAACGACTAGAATTTAAAACGTCTCATCTATCTGTATTTGTGATTTTCGGCATTATATATGTAAACCCCTCAAGTCTAAAAAGTGATTTATTTCAAAGAAGTATAAAAACAAACCGCTGCTATAGCTATAGCCGGTAGAAAGAATTTGATCATAATTTTTCTATATAAGTTTTATTTAAAAGATAGAATTGATTAGTAGACTCGTAATCGTTTTTCCACTTTTTTAAAACTAAGAGTCAAGTTTTCTTTCTTTAAAAACTCAGAGCTATAAAAAATTTTAATTGTCTTGAATGTTAAGCATGTAAAATAAAAAGCTCTTGTTAACGTTTGTACTTATATCGATTTTGAGATTGTTTTTCCTAAAGGCATTATGGGTTGAAAACGAGCTAAAAAAATCAAATTTTCTTTCAAACCACTTCTAGTCCTAGATGGAGCTACACCCAAATCAGAAATATGTATTCATTAATTTTAAGGTATTGGGTGGTATGGGTTACACAAAAAATTCAGGTTTTGGGTTCGAGTACGGTATGGGTAACCCAGAAAACAAATCAATGGTAGCTTATCGAAATCAATAGTTCATGAAAATTCACAAGAGGAACACGTGAATAACCACATCTGTATACCTAAATTTTATGGGTCCCCAAAACCTGAATTTTCGGGCCCTGGGTTCAAGGTTCATTCCCACCCAATACCTTAAAATTAATGGGTACATATGTCTGACCAAAATTATTAAACTAGAGAAGACAGACCGCCGCAGTTCGTCTCACGTGGCTATGCTACTGATGAAAGGGGAGGTAGTCCCTAAAAATTTCTGAAATTTTGTCTGTCATGTTTTTTTTCAAACCGGGTTGATTCCTCAAACTTTTTACGGCCATTCCTTCCATAAAGAGGATGGTCATGTCCAGTAGATGTGTCTCGGAATTTTTTCTAAGAGTCTATGCATAGAGGAAACAAGTTACAATATTCACTGGGAGTGTTTTTTTAAAAGCACTACTAAAAGAGACTTTTCTTAGAATTTTCGGCATCATGTAGCATTAGTGATTGAGGCAGCTTTGCCTAAGTAGATGGAAATTATAAAATTGTCTAATGTCTCGTTACTCGCATATAAAGCTTTGCTTTGCGTATTTTTTATACATTTTTTTAAGGTTCATCAAAAAACATTATTGAAGAATAATGAAGATGAAGGTTTTTTTTTTCTAAATACATTGGTGCTATGGTCTTTGTAAAATAATAAATTTTTTGAGCCCCAATCATAAATCTTACTTAGTTTTTCGTGGTTTTTGAAACCTTATTTACCAAAAGACATACATATTAGCTAATTTTACATATTAGCTATTTGTAGAGCAAATTTTACAAGAATGGGTGAGTGTTTTTAAACTAAAAGATTAAATTAAAATATATCGGAAATGTCGATTTTATTAAATTTCCAAGGTAAAATTGTTCAAAAAGGAACTAATTTGTTTAATTACAAACTCTCTTCTATCTCTAGAGAGATTTATGAGAGCAATATGTTAAGACATTTATCTCATTGATCTTATCATAGGGAGGAATAGAATTTAAAGTTATTTAAAATTTTTGATTTTTGGCTTCTTACTTAAATTATTGTAATGTAAATATCAAAATGTCCAAAAGATATTTTTTTTGTATTTTAGTATTTTACATAATGTGGTCTTGTCAGCGTTAGAACCGGAACCGATCAACCAGTCCTAGTCCATACTTTCTAAATATTTCATTTTCAACATTACAATTGAAAATCATTTATTTCATACATATCTTCCCAAACAGCATTAATTAAAACATGTTAACTGCCCTTCTCAAGGTCATAAAAATGTCAGAAATATTTCCCCATCCTAAATTAAATATTTTTTGCCCAAAAAGTACAAAGTCGTCAGTTTTTGAAAAACAAATTCTTTTCAGGTAAAAAAATAAAGATTGCAAAATTCGGACTAAACAAGATTAAACTGAGTAATGCTAGTTTTGATGAAATAAGTGCTGTTGTTGGATAAATAAAAACGTTAATTAGAATAAAATTCGTCATTTAAAACGAATGTAACTTATCACATCCTTCACTGTAAGAATCATTCTCCAATTTTAATTTAAGCCAGCATTTTTAAGAAAATTTGCATGCTTAATCTAACAGCACGTGGGCTTTATAGATTGAAACGATAAAGCGATTTTTCATTAAATTATTTAACAAAATAATTTAGTTAAAATAGATTATACATACGCCCGAAGCTTTTGTTCTATTGTGACTGTTTTTTGTTATTAATAAATAACGGGAAATTAAAATTACAAGGAAAAATTCGAATTACTAATTTAGAAATGTTACATTTATGATTAATTAACCAAATAAATTATTAAATGCTATAAAATACAAGTTAAAAAAAGTCAAAAAAAAAAAATTTAATTAGATAAAGTAATTCAAGTCTTAAATTTCAAAAATAAAATACTGAAAAAAATTATGAAATATTAACGATTGACGTAATTTTTTTTAAAATTTAGAATTTTCTAGTTATCCAAGAATTTTTTTTTTTTTTAATTTCCATAAAAAAAAATTAAATTTTCCGTTTCTGGCACATTTTACGTCTCAATTAGCTTCACTTCGTTACTTCATTAAATTAAATAACATTTCTTTTATTCATATCTTTTATAAATTCGCATTGTAAAATTAATTTTTCTCATATCTCTTTCAAATAAGCATTTTAAAATTGTAAATACATGATTCTGAAGGAAAAAAGGTAATGCTGAATAAAAAAATAAATTTCAAGACAATCCTTAATACATACATTGATTTCAACAATTGATCAATTTAACAACATTTTTAGGCTTCCTTTTTTAGAAACATTTCCTGGAATTATATTTTAAAAATGCTTTTAAATCGTTGAGTTGATAAATCATAGAGATTTTAAGGCGTAGTTCTATCTATTTAGAATTTCAAGCTATTTATCCATTTGTTCCTCTTTTTTGTTACCTTGAATTTGTTCTCCCAATTAAGAAACCAATTCAACTCAACCAACAAACTTAAAGTTCATGGATTATTACTGTTTGTTTGTTGAGTTCCAATTACAGTGGTTTTACAGTAAATTGAAATTGACTGGGGAATTATTTGACCAATTATCAGGGGTTCCAACCAATGAAAAATGACTAATAGAATTAAAAATGAATCGAGTTTTAGTACTCTACCATGTAAAAAATATCAATGAAGAGATCCTAGAAGACTTTAATTCAAAACACCTAAGGTTCGATATTATATTAAGGTATTTAGGGTGTCTTGCGCGGTTACACCTGCAGTGTGATGATGTGTTTCGAGTGTACTCACACAACTCCGATAAATTTGTAGCGATAGCTTATGGCTTTTTATTTAGGCATCAAAAACTATTCTTAAATTAAATCAAGTCTGAGTCATGACTTAAGAATCTAAATCATATAAGGCTGAAGACAAATTTTCGAAGCACAAGCTCTGACCTTTATAGCCGATAGATGATTATCAGTTTCCATGTCAATTTAATCCACAGCAATGCCATCATCACTCTAAAATTATGAAACAACCAATAGTCTTTTTTCTTAATTTAATTAATCAGGAATAAATTCAACGAGAATGAATATGGGTTACTGCTTAAACACGTATCACCACCTTTCCGATCAACGAAAAGTCGAACATGTTCTGGCGATTGACAAAAAAAATTTTTTATCCCAGAGGATCCCAACTTTTATGGCTTTTGAAGGAGTGTGTCTTGGTTTTTGGAGGAGGAGTGTTACTATCTTAAATGATACAGATTCTGAAAGAGCACAAAATAGTACACACGCAAATGCTTTTTTTAAAAAAAAAAATTTTGTCATTTAGCTCGGCCAAGAAGCAAAAAAAGACGAATTTTTCTAGTTTTTTTACATCTCCTCCCAGATTACCCCTAAACATAGATTTTACTAGGTAAAAGTGTCAAAATATGTTTTTGAGTAAAGGACCTAAAAGACAAAAACAAGATGTTTTCTTTTGTAAATTTCTTTATTTGTTACCTAACTTGATTGGAACATATCCGCTAACCAGATCCTTTCCATTTTGCGATGAGTGAAGTCCGCTTAAGTGGACTTGAGTATCGAGCCTAAATATTTAAAATTCTCACTCAGTTTAGATAAATATTAAAAAATGCATTTTCGTGTTTCTCTAGGTCAAATTGACTAAAAATGGACTAAAAGACCCGTTCACCCTTTTAAATTTAATATTCTAAACTGAGGAAGACAAGGCTTTTTCTGTATTGCTGATCAATTTTTTGTCTCAATTTTATTTTAGTTCTTCTTTTTAATTAATTTAGCTTGTAAAGGATTTGTTACAATTTTCCAAATAATCTCCATTATCCACGCCCTTCTTATAAGACATCTAAAAATATTATGAATTTTCGAATAATTGGATAAGCGGATATTAGTTTTTTTTTATGTTTCCCTTATCCGAATTATATTCAGTTCATCAATTGATTTGAATGAAAAAAAATTATCGATATTTTTCAGTTCATGATGAGGACATGGATTCTATTTTTGAATTTTTTTCAAAAATCGTTACTACTTCGTTTTCCAAAAAAAAATTCATTAAATTTTTTAGATTAAAAATGTCATGGTGAACACCTATGCTAAAAATCAATTCAATAATAAACATTGAGACATGTTTAAATTAGCATATTTTATTAATTTTTTCTTACGTGTTAATATTGGTTGCTTAAATCGATTGGCAAAATCAAAAACATCTGGTGTTCTAAAATAATTTGTTTTTAATTTTTAGCTATTTAGATTTAAATTAATGAGCACGATGGCATTTAAAATAATCGAAACTTTGGTACAAATGGAAACAACCAAATACATATCAAAATCATTAAATGACAGTTTTAAACTTGTATTGGCTCCAATCGAATTAGATTCGAATACAAATACGTTTCATGTTTATACATCAACTCGACGATATCGTGCAAATAATTTTAATTTTTCTAATGGACCCAAAATAGAGCATAAAACAGGATATATGTTTGCATTTTGTTTTTTATTTTTAATTTTATTATTGGGTATTGTTGGAAGAATAATTTATAGTAATAATGACACATTAGTTCATTTAAGTTATTTAAAATATCATAGGAATTCTTTAAATCAAACTTCAAGTACGGAAACTTACAATTTTAAAAAAGTAAGCGGTCAGCATGATATTTAAATGGTATTTACAATTTTAAGATTAAATTGCTCAATTAATACCACTACGATTCTTATTTATTTTCTTTTTATAATTTTTGTTAAAATCAATAAAAATTTTATATTTCATTTTTTTCTCACATTCTGACTGGTAAGATTCAAACCCTCTGATGTTGGTTATCAATAAAAGAGAGAAAAAAAACATATTAAAAAGGTATATTAAAAGCTTTTTGCTTGGTTTATACGAAGACTGTAAATATTGCTAGGGTGGGGTAGTATGCAAATTAAATTTTAACCTTAGAATTTCAAATTTTACAACGAGATAATGTTACCGCCTATGCAAATTTTGTTGGAATCTGCACAAATAAATGTATAATTTTGTTAATTTCTGTCTAAACTATTCAATCATTGTCTATCCTATTTAGTAGCAAATTAACAAAAACAAAATTGTTAAATATTGCTTAAATTTGTCAGTATTTTGTAAAGTTTGCCTAAAAAATAGTTTAATAAGAGCCTTTTAGTTTGGGTTAGATGGGTCCCTATGCTCTTATCATTTGAGTCCACTAAATTACTGTAAATTGCAAAGAAATATCCTAATAATTGTCACAAGGAATCGTGGTGACCAAATGCTTATATGAAGAACATCATTGTGAAGTTTCTTTCAAAAAGTTCAGTAAAAAATTTAAAAATTGAATAATTTTTTAAAGGCAATGAAGATGGAGTAAAAAAATATACTAAAAGGTGTAACAAAAAATGTTACACAATTTGCAGTAAAAAAGAATTAAAAACAAAGATTGATCAATCGATTCCAACGAGATAATGTGAGCAAATGATTCGGACGCAGATTCCGAATCTGATATCGAAATTGAAAAGTTTTGATAGCGTGGAAGTTTTGAATTGCCGGAACCTTATATATTTTTATAAAGTTTTTTAAAATTTAAATCTTGGTATTTTTTCGGAATTAAATAAAATGTTTTGACAGAATTTAAATAAATTAAACACAAGTTAAATAATTTAGGCGGTAAACTAACAAACCCTTGTACAATAATTTATTTTTTAAATAAGCAATACATATTTTAAAAAAAATAGATAATTTTTAACAAATTTTGCACAGGGGGCGGGTAACTAAGATCCTTTTACAACTTTTTTTTATAGCTAAATCTTACTCAGTTTTACCTTATTCGAAAGAATATCTAGCCTGCTTTAGCCCGTTTTTATTTGGACCACATTCGGCTTAAGTTTAATGTGGACGTGTCCTCTTTTGGCCGATTTAATTCCACAATACCCTCATTTTAGTTCAAGATTACGATGTTTTACATTCCGCTTCCGAACTTTAGAGACAGACGTCAGTACCTCGAAATCCAGATAGTCACAAGTTGTCCTTAAAGATAGTTTATAATAATTACTATAATAAGAAATGATATTAAGATAAGATAGGGACAAAGTGGCAATGCGTTGATTATTGTCGTTGCTTATTTAAGTTTAAAAAGGTTATTCCAAAACAATCAAAATTAACCCATCAGCTTTTTGCAGCCAAACGTGATTGTGATTTAAACATTTTAATACTCATGATAAGAAAAAGCTATAATCGATTTGAAGATTTGGTCTGAAAGCCGAAAAGCTACTATTGACGCTGAGGCTATGTTCAAACATTAAAAATTCTCTTAGGTCATATTTGGGTAAAAAGCAGTGAAAAAAGGGAATTTATCGGGAAAGTTTTATTGGGTACCAGAGGATTCCCTTAAATACCGATACGGCAAATCTGTGGTTTTAGTCTTTTATTTTTATTTCCCTTTCATCTTAAGAATAAATTCATAAACTCTGAGTGTACTAAAAACTTTCTTATATCATTTATGATTTTATTTGAAATTGGCTATTTTAATATTCCTTAAAAAGGACCTTAATAGAAACGGTTTTAGCAGCCGAAAATCGAATTTCAAAAATGATTTATTATAATTAAAAAAATATAAGGAAATTTAGCGGTAGTAGTAATTTAACTCTTACGGCTATATGAGTTTTGTTTCAAGCCCATAATACTTGGAATTTTGCCTTGAAACTTTCAGTTGAAGTTGCTACGATTACGCCTTGCGGTAAATTACTTCAGTCGATAACAACTCTATTTGTGAGTAAATTAAAACGAACTGCACAGCTCTTTATTAATTCTCTACTTAATCTCGTTAAATTGTAAAACTCGTGTCCAATTCGTGGTAATTTTATTTCTATCTATATTTTTAATCCGGAATATTCTCTAAACCGACAGAAGGGTTCTGAGCCAAATTGGTCTGAACAAGGACATTCCGTGATCTATAAATAACATGCTTATAATGACAACATAAATCAAAAATTAATTGTTAATAATTCAAAAATTTTCACAAAAGCTAATGTTTATTGCTTGAAAAAATATACAAATTTATAATAAAAGATATAAAATTAAACGACTGAAATAACAATTATAAAAATAATTACTAAAATAGACCCAAAAATGGTCGCTATTAAATTTGAAATGTAACATTTTTTGGACATTTCTTTAGCAGTTAAAAAATTTCTCGCTTGTTTAGCATCTCTTGTTCTTATACAGAATAAGAGGCTTGGTATAGCGAGTATTGTAAAGAATATCAAATTTATGATTGTCCATTTTAAATAGTCCGGTATTCGATCGAAATCTTCAGCTGAATGAATTACACTAGGATCGCATGCTTGTTGCCAGTATTGCTGATTATAACTTTCAAACGTGCCAGAGATACTTTCCAAAGGAATATTTTGATTAATAATACCTTGTTTAGCTTGCATAATTTAAATTTGATATTTTAATGAATCTTCGAATGTTTTTTCAAAACATTTAACTTGGATGTCATTCAACCGTAAAATAATTCAATTATAATTTATATAATATTCAAAAATATTCTCTATTTAGTCACAAAACAAATGACACACAGAAAATAGAAAGAGTTGGAACATTTCATAATCATACATTATTCACGCCAAATTTGTATTCAGATCTAGAAATTTATACTCCAAACGACAATTACTAATGAAAAAGACTTGAATTTAAAAAATTGTTTTTATTTATTCAAGGCTAATGTACACTCACTTAAAGGTTAATGCATGTTAAAGAATACAGCCATTGTATGTTCATTGAAAATTCGAGACGAGTCATAGATTTACCGCAGTAAAATTGGAATCAAAGCATCTAATATTAATGAAAATTTTCCTCTCCTTGAAGCCATCAATTCGCAAAGACCAACATCAGGTATGAAAAATAGGAAAATTTTGTATGACCTCTTGTTCATTAATACGCCAAGAAATTTCTCTATTCAAATCCCATGACCATCGACGCTAATCCGATCACACATGTAAAGAACTCTTGGAATCCTAAATTACAATGATACTAAATTCGATGCCTACCGAAAAGCGTTGAAAATTAACCCATGGGGTTTTCGAAAAAAAATGGTGGGGTACTAAATTAATACAAAAAGAAGAAGAGTATCAAAAGGCTTTTCAAAAGTGGACTGACTTTGAGAACCAATAAACCGTTGGCGATTGTCATAATCTATCACATTTTTCACTTGAGTATTCTCGAAGTATTTTTTGTGCTTTCTTGAAGTATTCCTACTGTAATCAACAATATTTTCAAGTAAGGTTCACCAAGTCATAAACCTTAGTATTTATCGCCGCTTTTTCAAAAGGATTCAATTGATCAAAATCTTATCGAAATTTATCCTAAAATTTTCATGCAAAAAATTTGTGACATTCACTATAGAACTTGCTATAAATCGTTTTAAAATATATTAAAATATGCGAAATTAGAGGTATGTAAAGTTCGGTTTTAACGTGCTTTTTCTAAAAATTTTCGGTGAAAACCCGCTTCTAAAACTTTTCATACCCTTCATTCTTAAAAATTAAAACATTTTTTAAAAAATTTATAGTAAGATTTGTAGTTAATATGGAAAAATATATACCCATAAATTTTCAGGTCTCTTTGAACATAGTTGAAAGGTGCTGAAACTTTTCTTGGAAACTAAGGTTTATGACTTGGGGA
The DNA here is from genome assembly GCA_022207745.1 of Brachionus rubens. Classification (NCBI taxonomy): domain Eukaryota; kingdom Metazoa; phylum Rotifera; class Eurotatoria; order Ploima; family Brachionidae; genus Brachionus; species Brachionus rubens. Next base: position 3,219,895 of record JAJVHD010000011.1, on the reverse strand, counting down.
ACCTTATTCTAGAATACATCTATGAGTTCGAGAATACACGCTTAGTCAATTTTTTTTTGAAATTATGTATTCAATCGAGCGATTCGAGCAGACTCCATCGTAAAAACGAATTTGAACAAGTAAAAAACTTCAAATACTTTTAAAGCTTCGTCATCTATACCATTTTTTAAAAGCCTGATCATTTTGACCTGCTGCAATTTTCCTAGTATTATTTTTTGTTTGTTGTCATTAAAATCGTGTGCATTTAAGTCATTTAAAGTCTTAGTTTTTTTTTCAATTTCAATTTTTTTTGCGAATCGAATATTTAAAAGTTTTTATTTTTTAAAATTAACTTGGATATGAGCAGAGACAACAAAAAGCTGCAATTTTTTTTTCAAAAAGTTGCCATTTAGAAGAACAAAAAGTTACCCCACAAAAGAGATAAAAAATCAGAGTTTTCATAATTTTTTAAGAGAGTAACTTTGAAAAGCTCAAAACAAGGATAAAAATCAATCGACGCTAAGAAAAAAGAACAACTTTTCGATTCAAGTTAGAAGATTTCTCAAGTACTGTTTTTATTTCAAAATTTTCAACTTTTGTGAAGAAAAATCTCAGTTCTTAGAAACCTTTAAGAAGGAAGACTTTTGCTCTTCTTAGTTGTTCTAAGATATTCTTAGAAGAACATTTTAGAATAAATTTGAGAATGGATGTTCTTTTTAATTTTTAAAACTTTAGAAATGGATTAAATTGTCGATCTACGATCATTCTGTCCAATAATTAAAAAAAGAATAAATGTAATTTTTAGTACCAAAATTTACATGACTCAAGACGTACTTTAATGGCGAACACTATGGCTATTTAGATATTTTTACATGCTTAAACTTCGGTTTTGTTTTCATTTGTCAATAAAAAACTGAACATGTGAACTTTCTAACTCAACAGTTCAACTCTTTTTTTTTTCAAAACACAGAAATTTTCTAACTGTTTCTGTATTACGGGGCGATGTGTTTGGTTCTAATGGCAGCTCAGTTGGTATCGTCGGTTGATCAATGCGACATGAAAGAGTCAGCTCGAAATCCCTCTCGGGTCAAATTTGTTTCAAAGAAGCAAAGAAACTACCAAAAGCATTAAATGCCATTGGTGTAAAATCGAGTAAAACACCGAAGCCATAGCTCTTAAATAATTTTATTTCACAGGTACAATACTATGTATGTGCCACTAACTGTGCTAACATTATTTAATTAAATAAAGAACTTATAAATTTCAGAAAAAAGTTTTATTAATCAGGTCGAAGATGATTCTAAAATTACATGACGTGAAGTATTCAGAGCGCTTATCAAGCTTATGGTTAACTGATATTAGTCGAAACAACGTGAAGCGACTGTTACAGCTCATTAGAGTTATGATTGCATATGTTCCAAGTTGCTACCGCTAACTTCTGTTATTACTTAATCCGTAAAAAGATAAAAGTTTCATCATGACCGTTAGAAATTTAAAAAAAATTATTTTTAATTTTGGAGCCAAAATTACATTTTTTCTTATTTTAATTTTTGGACCGAATAATCGACAATTTAATCGATTGCTAAAGTTTTAAAATTCAAAAAGAATATTGTCCATTCTCAAATGTTCTTCTTCTGAGAATACCCTAGAACAGCTACAGTCATGGCCATTCACAGGTTCCCTTCCTGAACCTTCACATTCATAATTTTTCACAAACTTTCACAATCTTTCACAAATATTTACAAGTTATCGATTACCAGAGCTTAATTCTCCTAAATTTTGTATCAAATAATTTGGAATCGACATAATCGGAGTAAGCTAAAGTTTTAAAATTGATCCAAACTACGATAAAAAAACAGAATTTTTTTCAGATCTTAAACGTTAACTCTGACTAAAAACTCGCAACCTCAATGCAGAAAAATTATTTGACAATTAAATCTTAATTTTATTTCGTCTTTAATTCTTGGGAATATACAGACTAAATAAGGAAATTTTTTGAGCTATTTAAAGAATATAATGAAGATAAGAAATTTTTAGTCAACCAGTAAAATTTCAATATATTTTCCCTTTTTATAAGGTTTACAAGTTATCCCAGGAATATCTTATTTAATTTTTTATTAAGAACAGTACAGTCGAGTCTTCCTAATCCGGCCAAATCGAGAGGAAAAAATTTTGCCGGTTTATCGAAATAGCCGGGTTAAAGATTCAATTGATAAAAAATGAATAAAAAAAAATATTCGGCAATTGATTTTGCCGAATTAACGAAGGCCGTGATAGAGAAGTTAGACTGTATAAGAATTTAATCAAGTGCAGTATAGACTATGTAAGCTTTAAAATGATAAACATTTTTTCTGATTGAACTTGTGATCCTAAAAGACCGGCATAAGATCCAAAAAAAAAATTTAGGATTTCGAAGAGGGATTTCCATAAAAAAATTAAGATTTTAACTACTAATAACTTACTTTAAAAAATCACTTTTTTAAAAAGCTTTAGGTATGTCCATAGAATCTACTGCATAACGTTATTTTACCGCAGGGATAAATGAAAAAATCTCAAAATTTACAAGTGGTATTAGTTAAATTTTTGATTTACCAAATTAAAATTTTTTTTTGATAAAATACATAGGAGATTTGTAAAATGCATAGGAGAACATAAATTTCTTTTTGAGCAAATAAAGTTTTGGTCATTCACGTGTTCCTCTTGTGAACTTTCATGAACTTATGATTTTGAAAAGCTATCATTGATTTATGGATATCAAATAAAAGCTAGTTTTACAAGCTTTAACTAGAGCTTTTTAGCTTTCATTTGATACCTTTAAATCAATATTAGCTTTTCCAAATCATTAGTTCATGAAAGTTCACAAGAGGAACACGTGAATGACCACAACTGTAATATTAATTAACTTCCATTAAAACTAACACGAAATTATGATTTTCGTTTCGATTTCTTGGATCATTTGGATCAATTTTAAAACTTTAGCTTACTCCGATTATGTCGATTCCAAATTATTTGATACAAAATTTAGGAGAATTAAGCTCTGGTAATCGATAACTTGTAAATATTTGTGAAAGATTATGAAAGTTTGTGAAAGAAAATGAAAGCTTGTGAAAGATTATGAATGTGAAGGTTCAGGAACGTTCATGAACGTTCAGGAAGGGAACCTGTGAATGGCCATGACTGTAAGAATGACCGAGAACATAAGAAAAAGATTGCTTAAAATTGCTAAATGTTGCTTTGCTTTGTTGCTCGCTCAACTTTTTGTAAAAGAAGGATTTTAGCATTTATGAAATATTGTTAATAAGAATTCTAATAACAATATAAAGCTATCGAGTTTGTGGACTATCCGCATTTGTGTTTTAAAAAGATTTGTTATATTGAAAGAGTCTTATAGCAGCTTTTATTAAAAAAAAGTCAACTCAACTATTTGTTAAATTTTTCGAGACCAATCAATATATTGTTCCTCAAAAAATATTACGTCCAATACCTCGGTTACGCTGAAGACTATAACAAGCTGCAAGAGTTATTTGAGGGTAATTTAAATGTGAATTTATGAAAAAAATCAATTTAACATTGTTAATTGTTTATTTGAATATTTCTCATTTACCAAAAAAAAAAAAGATAAAAAAAATTATTAATTAATTTTTAAAAACTAATTGAAATAAAAAAAATAAATAAAACCTTTAAAAATAAAACAACTTGGACACTTTTTTTTTAAAACTCACAAACTAGGCCAGACATATTATTTTAAAAAAATTCACTTTACATATTTCGGTCACTTGAATTCAAAATTGAAAAAAAAATATTTCAAGATCTATTTTTTTTTTGTTGCAATTATTGTAAACTATTAATTTTACTCTCGATTAGTTTCAAAATTAGAATATTTATTTTCAAAAAAAAATATGTTTCAGGTAGAATCAGTTTTTTCTATTTTTTGAAAAATAAAAAAAAAAGAAAACTTTCTTGAACATACCGAGATGAGTCTGACCAGTAGTCGATGTCAAAAGTTAATTATTCAAATCCTTTACAAATAAATAATTCATAAACATATTTATTTAAGTTTATTTTTTTTTTTACCTTTGACAAAGAATCTTGAGTTGTCGTATTTGGTTACTTACCTGTGTGGACTAGATTTCCTATCGAAAATTGTATTCTATTTGCATTCGTTTATAATAATTTATGAAAAAGACGAGGGGTAACGATTTGAACTAGAATATTTTAAAACCTTTAAAATTGTAACATAGCAATGTAGAAAAAGAAATTTCATTCATTTTTTTTTACCTTTTAAAAAAAATATAAAAATTTAATTTTTCGATTAATGTCGGTCTAAAACATAATTTCATTTAGTTTAATATTTAGATCAAAACAAACTTATTTTTGAGGTGTTGGTAAGAGTTTACAAGAAAACAATGAAAAATTTTAAAAGACAAGATTTGGACGATGAAGTCGATAATAATGAACAATTAAACGAAATAGCTTATGATGATAATCGTTATCTAGGTAAAAATAATTATATAAATAGACCACCAGTTCCAATGCCAGCTCGTGGTTATATGATTAACGAAAATCAAACAGGTACTTATGCATCGAATAAAAGTTTTAATACGGGAAACTATAATGACACACCACTTTACGTACCGCCTTTTTTAATGAACAATGCTCGACAAAGTCGTCATAATCATAATGCACCAAGAGATTATTTACCATGGTCAATAGCGAATATATTCATTTGTGTAATATTAGCAATGCCAGCGTTATTTTTTTCAGTTCAAACAAGAGATCAAAAAAAGCTAGGAAATATTAAAAAAGCTAAAGCAAATTCAAAAAAAGCGTTGATTTTAAATATTGTAGCTTCTGTTGTTGGACTTTTAACAATTTTAATAGCAGTCATTTTACGTTTTGCACTTTATCAATTATTTGTTAACAATGATGTTAAATCTTACAATGTACCAATAATTGCTGGTGGTTAATTCGCCATAATTTTTAATTTTTTTTTCAATTCTATTTTGTTTCCAAGAATCTCATTTTATTGTGTTACAGTAAGATTGTATTTATAAGAAATTTAAGAATTATTTTTTTAATGACTGTAAAAAAATTAACATTTTAAGAAATTATAGTGCTGGTCATTCACGAATTTAATTGTAGACCGTTCGCAGAAACTGTTTTAGTGGGTAAAAGCTCATTCTTGAAGCTTCATGAACGTTCATGTTAGTTTGCAGAATCGAAAAGAGAATTAATTTTCATGAATGAAGATTCAAGAATGAGCTTTCACCATTAAAACACTTTTTGAGAACGTTCTACAATTAAATTCGTGAATGGCCAACACTGTAATTTTAATTGTTTAATTTAAAAAAAAAGCTTACAGAATTTTTTTAAATTATCTTTTGATTTTAATAAAATAAACCAATCATTCCTTTACTTAAATTTTTTTAAAAGCTTCATTTAAAAAAAAAGAGTCAAATTTAATGTGATGGCCGTTCATAATATTAAATAGATTAAATATTGTAGGTAACTCCGCACCAATTTGATTAACTTTTTGTGACATGCAAAAGGATCTCGTAATTTCCTAGAGCAATTCTAACTGCTAACTGAGTTTGTTTTAAAACCGTTTGTTGTTAAGATAATTCGTTTTCAAACACTTAATATTTTAGTTTTACTGAATTCAAATTCAGACTTCTGAGATTCAAATCAATTGTTATCATTTTGTCCTTTAAATAATTAATTTTCAGATTCATCTTTAGTTGGCTTTCATATTACAGTACAAAGCTGAGATAAGTTAACAGCATATTCAAAAATGTTTATTTTATTCATTTTTATTTTTTACCTACAAGACTGGTCTTTCAGAATGTTCACTCTTTTTTTATTTTCACTCTTTTAACAGTGCTTTATGACAAAAATAATAACTTTAATCCTCTTGTCAGTAGGAAAAGCTTAATTCCAAAAAAAGACCTCAAAAATTAGGAAATTATCACTAAACCGAAAAATCTTAGAAATCGTAGAAAAATAAACCTTTGCTCGTGAAAATGTTTTTAAAAAAATTGCTCTATTTCTCTTTTTCCGGATTTACACGCATCATAAAACTAAGCCTAGTCTTTAGTAGACAGTTAATATAAGCAGAGCGTATTTCCGACCCGAAAACGGTTAGGATTTACTCGCGACTGCATCTTTACATGCAGATATGTTCAGTTTTTGAAAATACTGATAACGTGGAAGTTTATAACTGCGTGAATATTTATTTCTTTTTAAAAAATGACTGATCACAACTTTAGCAGTAAAAAGTTATCTTCGGAACATTACATTAACTCGTTTTGAAAAGCTAAGAAAACGTTCATGAAAGTTGGACATTCTGAGAGACCAGTGTTGTATTAATTTTGAATGTGTTTATTTTTTGATCAAGTTTTTTATCTTGTTTATTGAATAAACATCTATCTGTTAATGTTTAAACATTTTTCTATTTTTTCGTTAACTTATTTCAGCTTTGTACTGTAACCTATTCAATTGACCATTGCCGAGACACATATTGCAAAAATTTGTTGGTTTTTGAATCAAAATTTTAAGTCAAAATTTGCTCACATTCAGATTATGTCATTTCTTCTTCTCCTGCTGATCCCTTTGGTTTTTTAGTATCACTTAATTGAATCACTCACTTAGTTGATTGAATTTTCACATAATTGGTGACCATTGACTTGCAAATTTCGTAGATTTTGTTAATCGGTATATTCTGTTTCTTGAATTAGCGATACAACGGATGGGTTTATAAAAACGTATCAAGACTCTACAGAATTAGAATGATTTACATCATTACAGAATCGTAAAATAATATCCTTTATACAATAAAAGAGGACCTTTAAACAATGAGGTCGTTTAATTGAAAATTGAAATTGATTTAAAATTAGGGGTGTCGGTTTTGCTTTATTTTGAAAATGTATTAAAAGTTGGTCCTTTTTTTTTGACTTATTTTTCTTGTTCAAAATTTCAAAATATGCTTTACTAAAGAAAAATAAAACACAGTAGAAAGAAAAAGAGGAAGACAAAAGCTTAAACAAAGTTTTCGTTACATAAACCGGTATCCAAAATATTTTAAAACACTATCGGATGACTGAGGGTGTTAGTCAAGACAAAAAGGTTTTTCTAAAAATTTGCTTTATTCAATTTCAGGTTGGTAGTTTTTAAAACTTCATCTGATACTTCTAGGACCTAGTCATTCAATCATTTTTATTTAAAACAAGTTGCTTCTTAAAGAATGTCCAGAGAGAGAACAGTCTCGAGATTGCCCATACACTCTTTTCCAAAATTTTATTCGAGAATAAGCATTAATCTCGAATAATAACTTTAATCTTGGATGTTTTGTAAGATTTACAATCATGCAGCATGTATCAGTAAGCCTTGAATTAAATTACGAAATCAAAGTAAAAAATCTCAGAGATTACTCCATTTTCGTAGGTATTTACAAAGATGTTCAAAAGTTTATGAATCTATGTCTGTCAAAATGTCCATCCATTTTTTGAAAACTCATTAATTTAGATTATCAAATGAAAATCAAAATTGTGTCAACTTTTGGCTCAATATCTCCAATCTCTGAGTCCGTTATTCTATCAGGGAAAATATCAAAAATTTTATCCCTTACCCCCACCACTCGAAATGTTTAATCAATTCAACCGAAAAACCGGCATTGTAACTATTTTAATTAGACCTTACCCCTAAAGGGTCTAGATAAGGTTCATTATTGAAGCACAATTTCGTCCTTATTCGAAAAATCGAAGAACATTAAGTGTATCTTTTATTCCTTCATTCATTTTATCCTTCATTCTTTTATTCCTTCAGTAATTGTCATGAAAGTTTAGCATTTTCTGGATAAAAAAACAAATATTCATTTTATTGCGCTTAATGAGACCCAAAAATCAATGTCACAAGTAAATTACTGTGGTCACTAGATGGGTTTACTCTTCCCAAATATAAAAGCAACTGAAGTTTAACAAGCAAATGATCGAAAACTCTGGTTTTATCGTAAGAGATAGGGTCTTAGGGTTTTGAATTTATAAGAATTTTTTGATGAAGTAAAAATAAGTTTCTGAGAAATAATTTCGGCAAGTCGAACTAAATGAAAAGCTTCCCATTGATAAAAAATTTAAAAAGATTTTTTTTAACCGTTCGACCAATAAAAATATTTTGACTTAAGAATTTTAAAAGCTGAAAAATCTAAAAAACATTTTTTTTTAGTTTCATTATGTAATCGATTGATCTCTAATAAGAAAAAAAAATCTTAAATAAGCCTCCTAATGAGATCGAAGTAGTCTTAACAAAATTCCAATTTCTCCTTTATAACAAAAAAAAATAAAATTCTTGCCTAACACTTTTGACGTATTCTTCTTCGAAATTAACTAATTAATTAATTTGTTTGAATTCAACCGACGTACTTTACTTGTCTTTGAATTCGAAATTTTTTTGAAGGATTAAACAAAATATATAAGAAAACACACACACACGTAAATCTCTAATATTCTTTTCAGCTTTTTTTTTTACTATTTCAAATGAAACTACTTGACTTTAAGTAAAACTAAAAACATTTCCTGTTTAACTTACCTGCCTATTTTACTATTAAAAGCTAAGATCAAACAAAAAATACAGTAGACTCGGTATGTTGAAATAAAATTCATAGACAAAACAAATAGAGTTAGATCAAGTTTATTTTTATTTCAAATTAAGGCAACTTGAGTTTCCCTTACAAATTCCTTTTAAAGATAGCTTGACATCAAAATAGTTTTAATTTTTATTTTCGAAATTTTATCTTCTAAATTGATCTAATCAAAGACCCCATGAATAAAAATTTTAAATTCTCGATTTAATTAACCTTTTTAAAAAAGAATTTAATTAACGCATTTTTATTATTCGTTCTATTTGCATTCATCAGTCAACAGAAGTTCCATTTAGAACAAAAATCTAGATCAGTTAATAAAATTTTTTATTACTTGAATAAATCGAAATAGACGTTTAAGATAAGCCATCTAGCAGACATTTTAAGTGAATTTCAAACAAAAACTAGCACTAATGTTTAACTTTTAATTTTTGTCATTAGATTTGGAGATAATTAGAAACAATGAGCGTGTTGAGCAGTCAACCAAAAATATTCCATTTATTCAGACTTATTTAACAAAAATTTCTAATCTAATAGTTTTAATCGTCTAGTCTGTTGTTTATACTTGTCACTTTGGTTCATAAAATACTTTCTTTATAAAAAAAGCCATCATAATCCTTTGCATGAATATTCAAAAATTTTAATTACGTAGAAATAGCATTTGTTGAGTTCGAAAGCGGTGTTTTAATAATTAAAAAATAATTTTTTTTTCTTTTCTTAAAAAAAAAAAGGGGGAAGGTGATAAATTTTCGGATTGATCAAAACAATGACATGTGCTGATTATTCTAGTAATGTAAAGGCATGTGCCAAAAGGTTTTTTTTTCATAATGTTGTATAGTTTACCGCGTTACGTAAGTTTACGAGCAATCAAACTCTAGAAAAGAAGAAGCTAATTAATATTTTACTGTTGACATTTTTTGAAATATACTAATTTCTAAAGGGTAGCCGATAAAGTTAATTTCGATGACATGCAAAATAGAGTAAATTCAAATCAAGCCCGTGTCACGTACGCCAGGCAGATGTCTTATGACTCGATAAAACATCGATTTCTTTCAATGTCATCAACTTTTGAAAACTCCACCTGAAAAAAAAAAAAATTTTTTTTTCTTTCTGACCAATAGATTTCGACCTTTTAAAATTTATATAAAAATTGTTCGTTTTTTATTCTAAGTGAGTTTTCATTCTACCTTTTTTTCATTTTATTTTTTTTGTTTTATTTCTTTACGTTTGATTCTCTAATTGGTTAATTTAATTAGAAAAATAAAGAACCGAGAATTTCGTTCAGAGATAAGGTCGGTTCAAAAAAATAACCCCATCTCCACGCGGCTTACCTGTATTATCTTTTACTTAATGAGTTTTTATTCAATTTTTTAGATTGCAATATAAATATACGAGCAGAATTTCGTAATCCAATCATCCTAATTCACTTTCAAAACTAAACAAAAAATGAAATTTCTAATTGTAATCTTGTTTGTTATTGCATCAGTCAAAGGCGACTATAACCTTAACATTAAAATGGAATACTTCAAAAATCAAGCATCCATTCAAAATGAAAGAGTAAAATTTAAATTTTGTCTTGGTGGTTTGAACAATAACGAATGCGATTCGAAGCTTGTTACTCAAGTATTGGGAGAAAACGCCATCACTGAAGAACAATTTAAACAAACAACCGAATTCTTAAAATTCAAGATTTTAAACAATCAAATTAATAAACGAGATTTCTTATTGAATTTATCAATTACAGTAGTTAATTCAAATGATAGACCAATTTCAGTATGGAACTTGTACATTGCCAAAAATTCGAGTTTGATAAAACTAAACGAATGGATTAAATTCAATCAAATTAACTTTGATTTAAAACAACAGTTAACATTTAACTATGAGTTAAAGTGTTCTGATGATTTTAAAGGCTTAGATTGTTCAATTCCTATTTGTGATTTGGATTGTAAAAATAATGGACAATGTGTTAGAGAAAATGGTAAACAATTTTGTAAATGCGATTCAAATTTGTTCAAAGGCGATTTGTGTGAGATTAGAATTGTACACGCTTGTGATTCATGTTTAAATGGTGGTAGTTGTTTTGGTAATGGTCAATGTTTATGTCCACCAGGTTATACTGGAAAATTTTGTCAAAATAAACAAACTGTCTCACAATGTGGTTCATTTTCATGCGAAAATTTAGGCGTTTGTTTTATTGATAATCAAAATGAATACTCGTGTATTTGTCAATCAGGTTTTGTTGGTAAACGATGCGAAAGAGACATTAGAACTTCTACCACAACTGTTAAACCAACCACCCAAACAACTTCAGTTGAATCGACCACAGTTGAAAATATTGTTCAAGAATCATTTTCTAAACAAGAAATTTTAATCATTTTAATTTGTGGCGTCGGAATTCCAATCTTGTTTATTTTGGTAGCTATTATTTTCTACAGAGTTGTAATCAACAAAAAAGGAGATCAAGTAGTCGATGAAGAACATGGCAAAAAAATGAACAAGGATCAAAATAAACAAGTTCAAAACACAAAAAAAGAAAATGTTTATGTAGTTTGTCCGTCTAGTATGAAACAACTTCCGAGTTTAGAAGCGACTAAAATGAGCTCAGATGTTGAAAAAATGGTCAATAAATATGCATCGAAAAAATCCGAATTTAGTGAAACAGAAGTCTACTCAAATTGTATCTACGAAGATATCAACAAATTTACCAATATTAGTTTAAATGTTCCAGAAAAAAATTTATATTCAAACAATTTAGTTACTTATGTTTAAAGGTGGATTAGTTCATTTTATTGTAAAGAGTTTTTTTTTAGGCCGTTTATACTTCAAATTTTTTTTTTACGAGCGAGTTTATTTTTTTTTGGAAAATTTTTTTTATTTATTGCTGAATAAAAATTTTTAAATTTAAATTTTTTGTTTTTATGTTTAATCCTACGACCGTAAAAATCAAAATCAGACGATTAAGTTTATTAAAGAAATCTCCAATAAGTAGTCTACTGGCCATCAAGCTTTTTTATCTTAACTTAACTCAGAATTAAAGTAAGTATTTTTTTCTCCGTTTATAGTTCTAATGGTACTTATATCGAGTTTCAAAATTAAAGCCCGCTCACGGGTCATAAAGCTTCAAGACATAATCAATTTCAACAAGAATCCAATATTTTATTCACTACATTACTCCATTGCTTGTCTGGCGCCTACGGTTTTAAGTTCCTGAAGTTAGAAAGGACTTCTAAATAATCCATGACCCGGAATTTTGTATTTTCTGTGAATAAATTATAAATTGTAAGGATTAGAAATTCCTCAGAATTTTGCAAAAGGAAAAATTTTTTATTTTTTTCAAAAAAGATTTTTCAAAAATTTGGGTTAAGTCGAACGGAAACTTAACTTCTAATAAAAGATTACATACAACTCTGGTCATTCAAAACTTCCAAAAATGAACCTTCATTAACGTTCAAGGTTTTGAAGGCTCAAGGGTCCATGAAGCTTCATATTTTTTCAATTTGAAAATTTTTGAGGATATTTGAACCTTCAGAAACCCCTTGAAGCTTCATGAAGGTTGAAAATTAAAAATTGTCTCATAAACTTATTATTAGAGTCACGATAACATGGGAAAAATTTAGGTTTCTGGTTTTAAGAACATGCATGGCAACACTGTTATCTTATACAGTAAGTAAATTTGGTCAAAATGAGTATATAGGATAAAAAAATTGAGTTTGTTTCTATCACATGACAGTTAAAATTCAAATTTCAACTGAAACTGTTAAGCTTTTGGAAGCCGATGTCTCTGTTGAATAGGGATCTTTCGAAATTCATATTCAATTAAAATTTCTTACGGTCAAATAGTTATCTACAAAAGCCTAACAAACAAAAAAAAAATAAAAATATCCAAGTGTTACGATTTAAACAAAGAAAAGAAATAAATATCCTCTTATCTCTTTTAAAAATTTAAATAATAAAAAAAATAAGATAAGATATTATGTAATCATGTAGAAAATTTATCTTTTTTAAAAAATATTAAACACCTGGTGATCTCGGAGGAGATTTTATTTTTTCAAAATTAATTTTTTCTATTAAAAAAACCATAAAAATGTGTTCAATGTAGCCTAAATTTTTACACAAGTTATCTTTAAATTGATAAACTCATTAAGATTTATATGACTCTGTCTCTGCTTGAATATTATAAAATTAGGTTTTTATTTTAATTAAAATTAGAATAGGTTTTTTTTTTCTTGATAAAATATCAAATTGCTATCTAATGGAGCAACAAACTCAAATTTCGAGTCAAAAAAGACTCGCCATCGTGTAGGTGACTATTTAAATATTTGTTTTTAAATTTTCAGACTATTAAATTAATTAAGAGAATTTAAGAGTCATTAAAAAAATTAGATTTCTGAAAATTTCAATTTTGTCAAATAAGAATTAACGAGAAGCAGTCAAATGTTGATATTTGATGCGATTAAATATTGTAAAACGAATAGATTTTTTTTTGTTTAAGATAATAAATCATTTATGTAGATTTTTTTCTATTTTTACAATATTTGCTTTGAATAAAAAACGCCTGACAAAATTTTCATGCTGAAAAAAAAAAAAACAACATACAACAAAACAAAGACACATGCTAACTTTTAAACTAATTAAAGATTAATGATCACTGACTTTCGCATCAAACCAATACACTTATTATACTACGAGTTATTTGTCTTTATTAGAAACTCAACTTATTTTTAAAAATTTATGAACTTTCTTCACATGTTCAAGATGAATTACTAGTTTCAATTCAAGTCTTTGGAATGTTAAAACCTCAAGAATGAATAGAAATCATAATGTTTTTTTATTCAAATATTTCTGCACTTGTGACGAATTTCCACCATTTGCGTAGTTGCATCGGAGTGTAGCGTACCCTTTGCAAACCGTTACGTACCCACCGTACCTGTATTCAAAAATGAGTTCACAGACAAACCGATTCAAAAATTTGTTTTTTAAAAAAATTAAAATTTGAAATAACCAAAAACACGGTACGTTGTACGTTGGTTGTACATATGTATCTTTTTGTACGGTACAGTAGGTAGGTACGGTACGCTACGGGTACAATTCGCTGTGAAAAAGGTGAAAATTCTGTAAAAGTGCATTATTAACAGTGACATTGTCAAGATTAAGTTAAAAATAATTAAACTCAAGATCCTAGATTTAAAAAAGGTAAGAATCAATTCCGTCTAGCTACGCGTGGGCGTTATGCCACTGTTTGTAAACCTCAAACAGTTTACCAGGAGTTAACTCTTTTCGAATGTATTCTTAATTACGTACAGTTCTGGTCATTCACGAATTAAATGAACGAGCTTTCGCAGAAACGATTTTAATGGTGAAATATCGTTCTTGGACCATCATTAACGTTCATGTAAGTTCGCGGAATCGAAAAGAAGACTAAATTCCAAGAATGAAGATCCAAGAATGAGCTTTCACCATTAAAATCGTTTCAGCGGCCGTTCGTTTATTTAATTCGTGAATGACCATAACTGCAATTTATTTTACTAGAAAGTCTCTTTCATGTTAAATTTTAAAATTATTAAATTTTAACATATTAGGTTATGATAAAATACAGATCACCATTTTTCCGACAGATCCACCAGTTTCCAAATACCGATTTTCTAATAGAATACCAAATATTCTTTCTTGTGGAATAAAGAGCTTGGCTCTTGAACTTTCTTATTGGTCTCCATACTCTTAAAAGCAGAAACACACTGTTATTTTTTTTAGTGTTTTCTTGATTTGAACAAGCCTGTATCCCGGACCGAAGATCCCAGAGCTTAGCTACCATATATGAAAGGAAAAAACAATATGAACAAGAATTTAGGTCTCCGGAAGTGAAAAGCAGTGGTCCATGTCAATAACCTTTTCAAAAATATGAAATAGAAAAAAAATTACCAAATGGAAATTTTTTGTTAAATTTTTCTGTACAATAAAATCTATTATATTAATTTAAACCTGATTGTTTGCATCTGACATGGAATCGACTAATTACAGTCGAACCTCTCTGATCAGGCCTTCGTTAATCCGGCATATTCGAATATTTTTTCGATTGTAATCGAATCTATAATCCAGCAATTTCGATAAACCGGCAAAATTTTCCTTTCCCGATTTGACCGGATTAAAGAGGTTCGACTGTAGCTATTTTACTGGAATATTTATAATAATATATTTTCTCTGCTTTCAACATATCAAAAGGATCTTTTAATTTTTATCTATAATATACCAGCTCTTAAAATCAAATAAAGCTTCTTATTAAGATATTAAAAATATATTTTAATTTGATCTTCACTTGTATTAATTATTTGACTGTGAGACCATTTAAAATTTTCCAAAATCTGAATTAAATCAAAAATTGAATTAAAAGAGCTTCTTTAACTTGCCACAAACTTGCTTATGGGTCTAATTAGTATTTTAACGTTTAAAAAAAACAAGACCTTAACCTAGAATATTGAAATAATTATTAATGATTCCCAAGCACGTATTCAAACAAACAACATTTTTATGGATACAAATAAAATCTTTCTGGAACAAAAAAAACGGAACAGTTAAGGCTTCTCAAAACTCTGAGTAATTTTTTTTTGATATTTGAGACTCTTGAACTCACTTAATTTTTAAGATAACTTATTTAGAAATTGGATATTTTTTATTATTAACTTGGAAAGTTAAAAAAAATAAAAGTCTAAAATTTTGTTAAAAAAACAAAAACAATTTTCCTATTGAGCAGACCATCCACCGTCTATTGACAAATGAGTTCCAGTTACTGAAGCAGCATTATTGCTACATAGATACGAAACAGCTTCTGCTATTTCTTCGACTTCGGCAAATTTTTTTGTAGCTTGATTTAATAACATTACTTTTTTAATAACATCCTCTTCACTAATACCTCGAACTTTGGCAGTATCAGCAACTTGATTCATTACCAAAGGTGTTTTAACATAACCTGGACAAATGGCATTTACAGTAATATTCTTCTCAGCTAATTCTAAGGCTACTGTTTTTGTTAAACCGAGTACACCGTGTTTTGCAGCAACATAAGCCGATTTGTACGGTGAAGCTATCAAACCATGTGCAGAGGCAATGTTTACAATACGACCCCACCCATTTCGTTTCATATGTGGAATTGAATGTTTAATCGTATGAAAACAAGCTATTAAATTAATTTTGATTATTTGTTCCCATTTTTCGGCTGGAAACTCATCGATTGGACAAACAAATTGTATTCCCGCGTTGTTCACCAAAATGTCAACTTTTTCGAATTTATTTTTAACTTTTTCAAACATATCGATTATTTCAGCTTCTTTGCTCATATCAGCTGAATGATACAAAACATCTTTAGCTCCTAATTTTTTAAGATTTTGAACGATTCCATCAATTTGGTCTTGTTTACCAAAACCGTTTATAACTAAGCTATGTCCATTACGGGCAAATCTTTCAGCAACCCCTAAACCAATACCTTTAGATAAATGTTTGAAGTAACAATTCTTAGCATATAAAAGTTTATTTGAGCTTACCCGATGTTGAGCCTGTAATCAAGGCAACTTTGTTTTGGGTACTTGCTTTAAATTTAACATTTGGTAAAATATTTTAACTAAATTTTTTCAGATTAAATTACTTGAATTTTCTCTTTTTGATTGAACTAAAGCAATTCCAAGAATGTTTTTGTTCAAGTTAAGACTATTGACTAAAGATCTCCTGATCATTTTAAAAAGTCTATGTTCAAAAATATTATAAATTGTGAAAAAAAAAATAGTTGCGTTTAGATTTTTAAAGTTTAACAATAAAAAAAAATTATAATTTCTATTATTCAACTCGTGTGCGTAGATTTTAGCTAACTTGGAATAACAATTGAAACATTTTTTTTTGAAAAAAAAATGAGACTCAAAGCTCGAAAATGAAAAACTAAAAAATTAAAGTAAAGCAAGCGCACTAACGCTAACTTTAAATAACATTTTCAGAGACAAACACTTGCATAAAAAAGTTATTCCAAGCTTTTCGAAAAAAATGCTTTTTTTCAGAGTTGTGATACTGACAGTATAATACTGATCAGTATCAGTATATTTCAGTAATCAGTATTACTGATACTGATACTGATACTGATAGTGAAAATACTGATACTGAATTAAACGCAAAATCAGTAATTCAGTATTACTGATATGTACTGAAAAAAATTAAATGTTAAACTAATTTTGATACAAATATACAAATATCTTGCCCTCCTCCTTGTTTTTGAAACAAAAACAATTTTTTCTCTTGTTCATATTTAATGCACGGAAAAAATTGAACTTCATTTTTCAAAAATGTCTATTAATCAGATAAAAACAAAAGAAATCGCCTACCATTTTTTCAAAGATTTACATTTTAATATAAATAGTAATAAAAATGAAGGGACTTGTTCACTCTGTGTGAATATATTAAATGCTCTGCATACTGATTCTAAAGGAAACTACGGCAACTTTAAAAAACATCTTGAACTTAAACATGGAAGTATATTCTTGGAAAAACTGGCCGAAATAACGACAACTAATAATAATTTAATCAATCAAAAAATATACGGCCAAACCACACCACGTAAAAAATATGATACAAATAACGATAAACAAAAAAAATTCAAAAATGCGGTGATAAAATTTTTAATAATTGGTTGTGGCATTCCTGTTTCAATTGTGGAGAGGGATGATTTTCTTCTATTTGTAAGCGAACAAATTGATCCTAAGTTAACTAAAATTTCACGAAAGACGATTATGACACACGATTTACCGAAAATGGTATTACACATGAAAGAGAAAATAATTAGTTTAATAAAAGAATGTGAAAAATTAAGTATAACTATTGACATTTGGAGTGACAGAAGAATACGTTCTTTTATTGGGGTTTCTGGGCATTTCAATGACAAGGACTTCAAATTACATTCTGTTTTGCTTAAGTTTAGTGTCATAATTGGGAAAAAAACTGGTAAATACAAATATTTGCTTTTCATTACTCAGAATTTTTTACTAAAATTTTTTTTTCTAAGGTGATAAAATCGCTTGTGAGTACATGAAACTCGTAAAAGAGTATAATTTGGAAAATCGATTAATAAAAGCTACCTCTGACTCTGGTCCAAATATGGTTAAAGGACTTGAAAAAGTTGTACCAAAAATGATTGAAGAATATAATGAGAACCTTACATTCAAGTTGACTCTTGAAGACGAAACGGATGACGAAATCGAAATAAATGAAAACTTAACTCAAAGTGAAGATTTAACAGAAACTAATGATCAATCCAAAATCGAACAAATAAACGACGAAAAACTAGATATTATTAAAGATAATGATACAACTGAAGATTTCGTTAAAGCATTTAATAATTTAAATGATGAAAAGATAAGGAAAGTTGAACGATTAGCTTGTTTTGCTCATTCGCTACAGCTTGTGATAAATGACTCAGTCAAGCAAGATAATTGTGTAACACTTTTTATGGCTAAAATGGGAAAAATTGCATCCGCAAGTCATCAATGTCCTGATCTAGCAGAAAAAATCAATTTAAATTTTAAGCTTAGTATCCCTACTCCAGGAGGAGTTCGTTGGGATAGTCATTATCGCTGTGTTGAAGTTATTAACCGATTGGACAGAGACAAACTAAACAGCTTTTTGATTGAAAATGATTACTCTTTTTTAACTATTTCATTGTCAGAAAAAGAAAAGATAGAAGAATTTTTATTGATCATGATTGCTTTTTTTACAGCGAGTAAACTTTCTCAAAAATCCGAAAAACCATCAATAAGTCTAGTAAAATTAATTTTTGGACCAGAAATAAAATATTCTAAATTAAATTGTTTTTATCAAAGGTTGTTCCTTGTGTTGTCAATATTTATCTTCATTTAGATGCTATGACTCCAAAGTGTAAGCATTTCAGTAACTTTGTTTACAAGGCTCAAAAAAATTTGGTTGATCGTTTTGGTGGAATCATGTTCAAGTTAGGAATCGGGTCTAGTTTGCTGGATTCAAACAAAATTTCAAACTTTAATGATAAAATCTATATGATCTCGACTCTACTCGATCCTAGACATAAAGACAAATGGATGCTGAGCCTACCTATGAGCACATCATTAAAAGAAAGTCTTCTAAATTTGCTATAAAACGAAATAATCGACTTTGTTTTACAAGGTAAGCCTTCAGTTCGTTTATAAATTAGTAATTAAACTTTAAAAAATTTAAATTTAAATAGAAAATTATTTAAAAAATGAGCCACATAATGTGGCCAGTGCTGGATCGAGTGCTCAGGTGGCAAGTACAATAGATGAATTGCTTCCAATTGAGCCACCTGGAAAAAAAATAAAATTTGACCTTTTTTCGTACACTAATCAACCACCAATTATGATATCCGAAAAAAAGAACGAATTAGATAGATTTGTTTTAGAGTTGAATACATACTTAAATGAGCCGAATGAGAGTTTGGACTGTGACCTATTAGATTACTGGAAGATTAACAAAACGAGATTTATTAACTTGTCAAAAATAGCTAAAGATATATTTTGTATTCAAGCGACTTCAGCTAAAATTGAACAAGTCTTTTCAGTCTCTGGATTTTTAATGAGACCACATAGAAGTCGATTTACCTACAACAACCTTGCCAATTTAATGTTTTTAAAATGTAACAAAGATTATTTGTAAAATGAGTCCGATGATTTTGAATTTTATTAGTTAAATTTTTTTTCTTTTTCTTATTAAAACCCAAATCTTAATTTGTTTTGTACTTGTATTTTTTTTAAACTAAGCTTCCAAATAAAGAATAATGACATAAAATAAATTAAATAAAAAGCATTATAAAATTTTTCATACTGATTTCCTAAATACTGATACTGATTTTTTTGGTACTGATTCCGTAAATTAATACTGAATACTGACTGATACTGATGGCTACAGTACTGATACTGACTGATACTGATAGGCTCCAATACTGATACTTACTGATACTGATTTTTTTAGTACTGATCACAAGTCTGCTTTTTTTAAAACAAACGCAATTAGATATCGAAAAGTTTGCGTAAATGAAAACTCAAAAAAGTAATAAATTTAAGTAAAACTTGTTTTCTACTTTTCATATGTTAATTAAATCAAGGTTTTATTTTTAATATCAAATTAATTGAGAGTTTTATGAATTAAAGAAAATCCAGAGAAATTAAACCTTGGTTAAATAATCGAATCTGTGATTAAAAGATTCAATAAATTAAGCATTCAAATATTAATTAAAGAGCTCAATCTTTATGCTCCTCTTTTAATTTCCTGCACTTCGTACTCGTGCTAAAAAATCTGTATATTTTTTTGAATAATCGTTTCTTGAGATGTTTGGCTTTGAAACCAAACCTGTGCAAAATTTCAAAACTAATATTTACATAATGTCAGTCTTTTATTATTAATTGCTATTTTAATTAATCAAACGGAATATGAAAAGAAATATTTTTTTACCAAGCAAATTTCAAGCATTTTTAAAAAAAATTTGTAACGCCTTAAACTATTGTTGAGCGTCTCTGCTATAATGGCAAATCACTTTTCTTGATTTATCCTTGATTTATTTTAACCACATTTTTTCTCTCAAAAATGTTAATTTTGGCTAGAAATTTTTGCAAAAACGGAACGAAAGTTAAGAAGACTTTTATCCCGGCCAAAAGATAAAAGGATCCAGTAAAGTTTTCAAAAAATTAATACAGTTAACTTTATTATTCGATCACCTGGGGAAACTATTTTTCTGTCGGATACTAGAAAATTCCGGAATATTCAAGTAACAAAAAAAAATCGGAAAAACGAGTGAAAATTTCTACAAAATTATTTGATTGTAATTAATTGAATTGTGAAATGGAAGCTTCACTTGAAACCTAATTCTACTATAAACGAAATGGACTACATCGTTTATTCCCCTTCAGTTTATCAATGGCGTGGTCATGCTGCGAGCACCTGAATGAATCAAGAAATCTTGTTCTTGTTGAGGTTTAATTGTAAAAAATCTTGTTCAAACTCAAAAATTTTCTTAATATTGTTACAAAATACTGTTGTGGCCATTCACATGTTCCTCTTGTGAACTTTCATGAAATAGAGATTTGGAAAAGCTATCAAATGAAAACTAGTTTTACAAGTTTTAACTAGAGCTTTTTAGCTTTTAGTTGATACCCATAAATCATCGGTAGCTTTTCCAAATCTCTATTTCATGAAAGTTCACAAGAGGAACACTTGAATGGTCACAACAGTATTCTGTATAATACTTGACTCTCGCGGATCGATTCCACGAACTTAAACATTCATGGATGCTCTCTATACGCTCGATTGCCCGGTGAAATAATCCGTGATTTTAAAATAGACCCATGGAACCATTCGATTCAATTCAATAAAATATTTCTTCATCTAAAAATAAATTAAGTCAGTAAATTAGGATAGCCGATGGTGATCATTCTATAGTCAGTACAGTTTTATCAGTTCAGATCAAAAAAGATTGCTATTGTAAACTTATACCAAATTCTTTTTTAAAATCTCATGCATTCATTTTAAAATTTAAACTAGGGAAACTTGGCTCTCTTTTTAAGTTTCTATGAGACATAGCACCTTTGACCTTGATTTGACGAAAATTAAGAATATCGCTAATTTAACATCAGGTTTCGCTAATTAATAGAGTATCTTGTATTGTTAAATTTATTTATTACAACAAAAATTATACAAAAAGTCTTGTAAATATGTGACATTGGTCACAAAGAAAAATTCCATTTGAATAGCGTCATCAGTTTCTCAAAAAAATGGTTTTATTCCATGTCTGGTCGGTCTTTCAATGCTTCCTTTTAAAATTAAAAATTTAATTTGGTAAAATCAAACGACTTGAATTTAAGATTCAATTACTCTAAATCTTTCCTCTAGCAAAGACATCTCGGAAATTAGATCAGTAATGGCATTTCTTAAAGCCTCTTGTGGTGTATAGTCTGATGTTGTTTGAACACGAAGGAAAAATTTATGCTCCAAAGGATGAGGACATCGGTATCCAGCGAAAATAACTTGAGGATCTTTAAGCAATTGACTGTAAAAAATTAAATCAATAAAATGGCAAATTTCTTAAGTTTTATATAAAATTTACGCTCTCAACATGTTTCCGAGGGTATGGTCCTCTTTGTTTATTGTGAAGATAACTGCATTAGGTACTTTTAAATCTTTTTCAAATGTGATTCTAGTGGAAACTCATTAAAACTAGAAATTAAACAAATTCATGTCAACAAGTTTACTTTTTTTCTCCCTCAAACAATAAAAATGATTCAAAGGTTGGTGGAGCATTCATCTTGATTTGCTGTTTTCGACAAAAATCTTAAGTAAATTTTAAAATATTCAATTGTTTTTTTAAATATTAAGATTTTTGTAAAAAATATTTTGAAATTATATTCAAGGATAAAATTATTTTCATTATGTCATCCAGAATGTCTTATATTTTATTCACTATGAATAAATATTTAGTGCCTCAAGTTAAAGCTTTTGGTATCAAAAGGATCTCATTAGTGTTGGCAGCCGCCTAATGAATCAACTGGACTAAAACAAGAACGGCAAATTTTAACAAAATGTGCATACAGGCAAATTGTAGATCTCTTTGCCTGCTTCTAAATGGTACTAATTGTCTTGATAGAGCAATTACTTAATGAGGAAAATTGCACCTGGTTTGAAAATTTACCGTTCTTGTTTTAGTCCAGTTGGTTCATTAGTCGACTGTCAACACTAGATCTCATTCTGGTAAAATTGGAGCTTCTTTACTTTAATGAAAGACTCACCATACTCAAGACAAGCAAACTATTTTTTTAAATCTGACTTGATATAAGTCTTCTGAATAAATGAAATGAAAAAGTTCCAGATATGAAATTAAAAGCTAAAAAGCTGCGATTTCAGCTCGGACACTAATCAATGGTAAAAGAATAAAAGTGTAATAAAAATAAAATAAAACAAGGAGATCTTCAGATTTAAAGAGAATTGTTTCTATAGTTTAAAAAGATGCATAAATAGATTTGATTTCATCAGAGACATATGACCTTAGGGTATTTTTTTACCAGCAAGTGTCAATTATAGCTTTTTGCTTTTATTTAGTTACTCAAAATTAATTATTTCTCTTCCAAATCATTAGTTCTTGGATGTTAAAAAAAAAACTAGTAATTAGGCTGCAAAAGTGGGGAGGTAATAGGTAAAATTTTTAAGATAAAATTTTCGGTCGGAGCAAAACGTCCACACTATCTAAATAAGTCATTTTTGACTTTACGACGTAAATCTAAGACCACGAAAACGCCAAAAAATTATTTTTTTTATGGGAGTAAAAAACGAAAATTTTGATCCCGCTTTTTGAAGGCAAACGTCGAGGTGCTTTGTTTAAAAATTTTAGTAAACATGATTGGAAAATGTTATAATTGATGTAAAGATATTTTCTGAAAGCCAAAAAACTACCATTGACACTGGGACCATTGTCGATCAGGAAAAAATTTTCCATAAAGCAATACAAGGGTGAAAACGGTAAACGGGAGCCACAATACCCAATTTTTTTTTTGTATCTGCTTATACAGTTGTGGTCATTCACGTGTTCCTCTTGTGAACTTTCATGAACTAGTGATCTAGAAAAGTCACCATTGATTTAGGGGTAGTAAATGAAAGCTAGTTTTACATGGTTTCACTAGAGCCTTACTATCACTCACTAGCACCTAGCTATCATTTAATACCCCTAAATCAATGGTGGCTTTTCTAGATCATTAGTTCATGAAAGTTCACACGTGAATGATCACAACTGTACAAGAAGCGGTTCTCTACAAATCTCAGAATGACCGAACCTAAATTGTCTTAAAAAATGATTTTCTTGGGTTTTCGGGAACGAAAAATTCAGATAAAATGAAATCTTTTTATTTGAATTAATTTTAAGAAAATGTGCAATATTCAGAAACGTTCACCAGAGGAACGTGATTCGCCATAACTGTATTAATTTGAAAAAATTGTTTTTAATTTGAAAGTATGTGATGGATGGAAAATTCCTTAGTTTTACCAATCCATTCAAAGGTAAAAATTAATTCCCAACTTATTCTCAAGGCATATACGAGTTTAATAATCAAGACTAATTGATTTTCCTTGAACTATAAAACCTCAATAACTGTCCTAATTAATTAGGACAAAGAAGTTTTTTAAATTTTATCCTATACAGCAAAAAAGTAGCATTTGAGGGTAAGAGTAATGAATTTCCCTATTTTATTAGCTACAATAATGATTTTTGAACTTTTTGAACTAAAGCACATACTTTGTAATATTTTATTAATTATTAATTTTATTTCATTTCCTCAAACTATATCATACAAGAAATTTTGTATATCAGAATGGACCCCTCGAGGTTTTAGAGACATCAAATATTCTGTGATTTTATTTCATTTATTTTTAAATAGTGTAATCAGAGATTTTGTAATCACTCGATGACATATCAGAATTTAGAAGTTTTGTTGTGTCATCTAAAATTTGTTATTCATAATTAGAAATGGTTAAATTTTAGTGATTCATGGTTATACAAAAGTTGTGAATTGATTTGAACGACATTGATTTTATTTTCAAATTTTTATGTCCGGGTTAAGTTGCATCATATTTGAAAGATTCATTTTAATCAATCAGGCAGAAGATTTGAATTCAACTAAACTGTCACAATACTCTCGTTTTATATCTTGGATTGACAAAGACTCAAAAGCGTAATTATTGGAAGTTAAAATATGTTCTAATTTTTTTGGTTTATGCATTATCGTGTATTTAAGTTTGAAAGAATAACAAGTTTAAAGACTTGTTTTTCAAGTCAAAATATTTTTTTTAATCAAACAAATTTTTGTAATTAGAAATGGACGGTATAACAAGTATAATAAATTGATTTCGGGAAACAATTAAAATTTGATTTAATGGTTCTCTAATAATTGAATGCTTCTAAATCAAAATTGGAAAAAAGTTGGACTCAATTTTAAACTAAAAAATTTTCTTTCTGATATTCTGAAAAACCTTAGCATCCAAATAAAAATACAAAACTCATATAAGAATTTGAAAAAATCTTATTAAAACATAATATGAACGTCCTAAAATAGTGATTTTAAGCTTTACTCTACTAGTTTCTTATATTTCTGAAGAGCAATTCCAATTATTATCCATCTATTGAGGCAATTTATTTTTCAAAGAGAGAATTTTTCAATAAAAAAACATAATAGAAATTTTTTTTTTATATAATTTTTCTTTCACTCTTTATCCCCGATGATAAGCACAAATTTATAATTAGCCTGACAAAATAACAATCAACAACCATCATAAACCATTTGGCTACTTGTGAAATATAAAAAATTTATTATCTAACTTTATGAAATAGTTTCAATTTCCAAAGCAAAAAAAAATCATAATATTTTTTTTTTCTTTATTTTTTATTTTTGTTCTAATCGCTTTTGGTTTAATCGAGTTTCAAGAGCAAACAAACTTATGAACAAAACAAAAAATTAAGAAAAAATAAAAACCATATAAAAAAAATAAGCAAAAACATGTTTCATAGTCGACGGAGTCAAATAAATTTTGTTGTTGTTGTTGTTCAAGAACCATTTGAGAAACAACAACCGTGGCTTTTTAACAAGTGAAAAAAAAAATGTAGTACTTTTTATGCAACAAGTACTGTGCTTGAAAAAAAAATTCAAACAGAATGCTAGAAACAAATTGTGTACTGCAATGGCCAGCTATTAATATTGGTCGTGTGCATTTTTATAAAAATGAAACATATACAAGTTTAAATAACAAAAAAAATATTAAAAAGACCTCGTGCGTATTAAATTTTTAAGTTTTATTTAAAACAACAACAACAACAACCAGGTACCAGAGCTTGGAAGTAAGAAAATTTGTTTTAAAAGATTACACGAAGCAAGTCAAAGTGTCTTTCAAAAAAAAAATTATTATTGTTAAATTATCAAGGGAGTTTCAAACACAAATGATAAGAAAAAGATACTCATTTCTTTAGTTTCCAATATTTTTTTTATCAAAATCATACGGACCACAGATAATAATATTCTCTTATCTTGACCAGTTTATAATTTTCGATAATTATTATCCAAACGATACCACTTGACGTGCTCGAGTTTTGTTTCAAAATTAAAGAGAAACTCCAAACTAGTTTAATTACAAGCTTAGGTAATAGTAATTATGAATGAAATACATTATAATCAGGTTAGTAGTATTTTTTTTTGTTAAAACAGCATTTTCCTTTTCTTTCATTTTTGGTTTAACCAAAGAACAAAATTTTTGTTTCTTTATTAAACAACAAAAGGCTAATTGAAATAAAGAAACAAAACTACTACACAAAAAAAGCAGTGGAACATAATTTCTTAGCAAGCGAATGAGCAAGCAATCTTTGAAAGAAATAAAAGCAGCCGTATTTAACAAAAAATATACCTAACAACAATTTTTTTTTAGTTGTTAGGTGTAATTACGTGTCACTTTATTTATATATTTTTTTAATTTGTCAAATACATATAGAAAAATATAGTGTTTCGTTAATGGTTGGATTTTCTCTCTCTCTCTGGCTTATTTGGTTTTTAGTTTTAAAATTTTTTTTTTTTGACTTAACAATAGCTTTTCCTTTTTTGTTTCTCCTCTTCAAAATTTTTTCGTTTTGCTCATTGCTATGGGTTTATACAATTAAAATAAATCGATATTTTTTAAAGGGTTAACCACATCCTATAAAATAATCATGCATAAGGATATTTTAGATGCAAAAAAAAAACGATTGTGTTGTGTTCTCATCAATTTCTTCATATTTCAAGCATCATTTAATTAGTTTTTTGTTCTCCCTTCTTCATCTTCTCTCTTTTTGTTGTTATAATTATATAATTCAGTGGCCAAGTCATCATCATAAATATTGAATTTTTTTTTCATCTAAAACGAAAAAGAGAGAGAAGAATTTTGTGTTGGAAATTTTCTCGGATAATAAAAATAAAAAAAAGAAAAGGAAATTTGGGGTTCAATTAATATGAGATTAAATATTTATTCGAGCATGAGTCTAAATTGGATATTGGTTATGAAGATTTGTGTCGAAATGATTCAAGACTTGAACATAAATATCAACAAAAATTATATTCTTTTTTTTTTGTTCCCTCTATATCTTAGTAATCTTTTAATTGAATTGTTTTTTTTTTCTATGAAAATTTTGTAATATACTTGATAACTCAAGAGTAGTATACTAAAAAAAAATTATGTTCTACTGAAAATAGCCTCGTAATATTAAAAATTGGCTTTTTGCTAATTAAAAAATTCTCGATTTTCTATTTTAGTATCCTAGAGGTTCAATATCGATTATTCAATATTTGCTCTTTATACAATTCATTTTTATTTCGGGTATTTTTTTTTACTGTGGGAATAGTAAAACAAGATAACCATTCGTATTTATAAAACTTAAATAAATTAAATTTATTATTTTTTTTTGTTGTTGTACTTGAAATTCATCTAGGGAATAGTGCTTTTTAAGTAGAAAAAGTGTAATTGAGAATTATGAAAATATTGTAAACTAACTAATTGATTTATAAACTTTTGATTTTGAATCTGTTTATAAAAAAAAAATTATTAAATTAATAAAATAACTGCTTTTAAGACGTCTTGAAGAACTTTAACAGGACGCCATTCGAATATGTATATTTTTGATAGAAGCTTTTCTTTTAATTTCTTGATTTAAATAAAAAAATATTTTCTGGATTTTATGCAGCCAGTGTCAACATTAGGTTGGGAATTTAAGGATTAATATAGATGAGCTTCTTAAATTGTCAAAAATTTCCAATTCAATAAATAGCTCGAGTTGTAATCAGCTCAAGAAACTGGTTAAGCAACTTTTGGTCGTTCTTGTTATGTGATTAGGGTAATAAACATTCTTTTATTTAACCAAAATATCATGATGTTGTCTTTCAAAAATTGTTTTAGAATTTCTATTCGCCATTTCCCGTCATAGATTTGTCACTTTTCAGATTTATCCCTAATAGTGAAATATGTGGAACGGATCCTCTTCCATTAGAATTTATGGTGTTCATATTTGTCACTATTTAGATTTTTTCTACTTATTTTAAAGAACGAATGGGTTGACCGGAAACTGTACTGATTAAGTATTAGCACCAAAAATCAACTGAATTTTTTTTTAAAAAGATCAAGGTTACATTGATTGGAGATAAGTAAAGACATTTTTATTTCAAAACCCCGATGGATGTCCCAGAGACAAAAACAGTTCAGCGTGTTTACAGCTGTTAAGAATATGATTAAAATAAAGTTCCAAATTTTACTGTGTCGTTGCTCATAATAATTTTATATTTTATGTAACTAGCTGTTTGATATTTTCAAGCATTTGTAAAATATTTTTTTACATGGGTTCAGGGTACTGTAAATATTTTAGAGCAAAGTGACCAATGTCATTTGAAAGATCATAATAATGTCCGGTGAGCCTCAAAGTAATGTTTTTGTTTAATGCTTTGGTTGAATTCGATTAAGTTTTGAACGAAAGAGCCATTTTTTTTGTTGCATACCAACATTACAAAGGTAATTTTTAATACTAGAAGGCTTTCCATGTTTTTTAAAAATCACCTTTCATTAAATATAATATGACGTGATTTGTTATTCTATGATTGCTAGCTGCAACAATAAATTTATAATTTTTTTTCTAAAATCGTATTTTCTTTCTCCATTTTGAATAAGAAAAAAAACCCCAAAATATTATATTAACAACCAAAGCTATTTTTTATCCTTAATTAAAAAAAATTTTTTTTTTTTGAAAAGGTAAAAAACTAGCTATAGCGAGCAAGCGACGAGGTAAACACCTTTCTCATTTTCATTTCTGTATATCTTAAAAATTGCATTTTTGTTGCTAAAATAAATTCGGCCCTCAACTCTCAAAGCTCACAAAATCCACACTCAAGTTTGTTTTTTTCATTCTAGATAGCAAAAACCTATTATGTTTCATTTCGTAATATGTATAACATGATAATAAAATTGACACTTTTATTTTTCAACAATTTTCCAAACGCAAACTTTCGGTCTATTTAATTAAGGACTTTAGGGATTTAACAATAAACTATGCAATAGAGCTAACAAGTTTTTCTCTTTTTTTTTTTATTATTTTTAATAAAAAATGGATATTTTTTCGCCCCTTTTTTGTTATTGTTGTTTTTTCGACGAGTTGCTTAATATTTTCCAGCCAACTAAACTCTCAATGCCTATTTATAATAATTTATTATTCAATTGACTCTTCTAAGGAGAGAAGAACAAAAAAAAATTGCATAACCATTCAAGTTTTCTTTATTGTAAAATTTGAAATTATGAATTTTTGTTCGAAGTCCTATTGGTTTTTCAACAACAACAACACAAAAAAAAACTTGTTTTGAAATTTTTTTTGTGTTAGACCTTCTCAACTTACGATATGAAAACAAAGTATTTGAAGGAGAATTGTTCTTACATAATTTTTTCTTTTTTCTAACCATTAACTACTCAACAAAAAAATAAAAACTGAAACTCAACAAACTATACACAAAGCAACCAATTAGAAATTGTTTTGAAATGTGCTCCAACACTCACACAATTCTAAATCTTCTTTACGTATTTTGTTAGAAAAAGGGGCTTTCTATTTTTTGTTTTGTTTTCGAACTCCCTTTGTATCGAAATAAGTTTCAATTAAATATGGTTACTTAATTAAAAAAAAAAAAAACAGAACGAGAATTGCAACACAATTCCAACTTAAGGACTCGATACATAATTTATTTTAATTTTTATTATGTCAATTTGTGTCACCATTGGTATAATCGATCGATATTTTTTTTATTTTGTTGAGTTGCTGGTTATATTACAAAGAGAATAAAAAAAAACTAGCATAAATCATGGCTCTCTTGCTCTCACTTTCTAAATATTTTCTATTTGATTAGATTTTGTTTCGTTTCTTTTTTTATGTTGTAATCAGAGGAATTTATAATATTATGTATGAAGTCCTTACGAATGCAAAAAATGATGAATTCGTTTTTTTATATAAAAAAAAATTTTTTTTTTTTTTTTTTCAAAGGACTTGCAATAAAAAAAAATTCAAATATTTATTCAAAGATTCTTTTTTTTATTCTCTCCATAATTCATTTATTCGGTAAATGTTAATTTTTCTATACTTGGATTTCAAGTTTAACCTTTTGTTTCAAAATTTAGTTGGCTGCTATTTGTAATAAAATTCTCTCTCTTTCTCTTACATAAGAAACGGTTATTGAAATTTAAGATTTACCTTAAACCAAACTAACAATATGAAAAAAAAAGAAGAGAAAACCTTAAGAATTATGATGAAACATAAACTATCTTTTATATCAAAACGATTAATTCTTATAAACACAAAAAATGGATATTCGCGCAATGAGTAGAATAAGTTGAACAAAAAACCTTAAGATATCTTAAATAAATAAAATTATGTATATTGAAAGTTTTTTTTTTGCTCTAGGTTCTCCTTTTGAGTTTTAGTTTTTTTATTAATTAAAAAGATTAGCTTATTCAAGTTGAGGGTGGTGATGGTGATGATTAGTTTGATTGATCATGATTATCCAACTAATTTAATTTAAAGTTTATTTCATTTTTTGATTTTTGTTGGTGTATATCCTCAATGTTAACCACACACAAAGAAAAAAAAATTATCCTTCGTTAAGCCAAGACTTTCTTTAACAAGCTTAATTCATTTATTTTGACTAAAAAAAAATAATATTTTTTAGTAATTTTATTTCGTTTAGAATTCAAGGTCATTTGCAAAATATTGTAAAATTCAGTATTTCCGATTCGTAGTCTTGTAAAACAAAATTTGACGCAGACTATTCTACTTTGGTACAAAATCCTTCAAATATTACAAGTATATCTTAATTTTTTGTGAGTTATTTTTTTTTACTTGTATCATATTATAGACTTATTTAAAATAATATATAAAAGAGTGACAATTTTAAAATTTAAATTTTTTTGCAAATGTCGCAAGTACGCCCAACAAACAAGTTCTAGTAATAAACAATTCAAAATGTAGTTTTTAAAATTAAATTTTTAAAATTTATTTGTTATCAGGGTCAGTTAATAATTAGAAGGAAATTCAATTAAATTGATATTAATCTCATGCAACTAATATTTTTAAAATAATTACAGAGGATTAAGGTTGTGTAGTTGATGCTTCTGATGATCATAATATTGAAAAATGATCAAAAACACAACAACAACAACAAAATAGCAGAGAACCAAATATTTGTATTTGCAAGGAATAATAATAATTTATTACGAAATTTCTCCTCTATTTTGTTGTTTTTGTTCGAATGGCATTAGAAAATCTTGAAATAGGAAAATTTCAGTGTAAGTTATGTGTGTGTGTGTGTTATTTAATAATGAAAGGATCTTAAAGGGAAAATAAATAAAAAAAAATAAAGCTCCATAATTTAAAATAATCGATATTTTAGGGGTTAGAGCTTATCGTCAAAAATTTTTTTTTTGTATAAATGGTTTTTATATTATTATTTGAGGAACTTTTGTATGTTATTTCTCTTTATATTTATTTTAAAAATTTCATTCTCTTCCACAAATTTTTACATAATCTAAGTTTGAGTTATTTATTGAGAATCACTCCCAACAACAACAACAAAACTAATATTTTTTATTTTAGTTGATCAGAAGCCACTCATTTCCTTATCTTTACGTGAATTTTATGTTCTCGCTCAAAGTATATTTTTGTTTTATTAAGTAAATCTACAAGACTTGAGAAAATAATCCAATAACATTATGTTCATCAAAACTCAATGGTTAAGTAAAACCAGAGTTTAAGATATGAAATTGAAATAAATTAGCTTTCAATAGAGAAAAAAAAACGCCATTGGAATAGTGTTTAGTTATTTCTTACATAAGATGTTTTGTACAACACAACTTAAAGCTACTGCTGTTTAAAAAACAAGAAAAAAAAACTATTCAAGAGAAATAACTAGCGTCGGTTCTGAGCGATTTGGATGGTTCTAATTAGAATCTTTGTATTTTATTTTTCGTACAAAAAATCTTATCTTATTTTATCATCTTAAGGATTTTCTCTCTCTCTATTGTTCATAAGTTTATATAATTTGTAAATTAATTTTTTTATTTATTTTTAGATATTTGTGTTTTACTTATTTTTAGTTATAAAATATTGATTAAATTTTATAAATTTTTTATTATCTAGATTATTGACCTCACTACCAAATGCTTATAAACAAATACTTAGATTAGTTTATTTGATTTCAAAATCATTCGAAGTATATTATCAAAAAAATTATATCAAGAGGCTGTAATTTTAGAACTATGAAACCATGATACTGATACGAAAAGTTCTATTTGAAAAATCTAATAATCATTACTTTCCCATTTTTAGTCATTTTGAAAACATAATTAACCCTGGACAATTTCAATTTTTCGAATTAACCTTGATTGTATTGTCCTTGTTGTTATTCTCAATGAGTTATTGATTTTAGCGTATTGCCTCTGATCTTAACATATTCAAAGTACAATCATCTAGTTTTAATTAATTAAATTATCTATTGTAAATATGACTTAATGTCCGTAAACTATTGCTTAGTGACGCACCCCTTAAAACAAAAAAATCGTCCTTGTGATTTTCAAACAGACCGTGGTCAAATTTATCTAAGATGTCACAATTTAACCTTGAGCTTTAAGCCTTTAAATTTGAAAAACCCTAAAAAAGGGCTATTCTGCAAGTCCACTAATCAAGAGTTTACTGTAGATAGTTTATTTTATGCATAACTCACTGTATTTTGATAAAGGAAAATTTTATTTTGCTTTCATCTAACAAAAAGATTATTGGACTGGGAAAATTCATTGCCATGAAAGTCATGTAAGAGGATGATTTTATTAATTCGGTATATTAAAGGACATTATCAAGTTAAAAACTAATAATTTCCGAGCAAGGACGACAAAAAAATGCTTTTTACAATTGAAAAATTTGCTATTAAAAGTAACTGTAAAATCGAAAATAGTAAATTTTGCCGCATTAGAGAGGTTCGACTTTAGATAACTTACAGTTACTTTTAAAAGCAAATTTTTCAATTGTAAAAAGCATTTTTTGTCGTCCTTGCTCGGAAATTACTTAGAAAATTTGTTTCAATAAATATAACATTTCAATGTCGAAAGGTGTGGCATTACAAGAACAAGAATGTTTAAAATTTTAGTAAAAAAATAAATTAAATTTAAATGGTCATTTTAAAACTTAATTAATTGAGAAAAAAAAAAGCGCTTTAAAAAATTAGAGGGAATTTTTTTTGTTCGGCCTTAAAAGAGCCAATTATTAAAAGTACTTGAAGTTAGTTTGTTTTTGTTTTTTTTCTCAAGTTAAGACCTTGTTTTTTAATAATTGTGTTGTTGTTTTTTTTTCGAAAAGTTAAGGGTAATAGAAAAATACCATGAAAAATCACGAATACAACACAACACAAAATCCATTATCTTTTATCATAGTATTGCAACATATTATTATAATTTTACTGAGTTTTCTTTTAACAAATTTTTTTTTGTTAAAGGCTAATTTATGTCTAAATTAATGCAAAAATATATCTATCGAGTGAGAGGAGAGAGATTGAGCGAGTGAAATTTAAAAAAAAAAGGGGTTATTATATAATATTTAATTTATAAGTAAACTAGTTAGCGAGGACTTGGATTTTTTTGTTAGGTTTAATAGCATTTTTTTTATGTTACAAGCATAGTTGAAAAACCTTAACAATAGGCGAAAACAAGAGTCAAACACCAAGTTTTTTTTTTTTATAAAATAATTTTATTGTGTGTGTGTGTGTGTAGAGAGAATTAAACAAAGGTTGTTTCGATTTTATTTTCGTTGGTGTTATTGGAATTTTAACAGATGGAAACCCTCTCTCTCTCTATTTTCAAAAAATTTGTGTCCTAATAGCAAAATAAATTAAAAAGAGTAAGAATTAATTTTTTCTCCAAAAAACTAATTTCGGAATTTTTGACACAAAAATATGTCGAAAATGGTTCAGGCGAGTGAGCAATTTTAAAAATGTTAATTTCATTCGAAAAATTATGTAACTCAAGTGAATCCTTAAGAAAACTCTATAAATCGCCATCTCAAAGTTTTTTTTTTTTTTTTAATTTTTTTCACTATTGAATTATGTTAATTTTATAGGAGCTCTTTCAAGAAAATCGACCTTTATTTATTAAGTAATTTTTGTTGTTGTTCGTAAGGCGTCATGATCATTGTAAATAATTATAATAAATGCAATTTTTGTTTGTAAAAAGGCGATATAAAAAAAGAAAAGAAAATTTTTTGTTATTGGATGAATTTTTAGAGGAGATCGCGCTTTATTATTATTTAATAATTATGTTTAGGAAAAAGAAAAAAAATACTGAGCAAATAGAAAAAAAAATTTTTTTTTTTCTTCGAAACAAAAATATAAATGGCTTGCACTGAGGATTCATTTGCACTGTATTCTACACACAACAAATTTTCGAGTGTTCATTTGCTAAACATAATTTATATGTCCTTGCTTACACCCAATGCAAAAAAATAAATAAAATAGATTTCGCAATTTATATATTTATTCCTATTGAAAAAATAAAAATTATATTTTCTCTAAATAAGATTTTATAATCGATATTTTAGATTTTTGGACAATTATAGTTCACCAAATTGGTTCTTTCTAGCTCGCATTTTTTTCTGTGGTTTTCATTTTTTTTCAAATCGATTGGAATTCCATAAATTTTTTAAATAAAAAAGGCAATTATTATCAATAAATTATGTTTGATTGTTTATTGAAGAACAATAAGATTGAAAAAAATTTTAAAAGTTTTTTTTACAAGACAAATTTTTTTTTGTTGTAAATTTCCTGCTCTTAAGGATAACCAAAAATAGTATTTTGAAACAACAAAAAAAAAAAAAAAACATTCCATAAATTCTACTCTAAATGTAAAAATAAATGTCCATAGCCCATCCAAACTTTTGTTGAATCAAATGCCAAGGTCATAAAACTTTGAACTTAAAATCTTTTTTTTTCAACAAATAATTCGACCTGAAACACTAATTGGAGAACATTTTTTAATTTCAAGTCAAAATTACATAATTAGTTGAAACCTTAGTTTTGTTTTATTTTAATTTCTATAAATTTAGGTTAATTTGAATGAACACTGCAAAATTGTTTAGTCCTATTCCCAAAGGGATTATCTGTATTATACTGACCATGAATTGTTCTTGCAATTTGTTTCTTTTTTAAAAATTTAAAAAATGTTTTGAAATTTTTTTTGTTCTTTTTAGATTTTTTTTCTTGTGTTTGTGTAAACGAAAAATTAATAAAAAAAAAAAAAGCGAACGAACTATATTAATGCATAATTTATTATGAGTTGTGTATCTAACACGAATCCAGCAACTAGTATACCATCATCATCTACATCGGCATCTTGTTCATCTTACTCGCCATTAAAATTATCATCTAATCTTAAAATAAACACGTTGTTAAATTCTAAAGAATTGGTTAAATGCGAAACAAGCAAAATAATGAATGAAAAGTCCACTGATGAACTATTGAATCAAAATGAAGCTGAATTGTCCGAGTCAGAGTCTAAATTTGATGTTAAACCATCGGCTGAGTTGTTGAATATAAACAAACGAAAAAAAAAATCTGTTATACAAACAACGGCTGATGAGGATAGTGATGAAAATTTGGACGAAGACGAAACCGAATTGGACGAGAATAACAATGAGTTGAAAGCAATTGATGCATACGAGCATGAAATTTTAGAAAATGGTCAACACAATTCCGATTTGGAAACGAGTCAATATGATGAAAATAATAATGTTATTTCGGATGATAATCAAGAAGATGAGAGTTATTGTAATCAAGATCTAATTGTGTGCGGTATGTGTCAAACTGATTTTAAATTATCGAATATTATCGATTTTATAGAGCACAAAATAAACAAATGTTTAAATCATAGCCAAAAATCACAAGATGATTTATTGAAAAATTTGAATTCAAATTTATCACAAATAAATAGTAAACTCAACTCGAACAATCAACGTAAATTAAATGCAGCTAATCAACAAACACGTTTAAATAAGTTAAATACAACTAAAAATGGCCAAGAGGACAATTCTGAGTGGAGTCAAGAAAATGAAGGTGAAGAAAATGAAACTAATGGTAAGTTTTAAAAAAACAATACAAAGAAGAATCTCTGTAAAGATTATTTTTTTTTGGAAAATAATTTTTAAAAGATTTTTCAAGGTTTTTAGCAAAATTTTTAAAAAAAAAAATTCTTAATTCAAGAAGAAAATCCGCAAGGATCAACAACACCGTACATTTACAAGTGTTCAATATGCAGTAAATTATTCAAAAATGCTGCGTTTCTTGTTGAACACATCGAGTCAGATCATAATATGATCATATGTAAAAAGTTCACTAAAACTGGCGCTACAATACCATCGACGAACGAAAGCAAACAATTACAAAACACGCAACAAATTCAACCAAAACCACAACAGGTTGTTCCAAAAAATACGATTAACTTTAAACCAATTAGTTTACCGAATGGAAATTTATTGAATACGAATCGTCAAACAGTCGTTTCATCGCCTGTTCTAAATTCGCCGAAAAAACTCAAATCAAAACATGATATAACACCAAATGCGTTAACTAGTACTGGTAATTTATTATCGACTAACACGGCATCAACTACTGCTGCAATCGCTGCCGTCTTGGCTTCTAATAATCTAACGCCAAAATTTACAAATATAAATTTGACTAATTCTAATTTGACCAAGCTTAAAGCTATTAAAACAACTACGAATGGTTTGACAATAATAAATAATAATTCTTTAGGCATTAATCCGAATAATTTGAACACAAATCGAATTATTCGAAATCCGATTTTGACAAATGGACAAAATTCAAAGATTTTATTGAACACACAAACGGTTGCACAATCTCAAATACTTAAGGGTACACCTGTACCTCAAGTAGTTAATCGACTGCCAAGTAAAATTAAAGAAGAATATGACGATGCAAATCAAACAAATGATGAAGACGATCAAGCTCATGATGAAGATGTTAATAATAGTGGAAATGAAGATGAAACACCTGATTTGTCTAAAGTTAATAAACCGATTGCACCCACTCAATTAAGTATTAAATTGAACACTATTTTGAATCAAAGTGGAACTGGCGCATCGAATTCGATAGCTGCTATTGCCGCTGCTTTAAATCAATCGAATTCATCAAATGCCTCATCTGGCTCTACTTCATCTTCATCGTCTACGTCGTCTATTTCTAACCCACCCAGTGTACTTTCTCAATTAAATAATCTTTTCCCACAAAATGCATCTCAAAATTATTACAATTTGTTCAATCAAAATTTACTCAATTTACTTAATAATCAACAACAACCGTCACTTTTATCTCCTTCATCGACTGCGTCTAGTGCTTCTTCGAATAAAATTCAAAATGGCGGTGTCGTTTCTTCTAGCAATTCAAGTACTTTTATACAAAATGGCGGCGATGATAAATCACTTCAACAAAGAGGAAAAACACTCATTGAAACAATTAATGAATTGGCTAAATTTAATCAAGATCCATCTAAAGCGTTGACTGTTAACGCAATGAATATGAACACGAGTAATCAACAAAAAGTCAATTTAACAAATGGACAAACTCCTACATTCGTTGCTAATGGACAAAATTTAAATGGATTGGCAAGTCCAAATAAACCAAAACGTGAAAAACGAACAGATACATGTGAATTTTGTGGTAAAGTATTTAAAAATTGTTCAAATTTAACTGTACATCGTCGTAGTCACACTGGCGAAAAACCCTATAAATGCGAGTTATGTAATTACGCTTGTGCACAAAGTTCTAAATTAACACGTCACATGAAAACCCATGGACGTGCTGGTAAAGAAACATCGTATTGTAAATATTGTTCGATGCCGTTTAGTGTACCAAGTACATTGGATAAACACATGAGAAAATGTGACAAAAATCCACAATTTAATTCAAATGCTTCATCTGGCAATAATTCTAATCCTGGTAGTGTAAACACGGCTAGTTTTTCTCTTAATACGTTACAAAATAAAATCAATTTAGCTCAAAGCCAATTTAATAACCTCAAAACAAAACCAATACAACAAGTTAAACGTTTGCCAAATCAATTGAACATGATGACGGTTAATATGCAAAATAATTTACCTGCTGGTATACGTATGAACGATTTTAATCAAATGGATAACGATTTGGATAATGAGAATGACGATGAGGATTTAGAAGGAATGGGTGAAGATGACGACGAAAATGGAGTTGATAACGATAATCAACAACTTGACGAAGAAGATTATGATGATGACGATATGGCAAAAACAGAAAATATTTACGATGAAGATAACATGAACGATGACGAATTTGACGAATCAAATTTAGACGAAATGGAAAATGATGAACCTAATATGGACGATCTAAGAGATTTGACTCAAAAAAATGCAAATTTTAACAATAACTTAGCGCCTCGTTCGAATAATAGACGAAAAAATAATTTAATAATGAGTAAAAAATCCGATTCTAGTTTAGACACAAGTTTACAAAATAGAAATATGAATAGCGCTGATGACGACGAAGACGAACTAGATGAAGACGTTGTCGAATTCGCAGACTCAACAACGCAAAATCAATCGCACTATCAATCACAAGAACTACTAACTAATATGACTTAAATATTTTAATGAAGAAAAAAAAATAAAATATTGCATTTCTATTTCTACTTTTTATTATGTTTTTTTTTTAAAAAAAAAGAAGTTAATTTTGGGTTCATAACGAAACTAGAACGACTCCGGTTACGGGTAGAAAAAAAAAAGGAGTTTTTGTTTTCGAGTCAACACACACCACAAAAAAACGAGTTACAAAGACGAAAAATTTTTTTTTTTGCAATGACTTGGAAATATTGTGTAAAGAGGCGTGTTTTTTTTTCAATTTTTTTTTTATTTTTGGTGTTATTTTTTTTTTAATCTGTTGATTTAACCGGAATATCTCTAAGATTTGAAAAAAAAAATTATTTTTTTTAATGTTAATCTCTTAAAAATCGCATTTTTTTAATCAAAAAAAACTTCGGAAAAAAAACCAAAAAAAAAAAAAGAGAATATTATTCGAAAAAATTTCCTATTGCAGCATATTATAGAACTATTTGTAAAACCCTTTTTTTTTGTTTTCTCTTTGTTCTTTATTGTTAAATTGAAGTCTTTCCTTATTTTTTTAAATAAACGAAAATTTTTTTTTTAAAAAAAAAAAAAACAGTATTTTTAGTGACTTGAGTGAGTGTAAACATAGACTTGAGTTCGCTATGTTAGAATTTTTTTTTTCTCTACCATGAGAGGCTATTTAAAACAGCTTTTTTCTTCTTTTAAGTGTTGTTTAAACAAAAAAAAATTTGTTAAAAAAATTTTTGAAAAAAAAAAAAATCAATGAAATTTTATTTTTCTTTTCTAGGCAAAATTCGTGTGTTTAAAAAAACAAACAAAAAACATTTGTAATTTTTTGATTAAATTCTAAACATCAACAACAACAACAACAAAAAAAATTAACAAATTTACTAATTTAATTTTATTTTTCATGTTATTTTATTTAAGTTTTATTTTTACCTTCATTTTTTTGTTTATTTTTCCTTTTTTGAAATTTTTCTTATCTTCTTTTTTTTTTTCTCTTTATTTGTTAAATTATTGTAACATAAATGATCAAGTTAAATAAAAAATTGAAAAAAAAAATTTTAAAATATCTGACTTAGAAATTTACCTTTTTTATTCCAAAAAGCGATATGTACTCGGAATCATCATTTGATTTGACATATTTTATTATGTATTTTTCCGCTTTTAATGTCATTTTCCGCAAAATTTCAAGAAGTCCCTAAAATACGGCATTTCCGATTTTTAGTATGTAAATCAGCTGAATTTCGAGAGGAACGGAAATTCTGTTTATTCCGTTTTTTACTTTTTAGGGAAAACCTAACATTAATCGTTTGGGCACAAAAAGGGAACAATCAAATCGACTGAAGTTAAAACAATATAAGTTGATTCATTGTATATTTTAAATTTGTCCTCGATAAATAAATTAAGATTAGTCATGATGAAGTATCCGAATTCAAAAAATAAATTAACATTATTGAATTAACATTATGAATTTTTCTGTGCAGATCTAAAATCTAGAAGAACAATCATAGGCTTAATTAGCTACATAAGCTGATTTGGCTTCTTAGCTGGGTGGGCCGTTTTATACTAGCTACACTTACATCTTTCGACGCCCTTATTTTAAGTCCCAGCGACTCGCAAGTCTCGATACGGTGATTTTCAAAATTATTCTAGTATCAGGCAATCTAGAGAATGACAATTGAATGATTCTAGTCGTATCGTTTCCAAGCAGCACAACGGTACGGTAGGTACGCTACGGTTATGGTACGGTTCGGTGCGCTTTGGGTATGCTACGATATGGTTAGGGTGCGGTGGTACGGTAGGTACGGTTCGCAAAGGCTACAGTTCGGTAGGCTACGGCTACGGTTCGCTCCGCAAAAGGTGAAAGTTCGGTACAAGTGCAGTATTTTAAAATTTACTTTTTTTAAAAAAAAAGTGCGTCTGCAAATTAAAAAGTACAATTTGTTAGAGATGGGATAAAGAATGATACCAAGCTTTAGAGATGGTTGATGAGTGCCAGCATATGCTTACAGACAATGGTATACCAAGATACCAATCATTAGATTAAACAAAGGTGTGCTTTTTTTACTTTTAACGCTCTCTAACGCCAAAAGCAAAAATTTGAAAAAAAATACTGTATTTATTTCAGCATTTTTTATTACCAAAGTGTTTTTTACTGTTGGGAATCGACTCTGATGATCAAAATTCATTAATTCGAATCATTTATTGAGGAAGTAAATTTTTTTGTTAAAGTTGTATTTAAATCAACCGGAGTCAATTTCCGATTGTGTCAGTGGTGGCATAGCTATCATGTCAGTGGCATAGCTAAACAATTTCAGATTGGGGGCTCAACAAAGGGGTCACATAAATAGATGGAAATTCCAAATTCTTCGTAAAAATAAATAGGAAAACGCCAGATTGTTGATGGTGTTTGCTAAAAATACAAAATATTCATACCCCAAAATACCGGAACCCTAAACTATTATCGTAATAAACCAGCCGATTACACCCTGACTAAATTGCTTTCAATAATATGCGATTGATTCATAGGATAGACTTAGTGTTGAAGATTTTGATCGAATAAGCATCTTGAATTTCCTTCAATATTTTATGAGCTGCTCGTGTGAAAAAGTTTTAAAATCGAGTATTTTTGCAGTTTGCAAGTTTTCACATTTTTTTCCGGGAGCATTTTTCGAGTGTTTCCGATAGAGATTGACAAAAAATATATACAAATTGTTTAGGATTAAATTTATTAAGTTTAAAATAGTAAAATTTTAAACTCCAAAAAAAAACTATTTCAATTAAATTTTATTTTTTAAATTAAACTTATTCACAAAAAATGAAAGTGAGCTTAGAAAAAACCCGTAAAATAAACTATTACATCTTTTTTTTTTTTTAAATCAATTTCTTAAGCATTTTTTAAACATGAAAAAAAAAAAGAAATAGACAAAACAAAACGAACGTACGACAAATACACAATCATGAAATTATATCTACTTTTAATCTGTTCACAATAAAAAGAAAACAAAAATTTTAATCTTGGCTTTTTTTTTGGTTATAACAGAAAAATATTTAATTATTTGAGTAAAACGTCATTTTAATGGAGTTTTAGACCAAGACTTTATTTACAATTCTAG
Source organism: Brachionus rubens (assembly GCA_022207745.1). Lineage (NCBI taxonomy): Eukaryota > Metazoa > Rotifera > Eurotatoria > Ploima > Brachionidae > Brachionus > Brachionus rubens. The sequence continues at coordinate 3,178,416 of JAJVHD010000011.1, read as the reverse complement.
GCCACCTTCTAAAAACTAAACGCTTATTAAAAAAAAAACTCGAACGAAAAATACGTAAAACAACGAGAAAGGCCTTTTTGAATGAGTCTTAAAATGAGGTAGTTATTGGGTTTAAGTTTGAGACGAACCAACACTTGACGATTGTGTCGAATAACCAGCTTGATTTCGATAGGTTTCAAAATCTTTAGTTTTAAGTCCATTTGTTGTCTCTTGTTCTTCGGGTTTTCCAAATTTAAAATTTGAATTTTCCATCATGTACTTTTTTTTTGGGTGATAGTAATTCGAATATGGTTTTGATTCGGTTTGAGAGGCCGAAGGTGACGATGAAGACGACGACGAAAATTCGAGATTAAAATCACCTGATAAATTTCTACTATGTTTACCATGACGTGATATATTTGTTTCAAATGCCGATTGAGGCGAACGAGGATTATTAGTCGAGTTTGAAGAACAAACAGAAAATAGACCTGGTGAAACAGGTTTATCATCCGAGTTGGTCGATTCTTTGCGTGATTGTTTAGGAATTTTGAAGCTTTTTAACGAGTCAACACGGTCTTCTTTGTGAAATATTTTGTCCATTATGGATCGAGACGGAATAGGCTGAGTGTTCGGTACAGGATTCGAATGTGGCCGAGTTGGCTTTAATTTTGAATTTTCTAAATCATTCTCATTCGATTCTTGACCGTTTAACTCATCATCTTCCTCATCAGCGCGTTCAGTAGCCGTCAATGTCTCATCACCCGATTGATTACTACCAACACTTTTTAAATCATTTATTTGATTTGTACCATTTTTGTCCGAATCGTCTTGTTTTTCAGGTTGATTTTTAGCTTCATTCTGTTCAATTGTATTAACTAATTTTGTTAAAATTATACTGTCTTGTGAGCTTGTTTGCGGTGTTTGTTGTTGAGTATTTTTATTCGACACAGTTTCTAGTATTGAATTCATTTTTTCTTCTAGTTCTTTGTGTTGCGCTAGGATTTGTTTGGCGCATAGTAGCAATTGACTAGGAGATTTAAGGTCTTTTATTCCAAGCTAAAAAAAAAATTAGATTGGAAATATGAACGAAAAATAAAATTGTAAATTTACTTCAGCAGCTCGTTGTTTGAGTAAAGAAATATTATTTTTTATTAAAGTTTTTTTTTGGTTTTCCAATTCTTCTTTTTTTACTAGCAGATCTTTTTTCAAATTCTTGAAATAAAAAAAAGTCAATTATGATAACTTAATTGTTTTTTTTTAAGAAAAAAAAAGACTTAAAAAATGGTTATTAAGATAAATCAGTTCGTTCTGAGATTGATCTGATATAGGTTTATAGAGGAAAGCTAATTAAAAAGCAAACACATTAAGTAAAGAAGCAGAATGCCAAAAAATTTTTTATGTAAAGTGCAGGAAATTCAAAACTTCCGTGCTATCTAAATTTCTAATTTTTGACTTTAAATTCGTAATCTACGACCTTTAAAACCCCAAAAAATGATTTTTTTCATGGGGGTAAAAAGTTAAAAATTTTGCCCCTACCCCACGGCTTTTTGCAGCCTTACGAAAACCTTCCTTTATTAAACATTCAAGAACTCATGATTGGTAAAAGCTATTTTCAATCTGAAGATATCGTCGGATAGCTAAAGAGCTCCGATTTACGCACCGATTAAAATCGGAACGAAAAAAAAATTCTACAAGTCAAACATGGGCGAAAACAGCGGAAAAAGGGTCGATTTTTCAGTCAAATCAAATCTAGTCCCAGGGGTCACTTATGACCCCCTCTAATTTTTTCCAAAAAATAAACTAGACAAAATTTGGAACAAATCTATGGTTTTACTTTTTTCATTTTAGCTTTATTTCATTTAAAAAAGCAGACGAAAAGTGACATAAAAAACAAAAACCCTAAAGATGACGAAATTTTCACTTTTTGACCAAAAAATCGAAATTCTCGTGTATCCACAAAAACCACAAAAAACATATACGATTACATTTAAAAGTGATCCTTTCAGTTTTCCTAAAAAAGAGTCTTATTTGTACCGTTTTCAGCACCCAAAATCGATTTTCAAAAATACACTATTTAATCGATATATATATATGCTTTTTAGGGTTTTCATACACGTGAATTTCGATTTTTTGGTCAAAAAGTGAAAATTTCGTCATCTTTAGGGTTTTTGTTTTTTATGTCACTTTTCGTCTGCTTTTTTAAATGAAATGGGCATTCCAAAATGGTTGTCGCCATTTTAGAAATAAAAAAAAATATGAATCCATAATCGGAAATCAACGAAATTTTGTACACTTCAGTAGTATATGTTTGTCTTGAGTATTAAGCTTTTTGGACGTGACTCCACCCAAACCTTAGATTTCACCGTGTTATTAAGGTTGGAGATCTACACTTTTTTTTACGAAACCACCTGGTTTTGTTATGTCAAAAAGTTCTCCGGTCTATTAAAGGCTATGAAAATATTTATAAGCTCTTAAGTTTCAAACTCTAAAAAACAAGATTCAAAATGCGCTATAACACCTAAAAATAGAGCTTTAGAACGCATACAACAGATCACTGCGATACCGATATTACGAATTTAAGAACCGTTAATTACTTAACACAAGCTATTTTAGAATGAGTGTACCAAAACTTTGAGAATTAAAAAAATCAATTTTATACACTCTAAATTTTTGCGACCCTTATAGATATTGATACCCTTATCGTATGAAGTTTTTTTCGCCCAACTTAGTCCGACCAACGGAAAATAAATTTCCGAATCTGTAATTATAAAGGATAGTAGTAGTACTTTTTCTGTGCATATCTAACATCTAGTAGAACAATCCTAGACTTAATTAGCTGCAGAAGCTGATTAGACTTCTTAGCCGAGTAAGCCGTAACAAATTTTTTTTATACTGGCTTCTTTTCTTTCGACCCCCTTAATTTAAGTCACAGCGACTCACGTGTCCCGATACGGTGATTTTCAAAGTCGTTCTAGTATCAGGCAATCTAGAGAATTACTATTGAATGATTCAAGTCGGATCGTTTCCAAGCAGCACAACACTAATGACAATTATCCCTATCCATTATTATTTTTTCTTAACGTTACAATTTTTTGACTCGACCAGGATTTGAACTCGTGCCCCTAGTTGCCAATGCTGTTGTTTTACCCACTCGGTCACGACCGAGTGTTTTTTTTTTCCTGAATCAATCCTTTTTTTCTTTAACAGAGAAACTAAAAACTACAGTTGTGGTCATTCACGTGTTCCTCTTGTGATGACTGATGATTTAGAAAAGTTACCATTGATTTATGGGTATCTAATAAAAGCTAGTTTTACAAGCTTTTACTAGAGCTTTTCCAAATCATTAGTTCATGAAATTTCACAAGAGGAACATGTGAATGACCACAACTGTAGAATCTAATAGTTGCGAGAAGTGCAACAAAACTTGATTTCAATTTAAAAAGGGTTAGTCTGAATAAATAAAGCGGCATCGTCTTCAAATCATACGATATAAAATTTGATTTTTTTTAAAAAAAAAACATGCAAAAGCTTCTAAAAATAAGGCAAGAAATCATTTCGAACCAAAGCAAGTACTTTTTAACTATAAGATTAGGTTATTAATTTGAATGCTCAAAGTGAGCATTCACTAATTAAAAAGCTCAACTAGTGGTTAATCAAGCCAAAAAGTACTTACTCTAATCAAGCTTTTTTAAATTATCTAAAATTTTTTCTGTATAAGACTCCTTAATTGAAATAAAGTTGTTTTTTTTTTGCTTTATGAAGAAACAAAAAAGAGTTTCATTCAAAAAATAAAATTTACCAGCTCTTTTTGATACTCCAAATTAACTTTTTCTTTATACTCGGACGATTTCATGTACATTATATAGTTGATGTATTGTTGACGACACTTTTCTTTAAAAAAAAAGAAGTTTTAAGACAAAATTAGACGAATCCTGACCCGAAACTTACTAAAATAATTGTCTATTGAATTCATTATTTCATCGCCTAATTCACTTCTTGCCTTATCCTCATCCAAATCATTCGAATCAAAGTCTACTTGATTATTTACACCATTAACTAATTTACTACTTATTCCATTTTGTTTCGGAATTTTAATCGAATTCAAGTGTTTTGTAAATTTGACGGATATCTTCGAGTCTTTAAGAGATTTAGTGTCCAAATTTTCACTTGTCAATTTAGTCATTGTTTTTTGATTAAAGTTATCTTTGAGAGCCGTGTCTTTACCACTCGATTTCAATGAACCATTCAGCGATTTTTCTTCTTTTTCAATTTTAGTCACTTTGCTAACTTGATGATGCATTTTGTCGAGTGTTTTCTTCTCTTCTTTGTCCAATGACTTCGAACGGGTTCTCTCTTTAGTTTCTTTTGAAATTTTAGTTTTCTTTTTGACGTGTTGTTTTGACTGTTTGTCTTTCTCGGCGACTAAACTCGATGATTTACGTTTTTTATTCTCTTTACTATTTGAACGTGTACGATGAGATTTTTTTGAGTGTAATGAAATGTTAAGTGATGAGTCAGAGTTTGATGATGAGTTTGAAGACGAGTCTGATGATGAAGATGACGAGTTAGCTGAACGTGGGGAGTTCGAGCTACGATTTTTAGGCCTCGTTGGTCGTTCAACCGGCTTATATTTTGATTCGTAATATTTTTCAAGCTTTAAAAAAAATGATTTCAAAACAAAAAAAAAATTTTTTGAAAAAATCTTACCAAAGTTCGGTCTATCTTTTGAAAATAATAATGAATTGGTTTATCTGTCCATGAGACATGACCGTTTAATGGTTCGAAGACATTTAGGTTCAAAATTGCTCCAAAGTCATTCATATTTCGGTCATTTATTCGAAAGTTAAGAGAACAAAACGGTTTTGATGAGACTATAAACGAGCCTTCGAGCATGTCTAAAAATCTTAGTTTTAATTGATGATCGACTTCGGCTCCGAATGCAAAATTATTTACAAAAATAAGACTTGAAAAAAAAACACATTTAAAAATTGTCTTTTTAATGACTCGAATTGAAAATTTACTTTGATTGATCGATAAGCTCTTTGACATAACCTCCAGTGGTTACTTTACGTTTTGGTTCATCTTGGGTTTCCAAATATTCTTCTTCGGATAAAAAATCTCCTTTGTACAATCGAAAATCAGTGTAGGTCCTACCAAAAAATCTTATCCAGTACTTGAACTCTTTTTCCATTTTCTGGGAAAATATGATTAATTTTTCGGTGAAGAAAGATAAAATGAAGCTTACCTCAGCATAAAAAGCAGGCCATTCGGCTTTCTCAAACCCGTAGCAACGTTTACATTTTGTTAGAGCTGCTACTTGTAAAACGACATTACCAACACCTGAAAAGAGTAAAATTTAAGATAAATAACAAAATGGAAAGAAGTAGGAGCTGGAGTGATCCAAGGAAGTGTCTGACACTCTTCATTCTTTTCATAGTTTATATCAATGACGAGGTTCCTCCAAATATGAATATGACATTCTGGTGTATATTATGGGTAGATCAATTCCAGAGGGCTTACCACAAGAAATAATCGACTCAATTTCCCGATGGTGTACTTAGAACAAAATGCGCCTCAACACCGTTAAATGTAAAATCATGGTACTCTCAAACAACTCAGAAGCAGACAGTCAGGTTGTCATCCTAAACGATAAGCCCCTCGAGATAGTCTCGCTCGACTCGAACCAACAATGGGATTGTGTCCAAAAGAGTAGTAGTACACCATACCTCATCGGTCGCTTAAAATGCTGAGGATTTCATACAGAGCTACCTGTGAATGCTTACCGCAGCTACGGTTTGAGCCATTTCACTTACAGCGCCTCTCTCCTTACATCAGCAAGTTCAAAAGCCAAGGACGAATGATTAGATATCATCAAAGAATGCTTGATATTATTGGTATAACCACAGAAACAGCAGAGAAAAATTACTATCTTAATCCGATCGAACAAATTAAAGACCAAACATGCGTCAAACTACTCAGTGAATAATTGCAGAAGATAATCACTCGCTGACGAAAGCCTACGAAAACAGCTTTGTCAAAAAATACGCAAGAACTGTGCGAAATGGAGCTTCGGACAATAATAACATATCTCGCGAGCACCACCAAGAACAACGGATAGTATATCCAATGTAAAAGCTGTAAAAACAGCTCTTCCCTGCCCTTACTCTCAAAAACCATTCAGAGCAGGTGCAGGAATCAAAGCACACATACGTCTTACACACAAACACGAACAAGTTTGTTTTCTATATATTTTTATTTAATTTTTCTATCTAGACCTTCTCTTTATAACTTTGCAAATAAATTATGCAATTCGGCCTAAGATACGAATGAAAAATGTCACTTACCGCTTCCTAGATCCATAAAAATGTCATTTTCTTTGAGTTTAACCCGTTTGATCATTTTTTCGATAAGATCAAAACTTGTTTCACCGTAGACTTGAGGTGAAAAAGGTTCGTAATGATTAAGTTTATCAGGATCTTGTATAGCTCGATTATATATTAAATGTAAAATAAATTTTGCTAATTTTGTTGATGGTCGTAGAGTAAGCGGGTCTGTGTTTGAATATTTTGATCTTATTTCGGTCATGTTTTTTGTTGTCCATTCGTTAAACGAATCACATAAAGTTTTAACACTATCGTAACTTGAAGAATTAAATTTTTTTTTTAAATTTAAATCGAGAAAAAAAAAAAAAATTTTGATAATTACAATTTTTCGAAACGTTTCGGTATTTTTTGATAATTTTTGAGAACTTCCTGTAATTCAGGAAAATCTTGTGATAAAAAGTTAATTGTTTGAAATATTTCATTTGTTTCATCCTTTGATACAAAAAAAAAGACTCATAAATAAATTTAAAATAATGAAAAAAATAGGACTAGTCTTTTAGATGAAAGGGTTCGAAATTTTAAAATCTTAAAGAAGGGCTATTCCGAAACATATATTAAACAGGAGTACTTATTTTATGTATAAATCGCTTGAAAATATTAAAAAAGTTAACGATTTTATCACTGGTTATTAGCTCAAAGTTTAACGGTTTAATTATTTCTGTAAAGCTTCCAGTTTATATCACTAAACGAATAGATACTCACCTTTTTGGCGGCAAATAATGAATTGAAAATCCTTGGGAATATTCAATTAAAAGTCCTAATTGCTGCAATTAGGACTATTAATTGAATTTTCAGTCGATTTTCGAAATTTGCTTTTAGTAGAAGTTGCTCTAAAATGGCTAATAGAATAACTTAAAGATGCTTAAAGTTGTTTGAAATGTTGGCAGTAGACTTTTTTAGTCTGCTTCAAAATGGTACCCTGTGTGTCTTGATGGGATCATTTCCAAAAGAATTAATATGATTTAGTTGAATTTAAAAACGATTCTCATTTGTAACTAAATCGATTTTAATTTAGGTAGAAATGGTTACCATTTTGAAACAACCTTAAGATCTATAATTTGCATATATGCACCTTATATTAAAATTAAATAGAATTTTGATGTCGCTAAAACACGGACTCAATTACGGATGTTACATTTTATGGATCCGTATTGTGCTTATCATATTATCACCACAAATTCCACACCCAAAAATTTTCTTAGCCATTACCCTACATGGATGTGTAATAGACTCTTAAAGATATAATTTTATGGTCTCCAATAACATGTTAGTGCTCCCTTAAATCTCATTATATGGTCTGGATAAAGAAGGCGTGAAGGAGCTTTAAAATTCCTATCTGTAATCCAGTGGAGCTTAAATATCAAGCCTTAATACTTGAAAATATCGATAAAATAGAGTTTTAATACCCGAGTACGCAATTTGAGCGCGTCACACCTTTAAATACTTATTTTAGCATTGGTGAGTTCAATTGGGTGCATGTGGCAAAATTTTGTTTTAATGCGCACATTCTTAAACACGGAAATACGATACCATAATGCATATAAAATAATTCTATTACACAATTTTGAAACTTGAAAAGCTGATGACAACGAAGACGATGACATTACAGAAGGAAAGACAAATGAATCAGAGAGTTTAACCGCAATGTTAAAATCAAATGATTGTTCTGTTGATACTGATGATGATGACTTAGAGAGTGGTCAAACAGGTCAATTCATAACTGAAGTTTCCAAAGAAACAGAGTCAACCGTGAGTCGAGCTTTGAGAAAACTTGTTGATCCAGTTCCTTGTCCAATTTGTGGCGCATTGATGAAGAACGAAAGGGGAGTAAAAACCCACATGTCGAAAAAAAATTAATTTTAATTATTTAGAATAAACTTTTTTTAATTTTTTATGACAAATTTTGTGAACTTAAGTTTAAGCTAACCAAAGTAATGACATGATTACAAATATTATAAACGGTTTTTGTAATTAATGCAAATTTATTGACTAGTCAAAGTCAGTTCCGGTGGTCAGCGCGTTGTTGAGTTTCAGAGAATATGCTAGTACTCTTTAAAATATAAAATATAATGGGATGGTCTGAAAATTTACAGATTTATGGGTTCATTTGGATTATTTCTGATAGAACTCAATGCTCTTTATCTGAAGATAACAAGAGTGAAAGTGACTTTACGTTCGCTCGTCTAGAAAAAGGGGGGTTTAGGGTGGCGCTTACCAGCAAGGAAATACGGTATTTACCCCAATAAAAAGACACATGTTATATTTGCGTTAGAAAAATTTAATTTTCAATTTTGAAAAAAGTTAATTTTTTTTTATCCGAATCCGCTTTTTAGGAAAAAGATGAAAAATCCGTCTTTTAGGCGCCCGAAATCCGGATCCGTGTTTAAAGAATACAGAAAATTTCGACTTGAGTCGTGTCGCTGCTAATACAGCATCATCCGGCCTTAAGCTTTTGAATAAAGAAGTACAATAGTATCGTAGGCTAAATAGATAGCTGGAAAGAAAATATAGAGATAATGAAATCCTCTGACTGCTTTAAAATGGTAACTTTTTTTTGTATTAAATTTAAAGTACTTACCGGAACACAACTAGTTGTGACTACATTGAACAAAGCGGGTTCACCACCAAACGGATTATTTAAATACAACGGCTTAGTTGTCATAATTACGTTAATCAATATTTATATAATAAAAAACTTATTTTTGATTTTTTTTTTATCAAAAAATAAAACTACTATTGAACAATTTTCTTTAACAAAAAAATAACATTTACAAACAAACAAACAAAAAACACCAAATGAATTTGTTTTAAACTAATTAAAAATTCTATCCTTGTGATAAAAATGAGAGAAAATTATTTCAAGTCATCAAAAGAAACAAAAAGAAGACTTGATTAGATAAATACGTGAACGTAATCAAGGTTTCAAACTTTCAATAATAACAAAGAACCTCACTCGCTAATATTTTTATGTGTTCGTATTTTACGAGTGTTTTTTTTTTTACTTCAAAAAATAAAACTAAAATAAAATTTTGTAATATTATCATAAATATTTATAATAATAAAAAAATTAAAGAGAGCAAGAGAGATTTATAATTTTGGTTTCATAAGTCGTTTTCATCATTATCGTTCGTATCGGAGCGATTTTGACCCTTAAAATTTTAAGTCAATTGAAATTTAATTTTTTTTTTTTATAAAAAAAAAAAAAGTGTCTCTAGAAACGAAATGTGAGTTATTAGACGAAGTTTTGGTTTTAGAAAATTAAAAAAAGAAAAGAAAAAAGAGTACTGTAAATAACGATAGAGATTTTGTTTTTTGATTAAAATATTCTGTATTAGCATGAATTTCAATTTCAATTAATTATATAGCTATTAGTGTTAAGACAATTTTTATTTACCTTTATATGCTAATAGTTCTGAGTTAACTTAACATTTTAACTTGCTATCCTTTTTTTTTTTAAATATTTTGTAAAACAACTCAACCTTAACGAATTTACTAACTATCCTTTCTTTATGATGAGACAGAAAAAAACAAGAATTTTAAATCAGGTTAAATTTACTTGGTCTTTTGCTCGACACATGATAAAAGAACTACACTAGCAACATGTCGATCACTTATTCCAGTTCATAGTCCATTTCTTAGAAAGTTTGTTTGTACATTAGACTTTACAAGTTTAGACCCATTAGTCAATTTCAGGCCCAACCAAGATATGCTTTTTTAGGGAGTAAATATGTGATATTATATGCGAAATATGCTTTCTATATGCTTAAAATGCTCTAAAAATGTATATTTTAATTACAAGTGTTATTACAGTATACACTTGATAGATGTTCTAGTCTAGGGACGAAAAAATTTTAGGGTGTTTTTAAAAGTTTAATAATTTTTTTAGAAGAGCATCGATTCCGATATACAGTTGTGGTCATTCAAGTGTTCCTCTTGTGAGCCTTCATGAACTAATGATTAGGAAAAGCTAATATTAATTTATACAACCCTGGTTATTCAAAACTTCCAAGAATGAACCTTCATGAACATTCACGAACCTTCGTGAACGTTCAAGGTTTTGAAGGTTCAATGGTCATGAAGATTTGAACCTTGAAGCTTCATCAAGGTTCATGTTATTTTAGACGAAATTATTTGAAAAAGAAGTAAAGTATTTTAAGATTAATACTTACAAAAATATTTTTTAACACTATATTTAGCAAATCTCTTTTGATTTATATTATTTTAAATCTTTATTCAATAGAAATAATCTCAATTTTTTCGAAAAATGCTCAGAAAAAGTGATATATCCTGGTCATTCAGAACTTCCAAAAATGAACGTTCATGAACCTTCGTGAACCTTCATGAAGCTTCAAGGGATTTCTGAAGGTTCAAATGTCCTCAAATATTTTCATTATTTTTCTGAAATTTTCATATTTTCAAATTTGAAGGTTCATGGACCCTTGAACCTTTAAAATCTTGAACATTCATGAAGGTTCATTTTTGGAAGTTTTGAATGACCAGGGTTGTATGCGAAGATGCATAGAACATTTGAATTGGAACCAATTATGCGAAATCATATTATGGTGGGCCCTGGTCCATATTAACAACGTAAAGTTACTTAGTTTTCTAATCACTAAAATTCTGAGCATGTATTGTTCGAGAAGGGTGCTTTGTTAAGACAATACAGAAAAAATTGAAATAGAGCGATCACTAAGTCCAAAATAATAGAAAATCTATCAAGTCTTGGAAACTACTTATAGAAAATTCTTCTTTTAGATTTATTATTAAAGTTAGGAGTATTTTATCTTTTTACAAAATATTTTTTTTCAACGTTGGTTATTTCTCATTTTCTATAAATCACACTTACCGTATTCCCATACTTTCAAGTTCCCCCTTTTTGTCGACTAATGGAAATCGGAACTGTTCTAATCTTGTGATTTTATAATAGATTGGTCTGAGTTGTTTATATGTAATCACTAAAGAATCTCAAATTCAATTCGCTTTTGCATGATTTCACCCCTAGAAGGTGCGATTTATTGTCGCTTATAAGCAAGGAAATACTGTAGAGTTTCTTTCATTCTCCGGTCAAATTTATTTTAATTTTTTTCGAAATAGTTTTCTTTAATTGAAAGATTTTGAAATAACGGTTATGTAGAACTGACTTTGTGAACCTTAAATATTTAAAGCTTGTAGCTTACATTGACTTACATTGATTGACAAAAACAACATTAATTTATAAAGGAGAGTTCGATGAAATATACGTATGAGCAGACATATGTACCTATAAATTTTAAGGTATTGGGTGGGTATGGGTTACCCGAAAAAATCAGGTATTGGGTTCGGGTATGGTGTGGGTTAACCATAAATTTCGGGTTTCAGGTATGGGCCTAGGTTTGGTAACCCAAAAATTTACCCAAAACCCAATTTTTTTCAAAAAAAAACACCTAAAAATCTATAAAATACACAAATTTTTGGGTTACCCAACCCAGACCCATACCTGAAACCCGAAATTTCTGGGTAACCCAGACCATACCCGAACCCAATACCTGATTTTTTCGGGTAACCCATATCCACCCAATACATAAAAATTTATAGGTACATATGTCTGCGTATGAGTACCTTTTTTAGACAGTATATATCAGAATTTGTTTATATCGAAGAAAAAAATCTCGATAAGCTGAAAGATTTAAGTCTATTATTAAACAAGGCTTCAGCAATCTTTATGAACATTTCATTCTCCCTTAGACTCTATAAAATAAGATTCTAAACGTTTATTTTATCAAAAAATCAGTAAGTTAAAAAGCAAGTAACCGTAACTTTGCTCTTTATTTTGTGTGACAAGTATTCATTTCATTCTAAAGAGACAATTTTTATGAGTTTTTATTAAAACGACAAATCGACAAAAAAAATAGAAAAATAAAATTTTTAATTTTTTTTAAATAATCTTCTAGATTTTGAATTTTTAGGCCCTGTATTACATTCCATTAAAATCCGACAAAAATATTTACAAAAAAAAAAATTTTTAGCGTAAAAAAAACATTCTTTTACCTTTTTATTTTTTTTCATAATAAAAATTTAGTTTAAAGACTTGATAAAATTATTTAAATTGTATTCGTTTTCGTATTGAGTCTCGTCCCACACTTCATTTATATTTTCTAACAAACGAGCATAGTTACTTGGGACACCCGTATTGTTATCTCTTGATTTTTGCTCACTTGTCGACGGAGTATCTTTATTAAACATGTTCATTAATTGTTCTGTACCCATTGATGATAAATTTGAATTTTCAATGTTAACTACTGAATTGGCAATGCCCAATTTGAATTTTTGCAAGCTCATTATCTTTTCTTCAATTGTTCGTTTTGTTATTAAACGATACACGTTAACGACTTTTGTTTGACCGATACGATGTGCTCTGTCCATAGCTTGTAAATCTTTTTGTGGATTCCAATCGTGTTCGACAAAAATAACCGTATCTGCACCGGTCAAGTTAAGACCTAGACCACCGATCTGAGTCGTCAATAAAAGAATGTCAATAGACGGATCTGAGTTAAATTTTTTAACAACATTAAATCGATCGCCTGGTGGAATTGTACCATCCAATCTTAAGTAACTTACATTTTGCATTTTTTTTAACAATTCACTCTCAATTATATCAATCATTGATTTCAATTGACAAAACACTAAAACCCTATGTTGATTAAGAACACTGTTTTGATCCAATTCATTACTCTCTTCATTATTGCCTATACCACATTCATACAATAAATCCCTGAGTGCCATTAATTTACCTGAGTGTTTTATATCATTCATGGAAGTCTGGCCTAATTCAGATTTTATCTTAGACCATTTTGGATGATCTTGATTCAAGACCAAAGACGGGTGATTGACTACTTTACGCAAATACTGCAAAGCATGGAAGACATGTTCAGTATTTCCTTTTTTCAAATCGTCACTCTGTATTTCCTCTTCTTCACCATCCAATAAACCAAGACTCTTTTTAATATTTTCACTTACATTTGATTTGGCAAAGTCTTGATAAAGTTCTATTTGTAATTGACTCATTTCACAGTAGTAATCTTGTATTATCTTTGGTGGGAGATCTTTGAGTACTTCTTCTTTAGTACGTCGGAGTAAGAATGGCAGGACTTGTTTATGTAATGATTCGAGTGCGATTACACTCAATTGATGAAAGCCATTTTCCGATTTTGTTTTGCCATTATTATCTCCATTTTTTTCTTGATTACTCAACGCTTTTTCTAATTTATTTTGAAACGATGCCGATTGAGGCGCTATATAACGTGCATACTTTAAATGAAATTGTTTTTCAGTACCCAAATACCCTGGTAATAAGAAATCGAATAAACACCACAATTCAGTTACATTATTTTGTATGGGTGTACCGGTTAGAATTAATCTATGTGAAGCTCGGATTAATTTAATCGCTTTTGAAAGCTTTGTCTTTGAACTTTTAATCAAATGACCTTCGTCTAAAATACAATAATTCCATTTTTGTGCACTTAAATATTGAATATCATGTCGAACAATATCGTACGATATTATAAAAACATTATATCGTGAATTAGGGTCTTGTTTTTTGTTGAAAAATGTTCGTCGTAAATTTTCTCGTTCGGATACAGAACCGCTATAAATGAATGGTCTTAGACATTTTTTGTCAACAAATCTTTCAATTTCATGATGCCAGTGATTAGTCAAAGTGGTCGGACAAATAATAATCGATGGGGTGAATTTTTTATCATCATCATCATCGAATTGATCATGTTGTGTAGAGTGTATTTGCTTTTCATAATGATCACCACTCAAAATACAAATTGATTGTAAAGTTTTACCTAGACCCATATCATCACAAAGTATTCCGTGTAAATTAAATTTTTTCAAAAAAGCAAGCCAATTGACCCCCATTTGTTGGTACGGACGTAGTTTAACACCGATCAAAATTTCGTCGGGTAACCCATAAGATTTAAGTTTACGATTGTCCATTAATTGGTCTAAAAAGTCTTGTTGTTCCAACTTCATTTTAAGAATATTCGGATTGGTCGAGGTTATTTGTTCAAGATAATTTGTTTCTAGTGAACTAGACATTGATAACGGGTAGAGTTTGACTAGAGTACCAAAACATTGACTTGCCATACTACGAACATACCAATCCAAATCGCACATTCGTTTCAACACAGGGACTATAAAAATTACAATAAACGGGATTATGTCATTACTCAACTGTTCGAAAAGGTTGAAAATCAATTCAATAGCCCCTTGTCTAGCGAACAAATTGAACTCATTATTATCCAAACAATCCAAAATATACTCTAGAACAATTTGCATTGTTCGTACAAGCTCTTTTTTGCAAATAGTTGACAAACATTTTGATGACAAACTTCTTACACTGCTTAACGGAAGTTTTATTAATTTCATAATTTCAGGCACTTGTTCCATAAATTTGTTTAAAATTTCAGAGTTAATGTTTGTCAATGAACAAACATAATTTATCAATGACAAATAATTAACCAATTCTTGATATTTATTAATATTTATGTCTAAGTTTAAATCATTTATTTGAGTAAGCTCATCAGTGTTGGAGTCTTTTAACAATTGTTGCATGACTATGTTAATTTGATTGATCGGTTGTTGTATAACATCTGGAACAACTAGTTCAAGTCGTTCAAGGCTTCCATAATTTTCAACAATTGATTTGAACGCGAATTCAGCACCACGTTTTTCAATCTGATTTTTAGCCGTATTCTCTGTCGATTGGTTGATTACTTGGGGTGTAATATCAGCTGATAAAGGCCCATTCGAAACTGAATTAGCTCTTTTTTTAACTTTATTAGGAGTATTCGGTGTCGATGGAGTAACAATTGAAGGTGTTGAATCTCCATTAGAAGAATCTCCATTTGATTGAACTCCAAATGAAGTATCACTTAAAATACCATAATAACGATTAATTTCGTAAAACTCTTTGTCAGGTAATGCTCGGATATTTTGTTGATTGGCGATGATAGGAGTCTTTAAGTGGTCATTACACAAATAGTTAAGTAAATTTTTGAATATTTTTGGGACTGGATTTGGATGACGTTTTGAACATGTTTCTAAAAGAGAAGCTAAATGATGACTACTTATAGTCTGTAAGTCGGGGTTTGACTCGAAACGAATGCACTCAATTAATGGTCGAATCATAGGGTTCATTTTTTCACATAAAGTGTTCAATTGAATACAAGCCGAAGCCAATGCTGATAATGATCGAATTTGTAGCTGTTCTTGTTCTTGGAATGCTTGTTTATTGAGCTCAATCAAATTCGAGACCAAAAGCTTGATCTCGGATATGACTTTTAAATCTTGTTTTTGTGTTGGACAGCTAGAAGAGCTTAGCTTTTCTTGTATAAGATTAGTAAGGGCTGTTATATCATCAAAAGTGAATACACTTTTTGACACGTGATCTTGGAGGTTAAGACCAAGATTTTGGGTCAAATACTTTTGAAAATTAGTCAACAAAAATCGTATCTCTTTTTGTAAACGAGTGAACAAAATGGCGATTTCATCGAAATAAATCGTGTTCTCATTGTCCAAACAATTTATGATTTTGGTCGATAAATTTTTTTGAATAACCTCCAATGTAGCCATATTGTTAACCGATTTTAATTGTTTCGCTAAATCGATGACTAGTAACGAGAAACAAAATCGTTGTAATCCTGATTTAAAATTTATTTGGGTCGATAAAAAGTTTACAATTGAGTCAAACGGACGTGTAAGTGCACCTGTAGCTGGATCTGTTTCTTCGATTAAAGACACACGTTGGAACAAAATCGAAAGTAACTTTGAACATAAAAGTCTACATTTGATTTGAATTAAATCTCTAACAAGTTTATCTTCGAATCTAATTTGATTCGAGCCTAAATACTCTTTTAACGTCTCTGAATTGTTATTGACCAAATAGGCCGGGTCAATTTGTTGATTAGACGGGTACATCATTAACACAAGCCAAGTTGTAATGTACGGAAAACATATACTCACTAATAATTTAGGACTTAGATTATAACAAATAGTCTCCCATAGATCAATGACTAAACTTTCCAACATTTTGAAACCGTTTTCGGAGTTCATTAAAATTGCTTGTTGAAATAAAACACGAAAAAGAAGTGCTAAATTCTCATTTTTTTCAATTGTTTCAAATTTATATTGACAATCTCCATTTGAATTAATGGCAACGATGATTTTATTAATTGTACTAAGTGTTGTTTGCTTTACAGTAAAACTCGTGTGATGTAAAAATGGCAAGAGTCTTGGTAGTATACTTTGACCATTGAGTAAACGAATAAAAAGAATTTGGTTTTCGTTAAACGACAAAAGGTCTGATAGTAGGGACATTATATTCGAACATGATGTTCCCAAATCGTCTAAATCGGATAAAACATCAATTAGAATATTAATTAGCGATTCCAATTGAAGCTGACTTAGAAGACTATTTAATTGTTTTGATACGGGCTCAAGACTTGAACTGGCCACTTGACGTACATCATCGTCATTATCTTTTATACAATCGAGTATATTTTCGAATGTAAGAGAAAAAACTTGTTTTAAAATGTTATCGTTCGAAGCGGATGCCGCTGCGATTGTGTATTTAAGGATCATAATGCCCGAATGTCGCGTTTCCCAGTTGTTTATCTTCAAAGTCAAAAACATGTTTATGATTGAGCATAAACGGTACGTATCTTTGGCAGTAAGGGTAAATAACTTTGACAAGATTCCGATTGTTTGGGTGCAAGTTTCTCTAACAGGTGCGACAACTTCATCGCCAATGTAATCAGCAAATCTATCTAAAGCAATAACACTGAACAATTTGTTTAAACATGTCTCGAACCAATCAAAATTAGCGATTAAATTTATATTATTATTAAGCAATAGTGTATTGACTAGTTTTTTAATGATCTCTCTTAAACAAGTAGCTGAACCGTGACGAATTTCCCACTCGGAATTGAATAATCGACTCATTAACCATTTGGTGAATAAAATTAACGATTGTATATGATTGGTCTCTTCGTCTAGATGAACTTCTTCGTTGTCTTCTTCAAGTTTTAACTTTTTCATGTGGCCATTGGACGTTGTTGGTGAACTAGTGTCTGGTTCCAATTTTAAATCGCTTCCTTTACGTTTGAGGCTTACTTCGACTTCTGTTGTTTGTGCTACTTCAGAAGCCAAAAGGTCATAATCACTAAATATATGAGACGTGTCCAATTTAGCAGCACCTGCTACATCAATTCCTAGCTTTAAATTAAGTAAATTACGTTGTTGTTTAATTTTGTCGGTCATTTGAACTTTTTCGGTATGTACAACTTGGTTTGATTCAGAGCCTTTAACATCGTATTTTTGAGTGTCTGAACTTAGTAGTGAAGCGCCACTTGCGAGTAGTTGTGTCAAGTTAAAATTTTCAAGTTTAAAGTCTGGATTGATTGTGTTTAATTGAAAAAAATTTGTTACAAGTTCATGATCGTTTAAATATTTCATTATAGATTCGATTGTTTGTGAAGCAGCAATACGAGTTTCCCATGATGAATTTGTTACCAAGGGCTTAAGTTTTTCTAATAATTGTCCTAATTCTTTTGGGTGTGTTTTAACGATTTCACCAATTTGAAAAGCGGCTGATCGTCGCAGAAAAGTCGATTGTCCTGTTTCGAGAAGTAAAAATAAACGTTCTAATCTTAAAAATTAAAAACACGACTAAACACTAAAAATGTAATAAAAGTGCGGTTGGTTAAGACAAATTACCTTGATGTCATTTTTTTGAGAATGAATATTGGGTGCTCTCAAATCATTCAATAATTAAAAAAACAAAAAAAAAAAACAAAAGAGAAATTAAATTATAATTATTATTTTTGTGTAATAATTTTTTTATTTTTTTAAATTTTTATTTTTTGATTCTTTTACTTGCTTTCGACTAGAAAAACATTTATTTATATGCATTTTAGAAATTTGAAAATTTCTTACTTTTGCTTTGTATTCTCACACATGTTAAGCAAAAAAAAATAAAAAATTTTTGAATTTAGTTTCAAATGCAGTGAGACAAAAATTGACAGATTAAGTTTTTTAAAGAAGAGGCGGATGATTACTTTTAGACATTTGCATGTCTATACATGTTCACAAAGAGGTCCCCCTCCAAAAATTTTATTCAAATTTTATGTACAGACTCGTGAATTTTTTTCGATTTGAGATTTTTTTGTTAATGGTTCCTTTTTTAAATGTTTATCAAATATTTAATTTACATGCAAAGATTAAAAAAAAATAAAATTTAAATTTCTTTAATGATTAAAATTTTATGAAAATTCGTTGAAACTCAGATATATTAAAGTATACTCAAATTTATTGAATTCCGCCGTTATTCTACAAGTTTTATCGGTTGTAGAAAAAAATAAAAGTTTTTTAATCCTTGTAAATAAGACTGCAGAACATTAAAAAAATGACCACTGTAAATGTTCACTCGTCACTGAAAAAAAACGCATCATAATTGCATCCAAGGCTAAGGTTTTTCGAACAAAAATGTTTTTGACAAATAATTTTATGGTTTTGAGTTTTAATTTTGCCTGTTCGATCTTTTTCAAGGTTTCATAGTTTTGAATCCGTTGCTAAGAAAAACTTAACCACAGCGTTAAAATTTTACTTTTTTCAAATAAGCGATTTGTATTGTTAGAGAATCGTTAGAGACACCGCCCAGTCAGATTTTTTTAAGATCTTTAAGAGATTTTTTAGAGATATTTTGTTGAATATTGGACACTTTTCTCTAAAATTTCTTTAAAGAGAATTAGAGAATATTTAAAGATTTTCACTTTTTCTCAATCATCAAAATTTTTCCAACGTACTGTTATGGCCATTCTTGGTTCCTCTTATGAACTTTCTTGAACTAATGATTTGGAGAAGCCATCATTGATTTCTGGGTATCAAATGAAAGCTACAAAGCTCTGGTTGAAGCTTGTAAAGTTATATTTCATTTGATACCCAGAAATCAATGATGGCTTCTCCAAATCATTAGTTCAAGAAAGTTCATAAGAGGAACCAAGAATGGCCATAACAGTACCAAATCAATTATATTATTTAATATTCTTAATAAAAATCATGTCAACAGAGTATTTGATATGGACTTTGTGAGCATCATTGAAAACGAAGCTGATTATTTGTGTGCTGAGACCTACGTTAGGAATTTATTATTCACTTTCCTAATTGAATTTCGGGCATTATGTCACGCTTCTTATTGGACGTCATTCCTCTTGGACGTGACAATTATAAACCAGGGAAGAGTCCAAGGAATAATTACCGGCAAGAGTTTTTACTACAATAGGCTAAGTCCGATAAAGAGTACTTGTAAACCACTCGATTGAAAACGTTTCCATGTATAAAAAAGATTTATTTTTGGGATGTCGTAAAAACTTAAGCAAAGATCCTTTCAATTTACCTTTAGAACATAAGTTGGCCAAAAATTTGGAATCAATTAGCCAAAAATTAGAAAAAAAGAATCTCAAAAACTTACTTTTGAAATTGATTGAAGGGACTTCCGGACATTGGTCCCTTTGAGCCTTACAGATTAGTAAAACAATGAGAAAAATAGAAAAAAAGTATGTTCAATTAAATTTTAAAGGAAATTTTGAAATTGATAATTTTTTTGAATATTTCAAATGGTAGAAAAATAGAAATAGAAATACAAAACTGGTCATTCACGAATTCCAAAAATGAACATTCATGAACGTTCATGAACATTCATGGACCAAATGAATCTTCATGATAATTCATGAACGTTCATGAATGTTCATGAAAAAGAAATAGCCTCTAACTGATGTTCAAAGCTTTTCATGATCATTCATAAATTTTCATGAATTTTCATTAGATTTATTTTGGCTTAAATTTTCAATAAAAAACAAAGAAGAGTCAAAAAATTATGCGTTTAAAATAAAATTTTAACTTAAATTTGCTTTTCTTGGTTCTGAAAAAAACTAATTTATCTTTGTAAAGTCGGAAAGCCCAAACACAATTCTAAAGAATTAAACCGATTTTTAAAGTCCGTGTATTTGGTTTGATATCAAAACAGGGGTCATCACTTGTGTAATATTTGAGGGAAAATTAGATAGACAGGGATTTCAAAGAATTTTGAAAATGATCCTTTTGCCTTTTATTAAAGAGAATTAGTAGCTTAAAACGAAAATTAAATTATTTGGTTTTAAACCCTTCATGTATAAAAGACTTCTAGAAGATTGCTAAATGAAAAAAATCATTTATCTTACTATTTAAAATAATAAAGTGTGAAAAAATTATCTCCAATACAAATACATGTGTGCAACTGTGCTAGCGAATATCAAAGAACATGCACAGCTCTGCTAAAGAGAAAAAAATTCCCACGCTAATTAAATACTTCACACATGTATTGTTTTCGTTAAAAATACACAGATTTTTATTTTGCAAAATTTTACCTGTTACAAATTATCTATTTTTTTGTCGAATAAGATTTCTTCTTAAAAACAAAAAAAAACTAATTATCTAAGTTTTCGAAGTTTTAGTTTTTAAAATCCAATCAAAGCGTGAATCGTTTTTGGGACAAGAGAGAATACAATAAAAAGTTAAAAACAGAGTACCCTCTGTTTTTAACTTTTCAGTAAGCGAATAGCTGGAGTCCAGCAATATCAGTCAAGTTTCATGAGTTTAATTTGTTCTTAGATTCAAATTAGAATAAGATAGCTGAATGTTTCTGTAAAAAAATGTCTTTGAATGTTAATTGTTCTTTAACACACAAATGACCCAAATTTTCTTTGCCGTAGACCGACAAAGCTGTCAAAACGGTAATGTAATTGTGAACGGTAATGGTTAACAGTAAAAGTAAGGACAAATGTCTGATTGTGTCATTTTTTTTCAAAAGTATAACTATAGTCGGAAAATTACTGCTTTTGAAAAAAGAATTTTAGTAAATGTCTTTAACCCTTTTGATTTTAAGATACACCTAGGCATCGATTCCAACAATTCTCTATGTCAAACAAAGAACAAAAATTGTGTATCTCTTGAGTTTAAAGGAATTTAAGTTTTTTCCTTATAAATTAATTTTTTTTGGTTTTAATCCAATTTATTTATATCATGTTTATCTGTCTTGACAAATGCAGTAGATTTTTCAGCCCCTTTGGCCTCGAATTGATACAGAAGTTTAAAAAAATTAGTGTAGGCCCTTTTTTTTTAAAATTTTCCAGGAATTATGGCTAAAAAGTGTCAATTTGACACCGCAGTCATTAGACTGTTAACGGTAGCAAGAGTAGGACGTCTAATTGAAAAATAAACAATTTTCAGAATCAATGATCGTGATTGGAAACTATAGTGTGCAATTAATTCGTTTCAAACCCGATCAAACATATTCTATAATCGGGAGCTAGCGACAGAAACATATTGGGGGAAAAGCTTAGACTCATGTAATAATATCAGCATCTGAGAGGGTGTTTTGTCTTGAACAATAAAAGCTATTTAGTGATCCAAAGTTATTCAGAATCTAATGATTAAAATTATTTCAGTAAGTTAAAATCTATGTCGAGAATTTTACTTTTAGTTTTAAGGCTTTTTATTCTTAACTAAACAGGAACACAGCTCTTTATTCATATTCTGAGGCTTAATGTGAAACGCAATGTCACACTTCAGGTACAACTAATGTGGTAAATTACTTATTTTGGAAAATTTACAAACAAACACAAGCAAAACGTTAGAATTTTCACGATTAGAGAGAAAAATTTATGATTAAGCCCTAAGTAAGCTCTATTGAAAGAGAAATTTGCATGAATTTTTCATCAGCCGAGATGACTCTAAGATGTGAAGCGTCCTAACACCCTACTGAAACAAGAAAATAACTCAAAAATCTAAACTAAAAACTAAATTCTTGAGGAGCGTTTTAGCTATTAATCTGTTAATTCAGGGAATCACTTGGAAAGTTTGTTCAATGATTTTTTGAAATTAAGCTTCTTTTGAAAAAAAATTAAAAAATTTGTTTAAAAGATTTAAATTTTAAATTTCTTAACTAAAATTGATTTTTATTTTTTTGCAATCGTTTACCATTATCGGGATGTTCTAGTTCTTATTAAATATCGACTCATGTTCCATTATTCAATTTCCATATCATCAAAAAAGATAATTTCGACTTAAATTCTCTAAAAAGAAAAGTAAGAATTTTTGAAAAAATTCGAAAATTTTGGAACATTTTTTTTATTAAAAGTAAATTCAGGCAAAATTTTCAAGAGCCTCTAAATTACCTCCTACTTGAGCCAGAATTTTGATGTGACCTTATGTGAACAAAAAAATTTTGATTGCTATTTTTATTGTTCACATTAGTTTGGTTTGGCGTCTAATGAAAGGTCGGATGTGTTAGCCTCTTCAGCTAATCAGCACGTATGAATCAGAATCTCAAGAACAAGATGCGACTGACACTGACTCAAGTACAAAATAATAAACACAGTAAAAACAAACGATTTTTTAGATGATATCCAAGAAGAGATAAAAGACGATGCTAACTATTCAATGTATTACACAACATAAAAAGACATGTTTGAAAAAAATTTCAACTGTGATACACAAGTCTTTGGTCTATCAGAAACAAGAATTAGTCTACCAAACTTAAAGTTATAAACGGAACCTTGTCGAATGCCAAATTTACCGTAAAATTTTTGAAAGGCTTAACAATTCAAATCACCTTCATTTGATTTTTTTGAAAAATTATATTTTTTCCTAGTTAAATTACCCTTTTTTTTTAAATTTTCTAAATATATCTCAGAAACTGGTCGCCTATTTTAAGGACTAGTCAACTAATAAAAATTCTTGTTCACCTAATTCTTGTTCAGTGTTAAAAAGTTTCCAGTTCGATTAGAGACTAGAGTCAAAAGCTCATAAGAGCCGATCGAACCCGTTTATTTAATTAAATGATTAAATGATAATTAAACGTTTATTTAATTAAAGGTTGATGGAATTCAATGAGCAAAAATGTGTTGTAGTCCATTACGGGTCAAATAATCCGAAGCGTGAATATTTTCTTGGAGAATCAGGCAACAGCCATAAACTTAAGGATTCAGTTCAAGAGAGAGACCTTGGCGTCGTTTTTAGTAATGATTTGAAACCGTCAGCACATATAGCAGGTGCAATAAAAAAAGCTAATCAATCTCTTGGACTTATTAAACGTTCGTTCAAATACCGCGATAAAAACACGATTAAAAAGCTATATACATCACTGGTAAGACCCCACTTAGAATACGCAGTCCAAGTATGGAGTCCGTATTTAAGGAAAGACATCATGAGTATCGAAGGAGTTCAAAGAAGGGCAACCAAGATTATCATACAGGTATATCTCACGCTATACCGGTGTCTCTCACGCTATACCGGTGTCTCTCACGCTATACCGGTATCTCTAACGATTTGACTAGAGCTCATCTACCTTCTCCAACGCATTATTTCACGCTTATCAAGCAACACTTGCGCGCTTTTAATGAATTTTAATGTTTTTTAGCACTTCCTGACAATTTTTTGAAAAAAGTAAATTTTTAAATAAAAAAACTATAGAAGCGTTCGAACAACCTTTGATGGTAAGTGGAACTGAACTTGACTTTTTATTGAATCTAAACAGAAGTTGCGTCTGTTATTTGAAAATAAATCGACATTTTTCATATAGATTCGTAATTTGATTTTATATAGGGTTTTTTTATTTTTAAATGGATGAATTGATTGTAATAATATAATAATAATAATAATAAAAATAAAGCTATGATGTGCTGAGCACATGAAACGAGGGTTTAGCCTCATTATAATAGCTAAAATCAATTTTATCAATTTTGTTTTTAAAAACATTAATAGTATTTGAGTTAACAATATCTTTATCAAGTCGATTCCAAACATTGACCACTCTGTTACTGAAAAAGTTGTATCTTTTCTCACAATTCTTTACCAGTTGTCTTTCCATTGCAAAGTCATGACGCCTAGGAATTGAACGAAAATCACTTCCTGGGTTGTTTTTAAAGACTAAGGGTACATACCAATTTACCTTTGATGATCTTGAACATTTCAATCAAATCTCCTCTTAGTCTTCTTGTTTCTAGATTGGTGAGGTTCAATGCATCTAATCTCTCTTGATAGCTTAATTTTCTAAGCTCCGGAACCAATTTAGTGGCCCTTCTCTGAACTGACTCCAAAATCTTAATGTCTTTTTCAAATATGGATTCCAAACTTGAACTCCATATTCTAGATGGGGCCTAACAAAAGCTTTGTATAGTTTACTTACTGAGTCTTCCCTTGTCGACATCTCAATAGGGATTCACAAGAGATATAATGAGGAAAATTTCTATCGAGATTTTATGAGATCGAAAGAGATTCAAATGAGAATCAAACGAGGAAATTTGATAAAAAACATAAAAATCGGCCTCCTCGATTTTAGTTGAAACGAAAGAGATTCTCGTGATATTCCAAGAGAAACTCATTAAAAATCAAACGGAACGTATTTGCTCTTAAAGAGTTTGGATAATTTTTTAAAGCTAAAAATTGTGACCTCTCGATTTTTTTTGACCCTCATTCCTTAATAATTTGGATCTCGCCTTAATTTCTATTCATAAAATGATTTTGAATGTTACGAATAAAAATTGAAAGATTATAAAATTTAAAGACAAAAGAAAGTGTCAATAGTACTAGAACGAAACATCGACAGATCTAACTCTGATTTTTGCTTCAAAACAAAACCGGCTAAAACAAACACATACAAAGATAGTATTGTACAAAAAAGTATCCGAATCCTAAGAGATAACGAAAGCAACAAAAATTTATTTAATTCTGCAAAAACAACGAAAGAAAATAACGCAGAAACAGAGGCTTTGAAAAAGTCGATTAAGCCTAAAAAAGAGTGCACCAGTTGTGGTAAATATTTTGAAGCAAAGATCGGTATAAAAACACGTATGAGATCATGCCATGTCACAAAAATATAATTCTTACAATTGCCAAAAAAAAACAAACAAAACATAATTTATTTTATTTTTTTTTTTATTTTAATACTTTTTCAATTTTATTTAATTCTTAATTTTAAAATTTGAACCGTTGTAATCTAATATAAAGTAATTCACAGATACAACACTATGAGTGTGTATCAATTATTGTGCCATTTTATATAAATTAAATAAACTATAAACTATCTAAGGTCAATCTTAGAAAATAAATTTTGAACTTTAAAAAATAAACATAAAGCTAAAGTTGCTATACCTAAAACACGGAATTAAACTACGGAATTACGGAACACGGAACGGAACGTGCTAAAAAACGGAACATGGCTTACGGAACAGGATGAAATACGGAATATGTGTTTACGGAATGCATCTAAAATACGGAACATGGAACGGTTCTAAAATACGGAACTATTTCCCATAGAAATCTACGGAATGTCGATAGATATTAAGACTTTTTTCAATTTGTCTAAAATACGGAATAAATTTTAAAAAAATTACTAAATTACGGAATTACGGAACGGAGCAGACATAAATTTCAAACATGGTTAGCTTATTTTTGTATACTAAATTTAAAAAAAGTTTTTTATTTCTGAAATACGGAAACTCTACGGAACAGACATTAATCCTTAGCAAACTTCAAATTTAGTTGCGTTCTAATTTTTTTATTTTAAACCAAACCACCACTTGAATACAAAAGTTTTATGATTAACATACATTAAGTTATAAATAAATATTGGAACTTTAAGCTTAAAAAACAAATTTATTAAATCTTTATGATAAAGATTCAAAGAAAAGTATTGGTAATGTGCCGCTTGTTCTAAATCCGGTTTAAAATCAAAAGGTGGTAAAAAATCCAAAAAATAAATTAAAAAAAATTGTTAACCTTATTATATTTTTATCAATTAATTTAGTAACTTTTTTTTTCCATCTATATTCCGTATTTTAGAAGTTACAATTCCGTAATTTATGAAAAAATAATTCCGTATTTTAGATATTATTCCGAAAACACATATTCCGTATTTCATCCTGTTCCGTAAGCTATGTTCCGTATTTTAGCACGTTCCTTTCCGTGTTCCGTGTTCCGTAATTCCGTAGTTGAATTCCGTGTTTTAGGTATAGCCGCTAAATATATGTATAATTTTTTAATAACAGAAAAATGTCAAAACGTCTAAAAATTTTAATTTTTTACATAATTTGTCCATAAGAAATTGAAAAAAAGCTCATTTTTTAGAGAATAAACGAAAACTATATCAATTAGGTAAATTAATTTTGAACCAGTCTTTTCTTATGTCAACGAGCAAAGAAGCCGCATCTAACCGAAAAAGCCGAGATGGTGAGCACCTTCATTGTCTCGAACTTTTAATAACAAAATCAAAAATGGTAAATCATTTTACAAAATACAAGCTATGATCCTCAATTTTTAATAGGCTTTTGGATTTCGAATGGAAAAAAGATGGCGAGGCATCTTAATTCATCAGGTCGAAGACCAAAAGAAAGTCCACAGATGCCAAAACTGGAAAACATAGAAATAAATTTTTTTAGTTATATTTTTATCAAATAAAACTTTAAATTAAATTTAAATTTGTTTTAATCATTTTATTCACTGATTGAAAAACCATTTTGTTTGAAGAGTCCTCTATAAATTAAAAAATCTCAAAAAATCAACAATAAATGTTATTTTAATCTCTCACAGAATCTCTCTTTCTCAACCTGATTTTGACTACTTTTCTCATTAGTTCTCAAGAGAAAAACGTTAAAGAGATTCTCATCTAGATCTCATTATTTCTCTCTTCGAATCTCATTCTTTTCTCGTTCAGAATCTCATTTGATCTCAGCTTAGATCTCGTTTAGTTTCTGACAAGGGAGAGGCAACTGATCCAATCGCCTTGTATTTGTCCAACTGTTTTAACTCTTTGAATACATTCCGTTTCGAAAAAGTAACATTTGGGTCAATCCTTGTCAGGATCTCATTAAGATCCATTCAGAGATCTCATGGGAGTTTCAATGAGATCACGACGAGATCTTTAATGGGATCTCATTCAATTCTCATGAGAATCTCTGTTACCTTTTTCTCATGTAATCTCATGATATCAAAGCGATTCTCAGCTTCAATTATTCGCTGAATATAGTGAGATAAAATGAATTTTCATGAGATTCGATGACTTTTTCTGGTTCGACTGTTCTATTAAGCTTTTTTGAGCTTTAATGGCGTTTTCAGATTTATTGAATAGGACTAAATAAGAAAATATATATTTGGCCGTGTTTGTAAATACTCGAACTTAAGAAAAGATGAGTCGATTTGTTCTAGTTTATTAATATATACCAGGGACGACCAAAAGTTGCTTTTTTTATTGGCAAAAGTTGCTACAAAAGTTGCTAAAAAGTTGCTCTAAAGTTGCTCTAAAGTTGCTCAAAAGTTGCTCGAAAAGTTGCTAAAGTTGCTCGAAAAGTTGCTAAAGTTGCTTAAAAGTTTCAAAAGTTGCTCAAAAGTTGCTAAAGTTGCTATTGATTTGAGGGCTTTCATTATTTAAATGAATTAAAAATTTTTAAAAAACCTTTTATATTAATTTTTGTATGTTGAAATGAATACTAAATAAAAAAAAGTTTATCACAATTATATGTAAAAGTTTTAATTTTCATTATCGGAATATTAGTTTTAAATTTAAAAAAAGATTACAAATTAAAAATGTTAATTTCTCATTATTATTTTCAAATAATTTTCTCAAATTGCAAAAAAATTTGCTAAAGTTGCTTTAAAGTTGCTCAGGTTGCTAAAAAGTGCGAAAAGCTGCTAAAGTTGCTAAAGTTGCTAAGGTTGCTCAAGAAACTTTTGGTCGTCCCTGATATATACAGTGCCTCTCAAAAGTTTAAGACATCATTTTTTTTCTTGTATTTTTTTGTTTTTTCATTATTAATAAATTATTAATCCTCCAGAATCTCGGTCTTTTTCAATCGAATTCTTTCTTCCGTAAGATTCAGTTGATGACTAAAATAGCCGGAAGAAAAAACAAGAATAATTCAAAAGCAGTGAATTGATCTCACCATTCAGTAAAAAACAAAAGTCAAATAGACTTTTACGTTTACCACGTTTTAATAGCATGACTGTACTGTAAAGCTAACATTTCATAAATCAAATTTATTAAATTCACACTAAAAGATCTGTGAGTTCACTATTAAAATGGGAGTTTGGCGATGTTGCTGTCATTCAATACCGTTCTAAATGTGATGTATTAAGGGTACCAGTGGCGTAGCGTCCATACGGCAAACCAGGGCTTGAGCCCCCCCATCTCTAAATGCCAGATTCTGAAAAATTTCACTTTGAGTCTATTTTAGCATGATAAATTGAACGATTTAATGAAATTTTCGCATGCCATTAGAAAAATATCTAATCACACAATCCAATAAAGTATTTTTTGACCTCAAATTCGTAATATACACAAATGAAAGGCCATACTTTACTTTTTAACCTATAACTTTTTTAAAAACGCACTAACCTCATATTATTTATACATATTCTGTAAGAGTATAAAATTTTCTACAGGGTAAACGTATTTTCGGAGGGCTCAAAGTCAGGGAAAAGGAATATTTTTCACCCTTTTTTAACTTTTTTCGATATAACTTCTACATTGTTCACATAACGCCTATGATTTATACCAATTCTAAAACAAGATTAAATTCTGAACAATTTGTTGGTTTTACTTTTTTTATTTTTACTTAAATTTTTGTACAATAAAAGCCGAAAAGGGTAAAAAAATCAATAAGATGAGAAAAATTTAAATTTTTGGCAAAAATTAGTAGTTTCGTTGTATGAAAACTCTAAAAACGGTCAAATAATTTTTCATTTAGATCAGACTCGGATTTTAGCAGCCCCTAAAATCTCAGTCTTGGTCTGGCGCCGGCCCTGATGGCAACTTTCAAGACAATTAAAAAAAAACTTTTAATTGTCTTGAAAGTTATTTAATCGGAGTGTCATTGGCTGTTTTATTACGATAATAGTTTAGGGTTCCGAGATTTTGGAGTCGATCTATTTTTAGACCCTCTTGATTGAGCCCCCCAATCTGAAATTGTCTAGCTACGCCACTGAAGGGTACATCGGTTTACGGGTCGAGTCCGAATTTTTAATGAGAAATATTTGGCAATTTTTTTTTTCATTCAAGCTTTTTTTTGAAAAATTGCGCAGTTAATTCTGAAATTTAACATTAAAAAATATTGCAAAATATTTTAAATACGCAAATGAGAAATTTTAAAAATACATCTAATGAAAAAAAAAGTTGCCATTTCATTTTTCAAACATATTTATTTAAACAAAAAAAAATTTAATAAAAATAAAATCAATACCATAAATCATGTCTTTATCAATAATTATTCCCATTGATTTTTTTCAAACAAGTCCACTTAATTCTTTAGGGGTTCACAACAACTTGTGAGTGGAGTTCCTTTCAAACTTTCAATTTTGGCGTATGCTTGGTCTTTTGATAACCGAGGTTCTGGATGCTTATAATCATTAAATTCGCTATTTTTAGTTTTTAGGGTTAACCAATCATCATAATTTAAGCCTAAATTCTCGGCTTTTTCATCAATAATTAGCCATAATTCTCTCGAAGAGTACTTTTTTGTTAAATGATGGTACATAGAACACCAATCGCTACAATTTTCAGGAACTATTTTGTCTTTTATCAGTTCCTTGACAATTTTGACGCGAAATTTCCTTACCAAGTCCAAAAGCGGGTGAAGATTATTAAAACCCATTGAATTTCTAATTTCATTTGTAAGATCACTATTTTCTTTGCTCATTTCTCCGACTCTTTTAGAAAGATCTCTATTTTCTTTGCTCATTTGTTCCAATCTTTTTTCAAATTTGTTTGTTACATTTTCTTCAGTACGTTTAACTGCATCATTAATATTTTTATTTATTTTATTTAAAAGCCGCTTTCAATCACTTCAAGAACGCCAAAATGTAATTGCCCAACTTGCTTGGATTGTAAATTTGTTGATGATTTTGGTTTGACTTTAATTTTAATTTTTGGATTTTCTTGTTTTGCCCAATCACCGATTAGATCATTTTTTTTGTACGAAGGGCTAAAACTGAATTCAATCTTTAGATTTTCAGAAGTTAGATCTAATTTTTCTTTTATGAGTTTGATTAAATCTCTATCATCTCTTATTTACAAAACTTTCTTTGTTTTTTCTAATGGATATTTGAATTCGTCTAATTCGACCAGCACATCAATATCAATTTTATCGTTCATTTTTATTAATACTGTGCTGGACGTTCACGAATTAAATGGAGTTACGTTCCTGAACGTTCATGAATGTTCATGAATGTTCAACAGTTCTTAGACGTCGAACGTTCACGAACGTTCATGAACATTCATGAAAGATTTTTCATAGTTCATTCGCATACCGCGAACGTTCATGAACGTTCATGAAAGACTTTTCATAATTCATTCGCATACTGCGAACGTTCATGAATGTTCATTAGTTCTTAGGCCGAAAGGCCTAAGAACTGTTGAACATTCATGAACATTCATGAACGTTCAGGAACGTTCCTCCATTTAATTCGTGAACGTCCAGCACAGTAAAATAAACAACAACAAAAATAAAAAAACAATCAAATACGAAATATCTGAAAAAATTTATGAATAAATAATTTAATCTCGAAAAAATTATGAATAAATAATTTAACATGTTAATAACAAAAGAATGAGAAAGAAAAAAATTATTTTTTATTAAAATAAATTAGCAAAAAACAGTAAGTTGTAATAAAAAGTTGTAATTCAAAATTAACATTCTAATTTAGAAACATCCCCGATTCTGTGAATCAGATCTGGTAGATCGTAATCAGAAAAGACCAAAAGTTTCCCCAAAGTTGCATGAAAAATTAAGGTCTTATTGATAAACATAGCCTTCTTTTCTTTTAGAAAATAATTAGGTTGCTAAACAATAGCTAATACATTCAATCGTGCTATCATTTTTTTATGAATAAAAAAGATCTTACGATCCATAAAAGTAGAAGAATTTTGAAAAATTCCGTAGAATATTATTGAAATTTAATAAATAATTTTGAGTTTTTTCAATTATTAACCCTGCAATAACTAGATTATCTCGGCCAAAATAATTTACTTGTCAAAATAGAGCATTACTAAAACCAAAATACATGGTAATTCAACACCCAAACTACCGTAAATCAAATTGCTTGAAAGTTCGTAATTAGAAACCTTGAAAAAAATGCTATTTTTCTTTTTCGATTTGTATCTCTATAACCGAGCATTCAAGCTAAAAATGAACCATACATCTATGTAGATCTCGTTGAGAGTTTTTTATTGATTAATAAAAAATAGGTGGTGTATACAACAACTATAGGGGGTATATGAGAGTCCTTTAAGACTGAAAAGTAAAAAATCAGTTTTCTTCCCCAAATAACTTCACAGGAGGTCTAAATATGGTATCATCTGGTAGACCTTCATTTACTCTGAAAATAATTTTCTACTTGCGCCATTTCGTTTAAAAGTTACACCTGGGTGTATATTTTCGAAAATACGCCGGGGTGTATGTTTTTCAATCAAAGTGTTGAATCTCCATTAGATTGAACTGCGAATGAAGTATCACTTAAAATACCATAATAACGATTAATATCATAAAACTCTTTGTCAGGTAGTGCTCGGATATTTTGTTGATTCGCGATGATAGGAGTCTTTAAGTGGTCATTACACAAATAGTTAAGTAAATTTTTGAATATTTTTGGGACTGGATTTGGCTGACGTTTTGAGCATGTTTCTAAAAGAGAAGCTAAATGATGACTACTTATGGTCTGCAAGTCGGGATTTGTTTCGAAACGAATGCATTCAATTAATGGTCGAATCATTGGGTTCATTTTTTCGCATAAAGTGTTCAATTGAATACAAGCCGAAGCCAATGCTGATAATGATCGAATTTGTAGCTGTTCTTGTTCTTGGAATGCTTGTTTATTAAGCTCAATCAAATTCGAGACCAAAAGCTTGATCTCGGATATGACTTTTAAATCTTGCTTTTGTGTTGGACAGTTAGAAGAGCTTAGTCTTTCTTGTATAAGATTGGTAAGGGCTGTTATATCATCAAAAGTAAATACACTTTTTGCCACGTAAACCTGAAGGTTAAGACCAAGATTTTGGGTCAAATACTTTTGAAAATTAGTCAATAAAAATCGTTTTTCTTTTTGTAAACGAGTGAAAAAAATGCACTAATAGACAACAGGATATAGAGGAAAGAGCATAGTCCTTTAAGATAAAAAATAAAGAAATAATTATTTGAAAAAAATACACTTTTTTTTAATTTGCCTTTGAGACTATCCTTTTACATTTTTTAAGTCTTTTATGGACCCCTATATCCTCTACATCCATTTTGTCCTTTTACATCTTTTAAGTCTTTTATGGACCCCTATATCCTCTACATCCTTTTTGTCCTTTATATCCTTTTACATTTTTTAAGTCTTTTATGGACCCCTATATCCTCTACATCCATTTTGTCCTTTTACATCTTTTAAGTCTTTTATGGACCCCTATATCCTCTACATCTTTTTTGTCCTTTATATCCTTTTACATTTTTTAAGTCTTTTATGGACCCCTATATCCTCTACATCCATTTTGTCCTTTTACATCTTTTAAGTCTTTTATTGACCCCTATATCCTCTACATCCTTTTTGTCCTTTTACATTTTTTTAAGCCTTTTATGGATCCCTATATCCTCTACATCTTTATTGTCGTTTTTGTCCTTTATATCCTTTTACTTTTTTTTAAAGGGACAAAAAGGACAAAAAGGATGTAGGGGATATAGGGGTCCATAAAAGACTTAAAAATTTAAAAAGACAAAAAGGATGTAGAGGATAAAGGGGTCCATAAAAGACTTAAAAAATGTAAAAGGATATAAAGGACAAAAAGGATGTAGAGGATATAGGGGTCCATAAAAGGCTTAAAAAAATGTAAAAGGACAAAAAAGATGTAGAGGATATAGGGGTCCATAAAAGGCTTAAAAGATGTAAAAGGACAAAATGGATGTAGAGGATAAAGGGGTCCATAAAAGACTTAAAAAATGTAAAAGGATATAAAGGACAAAAAGGATGTAAGGGATATAGGGGTCCATAAAAGACTTAAAAAATGTAAAAGGACAAAAAGGATGTAGAGGATATAAAGGTCCATAAAAGACTTAAATAATGTAAAAGGAAAAAAACGATCAAGAGGATATAGGGGTTTATAGAAGACTTAAGAAATGTAAAAGGATATAAAGGACAAAAAGGATGTAGAGGATATAGGGGTCCATAAAAGACTTAAAAAATGTAAAAGGACAAAAAGGACAAAAAGGATGTAAGGGATATAGGGGTCCATAAAAGACTTAAAAAATGTAAAAGGACAAAAAGGATGTAGAGGATATAAAGGTCCATAAAAGACTTAAATAATGTAAAAGGACAAAAACGATCAAGAGGATATAAGGGTTTATAGAAGACTTAAAAAATGTAAAAGGATATAAAGGACAAAAAGGATGTAGAGGATATAGGGGTCCATAAAAGGCTTAAAAAATGTAAAAGGACAAAAAGGATGTAGAGGATAAAGGAGTCCATAAAAGGCTTAAAAAAAGTAAAAGGTCAAAAAGGATTTAGAGGAAAGGGGTCAATAAAAGACTTAAAAAATGTAAAAGGACAAAAAGGATGTAGAGGATATAAGAGTCCATAAAAGGCTTAAAAAATGTAAAAGGACAAAAAGGATGTAGAGGATAAAGGAGTCCATAAAAGGCTTAAAAAAAGTAAAAGGTCATAAAGGATGTAGAGGATAAAGGAGTCCATAAAAGACTTAAAAAATGTAAAAGGACAAAAAGGATGTAGAGGATATAAGAGTCCATAAAAGGCTTAAAAAATGTAAAAGGACAAAAAGGATGTAGAGGATAAAGGAGTCCATAAAAGACTTAAAAAATGTAAAAGGACAAAAAGGATGTAGAGGATATAAAGGTCCATAAAAGACTTAAATAATGTAAAAGGACAAAAACGATCAAGAGGATATAGGGGTTTATAGAAGACTTAAAAAATGTAAAAGGATATAAAGGACAAAAAGGATGTAGAGGATATAGGGGTCCATAAAAGACTTAAAAAATGTAAAAGGAAATAAAGGACAAAAAGGATGTAGAGGATATAGGGGTCCATAAAAAGCTTAAAAAAAGTAAAAGGATATAAAGGACAAAAAGGATGTAGAGGATATAGGGGTCCATAAAAGGCTTAAAAAATGTAAAAGGACAAAAAGGATTTAGAGGATATAGGGGTCCATAAAAGACATAAAAGATGTATAAGGACAAAAAGGATGTAGAGGATATAGGGGTCCATAAAAGACTTAAAAAATGTAAAAGGAAATAAAGGACGTAAAGGATGTAGAGGAAAAAGGGGTCCATAAAAGACTTAAAAAATGTAAAAGGACAAAAAGGACAAAAAGGATGTAAGGGATATAGGGGTCCATAAAAGACTTAAAAAATGTAAAAGGACAAAAAGGATGTAGAGGATATAAAGGTCCATAAAAGACTTAAATAATGTAAAAGGACAAAAACGATCAAGAGGATATAGGGGTTTATAGAAGACTTAAAAAATGTAAAAGGATATAAAGGACAAAAAGGATGTAGAGGATATAGGGGTCCATAAAAGACTTAAAAAAAGTAAAAGGATATAAAGGACAAAAAGGATGTAGAGGATATAGGGGTCCATAAAAGACTTAAAAAATGTAAAAGGACAAAAAGGATGTAGAGGATATAAGGGTCCATAAAAGACTTAAATATTGTAAAAGGACAAAAACGATCAAGAGGATATAGGGGTTTATAGAAGACTTAAAAAATGTAAAAGGATATAAAGGACAAAAAGGATGTAGAGGATATAGGGGTCCATAAAAAGCTTAAAAAAAGTAAAAGGATATAAAGGACAAAAAGGATGTAGAGGATATAGGGGTCCATAAAAGACTTAAATAATGTAAAAGGACAAAAACGATCAAGAGGATATAGGGGTTTATAGAAGACTTAAAAAATGTAAAAGGATATAAAGGACAAAAAGGATGTAGAGGATATAGGGGTCCATAAAAGACTTAAAAAATGTAAAAGGACAAAAAGGATGTAGAGGATAAAGGAGTCCATAAAAGGCTTAAAAAAAGTAAAAGGTCAAAAAGGATTTAGAGGAAAAAGGGGTCAATAAAAGACTTAAAAAAAGTAAAAGGATATAAAGGACAAAAAGGATGTAGAGGATATAGGGGTCCATAAAAGACTTAAAAAATGTAAAAGGACAAAAAGGATGTAGAGGATATAAGGGTCCATAAAAGACTTAAATAATGTAAAAGGACAAAAACGATCAAGAGGATATAAGGGTTTATAGAAGACTTAAAAAATGTAAAAGGATATAAAGGACAAAAAGGATGTAGAGGATATAGGGGTCCATAAAAGGCTTAAAAAATGTAAAAGGACAAAAAGGATGTAGAGGATAAAGGAGTCCATAAAAGGCTTAAAAAAAGTAAAAGGTCAAAAAGGATTTAGAGGAAAGGGGTCAATAAAAGACTTAAAAAATGTAAAAGGACAAAAAGGATGTAGAGGATATAAGAGTCCATAAAAGGCTTAAAAAATGTAAAAGGACAAAAAGGATGTAGAGGATAAAGGAGTCCATAAAAGGCTTAAAAAAAGTAAAAGGTCAAAAAGGATTTAGAGGAAAAAGGGGTCAATAAAAGACTTAAAAAATGTAAACGGATAAAAAGGATGTAGAGGATATAAGAGTCCATAAAAGGCTTAAAAAATGTAAAAGGACAAAAAGGATGTAGAGGATAAAGGAGTCCATAAAAGACTTAAAAAATGTAAAAGGACAAAAAGGATGTAGAGGATATAAAGGTCCATAAAAGACTTAAATAATGTAAAAGGACAAAAACGATCAAGAGGATATAGGGGTTTATAGAAGACTTAAAAAATGTAAAAGGATATAAAGGACAAAAAGGATGTAGAGGATATAGGGGTCCATAAAAGACTTAAAAAAAGTAAAAGGACAAAAAGGATGTAGAGGATATAGGGGTCCATAAAAGACTTAAAAAATGTAAAAGGACAAAAAGGATGTAGAGGATATAGGGGTCCATAAAAGACTTAAAAAATGTAAAAGGACAAAAAGGATGTAGAGGATATAAGGGTCCATAAAAGACTTAAATAATGTAAAAGGACAAAAACGATGTAGAGGATAAAGGAGTCCATAAAAGGCTTAAAAAAAGTAAAAGGTCAAAAAGGATTTAGAGGAAAGGGGTCAATAAAAGACTTAAAAAATGTAAAAGGACAAAAAGGATGTAGAGGATATAAGAGTCCATAAAAGGCTTAAAAAATGTAAAAGGACAAAAAGGATGTAGAGGATAAAGGAGTCCATAAAAGACTTAAAAAATGTAAAAGGACAAAAAGGATGTAGAGGGAATAGGGGAGCATAAAAGACTAAAAAAAAGGATATAAAGGACAAAAAGGATGTAGAGGATATAGGGGTCCATAAAAGACTTAAAAAAAGTAAAAGGATATAAAGGACAAAAAGGATGTAGAGGATATAGGGGTCCATAAAAGACTTAAAAAATGTAAAAGGACAAAAAGGATGTAGAGGATATAAGGGTCCATAAAAGACTTAAATAATGTAAAAGGACAAAAACGATCAAGAGGATATAGGGGTTTATAGAAGACTTAAAAAATGTAAAAGGATATAAAGGACAAAAAGGATGTAGAGGATATAGGGGTCCATAAAAAGCTTAAAAAAAGTAAAAGGATATAAAGGACAAAAAGGATGTAGAGGATATAGGGGTCCATAAAAGACTTAAATAATGTAAAAGGACAAAAACGATCAAGAGGATATAGGGGTTTATAGAAGACTTAAAAAATGTAAAAGGATATAAAGGACAAAAAGGATGTAGAGGATATAGGGGTCCATAAAAGACTTAAAAAATGTAAAAGGACAAAAAGGATGTAGAGGATAAAGGAGTCCATAAAAGGCTTAAAAAAAGTAAAAGGTCAAAAAGGATTTAGAGGAAAAAGGGGTCAATAAAAGACTTAAAAAATGTAAAAGGATAAAAAGGATGTAGAGGATATAAGAGTCCATAAAAGGCTTAAAAAATGTAAAAGGACAAAAAGGATGTAGAGGATAAAGGAGTCCATAAAAGGCTTAAAAAAAGTAAAAGCTCATAAAGGATGTAGAGGAAAAAGGGGTCAATAAAAGACTTAAAAAATGTAAAAGGACAAAAAGGATGTAGAGGATATAAGAGTCCATAAAAGGCTTAAAAAATGTAAAAGGACAAAAAGGATGTAGAGGATAAAGGAGTCCATAAAAGACTTAAATAATGTAAAAGGACAAAAACGATCAAGAGGATATAGGGGTTTATAGAAGACTTAAAAAATGTAAAAGGATATAAAGGACAAAAAGGATGTAGAGGATATAAGGGTCCATAAAAGACTTAAATAATGTAAAAGGACAAAAACGATCAAGAGGATATAGGGGTTTATAGAAGACTTAAAAAATGTAAAAGGACAAAAAGGATGTAGAGGATATAAGAGTCCATAAAAGGCTTAAAAAATGTAAAAGGACAAAAAGGATGTAGAGGATAAAGGAGTCCATAAAAGACTT
This sequence comes from Brachionus rubens, assembly GCA_022207745.1. Taxonomy (NCBI): domain Eukaryota; kingdom Metazoa; phylum Rotifera; class Eurotatoria; order Ploima; family Brachionidae; genus Brachionus; species Brachionus rubens. The sequence goes on along the minus strand of JAJVHD010000011.1, from coordinate 3,140,452 downwards.
AAAAAATGTAAAAGGACAAAAAGGATGTAGAGGATATAAGGGTCCATAAAAGACTTAAATAATGTAAAAGGACAAAAACGATCAAGAGGATATAGGGGTTTATAGAAGACTTAAAAAATGTAAAAGGATATAAAGGACAAAAAGGATGTAGAGGATATAAGGGTCCATAAAAGACTTAAATAATGTAAAAGGACAAAAACGATCAAGAGGATATAGGGGTTTATAGAAGACTTAAAAAATGTAAAAGGACAAAAAGGATGAAGAGGATAATAGAGTCCATAAAAGGCTTAAAAAAAGGAAAAGGTCAAAAAGGATGTAGAGGAAAAAGGGGTCAATAAAAGACTTAAAAAATGTAAAAGGATATAAAGGACAAAAAGGATGTAGGGGATATAGGGGTCCAAAAAAGACTTAAAAAATGTAAAAGGACAAAAAGGATGTAGAGGATATAAGAGTCCATAAAAGGCTTAAAAAATGTAAAAGGACAAAAAGGATGTAGAGGATAAAGGAGTCCATAAAAGACTTAAAAAATGTAAAAGGACAAAAAGGATGTAGAGGATATAAGGGTCCATAAAAGACTTAAATAATGTAAAAGGACAAAAACGATCAAGAGGATATAGGGGTTTATAGAAGACTTAAAAAATGTAAAAGGATATAAAGGACAAAAAGGATGTAGAGGATATAAGGGTCCATAAAAGACTTAAATAATGTAAAAGGACAAAAACGATCAAGAGTATATAGGGGTTTATAGAAGACTTAAAAAATGTAAAAGGACAAAAAGGATGTAGAGGATATAAGAGTCCATAAAAGGCTTAAAAAATGTAAAAGGACAAAAAGGATGTAGAGGATAAAGGAGTCCATAAAAGACTTAAAAAATGTAAAAGGACAAAAAGGATGTAGAGGATATAAGGGTCCATAAAAGACTTAAATAATGTAAAAGGACAAAAACGATCAAGAGGATATAGGGGTTTATAGAAGACTTAAAAAATGTAAAAGGATATAAAGGACAAAAAGGAGGTAGAGGATATAAGTGTCCATAAAAGACTTAAATAATGTAAAAGGACAAAAACGATCAAGAGGATATAGGGGTTTATAGAAGACTTAAAAAATGTAAAAGGACAAAAAGGATGAAGAGGATAATAGAGTCCATAAAAGGCTTAAAAAAAGGAAAAGGTCAAAAAGGATGTAGAGGAAAAAGGGGTCAATAAAAGACTTAAAAAATGTAAAAGGATATAAAGGACAAAAAGGATGTAGGGGATATAGGGGTCCAAAAAAGACTTAAAAAATGTAAAAGGACAAAAAGGATGTAGAGGATATAAGAGTCCATAAAAGGCTTAAAAAAAGTAAAAGGTCAAAAAGGATGTAGAGGAAAAAGGGGTCAATAAAAGACTTAAAAAATGTAAAAGGACAAAAAGGACAAAAAGGATGTAAGGGATATAGGGGTCCATAAAAGACTTAAAAAATGTAAAAGGACAAAAAGGATGTAGAGGATATAAAGGTCCATAAAAGACTTAAATAATGTAAAAGGACAAAAAGGACAAAAAGGATGTAAGGGATATAGGGGTCCATAAAAGACTTAAAAAATGTAAAAGGACAAAAAGGATGTAGAGGATATAAGGGTCCATAAAAGACTTAAATAATGTAAAAGGACAAAAACGATCAAGAGGATATAGGGGTTTATAGAAGACTTAAAAAATGTAAAAGGATATAAAGGACAAAAAGGATGTAGAGGATATAGGGGTCCATAAAAAGCTTAAAAAAAGTAAAAGGATATAAAGGACAAAAAGGATGTAGAGGATATAAGGGTCCATAAAAGGCTTAAAAAATGTAAAAGGACAAAAAGGATTTAGAGGATATAGGGGTCCATAAAAGACTTAAAAGATGTATAAGGACAAAAAGGATGTAGAGGATATAGGGGTCCATAAAAGACTTAAAAAATGTAAAAGGATATAAAGGACAAAAAGGATGTAGAGGATATAGGGGTCCATAAAAGACTTAAAAGATGTAAAAGGATATAAAGGACAAAAAGGATGTAGAGGATATAGGGATCCATATAAGACTTAAAAAATGTAAAAGGACAAAAAGGACAAAAAGGATGTAGAGGAAAAAGGGGTCCATAAAAGACTTAAAAAATGTAAAAGGACAAAAAGGACAAAAAGGATGTAGAGGATATAGGGGTCCATAAAAGACTAATAAAATGTAAAAGGACAAAAAGGACAAAAAGGATGTAGAGGATATAGGGGTCCATAAAAGGCTTAAAAAAAGTAAAAGGATATAAAGGACAAAAAGGATGTAGAGGATATAGGGGTCCATAATGGTTCCTTTTTTAAATTTTTATCAAATATTTAGTTTACATGCAAATCATAAAAATTAAATTTTGAATTTTTTTAGTTTCTTTTTTATGAAAATTCTTTGAAACTTAGATATATGAAGGTATATCCAAATTTATTGAATTACGTTATTTGCTTCTAACTTCTTCGCTAAATGATTTTAACCTAAAATTTTGGTTTTTAAACTTTGCAAATAAGACTGCAGGACATTAAAAAAAATGTTCACTATAAATTTTCGCTCGTGATTGAAAAATTTCCTTTTTAATTATCGTAGTAGTAGTAATAGTAAAAATAACTGCGACTCGAGTTAAGCCGTAAGGCTGTGGCAGTTCTTTGCGATCAAACCAATTCAGGCGTTTTAAACCATTCATCAAGCTTTGCTTTGAAGGAATTTAATAAAATGTTCAAGTCGTTAAAAACTCTATTTGTTATGTAATTTATACGGGACGGACAATTCTTGATGAGTTCTCTTGAAACAATTTTTGAATGACCCCTTAATTATAGTTATTTTTTGCAGACTTATACCTTGATATCATACATCATTTTGACAGCCTCTAAACCATTTATTATCTTGAAGAACTAAATTATATCACCAATTCTTCTTCTTGTATCAAGTGACATAAGATTCATTATCGGTAATCTTTCTTCGTATTCTAGTTTTTTAAATTCTAGGATCATTCTTGTAGCTGTACGCCGAACTTTTTCTAATTCTTGCTTATCACCCTCAAAATAAGGATTCCGTACACCTAAGCTATTTTCAATAAGCGGTCTGACGTGTATAAAAGTATAAACATTGATATCTAGATATTTAAATTTCTTTCAAATCATACCTAAGATCTTGTTGGCTCTACCCGAGGAATATCTCACTAGTGCACTCAAATGTGGATCATAATTATCACGTTTTCTTTTTGAATCTATTGACATGTTCCTACATAACCATTCAATTGTGCAATGTAGGGGTCAGCATGTTCGATCTTTTTCAAAGTTTCAAAATTTCATTTTTCATTTTTCATTCAAAACATGACTCTGATCGAGTATTAATGTACATATGTTAAGTGACGATGCGAGTATAGCCTCCTAATTCTGTTAAGCCAAGATATTTGTAGAAGATACCTTATTGCTTCTCAATATCAAGTCACTGATGAAGCTGTTTTACACATAAAAATGTTTCCTGCTTAACATAAACAAGGAAACAATACTTCATCATCATCTGTGTTGCTCTGAAAAACTTTTCTACAGCGTTTCTATTCAAAAATTTATTTTTTTTAAAAAAGTGAAAGGAAGTTTGTTAGAATGTCTCGAATGTTTTTATTTAAATCTCTACTGTAAACTCTTGCCAACTTCTCTAAGAACAAGTTCGAGCTTACTCTTAACCTCAAGTCAGGAGTTGAGGTTTATTCTAAAAAAATTAAAAAAATTGTTTTAACATGGTTTCGATGGTATAGTTCCATATAGAACAAACCTCAATTTTGCCTTTGTTCTTAGAGAAGTGGTCAAGAGTTTACGGTGCTATTTTTTAATAAATACCACAATTTAAGACACTTTTAAGAAATTTACAAAGGTGACGATGTTTTGGAGCTAACTCGGGAAACCACAAAAATATTTTATTTTTTAATAAAACCTTTTTAAAAATTTATTTTCAAGAAAAACCAAAACAATTTAATAAAAAATTGGAAAAATCTACCAAAGAGCTCAATTTATTTGTCTAAAAATCTATTTTTTAACATTATGATTATGTTGTATATTATGGAGATACGCCTTTTTTTCTTTCTCTTCTTCTAAATTTTTTGCTTTTTTTAATATAAAATAACTCGTTAATAAAATTGTAAAAATAATTATTGATCTAAAAAAGAAATCATTCCTTAATTTGGTTTGATAATCTTCGTCTTCAAACTCTTTTGTATTCCAATAATTTTTAAGTTCTTCTTGTGACATTTTACGAGAATGATGACCTCTTGCACTCGCTGCTTGTGGTGGTTTTTTTACGCCATGTGCATAATGAGCTTTGTAATGTTCATCAAAATTATAAGCCGAATTAGACGGATAAACTGGACCGGCTCTTCGTTTATAACTACGAGCACTAAACTCTCCTGCGCCTCCACCACCAGAACCACTTGTCGGATAATAACCTTGATTTATTGACATGTCGTAATCCAACTTTTTTTTTTCATCACCCAAAATTTCATAAGCTTCATGAATAGTCTTAAATTTATCAGATGCATTTGGTTCATTATTTATATCCGGATGATATTTTTTACTCAAACGATAATAAGCTTGCTTTATTTCACGTTTGCTCGCATTCTTTTTGAGATCTAATTCAGCGTAATAGTCTTTGACATACGATCTTGATGTACAAATTATCTTCATGTTATTCAAACCTTTCAGTCTAATTAGTTCTATCCTCGACCACATTTCTAGGTATCGATCAAAAAAATATATTGTTGCTTGGTTGCTTATTAAAAATGGATTTCTATGACCATTTAGTTAAAGGGGTGTTAAATATTAAAAAAAAGAGGATATTTTTTTTTTGGATTTTATTCTTATAATAATCGAGTCCTTATATTCGATCATCTTTAAAAATTTAAAAAAAAATAAGAAAACACTGAATGGTTGACTCAATAATCTGCTTTTTCGATTATGTTTTTATTTACATTACGTACTGATAACAGAATAAAATTACATTTTACCAGTCATTGACAGGAGACGTTGCTCTTGAAAGCCTCCAATCTAATAATTTAACTTGTAATTTCAACAAAATAAAAGGAAATTTTAAAAAAGTTTAACAAATAACAAAAAAAAACGATCAGGCCAATAGAATCCATATTATAAAAATGACTGCTATTACCAAAAATATTTGTGATAAATACTGTTCTTCGTGGTATTGTGGTGAACCATGAGGTGCTTAAGTTAAAAAAATTATTATTAACCCCTTTAAAATGGCTCAAATCTGATAAACTTACGAGCTGGCATTCGATTTTCATTGGCAAAATTAAACGTTGAAGCAAAAAAACTAAATGGAAATGCACCTATGCCAAACGAAACTTGGAAACCATCTAAACCGGATCCGAAAAAGTTCTAAAATTTTATTATTTTTTTTTAAATACGGAGTCTTATGAATATTTTCATTTAAAAAATTACATTTCTTGGAGCTTCTGTACGTTGTCCTTGAGGTCTTGGTGGAATTTTATCTCTCGGGTCTTTTTTGTCGGTACAATTTCGTCCATAAAGAGGAATAACTTTTTCTTTACTAATAGCAGATTTACACACTGGACAAGTTTGATTATTGGGTCTTGTTTCAAGCCATTTGTGTAAACACGGCCAACAAAACAAGTGTCCACACATACTTATGACAGCATCTCTAGCCGTATCCAGGCATATATTACACTCATATTGTGAATTATCCGCGTTACTACTACTTCCTTCGTTATTGTTATTTCCCGATTTTGAGCGATCTTCTTCGACAAGTACCATTTTTGCATATATTTTACACTAATTAACCACAAAAATGATTAGAATATCATCTGGATATAAAATTGATTCTTCTTGATAATTATTTAATAATAATTTATTTCAACTGAAACTCTGATTTTATTGTGTTTTTATTTCTAAATTATAATGAAGCTTTATTAAGAATGTATACCCCGACTCTTTTTCAAGACGCATAGTTTGAATTTATGCATATTTCAAATGTATTTTATATTTTTTTTCGTTTCAGATTGCAAAAAATCAAGCTTGAAATATTCTTAACAAAAAGAAGATTGCATATGTGCTCTGGAAACGTTTTGATGTTTTTTTTTATGTTTAAATTGTATAATTTTAAATTATTATTTGTTGACTAGAGGACAAAAAAGTTTTAATAAATTGTCATAGTTTGTAATTTAGGATTTTTTTGTTTTCAAATGGATGAATTGATTGTATTAAGCTCTGATGAAGAAGAGCTTGAAAAAAATATAAATGAATCTGATCTAAATTTAGACGATAGTCATTCGTCACGTCAAAATTCGGATAGTTTAAATGATAGCCTCAAAACAAAAGAAACTAAACCCAAGCGAGATTGCGTATATGAAGCAGTTGTTATAAATTCAAAATTTGAAAGAGAAATAGATGTCATCAAGTAATTATTTTTTAAATTTATAAAACAGACTTTCAAAGGCGCTTGGTAGTTTAATTTGTTTAGACGTTGTCTATGCGTTAAAATTTTTTTATTACTTTTCGCACTTGGAATTTCGTTTGCATCAGTTGCTACTTGTCTAACAATTTTGATTATTTTTCCACCATAATTTAAATTTTTATGATTGATCTGAAAAAGTTTTCTAATGAAAAAATTTCTGAACTTAAACCTTTTGCAGAGCGAACCGTAGCCCATGCCGAATTTTAATTTCTTATTTTTGACGAGAAAAGTTTAAAGTTGCAAAAACGCTCCGCTTCGCTACGGCTCGGCTGCGGCTACACAATTGGTGAAAATTCGCTACAAGTGCAGAATATTCATCTCTCTTAACTTGCATCTTGCATCTAATCTCTTGGATTTCATCGAGTCATTTTTCCTTTTATTTGACTTTAAAAATGGCGTTTTTGTAGTTGTTTCTAAAAAATCTCGGGATCTCAGGCTTTTAAATTTGCTGAATCGAATTCTTTCAGTTGCTGCTCTCCTAACTAAAATAACGCAGACAATCACCCAAAAGGAAAAAAAATTACAATCGAAAAATTGTTATAAAAATAAAATTTAATGCTGGTTTTTCAAAGAATTTTAAGTGGTTTGACTCCAGAACACATTGAATATATGGTCTTAAGAGACATTAATTATTTCATAGACATTTTTTCAGGGAATTGTGTAAGTAATTTTGAATTTAGAACCAAAAAGCATCTTTTTTAATCAAAATTTTTAATCATAAAGGCTCACAGCTGGCGTCATCAAGAGTATAAAAAATTTTCGAAAAAATCTGGTAATCTTTTATACGAAAACTCGGCAATGACAAGCTATACATACGATCAATACATGTCAGCCGTAAAAGCGTTACAATCAATTTTTTGTAAGAAAAATCACAAATACGATGAATATATAGTTAAAGTATTGCTTCCAGAAGCATTAATCAAAATATGTATGCGTGTGTATCAGTGTAGTAAAGATTCGGCTGAGGAATTTTTAAAAAAAAATAACATTAAAAATTGTTTTGCTGACTATCCAAAAGGATCAGCAATTTATTCACCATTCTCTAAATTAAAAAAAAAGTAAAACCTTGTTTACCCCTTTGTATCCTTCAACTATAATTTCTCCAAAAACTAAAGATTTTTTTTAAATGTTAAATTATCATTGAATTTGTGTGATTTTATTTTTCTACGAAGCCAATTAATCTTTCTCTTTTGGCCATCTTTATCAAACGAAATAAACAATAACAAAAAAATGTTCAATTATATCCGAGACTGCATTTTGAGAAGAATTTGTCAATTATTTTTAAAAATAAATGATTTCTTAAAATTTATGTTTTTAAATTTGTCTTGAGATTCCAAGAGTATTCTTTTAACAGTCAAATGACCCAAATTTTCTTAACTTTGATGACCAAAAGACAATTTTATTGACTTGACTTTTATTGCACGATTTTTTCGACTCGTGAGTCCCAATACAATGATTTTCAAAGTTGTTCTAGTATCATGCCATCTAGAGAATGACTAGTCGATGATTCTAGTCGGATCGTTTCCCAGAAGCACGACACTAATGACACTTATCCATTTCCTAATTTTTTATTAATTTACCAAACAATAAATTAATCATCTAATTCATCCAAAAAATTAGCAAAAAACAACCTACTACACGTTGTTCTTTTTCTAAAGAATCGAAAAAGTTGCAATTCTGAATAAACATTCTAATCAAGAATACATCCCCGATTCTGTGAATCAGATCTTGTAGATCGTAATCAAAAGAGTTTCTTAAAAGTTGCGGAGGTTGCTAAATGGCAATTTTTTTATCAAATGTCGTTCCTTACAGTCACATACTTTTGGACATGCAAGGAAAAAGATAATAAAAAAAAAAGTTCTTCAAACTGTAAATGGTTCTCTATCGGCTCAAATGAAAATAAAACACCGCGAAATAGAATATCTCAAAATAATATGTGATAAAATATAAGTGTAAAATACTAGAAGCAGAGCTTTTAATATGCGAGTATCGAAGCGAAAGTTATACATTCTTTTGAAAACTCACCGCTCTTGAACCCATCAATCCAAGCCATTAATAACTCTTACATACTTAACACTAGAAGCACCGTTTTTTTTTATATCGAGAAGCATCGAATGCGTCAAAATGACGCAATATATTATAATGGTTTTACTGAAATTTTTTCAAAACAAAACTCTCAGAATTGTGACGTTTTAGTTACTAATCTAATTAATTTGACTTGGAGGATTATGAAAAAGTGTTCGTTTTTCATGTTTAACCTACAATTGATGAGTAAGCTTAAGACACCCTAAGTTAGCTTCAGGGAGCTACAACTTCCTGCGCGGACTAAACTAATTTTGAAAAACAAACTACATAAGCATCTTTTGTAACGTTTCTTTATCACACTTAAATTAGTCAAGTATGGCTTTTTCTAATGCCAAAAATAAATTGTCTGGATTCGTCACACTGTGAAAACAAAAAAAGGTAGTTTAGATAGCTCTTGCGCCTTTTAATAAAACTCGACAGGGTCACGTCTGATTCAGAAAATTTTTGTTTAAGCGTTTTTTTCGCTAAATTTAAAAAAAAAATGTGGGAATCCTCGGGATCTGATTGACATAATTAATGTCTAAATACTCAGAAAGTAAGAGAGTACGTTTTGAATTAATATTAAAATACCCAAGATTTTTTTCCAAAGATTTTGTTCTTCAATTGAGGAAAAAAAAATTTTCTTTGAACGTTAAACAATTTTTCAACAAGATCTTAATCCAAAAGAATCAACATCTTCAAAATTGTCTATAAAATCAAAAGAAATATTAAAAAAAATTATATATGGTAATATTAGATACATTTGATTGTTCGACTTGAACTGAACCTTCTGTATAAAGCACAAAAAAGAGAGCATATACTTTTTTAACCGAAAAATGGTAGTTGAACATCTTTTACTAGAATTAAAGAAGAAATGGTGGTCAATATAGCTTGTTCTCTTAGGTTTTTTATCATGCGTCAAAATGACGAAGCCGGTGCTTCTAGGTATACTCTCATGTTTTCCCGAAAAAACCTCCAAGTGAGAGGAATTTGAAATACGATTTTGAGAGATCTCATGCAATGAAAAATTTCTACAAAGTTTCAGCCCCAAAGGTTTATTTAGTGTTTTTTTTCAATAAGTTTTAATTCTTAATTTGCGTCAAATTGACCTCACCGGTGCTCCTAGTGTTAACGGAGTATACAGCTTTGAGGCCTGGACTTGATCAATTTGAAGATATGAGGACGAAGGGATCCAGTCACTTTATTAAACTTGAGCTAAACCTCTCTAAATTATATATGATTTTTTAGACAAAAAAAGATGCAACATTTTAGAAGTTTATAACTAGATTAATTTTTGCTCTAAAACGAGATGTGCAAATTAGAGACGTGCTTTATTGTGAGGTATTATAAAATTCGATGTTCTGATGTGTAGGTGTGCAGTTTTGTTTGGTTCTAAAATGCAACATCTAAAATGAGAGTGTTCTGAAATGAGAAGTCACCGATCAGGATGATATTAATTTGGAGATTCTATACGTATGTTGTATTGGAACGGAATAATTCGGAATTTATGTCAGATTATGTTACAATGGCAATTGAACTATACCCGTTATACGAGAGTGCTAACAATAACTTTTTACGAAAAACTCATGATCGTCATAACAACTGTCCGAACTGTGCAAGTGTAACGAGAGATACTACTATTGTCGAGGCAGTAAACGGGAATTATTGTTGGTATTTTTGTTTATTCATGAGAGTGTATACTATGGTATACAATGCGTCCGATATCTTTAGATGTGCCATCAATTAATTTTTAATCAGCTTAGTAAGAAATTCTTTAGTAACAAATTCTAGGTAACAATTAACAGTTCGTAACAAATTGATATTTACCAAATTGACGACAAAATTGATATTGATGTGATAGATGTATTAAACGAATTTAATAAAGATGGAATTCAGTTTTAGTCCTTAGTCCAAAAAAAATGAACTAATCGGTGATTAGGGAACAAATGCAAAACAAGAACGTCCACAAATTTGAATTACGCTCAAACCAAAATCACCAGCAAATTTTAAATCCAAGCAAGTTGGGCAATTAAATTTTGGAGTCCTGGCAGTGATGGAAAAAGGCTTTTTTAATAAAATGAAAAAAAAAGTTGATGATAAAGTTCAACGTAGTGAAGAAAATAATGCAAAAAAATTAGAAAAGAGATTCGAACTAAACAGTAATAAAATAATTTCTTTTTCAGCAAAGAAAATAATTTAGACCTTACATTTCTTTTTCTTGTAATAGAAGACAACCATGTTTTATTTCATATTTCCAAAATGCTTTACAATGACCTGAATGTGAGAGCAAATATGCCACTTATTTCTTCATTGATTATTAATGTGTTCCTGTTAACTTTCAAAATCATGACCAACAATCTTTGAAAAAGTAATTTTTTATTTTAAATAAAAACTCCTTCTTTATTCCTTCTATTTGTAGAAGATTGTTTTTGCTTATATATTTTTTAATTTTAATAAAATATTTTTGAAAAAGAATCGATAAAAAGTTGCAATTCTAAATTAACATTCTAATTTAGAATACATCCCCGATTTTGTGAATCAGATCCGGTAGATCGTAATCAAAAAAGAAAAAAAGTTGCTATGAAAGTTGCTCAAAAGTTTTTAATGTTTTTTTTAAAAAGACCGTAAGAAGAAAATTCAAAATCAAGATAAAAAACTTTTCTCTTTCAATCTTAAAAATTTCATCAAATCAGCCCCATGTAGTCTTGTTCCAATATCAAAATTTGGGCCTGAATATTGAAAAGTAAAATTCATGATCATGTGCAGAGATAGGGAATCCGAAAATGAGACTCGAGTCCATAAAGACTTGATTCCGACTCAAGTCCTAGGAGTGGGACTCAAGTCCAAGTCTTTATCTTGTTGTAAAATCGACTCGGACTCTAAGTCTGAGTCTTTTAGAATTTAGCGACCGGAGGTATAGTAAGAGACTTGTGTCTTTGAATTGAAAAAAAAATTAAAAAAAAAATTCTGCATGAGGCAGGTTTGAAAAAAATTATGAAAAATGAGCCTAACTCCAACTAAAATATCAAAGACTTGTCATTTTTGGGATGGAGATTTATTAAATTTCTTTTTCACACAAGTGGTTTTACAAAATCAATTAATCAATTAAAAAAAAATAAGGAAACGATATTTTTTTTTTCTCATAGCAGTTTTCTTATTTTTGTCGGCTGTTCTTTTTTAAAAATGTATCAAATATTATGTCAAGAAACTTTAGATTTCAATGTCTCCACCGCTTTATGACATTTTTTATTTATTTTTTTAAGCTTTTCTTCATTTAGACATCCATCATTATCTTTTTAGTTCTATTTCACGGTCATAGTCTCCCTCCTGGTTTAGCGGTTAGAGCCTGGGATAGTGAATATAGGCAAACTAGTTCAGGCAAAAAAATTCAGAAAAATTTCTTAACAAAATTTTCGACTCGAGTCTTAAGGACTCTGAGTCGCACTTCCGACTCGGACTCGGACTCATGAGTCTCTGAAATTTTCAAAAGACACAGACTCGAGTCTTAGTCTTATGAAAATAACGAGTCCCTATGTCTTATCATGCATTCATAGTTTTTATTGAAGATTTTTTTAAAGTAAAAATCGTGATCAGGTGGCTTAACTTTTGACCTTACCCGAAAATTTCAACTACCTTCGCTACAATTAGATTCTGTCTATTAATCAGGTTTTAATCCAGAATTTCTGTTGTTGTCTCGACGCTGTTGTTTGTTATCTCAATTAAATTCTGAATTTCAATCGGATATCAATCGGTATGAATTTATTTCGACTAATCTTTGATGCGACATTAATCGTCGAACAGAGTCGAGACAACAACAGACATTCTCGATTAAAACCTGATTTATAGACAGAATCTAATTGTAGCGAAGGTAGTTGAAATTTTGATATTGGAACAAGACTAGATGGGGCTGATTTGATGAAAATTTTTAAAAGTGAAAGAGGTTTTTTATTTAAAATAAATCAATTAGAAAAAAATACAGTAATTTTAATGATTTTTTTACTTTTTTTGAAAGAACGTTAGGGTGTATGATGCAGAAAAAGACAAAGTTATAGAAAAGTGTGAAATTTGAAAACTAGTGTGTTAGGGTACTGGAAATAAGTGTGAGAGGTGCGTTAGAGTTGAAAATTGAAGTGTGAGAGGTGCGTTAGGGTCGTAAAAAGAAGTGTGAGAGGTGCGTTAGGATCTACAAAAGAAGTGTGAGAGATGAGTTAGGGTGTAAGAAATTAGTGTGAGGGTTTTTACACAAAAATATTTGAAGTGTGATAGGGCGTAAAAGACATTAATTCAATAGAATTCAAAAAAAATACAGAAAATATAATTATCACTAGTATTGGGTTGTCTTTAACAATTTGACATGACCTTTATGATAAAAACCCTCACACTAATTTCTAACACCCTAACGCACCTCTCATACTTCAATTTACCATCCTAACGCACCTCTCACACCATTCTAAGGCTATCGATTTACGAGCCTAACGTTTAGTAACGCTTTCAGTTTTTTTTATTGTTAACGTTAACTCACACTGTGAGTAAAAAAATCATTAAAATTACTGTATATCCTTGAGTCATTTGCGACGTAACAATTATACGAAATTCTTTAATTCCGACAAATTTGTTTTGGCATTTTATTTTTCGACCAAATTTACTTTCGACAAATTCTTAAAGCTTATAATCTTAGCTACAAATGGTTTATTTGGTTTCAAGGAAAAAATAATTTTTGAATGAGGTAACCGATACGGAAAATTATAATATTATGATACGGAAAAAAATATATGCCTACACTTTTCAGGGGCCATTTTTTAGTAGTCTCCACCTGCGGAGCCAAAATTCAATCTTAGCAAGGTAGCTAACGTAAAAGCTCGATAAGTATGACATGTCACTAATCCAGTTAGTGACATGTCATATCCAGCGGATTTGCTGTAAATTTTCAATTTTTCAAGAAGTTAATGTTTAGGTTTAATGACATGTTCTTAAAAATGGACAATGACTGAAATCAAAGTAAACGCTTCGTTTTATTCAGAAAAATTTAATTCCAGCTCATTTTTTTTTAATTTAAAAAGAAAACATAAACAGGCAGAGATATGAGCCCCTAAAATGAGACTCGAGTCCGACTCAAGTCCTAGGGTTGGGACTCAACTCCAAGTTTTTATCTTGTTCTAAAATCGACTCGGAATCTAAGCCTGAGTGGTTTATACGACTCAGACTCGAGTCCGAGTCTAAAAGATAATAAAAGACTTGAGTTGACTTGATGTTATCTTATTTTATGTTTATTTAAAAAATAAATTCTCAATGAGGCCGGTTTAAAAAAATTTGACAAATGAGCCTCACTCCTCTCTAAAATATCAAAGACTAATCATTTTTGGGATTAAGATTTATTAAATTTTTCAAAAAGAACAGCCAACAAGAATACGAAAATTTCTAAAAGAAAAAAAATACAGTCGACTCGCGATAATCCGTATACAAAAAGCCCTAGAAAATTTTTGTACGGATTAAAATCTACGGATAATCAAATACATGTAATAGTATCGGAAAGGGCTCCGAGCACGGGTATTTCTGTTCGGATGTCAAATTATTCGGATTAAACTGTATACGGATTATCGCGAGTCGACTGTACATAGTTTTCTACTTTTTTTTTTAATTGATTAATTGACTTAAAAGCCATTTTTGTTAAAAAAAAATTAATGAATCTTCATCCCAAAAATGATAAGTCTTTGATATTTTAGAGAGGAGTGAGGCTCATTTGTCAAATTTTTTTTAAACCGGCCTCATTGAGAATTTATCTTTTAAATAAACATAAAATAAGATAACATCAAGTCAACTCAAACATTCAAGTCTTTTATTATATCTGTCGTTTTTCTTGTCTTGCTTGAGTATATCATTAATGAAAACTGAAAAGAGAAGATGACTAATAACAGCACCCTGAGCGACACTTGTTTCAATGTCGCCACAAGTTGATTCTCAGTTGCTTTTCTTAATAATTTTTTTTATATAATGTTTTCTTGAATCAACAAAAATTTATGTGAGTGCTAGTTTTTTTTCTCCCCAAAACCAAAAATTACGTTTTAAACTGTTTCTTCCTTCCTACGCAACGACGGTTTATTATTTTTTGTCATAATAGATATATGCTCTACTTAATCTTAAACTAATAGTACAATCATCTCACGCTATAGTCATGCCATCGGGTGGACAAAATTAAAAATTAGCTAAAACAAATAAGTATTTTCTAAGAATCATTAAACTTCTTCCTAACATTTGATTTGCCAAAATAATAAAAATAATTAAAATTTAATTTTTTATTAACAAAAAAGTTCTTTAGAATTTCTATTCAAGAATTGGATTCGAAAACGATCTTATATCATCATTTAATTTTCCATCTTTGTTCGAGTATTTAATTTCAAGATTAACACTTCCTGCTCCACTTGATCTTTTCAACCAAAAAAATTTACTTAAAAACCCAAATTTATATCGACTTAAAAATAATTTACTTGTTCAAATAGAGCATAACTAAAACCAAAACTAAAATACATGGTATTCCAACACCCAAGCTGCCGTAAATCAAATTACTTGAAAGCTCTGTTTTTATTACTAAATAAATAAAAATCGATTAATTAGAATTAAAAATTAAAATTTCATTTTTTTTTACTCACCTTTGGTGAAAAACGTAAATTGATTGTAATTTTTAGTCGTACTTGGTGACTCGGTTGTTGTCTTGATTTGGTCAACTCGGACATCTTAAGAAAAAAATATTTTTCTAATCTTAGTAAAGCCACTTTAATTTAATCTTACTTTCGAAATATATTCTAAATCCTTTTAAAAAGTCAAATGAACCATTGTTCGATGCAAGACTCTTGTATCTTATCAAGACTGAACTGTTTGATGAATAAATAAATCTTGACATACTATCTTCGTTTTCGCCTAACACAAGATTGTCAATAGCCAAAGCATCGTCAAATACACTTTAAAAAACTTTTAAAACTTTTTAATGAGATTGATTTTTTATGATAATTACTTATCACTTAACGATAAATCCACTAAATACAATTTTACCAAGCTGTTTTCCATTGGAGTTAAATTTATCTCACATTTACCAATTCCAAATGCATACTCAGGATATTTAGGAGATTGAATGATTCCATTTTTGACTCCTCGAATATCCTTGTCATCGCATGAGAATACTTTTATTGTCGACGAAGGAGCACCTTTTAATTTCAAATAAAATTAAATGTCGTCAACTTTAAACGAAAATAAAATACTTACTTGGGACACATTGATAAACATATTCAAGTCCATTTGCATTACCTCCTTGACAGAATGTGATTGGTGTCAAAGGAAAGTATATGTTACACGTTTGTTTGCCAGCACATTCAGTCGAGACTAAATCGGTAGGTTCACGACAATCACCAGGTCTAAAATTTTTATAGATTTAATATCTCGATTTGTTTGAAAATTTTATTTTTCCTTACTTAAAAGCGCATCCATCTCTTGAGAATACAATCGATTGCTGTAAGACTACGATTATATAATTATTTGGACAGGTTAAAGTCTTGGTATCAAATACACACATGTCAACGTAGTACTCTTCACTTAAAAATCCGATTTGTATAGGAGGTGTTACCGGTGGTTTTGTTGATGTTTGAGGACTTGGGGTAGTGGCAGGAAGTTTAACGGCTTAAAAGTTTTCAAAGAATGATAACCTACTAAAATTTTGATGAGATAAAATATTTTTTTACTTTGTAAATATATTTGGAATCCTTTGTAAAAAAAACCTAAGAGTTGTGGACTTGACATAAATGAAACTTGTAATGAATTCGAGCGAGTTTCCATTAGATATTTAGCTTGATTTGGAGAGCCACAGATTTTGTGCTTTGAAAACCCGTCAGTTAAGTCGACGAAATCAGTTGAACCATTACAACTTAAAGAAAAAGATGTTAGAACAAATTAAAGGTCTTATAAGAATTTTTTCCTACTCGGGTTTTCCTGGAAATGTACCGGCTATGAAAAACACATCTAGAGCATATCCTGGTTCGGTTGTAACTGTTTTGTTACAATTGAAAGATGCTGTTGGGTAAGCTGGATAATTTTGACTTTGCAAAACAAGGCCCGAATTAGGAGCTACTTTGTGTGTCACACTCTCTGGTGAACAAAACTCAGCGTTTACGGTACTTGGCGGATTGCCAGCATTTTTAACTAAAAAAAAATAAAATACTTTTTCAAAGTTTGTTTGATCATGATTTTAAAAGTTACCAGGAACACATTGGTAATCAAGGAAGAAATAAGTGGCATCTTTCCTGTCACATTCAGGTACTTGTGAGGCAGTTTGGAAAAATGAAATAAAACATGATTGTCTTCCATTACAGGAAAAAGAAGCTTGTGTATTAGGACCGAAACAATCAGTTGGGCTTAGTTAATCAAAGTTTAAAAGAATTAAAAGTTTAAGTTTTTAAATTGATAAATACCTGTATTCACAAGTATTCGACGATTTAACACCATAAAATGATGATCTAATCACGATCACATAATCTTGCGGACAAGTTATAGTCTCAGATTTACATCTTATGATAGTATTAACAGGTGAAGCCAACCCTTAAAAAATAAATTTCCAAAAAAAATTTTAATAATTTGTCAAAATGAAAGAAATAAAACCTAGATAAGCTGGTTTTGTTGTTGTGGTAATTGCAGAAGTTGTAGTGGTTGGTTTTAATGTTGTTGTTGTTGTAGTTGGGGGAGTGCAAACAAAATCAATTGGTTTTGGCACAGCTTTTAAAATAAATTATTATCAAAAAAAATAAATTCCAAATAATATTGTAGTGTACTTTCGTAATAGATTGAGACACCATCAAATGAGTTATCAGGAGCAGCTCTTGTGATTACATTAATATCCAATTGCCTGCCACATGTTTCAAAAGCAAGGATTCCGGCTAATTGACCACAAAATTGAGCCGGATCGGTAGTAGTAGGCTCCGAAAATGTTACACTGTCTTGCGAACACCTGTATTTTTAATTTAGATTTTTATTTCAAAGCCAACTTTTAAGCTTAAAGTTACTCTTTTGCAACACTTAGGTTAATGATAAAAGCTTTGATGACCATATTGACGGGTGCAGTAATTGTTGTCTTACAATTTAATGATTGATCATAATTTGGATAGCTTGGTGTATTTATAATTCCATTTTTATCGGTTAAACTCAAACCACACATTGTTTTTGGTGGTAATTTAGCTAGAAAAAAATTCAATTGCTGAAAATAATAAAAATCTTGAATCATTTTTTTGTGCGCTTACTTGGAATACATTCGTATTCGACTTGTAAATATGATGCAAAAACATTATGTTCTGGCATTATTACAAAAAAACTTGGCAAAACACAAGTTCGTTTTCCGTTACAATTTACGTTTTGTCCTGAATAGCTTATTAAATCACCCTGACTAAAATAATAAATTAAAAATTTTGAATCCTTTAGTAGTTTAGATGAAAACTAACGTGAAAAAGCATTTGTTTGTTGCAGATTTTCCATAGAAGTATCTTCTCACAGAAATAACATAATCATTTGGGCAAGTAATTGATTGGGCAATTAATAAATTACAACTAACAACAAATTGAGAGCCAGAGGCGATTCCTAAAATTTTAGGACTTTGAATTTAACATTTTTGTCAAATTTTGAGACAAAAAAATTAATACCTTGCTGAACATAAGATGGTTGAGGGGTTGAAGTTGTTGAGATGATTGAGGTAGTAAATTCGATACATTGATTTTGATCAACAACATTGGTCACTTCAGAGAAAAAATTTGGTTTAGACAATTGAAAAAGTTTTTCATTCTAGAATTACGTTCATAATAGACTTTAAAGCCCTTGTAGGGTTTAGTTCCGACGAAATACGAGAGTTGAAAATTTGTGCCACACTTGGTAGTTAATAAACCTGATTTTCTATTTCCGCATATCTTATCACCATTGTCCAATTGAAAATAAGATTCAGTACACCTTTTAAAATAAATTCATATAATTTATAAAAATTCAAGATGAAGTTAAATATTTACTCTTGGGTTCCAAAAACAGCTTGTAATTCTGTTGAGACGGCGTAAAGATTGAGCAATTTTTGACTATTTGCAATTATGTTCACAACACAATTCAAATTATTTTGAGCAGTCGGATAATTTGGTGAATAGATAACACCTTTTTCGACTCGTAATTGTCCAGAAGAACATTGATCAAAAGCTGGTACGTAAGGTACTGTTTCAGGGACACAATTATAATCAATTATCACAACATCAGCTCTAGCATTTGAACACTCCGTCAAGACAAACGAATTCACTATTCTATACGAGTCCTTGCCACCAGCGTATGATTGAACTTGACTGTACAAACTTTGACTGCATTTGATTTTACTATAAAAATTTTAAGATTAAAAATGTTTACAATAAAAAAAAATTCAGTTGACAAATTACTTTTCATTGCAAGTACCGTCGGTTGTAGAAGCCCCTAAGGCTGAAATGACATTTAAAAGATATCCTTTAGGACACGAAAAAGTTCTAAGTTTTCGATCACAGACTGTAAATTTTTGATTTGTGGTTAACCCTTTTTGGTTTTAATTTTTTAACAAATGAAACTTAATTTTACGATTAAATGAAAAAAAAATACCTGCTGCACAATCTCCTCTTATTCTGTCTCTATCGTAGTCATCTGTAGCTGAACACCAGTAGTTTGAACCCTCGGCAATACATGAATTGTAATAGTTATTTTGATATTTGAACGGGAATTGACACGGTTTACCATTGGCGTTTCCACCATTAGTCATAACTAAAATTTTAGGAAAATATAATTATCGGGGGCTTTCACAAAAACAATTTCCCCCGGTCCCCTAATTAAAGTAACTTTTGCAGCAAAAGTGATTTTACCTTGACTTACAACATCATCATTTTGAGTTGGATTAGTTGTTGTCGGCGCCTGGGTAGTTACAGTGGTACTTAGAACATTTTGACATGAAGCTGGCAAATCGACGAGTTCATAATAAGCTCTGAAACCTCTTAGTTCACTGCTTGGTTGATTTGATGTCTTGTAAGTAACTTCTACATTATTCGAGCATGATTGATACGTATAAGGAGATTGAATGTTTATTGAACCACAGAAAACACTCGTTGGATTTTTTCTATCGTTAATTTGTACTGAACCCTTCGAACAACTAAACAAGAACATTCAATTTTAAATTTAATTTTACGATTAAATGAAGATTTTTTCTTACTCGTCTTCAATGCTGATGTCAGTAATATAAATTTTAAAACCTTTATTAGGTGATGATGTTTGAAGCCTCATGAGACATTGAACATTTGGAGCATAATTTGGATAATTTTGACTGAATAAAATACCATTAGGATTTTGATCACCGTTTACAATTTGAGTATCACAAGTGAAGAATCTTATTTTTGATTGAACTTAAAAATGTTTAGTTTATTCTAATATTAAAATTTTTCACAGGAGATCTTGTTACTTGGTATAAATCTGTAAATTCCAAAAATGTAATCAGCTTTCTTTTTAGAACAACTTTCGATGGTATAATCAGTCAAAAGATTAAACGAACACGATCGTTGTAAATTGCAGTTAATAGGATGAGGAAACGTACAATGAAGTGAACTTGGTAATTGACAACCAATTTGAAATGTTTGAGCTCTGTATTCCAATTGTTCAATATAGACTAGATTAAAATCCGGTGCAGCAATTGTTTTTTGTGCAGATTTACACACTTGTAGCTCAAAATATTGAGAGGCATTTAAAACAAGATCTAATGGATTGACTGTTGGCGAAACTGGAACAGCTGTTGTTGTTTCAATTGGTGCTGGTGGTGTGGCGGTTCCACACGATGAAGTCGAGCCCAAGTCCCTGACTAATTTTAAAAATCAAAATTTTTCTAAAATAAAATAAATAAATTTCTTTCAGACCTTCATAGTATAGCTTGAAACCTCTGTAAAAGGTCAATAATCCAGGCTGAGTATTAGCTTTATAACTTATGTAAACAACACTTGAGCACAAATCCTCTGCATAGATTGGTTTTTCCAAGCCACAAGAATTATAAGAATCTGTTGTATCTGTTATCCTAAGATAATCCGAACAACTTTCAAATGAATCTCTCTTTTGAATATTCATATCTATCACGAAAATGTTTATTGTTTTTCCGACTGGTACAGTGATTTTTGTTGTACAAACTCCATTTGTTTGTTTATAACTTGGATAGTTAGGACTTTTTATTATACCTGACTGTTGAGTAATTTCAGTCGTAGCACATATATCATAAGTATTAGTAGCTTGGACTTAAGATTGTTTAAAATAATTAATTGAATTATTATTTCTTTAAAAAAAAGCCTTTTACCTGGTGTACAATAATATCTTACTTCGACGTAATCAGATTTTTTATTACAGCTAGTTAAATTTCTAGCTGGGGCAAAATATGCACACTTTTGAGCATCAGTTGCGCATGCAGTCGGAAAATTTTCATAACAATCCCCTGATCTAATAATAAATAAATTCATTTGATTTAAAATTACAAACATTTTTTTTTTGGATTTTAGGTATTTACTGATAAGCACAAACACCATTGTTATTTACTGAACTTCCAATTATTGATTCATAGATTAAAATACCATTTCCAGGACCACAGTCTATGGTTACTGATTTACCCGTTAGAGCACAAGCGGTTTGACGCAAAGTTGGTCCATCTCAAAAATTCAAATCATGTTAAATTATTAAAAAGGTTAAATGGAATTTAGAAGTTTACTTTGAGCCATGGACGCTATGACAAGTCCGGCAAAAATGATAAGCCTTAAACAACTCTTCATTTCTGAACAAATTTAAAAAAAAGTAAATTAAAAATAATTAAAAAAAATTTTTGTAGCTCATAGTGTAATAGAAAGAGTCATTCGAGAATATGATTTATTGTTTAAACTAATGGTCCTAATTTTAAAATGCTTAGGATTTATCTATTCAATTTTTTATTTTTTTTTAAAAGAATGATAAAGTAACTCTTCAATAAAACTTTGATATAATATTAACAAAGTGATAGCTTCACCTTTTTTTTTTTGTTTTTCGAATAGTCAAGTTTATAAAAAAATAAGTTTATCTTCAAAAATATATAATTTTCTATCATATTTTCAAGTCAAACAAAAATGTTCCATGTGACTCGGGTAAAATAGATAATATTCTTTTTGTGATTAAATTTTATTTTTTTAATTTTGAAATTTTTTTAAAATTTTATGATATGAAGCTTTTAGAAAATTCTATTGAATTAAATCAAAAATATTTTAAAATCTTGTTTTCGACGATTTGATCTAGAAACTATAAAACGTCAGTTAAAATTTTGTTATCAGACACCCTTTTTTTTTTTGATTCATGGTTTCTATTTGACTAAACCACCCCAGTTTTTGAAGCCTTCTTGATAAAATTTTTATCAAATATTTTTTGAAGAAATAATACATTCAACTGTTTGCTTGCTTGGGTTAAAAATAGAAAAAATTTAATATTTGAAATTTCTCAGAGTTAAGAGTTTTGATTTCAAGCTTATGATTAACAGAAATTGATTGTGTTAGCATCTTACCAAGGACATATGTTAGGACGAGATTAATATCAATTGATACAATCAAGTTTCGGAATAAATCAAACATTGCTTCCATTTTAACTTTATTGATAAAAAAGATCGAGAATCGTAATCTGAAAAAATTTATTTAAAAAAAAGACCTAATTAAGTACAAGATTTTTAAGTTTTAAAAAAAATCATTTTTTGGTGTCATTTTTCGTAACCTTAATAATTCAATAGTTGTGTATGCAGATGGCATCATTTTCATTACTCCAGTCGCTAGCCATCTCCAAATTCTACTAGATATCTGCAGTAACTATGATCTAAAATGGAGGGTAAAATTTTGTGATATAGCAACATCTCGCTGATATCACTGGTTTAGTTAATTAACTTAACTTTAGAAAGTTGAGTTAGTTTGAGCATAAAAGCATGCTCAAGACGTCTAACGAGAGCATCGGATAGACGGGCCCAAAGGTACTAATGTAAGACACTACAAATTTAACCCAATCAAATCTAAAATAATTAACTTTGATCATATCCTCTTTAACTGTGTCTTATTTTTGAGCGGTAAAAATATGAATTTTTTTATCTATGTTTCGTTATAAACTCCAAATTAAATTTTTAACCCATTTGCAACGTTCTTCTCGGCTTCTTTTTTGTTAAACAAGATGAACCAAGTATCCCCTTCCCTAAAAACTTTTATCTGTAAAACTTTTTGCTTTCCCAATTCTCATATGGGCTCGAAAATTTAACATTAAACAAAACAATCTTTTTAGACATATGTTTAACCTAGGATCTTATTGTCACATGTCTGGAATTCTAAAGATCCTGAGACTTATATTTTTCAAAGATGTCATTCATCAGCTCTATTGGGTTCAAGTATATTTCAGTATATACGTTCTTTCATTTCCAACAACTCACAATATTCTGTTATACTTTGAAAATGATCTTAAGCGTTTGTTGAAGTTGGATCTGAGCGTCACTTTTACATCCGTGGTGGTATCTCAGACTCTATTAAGCTTTATTTGAGTAACCTAAGATTCAAAAAATTCAAATTTCTTCTTAATGAATTAATTAAACCAAATCAAATCAATTCATTTCTTCCGAGGAAACTGATGTTTGATCTGCACAGAAAAAAAGTACTTCTACTACTACTACACAATAATCTGAAATTTGAACATAGTGTTTACTCCGGTTAGACTTGAATATGTGCTTAATTGTTGGATTGACTGTTGGTAAAAATTGTAACATCTTTTGTTGTTTATATTCAAAGACGTGATATGGCGTAGTATTGATCAAGCTCAAAATGTTTCAAAATATGCCGTTACCCATCAATAGTATGCCGGTGTGATTATGTAACAAATATTTGTGAATTAAAAAAAAAAACATCTGTGTCATGTACTGCTGGAAATGAATTTTGAGCCATCGTTAAAGAGAATAATCATGCTCAAGTTAGAAGTAGAGCTAAATACTTGAGAAAATACTTGATTAGCTTATTATCAAACCAAAGTTGAAGTATTATGTCAATAGTGCCACAATTAACCTTTCTCACTTCAAAAAAATATTTTCTCAAAATATAATTGAAAAGTTATAGAAGTATCAAAAACAAAAAAATAAGACTTTTAAAAAAATTTAACCTCTTACAACTTTAAAAAATAAAAAATAAATTAAAGCAGTATCTTCTAGAGCATCATCAAAACCAAAATTGTTAAAACTTGAATTTCTTTTTTGTTTTTTTTGTGGTTAAAAAATTCAATATTTTTTGTCACTTCGAACAAAATTTAACTAATGAGCTTTTGGCTTAGCTAATTTTCTATTAATTTAAAATTTAACTTTGTCATTCATGTTGTTGCAGAAAAAACAAAAATCATGAATTATTTATTTCGTAATAAAATCTCTGTTGTAGACCAGTTTTAGAACAAAAAAAACCCGAAAAACTAAAAAAAAAACAAATGGAATTCAGATGTAAAAAAATTCGATTTAATTTTAAGTTTACGAAAGTTTATTTCGTTGCTTTAATTACTTTATTCAATATATTTGTATTAATTAGTCAATCTGAATTCAAGAGGATAGAAACAAATCCTAAGAAAAACGTTTCAATTTCAATTAGCCAATCAAATGTATCCCATATTTTTATAGGTGGTTATGCGCGTTCGGGTACAACTCTAATGAGAGCAATTCTAGATGTTCATGACACTGTTAATTGTGGACCAGAGACTAAAATAATACCTCAATTTCTTGAATTTTACAAAAAATTTTTCGAAAATCAACCAAATTCGGACTCTTTAGCTAAAGCAAACATAAAAAAAAGTACAACCGATTCAGCAGCGGCATTGTTTGTTTATCAAATAATGAAGAATGTATCAAAAGGTTCCGAGCGTCTATGCACAAAAGACCCAAATATATTAAACTATATGAAGTTTTTGAATGAAATATTTCCGAATTCAAAATTTGTGTACATGGTTCGAGATCCACGTGCAGTTGCCTACTCATTAATGAGAGTCTATAAAGAACCTTTAGATATTGTTAAAATTAAGAGTTATATATCCAGCTGGCGATGGTATAACGTCTATGTAAAAAGGCAATGTGATGAATTAGGGCCAAGGTATTGTAAAATAGTCAAGTATGAGGATTTGGTTTTGAAATCAAGTGAAACAATTAAAAGCGTTGTTGATTTTTTGGGCTTATCGTGGAGTGATGAATTTTTGAATCATGAAAAATATATTGGTTCTAAAATTGATGTGTCCGAAACCGAATGGTCAACAAATCAAATTAAAAAGTCTATTTATCAAAATTCGTTGCATGAATGGAAAGATCAATTGGGTAAACTAGAATTATTGGATCAATATGATAAATTGGTTTTAAATCAATTAGGATATACGTTAAAATAAATTTTGAAATAAAATTTAATTTGATTTTTTCTTTAAATTCCAATGTTGTGACTATTGCATTTTTCTAATTAAAATATCATGTTGATTTAAAACAAAAACACGAAATTTCAAATTACGTTATAAGTTATAACGTAATAACTGCCACTTCAATTATTTTTGTCATTTTGAATTATTACCCTCGAAGAGAACTCGTTATTTCTGGAATAAATAAATAACCTCTTTCTATTCAATCACTTAGGTGATTGAAAACTAGAAAAGATAATTACACTTTTCCCGTAATTACGACTATGATCGCAACAAAGTCTTTTATCTGAGCTTCGAAAATCTGCAAATTCTGCAAACGATAATCAAGAATTATACATCAAGTCCAAGATCGTGAGAAGATCTAATCATTGAACACCTGTTTGTACAGAAATCTCCTTAAAAATTAACTTCACTTTCGTGTGTTTATAAAATTCTAGAATTTAAAAAAATTTTTAAGAAAGTCTTAAACTAAAATTAATCAATTTTAACTCTAATTAAGCCAGTAGATCTAATTTAGCACAGTAATTCCTTTTTCCATTAAGCCGGACCATCATCTGCCTTTTTAAACATTTTTTAACCTATCTTTTTTAAATTTTTTGTATAGTAAATCTTGTCAAAAATGGAAAAAGTCCCACAGTTTCCTAGTATTCGTGTTGTCTTCAATTTTTTTGGTTTATTCTTAAGCTTCGGTATCATTAGACGTCATACTACAAATTGAAACATATATATGTTTGTACAGTATTTTCTTAAAGTTTTAGATCTAACTTTTCGTTTTGAAATTCAATCTTTTAACCCCTCCAGTCAAATCGACTTTCCTATATCACTTTTGTCGGTTTTTGTGTTAAATTATGTAGAATGTCCCAGGTTTTGACTCTATTGTATATATGTTAGCGCTTAAGCGGTAGATGTGAGGTTTTATTCGAGTAATAACTAAAAACCCGTCTATTTGAAACAGTAAAAAAAGTTTTAAGTTTCAGTTAATTTAAAGACTTAGCGAAAGATAATGAAAGAGTGAGAGGGTTAGCAATAGGAGTAGGAGAACAAAAGTCACAGCATTTTTTTAACCCTTATCCGTCTTGGTCCCGGTCAAAAAATTACCAATTTTAGTCTGTTATCAAATTTAGTCTGTAAATTAAATTAAATTCGCGGAAAATTTATTTAGATTTCTGTCACTCCTCGACTCAGGTACCTAAACGCATCGTCTAAAAGATTTTTTTTTCAAGTCATCAAGAGAGGCGGCGTAATTTTTTTTCACAAATTGAATTACTTGAATAAATAAAATTTTGAAACTAAAATATTTTATTCCTTTATCTGTTTCGAGCGTGAGCTCCTTCAGAAAATAAAAATTCTAGATGATTTCAGAAGATAAAAATGATTGAAACTAAAAAAGTTTTTTCATTGAACCTTCGTTAAACTTTAGAATGTTTCATTAAGTAACCACAAATGATCGAAAGATAAGAATCCAACAAAAATTGTTTGACTGGAAATCAATTAAATTTTAAACTGGACTTTTTGAACTAAATTTCACAATTCTATAGACAGCTCGGGGCGTAGAGAATAGTTTTGTCTTTAAAAACGTTTTGATTCTCTCAAAAAGTCTTTAAAGAATAAAAAAATTTAAGCTTAGATTGAATATTATAATCTCTTATTCGAAAATACACAATCATTCAAAAAACTGTGAAAAATTAGAAATACGTATAGACGTTTTTTTTTAATTTAGTAAAGTAATATAAAAAACAGACGATTAAAGGTAGATTTTAATTTAAAAATTATAAACTTTAAAACAAAATTTTTATTTAATTTCTTGAACAAGTGCGTCAACTTGACTTTTTTTAACGATATAAATTGAAGGATTTTGATCATTAGTGCCAGTACTTGTGGGTTAAATAATTTATTTACTAATAATTGAGGTTACAATATAAATGTATAATTAAACAAATAAATTAAAAAAAATGGTGAAACTAACATTTGGATGTTTTTGGTCGAACTTTTGCATTTTTTATTTTAGTATATTTTACATTAACATTTGTATAATTGTCTTTGTTCATTTCAATTGGATAACAAATTTGTGACTTTGCTCGAGATTGAAAGTTATTTTTTTGTTTAATAAGTGTAAAAATTTCCTGATGCTCAATTGCCAATGCTTTCTTTTTTTTTGCAATCAAATCAAAACTAATCGTACTTTTAGATTCTAGATATTTGTTCTCATTTTTAAAATTATTTTTTATAAATTTGTCCGTAGACTTTTCCGATTGCTTCAAGTTATTTTGTGAATTTGAAGTTGTTAATAAAACTCGTGCTTTTTGTGATTCATATTTTTTTTTGCTTACAGGAATATGATCAACCGAAATAGACTTCCGACGCTGTGAAGTAAATGTTTTGCCTGGTATAATGTTCATTTTTCTTAATTGTTCTTCTTTATTAACTTGAATATTTACCAATGGATTTTTAAAATCATCATCATCGGTTCTATTACCATTTTTATTTCTATCAATATCAAATTCATCATCATAATTATTCATAACTGCTAGTTTAGTTTTTGATGCATTTTTTAAATTCGTTTTTATACGTCTACTTTCATAATTTTCCAAAGTTTTTGCCGACTCACACCGTGTCATTGAATTATATGTATGATTTAAGTACAGTCTACGCTCGATTTTATCACCCCATTCGTTCCTTCAGATCAGCGTGACAAATCTGAATAGTGACAAATATGAATGTCATAAATGCTTATTGGAGGAAATTGGTTCAAGAAATTTCTGGGGATAAATCTGAATAGTGACAAATCTATGACGTGATAAATTCGAGCGTAGACTGTATTTACTTTGAGTATACGAGTCATCTTTTATAGAAACAGTTGATTTTTCTCTTAGGTTTAACAATGTTTTAGGTGGTGATTTAGTCGCAGTCTTTGTATTTTCTTTATTCGGTTTCGACGCATTCGAGTTTGCCTTTAAATTTGTCGAACTATCTTCACTTTTCAAAACCGGAAGTTTTTTGCAAGGATTACATTTAGGATTTTTCGATTTTTGATTTGATTTTCTAGCATTTTTTTCGTTCAAATCAAACTCAACTTCAAAAGGCCACGGTTGACTCAACGCTTGGGTCTCTAACTTAAAAGGCTCGTAATAATATTCATAGTCTGTTTTCGAGGCATTTGTATTATTATAATAATTTGAAGAAATTTCGTCGTTGTTGTCCGTTTTTTCGTTCAGTTCATCGTCTGCTGTATCCGAATTATCATCGTCATCAACTTGATTAGAGTTTACTTTTGCAGGAATAATATTAACTGTTTTAGGGCGGAAATTTTTGATCGATTCAGATAAATCATTAGTTGATATTAAACCGGTTGATGGTCTTGATTTAATAGTAGAATTGCGTTTTAGTTTGTTCTTTTTATAGCTTGATTCTTTTTCCATTTTAATTGTGGCCTCGACATATTTTTTTTTAGTTAGCATTCTTTTAAGTATATAATACATTTCAAGTATTTTTTCATTTGTTAACTGAGCCGTTGGGCTTGTATTATAATTATTGACTAAAATTCGGTCTGGATCGATTGTTTTTGCTTTAACTTGGTGCTCTTTGATTAAACTCGCAAAAAATTCTGGTGATGGAAGTTGTTTTTTAATAAAATAATCTGCACTTACATTTCCGTCGTATCTATCTAATACTTTTCGAAAATCATCAACCATAATCTCTGTGTATTCGTATTCGAAATCTTCTAAAGAACTTCTGTCTTTATCAAAATATTCACTTGGAAATTCGTTAATAATTTCATCATCATTTTTTTGAGCATCATAATCTACACGTTCATTCGACGAATTTATTAGCGCTTTATTTTCTTGTCTTTTACGATTTCTGTTATTAACAAAACTAAACGATTTTATTTCATTACAAATTTTCATTACAAAATTATTTTCAAAATCAATTTTATCTTTTTTAAAGACATCAATTGATTCGATTTTATTTGATTCTAACATTTGATCATCAGCAAAACCATCAGTCTCAATTTCATTCAAATCATTTTGACTATCACTATCACTATCTTCTGTTGAAAAACCGGATAAATTTGAATCATCAAAATTAAAATTAGTCGATTCATTATTCTCTTCAATTTTTAGTTCATTTTCAATCTCGCACAAATTCGTATCTACAATAGTTTCTGTGTTATTAATTTCATTTTCTTTTTCGATTCCATACAAAAGATCACCAGAAATATTGTCAATATGAGTTGAAAAAAAGTTCTTTTGATTTAAACCCGGTTTATCATCAAATGAATTTTTTACACTATTGCTCGATTTTGGTCGATTAAATGTAACTTTACTGTCTGAAGGTTTTTCATTAAAAGGTTCAGTTGTGTATCGACTTGTAATAAACTTGGACAAGTCATGATTTGAAGTGTTCTGTTTTATAGTTCTATCAGCTTTCGATCGAGCCGATTTTATTTCGTCTTTTTTAGAATGAATTAAAGTTTTTTTTTTGTCAGCCTAAAACCCGGAATCGCCGGAACCGAATTTACCCGGAACTCAATACCTAAAATCCAGAACTTTCGAGGACGGAATAAATGACTAAAATACGGTATGAGTTTCGGGCAATTACCTAAAATCATAGATAAATTTATACATAATATTTATAAAATCGTACCTTTTTTGATTTGTCAATTATGTTTTTTTGTTTCCTTTTTATAACATATTTTTTGTTTCAGCTTTGAATGCCTGTTTGACATTTATTATTGATTACAGATGACTAATGGGGTGGCTTAAAAAAACTATTAAGGATGTAAGGAGGTTCTTAGCGTAACTCTTAATCATTTTATCATGATTTACAAGCGTTATTCAGGAAGCTAAAAGAGGTGCAGTGTCATTGAAAAAAGGCGTATTATCTTATGCGCCTTTTATTCGTAATTTAACAGAAACACACTTGTCTTTTTGAGTTTTTGTTAAATTTAATAAATAAATAAACAAATTATTGGAATTTTTTTCGGGAATGTACTCTTTTATGAGAAACACCACGTTTCTGACAAAGTCTTGATACGGTACGGTATGGTTGTGGAAAAAAACTTTGACCCTTTCCCATTAATAAAAGACTAGAAATGAATAAAATCTTATCGATTGAATAGCCAGACTTCATTTTCGGCCAAAAAATAATGGTTATGAAGTTGAAAGTCACCAAATTATAAAAGGCACGATTTTATAAATATTATGTATAAATTTATCTATGTTACGGAACACGTTCCGGATTATAGTTAACACAGCCCGTATAGCCGAGTGGTTTGCGAGCTAGTCATGCAAACAGAAGGTCGGAAGTTCAATCGCGGCAAGAGGAGAAAATTTTCTAACTGTTTCTGTATTATGGGGTGATGTGTTTGATGGGAATGGTAGCTCAGTTGGTATCGTCGGTTGATTAATGCGTCATGAAAGTGTCAGCTAGAATCCCGCTCAGGATAAAATTTGTTTCAAAGAAGCAAAGAAACTAGAAAGAGCATTAAATGCCATTGGTGTAAAATCGAGTAAAAAACTGAAGCCTTAGCTCTTAAATAATTTCAATTCATAGGTACAATACTAGGTATGTACCACTAACTGTGCTAACAATATTTAATTAAATAAAGAACTTATAAATCTCAAATGCCCGGAACTCATACCGTATTTTAGTCATTTATTCGGTCCTCGAAAGTTCTGGATTTTAGGTATTGAGTTCCGGATAAATTCCGTTAAGCTCCGTTCCGGCGAATCCGGATTTTTGACTGACCCAATTTTTTTTAAGAATTAATGATTTACTTACTTGTAGAGTCAGATCGCTTTCTTAAACTAGCACTTTTTTTTCTTGAATTTGTCTTGCGTATTTTCTTTTGTGCAAACATTACTGATTCGTTTTCAGATCCAAAGTAGCTTGAAAAAATATCACTAATACCATCAAAGTCAAATATGTTATTTTCTTTATTCTTTTAAAAAAAAGTTTTTTTTTTAGAAGAGGAGAAACACAAAATTAAAATATAGGTAATTTAAATTTTAAATGGAATAATTTTATGAATAAATGAATGTAATTTTTGATTATATATTTAGGTTTTTATCAGAACTCATAGAAATACCTGTTTTTTTTTCTCTTTATTTGACTCTCCTATTTTAAAAAAAAATGTAGCTAAAGCATTTATACGACATTGGGAAAAAAAAAGCTTATTCTCATAAAGAAGTAAATATTCTTTCTCTTATTCTTTATTTAATAATAAAAAAAAACAAAAAAAA
Source organism: Brachionus rubens (assembly GCA_022207745.1). Classification (NCBI taxonomy): domain Eukaryota; kingdom Metazoa; phylum Rotifera; class Eurotatoria; order Ploima; family Brachionidae; genus Brachionus; species Brachionus rubens. The sequence goes on along the minus strand of JAJVHD010000011.1, from coordinate 3,109,178 downwards.
ATTTAGAGCCAAATAATAGTATGTTAGAGCCTCTGCATAATTTATGGTTATTTTTTTAATTGACTCAAATTAGGTTTAGTAACTAAAATAAAAACGCTTATAACTTTTTTTTCTTTTTATATTATAATGTAAGTATCCGAGTTACCACTGTTAAAACATTTTTTGCTTCTATTTCTATTCATATTGATTTAATTTTAAAAATAAAAAAACAATTGAGATTTTTCTTCTTTTTTTGTATCACGAAACCGATTAGGAAATAAATGAGTATTTATTGCTTTTAACTCTTTTTTTTTTTTAAAATGTTTTATGTGATTATGATAAATTTTGATACGGAAATTTGTGTTTTAAAAACTTATACTGATTTTCGAACAAGATCAAAGTCTAGTTAAAAATCGTACGAAGCTCAAAAAACTTTTTGCAGCCATAACAAATTAACTCATTAAGCCTTACAAAGCTAAAAAAATTAGAATTAATTTTGTGAAAATATAAGTCTTTTCTATTAAATCTAAATTTTTAAAATAGCTCAAAGTGCTATTAATTTTATTACGTTCAAATACTTTTTTTTTTAAATTTTGTTTGAGTTAACAGAACAAAGAAAAATTCCAACTAGCCCAAAGATTGATCGTAATTTGTTTAAATATTTACATTATAAAAAGTTAGTTTTCGACTTAAATTTTGTTAAAATGAATCTTAGAAACTAACATTTTCATTTGATTTGATTTTAGGCGACGTCCACAATGTCATTTGTTTTGATTTAATCTTTCTCTTTCAATAAACATATTTAGTTTTCATAAAATTTATATTTTAAATTAAAAAAAAATTCATTACTGCAAGAAGCTCATCATACGGACCGTAGCTCCATATTGTTTTGGGATGGTTTTGGAAAATTTTTTTACCGATTATATCCAAGTTCACATTGGAACCGAAAAATTTTACATTCATGTCTAAAAGAAATAAAAAAAATCTGTTACAAATTCACATCGACTAATTGAAACCAAGAAAAAAATCTAATTTAAGCCTGGTCTTATGGTACAGTAGGTTTACGATGTACACCAGATTGCAGTATATATATATATATATAACACAAAAAAAGGAGTCATGTTTAAAAAGAATAATAAATTTTACTTTTATTTCATATTTTGATATAATGGTGTGAATTTACAAAAAAAAATAAAAATTCTCTTTTTAATTTTATAAATTCTTATAATTAAAGAAAACTTTTCTTTTCAAGAGTTCTTTAAATGTTTTCAAATAAATTTAAAATTTTTTTTTGTAAAAGTTTTCTACTGTTTTTTATATAACAAAAATAAAAACGTTAAATATTTACTTTAAAAAGTTTTTAGTGACAACTAGAGAATTTTGATTTTTAATCAAGATGTTATTAATTTTCTAAATTTTTTTTTTGTTAACCAAATAATTAAATAAAAAGCTTGAAAAATAACAACTTTGGTTCTCTCTCATTTAAAGAACACAAGTACTTTTAAACAACAAGAACATTCAAAAATTTGACTTTAATTACTTTTTAATTCCTGAAAAATTTATTTTAAATAATTTACGCTTGACTTGAATTTATGAATAGAAGAATCAAACACTTTTGTCAAAAAAAATTCTAAATCGACTAATATTAAATAGAGGAAATAAGGCTCCGCAAATGCAAAACGTCTACAAATTTTTAAAATGATTTTCGACCTCTTATTCGTAATCTACACAAGTCAAAGATTTCAAAAACCTTTATCTTAATGATTTCTGATTTTTTTTACTTATACCAAAGGTAAAACGAAAATCAAAAAAGTAAAACCAACAAATAGTTCAGAATTTTATCAAGTTTTGGTATATATCAAAGGCGTGATATGAACACTGTAGAGGTTATAACGAAAAAATTAAAAAAAGTGCTAAAATTTGCCCTTTTTTCCGAAATTTGAACCCTTCAAATAACTCAAGGATCATTGAAAATACGTTTAGATTGTAGAAAATTTTACGCTCTTTCAGAATGTTTTAAAAATATAGGGTTGAGGAGTTAAAAAAATAGTTACAGGTTAAAAAGTAAAGTATTGTTTTGACACTTCGTCCCCTAGGATCCTAAAAATTTAATTAGATTACCGGTTGAGGTCGAAAATCAATTTAAAAATTAGTGTGGACGCTCAAAATAAACTTTCTTAAATACATAAATTTTATTTAATTGTGAACTTCTTGTGAAAATTCGGCACTCGCTTTCGATTTTGTCAAATTAGACTGGTTTAATTAATTTATTATACTACCCTGGTCGTTCACATGTTCCAAAAATGAACGTTCAAATATTTTCATTTGAATTCAATTAATATTTTTGAACGCTTATGAATTCAAATGAAAACGTTTGAACGTTCATTTTTGGAACATGTGAACGACCAGGGTAGTACCTTATGACTTCGTTCAAAGTGAATTCTTAAGAACGCCATTTCTTGTTATATTTGGACTAAAGCTGAATAACAAAAAACACACAAGATATTGCCCTTAATCCGGGGACATTGTAGGGAATATCCAAATACCAAAATGTTTCTCATGATATCTCTCTTGAATTAATGCTTATTATGCCTTAAAATAAAAAAAATCGATTTTGATATTGTACGACTTTTAGTGTCTCGATTTAGGTTATTAAAGGCTCTCAACTGAAGCCTTTTTGCACATTTAATAAGTTCTTAATGTTATTTTAAAGTTTTAAATGGAGAATTGAAACTTTCTAAATGAGCCGAAAAATATTTGGGTATTTTTAAAAAAAAAATAAAGGTTTTTATTAATCATAAAAATTTTGGGTATTTTTAGTGCTTACGGGTAAATTGTTGAGCAAAATTTTGAATAAATTATTCGGAAATTAAATTTATCAAAAACATTTTCTTGTCTCCATGTTCTTGATAAATTCAACAGCTAAATCAATTAAACAGTATTTTCAAAAATGAAGTTAATTAGGGTTGAATTTTATTAAAAGAATAACAGTAAATATTCGATTATTCAGAATGGAAAATTTTTAAAGGTTCTGTAAAACCGAATTTTCTAGATAATCGAATAAAAGTTATGGACACTAAATACTGTCTTAAAAAAACAAAAAATGTCAAGCTACAAGTAGATCGAAAAAAATGGAAATTATGGGACAATAAGTTAATAAGGAATAATATTACACCGAAAACTCTATGATTAGCTGACTTTCTTAAAAATTTTCGATCCTTTTTTCTTGAAACCCTAAATTTCTTGTCGAAAACTAATTCTAAGACAAGAAACGTGTCATGTTCCATTTTAAAAAATTATGGATAATCGAATTTCTGGATAAGCGAATTCTGTATAATCGAATGTTTACTGTATACAGTGAATTATAAAGTATTAGTCCCATGATATCATATGATATCAACTGACTTCATATGATGTCATATGGTATCATCTGATAACAGTTTGCATCAGTTTTCGTTGGCAAATATAAATGTTTGTAATTGTCTTACTGATACTAGTTGATATCATGGAATAAATTAATTTCCAGGACTGTAGTCAGAACGTTATGCATTCAGATTATAAAATTTTTTTGCAACAAAATCCGAACATGAGAACTTGGGAACTCTTTTTAATAGGAATGTCACTTTTACCTTACCACTGAGTAAAAAGTAATGGGCTCATTACTGGTTATCGAACAGCTGTTTGCTCATTACCAGTAAGAAAGCTCCTATAAAATCAGATTCAGCATCGGTATTAGAATAAATAGACGTTTTAATCGTGTGATCATTGGGTTCTTGTGATCATTAAATGATAACATCAGATCAGAGTATGATCAGAGATTAAAAACAGTGTTGATCATAGACCGCTTTTCTCTATTTTCATTAAGCTAAAACTGAATACTAATAACATTACTTTTCTTTTTACTTGTTTTTATTTTGTCTTACAAACATTAAGTTGTTTGTTTCTTTCACTCCTTTATTTAAATTTGAAAAACTGTAACCAAATCAAATAATTATTATACACTTGTTTGAATCAAACTAAACTATAAAACCAAATCATCCTTTTTGTCATCACTCAGTCCTCTTCAAGATACTTCAATGAGTTTAAATTTAAAATTTAAGTTTTACTTTAAATCTAAGCAATTTTAATTAGCTTATTAATTTATTTCATTTTATTAGTTATTTAATATTTAAAGATATATTTGATTTTTAAATGATTCATTTGGGTCTAAAAGATAACTAGTACGGAATGTGCTTAAATACGGAAATATCCATCTACGGAATGACTTCTAAAATACGTAAATATTTTTTTAACGGAATGAAAACTGTTAACATTCAAACTTTGTGGTCTTTGCAATTTTAAATTAGCCAAGTAGTTTGGATTCAATGGTGTTTCCAAATTGTCAATCATCAAATTAGCAGTTTTTCCAGTGAATTATTAGAACACCGGAATACAAGTTTTCTCAAGTGTTCACTTTTTGGGACATTATCAAAATACTTTTTAGCTCGAAAAATTATATGGGTATTTTTCATAAAGAATGTTTCGAAAAAAAAATTTTTTTTTTCAAATCTCTTCTATTTTCAAGTAAAAGCGGTAGATTAAGTGACTTGACATTACGGTACATTTGAAAAAAGCTTAAAACTTGATCTAGATAAACTATTTTTGAGAATATATGGGTAAAAAATATAGTAAAAAAGAGAATATGTTCTATAGCGTGTTCGAAAATTGTCACCAATAATGATTTTTTTGCAAAGTTTTCATATTTTAGTTTTTATTGCGTAATCCTTAATTTCCGTATTTTAGGTTTTTCTTTAGTACCGTTGTTTGTTCTGTAAAATATCAGTAAAAATACGACGTTTTTTATGCCGTACTTTAGTTTTCATTCCGTTAAAAAAATATTTACGTATTTTAGAAGTCGTTCCGTATGTGGACATTTTCATATTTGAGAACCTTTCGTTCCGTTTCATTCCTTTCCAGTGTATCGTGACGACATTCCGTTATTTAGATGCAATCAATAGAAATCAAAAATATCATCGAAATGATATTTCATTTTTGTAAGACTAATTTGTTTCAAAATATTCGTTTAACATGAGAACATAATGGAATTTGTAATGAATCAAAAATTTACTCAATATGGTGTTCATTATTTAGCGTCTTAAGAAAAAGAATCAGAAAAATCACGTACTTCAAAACCCTAGTAACTCTTGAATTAAATTTTCTGTTCACTTTCATTTTCTGACTTAAAATGCTAATTATATTTTCATTATGTTTTAAAATCCTGATATTTTATTTTAAGTTAGAAAATAGTTTACCGACGCCGAATGACAAAGTAAAATTTTTCTTTTTCTAGACTGAGTTAAACTAAAAAAATAAATAGAAAGAAATATACGATTGCGCGTGTTTTTTTTTCTCTATTGAAATATTGCAAAAAAAAAATTTTTTTACTGCAACAAAAATCCCTGTGTTTTTTTGAAAATCAAAATAATAATACAATTATAGATCATGTTTTTAGATTATGAATAGAATTTAAATAATTATTTGAAAATAAATTTTTCAGATTATAGGTTTTTCTTAAAAAAATTTTTTTGCTTGTAAATTCCAGTTTTATCAAATTTTTCAAGAAAGTTCAATTTTCAAGATTTTCGAGTAAAATTTTTTTTTGAATTTTTTATGCTTATGTTCATCATTAATTTTTTATATATTTTTTTTCCTTGCATCGTCAGATAATCATTAATATATTTCGAATGATGGAGCCGAAACTATTTATTGTAACAACAAAAAAAAATTTCAAATCGATATTAATAATCGTCTAGTCTGATAAGTATAAGCGTTATTTCAGTACAAAGCAGTATATAAGTTTTTTTTTACATCATCTAATAACAACTTTATACTAATAATTGAAAAAAATTTATTTTATTAAAATGTCAAGATTCGTACGAATCGAAGATTAGATAGAAAGTTGTATGATATTTAAATTTTTTTTTCAGTCAAGAAAACTATGATAAGTCCTCCAAATAAATGAAAACAATAACGCACAGAAACTTAATTCGTTTCACCTAATTTTCTTTTGAGCGTTATTATTAAATTATTTTTTAAAAATCAAAAATATCTTCTTTTTTTGTTGTTGAAATATTAATTTCATGAGAGATAAGAGAACATTGCTTTCGAAAACACCAACAATTACTCAATAACAATCAAAAAAAGCATATCTTTATTATCCAAATAAAAGAATTTTTTTTTATCGCGTATATTTTTATTTACCTTTAAGCAACGTTGACTTGATTTCGCCCAAATCGTGACACAATCATTCATAATTTTTTTTTCAATATTTTTTTTTTAAAGCCTAGTTTTAAGTTTTCTTTTTAAGATCTGGTTATTGAGTTTGTTCTTTTCTGATAGAGTTTTAATTCAATCAAGATTTGAATTTAAAAGAATTCTTTAAAAAATAAAAACAAAATGAACCTGTTATTCCATTGTTGAAATATTAGCTTTTTTTAAGAATATAAATTGCTTGTTTTTCAAAAAAAACAGAAAAGAACGTTTAGAAAAATCTTTTTTTATTTTTAATAAACGTTAAAAATTTCATTTTTTTTTAATTATTAGCGTTAGTTGTCATAACAATATATAACAAAATAAACTGGATAACGATGTTCTTGTAAAACATCCGACGTTGACTTAATTTCTACTTATTCTCATGCTCGCATCTGAAATTTAAACTTCTTGGACTTTATTCTAGATTAATTTTATGGTAAATTTTGTATTGATTAATATTTGAGTAAATACTAGGAAATCAAAATGGCTGATAAACGTAAGTCTATGATTCTAACTAAACATGTAAAATAATATTTGTATTACAATTAAGCTCCATCGTTTATTCTATCAATACGTTTTTTACTTGCAATTATTGGATTTGTAGCCTATGCAACTCAATATACACAAAAAATAAATATGAGCGTAGCCATTGTTTGTATGATTAACAACACGGCACTTAATTTAGAGAACAACAAAACAGAATTAATTGAACAAAGAAATCTAGAAGCACATGAAGACTTGAACATTACATTATTAAAAACTCTTGGAGATGACTTGCATTTAGAAGACAAGTGTGGCAGTGTTTCCAAAGGTGGAAAAAAACCTATGGTAATAATTCGATTTCTTAAGCTAAAATTTATAATGGATCATCATACTTAATGTTTTTTTAGAAAGATGGCGACTTTGCGTGGTCTAAATCAATTCAAGGATTAATTTTGGCGTCATATTTTGTCGGTTATTTAATTACAGAAGTAGGCTTTTAATTCAATTTTTTTTTAAATACAAATAAATTTATAAGTGTATTTATTTAGATTCCTGGAGGCTATTTATCATTAAAGTTTGGACCTAAACTAGTTCTTGGTTTAGCAATTTTGATTTCATCAGTATTTACAATTCTTCTACCATTATTTGCGCGATTTAGTTATATCGCTTTGGTAGTAAGCAGATTTATAATCGGCTTGGCACATGTAAATTTTATTTTATTTTTATAAAATTAACAATGCGTTGTTAAATTTTTTTTCTATAGGGTGTTATTTGGCCAGCTTTTGCCGGATTTTGGGCATCATGGGCTCCAGCAGCCGAAAGAAGTCGTTTGATTAGTACCGCAAATGCCGGTTCACAAATAGGAAATGTAATTTTTTTATTTTTTAAATATTGTTTGAAATCAGAAACCAAAAATTTCCATACTTCTTTATTGGAAAATTATTTAAAACTTTCATTATTTTACAGGTAATTGCTCTTCCCCTTGGAGGATTTTTGTGTGTAAATGGCTTTGACGGTGGTTGGCCATCAATATTTTATGTTTTCGGTAATTTATAATTGACATAATTTATTATAAAATTGAAGAATTTAAATTACTTTACATTAAAGGTGCTTTGGGTATTGTTTGGTTTGTAATATGGATGATTTTTGCATCAGATTCACCAGACGGAAATCGTTTTATTGGAGAAAAAGAAAAACAATATGTTTTAGAAGAAACAGCTGAGACAAGATCATCACATGCTGAAGGTGAGTCTGGAGCACCATGGGGAAAGATAATGACTTCAAAAACATGTTTAGCTGTATTTTTTGGTCATTCATGTTCGAATTGGGGAACTTATTTGTTCTTGACATCACTCCCAAGTTACATGAAAGAGGTCCTCAAATTTGACATTAAATCGGTAAATAAAATATTAGCCAAAAAAATTTCAATCTTTATGTTAACATTTGAATCTAAAATTTAGAACGGAACATTATCAGCTATACCCTATTTGGTATTCTGGTTTTTCATTATAATGTCTGGTATACTTGGAGATATTTGCATACAAAAATTAAAAATGACAAAGTCCGTTGTTAGAAAATTATTCAATGGATTAGCTTTCTTTGTTCCAATGGCTGCTGTTATTGGCTTAGCTTTTGTTACTTGTGAATATAAAATGGTTGGTGTCGCTCTATTAACAACTGGACTTGCATTTACAGGTTGTGCTTATGGAGCTGGATTTTTAGTCAATTATAATGATATATCCGGTCCATTTTCAGGCATTGTTTTTGGAATAGGTAACACATTTGCAACTATACCAGGTATACTTGCACCATACTTGGTTGGTATTTTGACAAAACAACAAAAACAAGAAGAATGGAGAATTGTTTTTTACATAACTGCTGGTGTTTATTTATTAGGAGCAATCGTAACACTTATTTTTACAAGTGGTAATCTTGAGCCATGGGCTATTCGAAAAAAATCGCCAGATACTTTTGAAGAATCGATGCCACTAAGAGGCGAAAAAGCTTAAATCAAAATAGAGAATTCAAAATTTGCTCAATATTTCAAAAATATAATCGTAGTTAGACTAGAACTTTAAACTTGCAAAATTGTTTTAAATAATTGAATTTTTTTTAGTTATTTTTCTTGTTTAACAGTAAATAAAAATTTAAATAGTTCGTTAAAATTAAATAAAAATATATTCAAAATTTTTAAATATAAATTTTACTTAAAAGAAAAATAGCAAAATGAGCTAATCATACTTTTCCTTTTACATTTATAAATCTAGGAACTCTTCCATCAATCAATTTCATTCGTTTTGATAAATTAGAAAAAGAATTGTTAGTATCAGTCAACCTAAGAAAGGCTGAAATTGATTTTTTTATATTTTTATCTTGCTTGATAATTGTGTATTTGAAACGGTTGTCGCCAAAACGCGAAAGCTGCACACGATGGCGGAAGCGGAAAATTTTCATGATCACAATAATTTTATGTCGTTAAAAAAAAGTTCAATCTTAAAAATTCAGTCAGGTCCCGTTACGAATCCGAAATTATTTCTTAAATAAAAATCTCTGTAATCCATATCATAGATTCTTTTAAAATTGTCTTTTCTGATTTATAGTTTATAGTTTATTTAATTCATATAAAATGGCACACTAATTGATACACACTCATAAGTGTTGTATCTGTGAATTACTTTATATTAGTTTACATCGGTAAAAAAATTTAAATTAAGGATAAAAAATAAAAATAAAATAAGTGTGAAATTGAAAAATAAAATAAAAATAAGATATGAGGTTCGTTATGTGAGGTTATATTATTTTTGGAACATGGCATGATCTCATATGTGTTTTGATCCCGATCTTTGCTTCAAAATATTTACCACAATTTAACCACTCTGTTTTAGGTTGTCTTTGTCTTTTCTGAATGGTCAATTTACCATTCGGTCATTATCATTTATAATTCTGACGAATGTTAGATTCATATCATATTCTACATTATGTTTTAAGCATTAATACCGTAATTAATTGTTAGTGGCAAAGGTTGTTGATTGGAAAAGGTTCCATATTGGTTAAATGAAAGAAATAGAAGTCTTGTCGAACGTACTTTATTAGCTAGAACGAATCTAGAGCTTGAAATTAGACTGAACTAAACTAACTTAAAACTAACCTGAAACTAACTTAATATATCTCTCAAAAATCGTATTTCATATCTAAGGCAAGTTATTCACAAAGCCTAGTAACTCTAAGTTAAGTTAAAAATATTAATTTAGCAACGAGACTAGTTACAAAATGCAACTAATATGAAAGGTTATAATTTAGTAAGAGGTCATAAGTTGGCTCACGATGTGCCGCCAACAATATCATATTCTACATTATGTTTTAACAATTAATACCGTAATCTCTTGACCAGTACTCTAAGAGCTAAGGCTAAATTTGGCCTAGCTCTATAGGACTTTAATCCCATCAAAACCATGTTATAACATATTTTTATTTTATTCTAGAATAATGGTAAGATCCTGTCTTTGTACTTAGAGTGAAGACCAAATTGGTCTTTAATTCTAGCGAAATATCCGCTTTTACTCTAAAGAAAATAAAAAAATTTTTTTATTACCAAAATTAACTGTTTTTTAATAGATAGCTTGACATAAGTCGAAAGGTAGTATTTTAAGTCATTCAATAAAAGTTCAACAGAACATACAACCCTGGTCATTCAGAACTCCCACAAATAAACGTTCATGAACCTTTCAATATCTGAGGGAAAATTAGATAGCCAGGGATTTAATTAAATTATGGATTTAATTAATCCGCTTTTACTCTAAAGAAAATAAAAAAAAAATTTTTTTTATTTACGGCTCACATGTATCGGATCGTTATCCATAAAAAACTCGCCATCAACATAATTCTCTTTAATAAAAGGCAAAAGAATCATTTTCAAAATTCTTTTAAATCCCTGGCTATCTAATTTTCCCTCAGATATTGAAAGGTTCATGAACGTTTATTTGTGGGAGTTCTGAATGACCAGGGTTGTATGTTCTGTTGAACTTTTATTGAATGACTTAAAATACTACCTTTCGACTTATGTCAAGCTATCTATTAAAAAACAGTTAATTTTGGTAATTAAAAAATTTTGGTCTCGTATCGAATCAAATTATTGCACAAAAAATTGGTCACTAACAAAAAGTGATCAAAAAAATTTTCTTATTACAAGTAAAACCAACAGGGCTTTAAATTTTATTTCAAAAACATAATTTTTAAACTTATCTTTGTTTTGTATTTAAAATTTAAGAAAAATAGTACAAATGAAAATTCAGAAAATTCATGAAAGTTTGAACATCAATTAGAGGCTATTTCTTTTTCATGAACATTTAGGAACATGCTTTACGCACGCGCATTATGTTAATTATGCGGTTACAAAAAAAGACGCGCAGGCGCATTGCTCTTGCGCGTCTTAGGCAAAGTTTCGGAGCATGCTGTGCATTGCTTAGGCAGAGTGTCAACTTATTTCAGAAATGTACTGTAGCTCTTCTAGAATCAACAGCTGATTTAGCAACTTAACAATAAAACGGAGTGTATAATCTTAATCGAGTAGTCTACAACAACTGATATACCACTTTGAGATCAAACAGTAAAGAAAGTTGAAGATTTTGAATATTTAGGCTCGAAATTCCAGTCCTTTGAATCAGGCATCATCCATCATATTTGAAGCAAAAATAGTGTCTATACTTTTATACTAGTAGTAGTAGTAGTAGGAGTAGTAGTAGTAAGTTATATTGCGACCCATTAGGGGTAAAACTCCAAAGGAGCTATGGCAGTAACTTAAACTTTATTAACATTGTTTTGATATCCATTCATCCAATTCCGCTTTGAAAATTTTAACAGACTTTGCATCAACAACCGATTGTTTTGTTACGAAATGCTATCTAATGTCGCTTGAAATAAAGCCACTTGAAAAAGTAACAAATAAGTAAATTTCTAAAAGAATCGAGCAGAAAACGATTCTGATATTTTTGAAGATTAATCAAAGACAGTTTGATGAGTTGACCATACACTTAGAAGATCGAACAAAGAACTAAAAATTTTTATATTTTACGAACCTGAAGCCAGACAAGGTAATTGCAAAAGAGAACGCACTGAAGTAACTAGAGCTGAAATTGACAACTCGGCAGTGATCGAAAATTATAGAAATCATACGTCGCCGAATGTTCAATCGAATAAAGAAAAAGAAAGTTAGCTAATAATAATTTATTTGCCCAAAAATCAGAAAAAAATTTCAATAAGAATAAATATTTATTTTGGAAGAAAAAAATATAAAATAAATAAAAATCTAAATAGACGAAAACATTTGATTTAATTTAAAAAAAAATAATATATTAACATGTTCTAAAATTAATAATTTCAAATTTAAAAAATAAGAAAAAAATCTTTATTTATTTTTTCTAGGATTTTTAATTTGTCCATCATTTATTGTCTTGACCATGGTTTGATTTTTCGATTCATTTTCTGCTATTGTTTGATCAATATTATCTTGTTTTACCGTTATTTCCTCTTTATCTAAAACATCAGCTTCATTTTCATTTGAATTTTCTTCTTTTCCAATGTATGAATATCGTTTATATCTCATCAAAAAATATGTCACATAAGTCAAATGAAACACAAAATAAAGACCACCTATCGAAATTAAAGCATACTTGTCAATATTAAATACAGTCGAATTTTGAATAGATGAAAATATTTCTGAACCAATTACGGCATGCCATGCACATAATGAAACCAAGAATATCAATGCCACAATAGCATACTTGTCCAAAGTTGTTAAATAAGAAACAGTTGGCAATTTTTGAGTTACAATCCAACGAAAGTTAATAGATGATAAAATTAATAAACAAGTTGTTTGAATTCGAAAATGAGGCGCCGAATACGAAAACGAAAATGGTACAAATCCAAGTGCACTAATCAAAAATATTAACATGTATGCATTGTAAATAAAATAGCCCGGTCGTCTAGATATTGTTGACGATATTGTAAAACAAGGTCTCTCTTGTTTTTTCCAAATATCATAGATATATTTTTTAGATGTTTCTATGTGTGAATATAAATTCCATTCTTGTTGTTGTTGAAAATCGTTAGTGTTTATTGTAGACTCTATGTATGGACTTGGAACAAATCGAACTTCATTTTTATTTCTAGATGATGTTATTGTAATACTCAACGACTGAATATCTTAAGATAATCTTGTTAGTAAGATTCTATGGATCACAATATTTTAAATTTACCTAAAGGAAAATCCCATAGCTCCAATTTTTCCCAAAAAATTCCCTTTATATTTCTCATTTCGTAGACTTTGGTCTTGTTATCGACTCGTTCGACTCTGTACTTGATGTCTTGTTTCAAATTTCCTACAGCGTTTTCAATAAAAATTTCGGGCTCCCAATTTTGACGAGGATCAAATCCAGCACTCACATCAACAGTTTCATCTTCCCAACAAGCTTCAAAATAAGCGTCTGCTTGAAATCTCTCTTTAACATTATCTATTTCTCCCACTCGCAAAAATATTAAATATATTTGTACAGTAACTGGGTTTGGTTTTTTAATATTTTCATTATTAATATACAAGTTGAGTTTTAAATTTGCGGCTTGAATTAAATGTTGTATCGATTGTTGTTTTTTATTGAAATCTTCTTCACTAAAGTTTCCCATCATATCATCTTGATTGGCAAGTTTGTATTGACCATTTTCGTTAGACAAACTAGTCGAAGTATGCGATGCTAACTTTTTACGATTAAAAACATTTTTTTCATTAAAATAATTTGGACTTGAGCCATTATTTGGTTTAATCATAGATTGTGCTAACACCAAATCCATGTTTACCGTTGTTATTCTAACCCCTTTATGACCTTTTAGAAAATAATTTAATTGGATTCTAGAGAAAAGAAACAATCAAAGAAAAAACAATTTAGCATTGCTTCTAATTTGTAAACTTTCTCAAAGAAAAAAAAAATGATTTAAAATATTTTTTTACCATAAATTAACCTAAATAATTGATTATAAATATTGTTAATTCTCTGTTCTTTGATTTTGAATATTTAGAATTCCTGAATTTATTGTTCAATTATTTTGAGAATGATAAGATGTTGCTTGTGATGGATCTAAAATTCTATTTTTTTTTTGTTTTAGTTAAGGATTATTACAAGAATAAAACTTATTCAATACCTTTAAGATTTTTTTTCTAAGTTTTTTTATTTTTATTGGAAAATCAATAAATATTTTAGCATAAAAATAATTAATCCATTATGATATGAGAGTATGAAGCTCAATAATCATAAATATCCTGATTATGTAAAATCCATACAATATAAAAATAATTTTTTTTTTACTTGACTTTTAATAACAATTGAAAACTTATTTTATCATGCTTGCGATAATTTGTAATAAAATTGACAATGTCAAAGAGAATTAATTGATTTAAGAATAAACAGGCTTTTATAATTTAAAAGAAATTAATTTTAAAGTTTGATGAACTCGAGCATAATTGCTGTGCAAACATTTAACATTTTCAGCCTCCATAATTTACTATTGATGGGGAGGATTCAAGGCATCTGAATGTAGCGAGACTCCATTTGAGCAAGATAAAAAACTGACATGCAAAAAAGTTTTACATATTAAAATTAGATCTATCAAGGCATGAAATGTAATGACATATCATTTAGACTGATTTGATGAAAAAAACTCTCGAGTCATTATCTCAGTGTTTAGAAGCCTGTACTTGTCCGACGATGCATCTTCTATAAACTAAATAATTTACGCCGTAATTTCATTAAGCTATTTGAGTCGAAATCCGTCGACCAAAAGATCCAAAAAAATTATTTCAACTAACAAAACGTGTAGGATGAAAATTACATAGTGGATCTCCATGACAATTCAGCTGTGACACAAAAAGATCTGTCTGGATATTACTCTTACATTTACTCTTGCATCCTTTTTACAGTAAAAATCAATCTTGATTTGCAATATTTTATAAAACTAGGACAATAAAATTTAAAGTTGAAAATGAAATTGTTTGGTAAATTGTTTGTAAAAAAAATTGAACTTTGTTCCGATGTGGTTTATGAAATGAAATAACCTTGCAATAACATATGTTATGATAAGTTTTATCGCTATGGAATATCAATGGATTCTTAACATCTTCTTTATAGATTATGCTTAATTGTCTGTTTTTCGCATTAAGCAGTAAACCGTTTTTAAGAAAGCCCAAACTAATAAATTAATATTATTTATGGTGTTAGTAGTCAAAGAATATTTCTTAAGACTTCCTTAAATCAGTATATTAATCATTCGGTTAGGGATGTCGCCTTTAAATTTTTTGCCTTTTACTTTACCAGTTTTTATGCTTCAGGCGACTAAAATTTAGTGTTTTGTGAAGGAAAAATAAGGTTCGGAAAAATAAAGAGTAAACCTTAACGTTCAAGTTCAATAACTTAAACTTTATTTTGCATGGCTAAAGTCCCTTCATTAAAATAAAGTAAAGAAAAAATATAGTTCAATCAAACTTTGTTTTTTTAACGTAGGACCATGTTTGAAAGCGTACTGTAAACTTTTACCAAAAATAAAAGCTTTTTTCCGACCTTTATCATTTATCAATAAAGTAAAGGTTTACTTATTTTTTTTCCTAAACTGAATTTCCTTCACAAAACGCTAAATTTTACTCACCTGAAGTATAAAATCTAATAAAAGAAAAAACAGGAAATAAAGGGTAAACCTTTGTTTCATTCCCAGAGTAAAGTAAAGTAAACACCCTAGAAGGAGTTGAAGAGTTGCAAAGTATATGTTAGTGATTCCGTAAATCTCATATATAGTGGTTTGGTTTGGATTTTTTTTACCCAATAATGAGCTTTAAATTCAAGATTTTAGTTACCGTATTTCCTTGCTTATAAGCGACTAAAAATCGCATCTTCTAAGGTTAAAATCCTGCCAAAGCGAATTGAATATCATACTCCTTTGCGATTATATATATAGAACTCAGTCTGGTCTACTTCAAAATCACAAAGTTAGAACAGATCTGATCTCCATCAGTCTACAAAAAGAGGTATTAGGGGAGCACTTTGAAGCAAGGAAATACGGTAGAAACTGGGATTTTTTTTTTTCTCTGAAATTTTTTTAAATTTAAATTTCCATTTAAACGCCAAAAAATTAAATATTTCTGTTAGACATCGATTATCTATTCTGGCGGAAAAAAGTATCTGGAATATAGTTATTATGTCTAAAAATCAAAATACGAATATCTTAGTTAGTTTTTAGAGGTCCAAAGGGAACTTGTTTTTAATGAAAACTTTGTTCTGCAATAACGTTTTGAACTTAGAAAATGTGATCCCTGAATTTAATATTAGAATTCTCAAAACAATGCTTTTTTTCTTATTTTACCAAAGAAAAATACAAAAATTTAAATAAATACAAATTCTTGGCAATTTAACAGAAATTTACGTTTTTTAGCGTTTTAAGCTGAAAAATGATCAATTTAAAGTTTTACTAAAAAAAAAGTTGCCAGCTTGAGTGGTATTTTTTTGTGTTTCATCATGAGTGAAAGGTATTTATTTGAATTGTCAATCCGAAAAAGTTGAAGAATTTGGGTTCTTTTTTTTAAGGATAATGTTTGTTGATAGGTGAAAATTTGTTGTATAAATTTCAAATAATTTTGTTTCAAATCGAAATA
The DNA here is from genome assembly GCA_022207745.1 of Brachionus rubens. Taxonomy (NCBI): domain Eukaryota; kingdom Metazoa; phylum Rotifera; class Eurotatoria; order Ploima; family Brachionidae; genus Brachionus; species Brachionus rubens. Next base: position 3,092,737 of record JAJVHD010000011.1, on the reverse strand, counting down.
AAACTTATTTCTATCAGTAAGTTAAGTTAAATTTAAGAGACTATTTCAATTCAAAATTTAACATTCACAAAATTAAAATTTCAAACTGTACAGTACAGCTACGAAATAAAGAAAACAGATCTATTGCTATAGTAGATTTACTTTTTTTTTTATGATAAATATTTTTTCATTAAAATTTTCATTGGAATTCGAAACAACAAAAAAACAACAAAGGTCTAAATATTTTGAGCACTGACAATAAACAACAACATGACCACTTTAGGAAACTTGTATTCGAAAAATATATTGGTTCGTCTTTCCAATTCAAAATCAAACGATGAAAAGTTTAAATTAATTCATGTTACAGTTGATTATCAAATATCTGGTACATTACAATCTCATAAGACCGAATTGATTATAAAATTAACCGATGAAAATGATCCATTCTTTTTGTATTCACTTTACATGACCGAAGAAGACTTTCAAACGCTAAAACATCAACAAGGTTTACTTATCGATTTTGGTTCGTTTGGTCAACGATTTATTGATTTACTATACGCATGCGAAAAAGATGTCAACTCAGACAATCCAAAGTTTCAATTACAACTATTTACCAAAGATCCATTGCCTTTTGACCATACAAATGCTTGTCTTAACATAATTGAAATAAACCCATTTAAACATTTGATTCATTTGTCACTTTCGTTTATGCCCGGAAATGATTCTGATGTCAAAAAATATTTGGCTACGTGTCTCAAAACTCTTAAAGAGGAATACACAAAATTGTCTAAGTGTTTTGATGAAACTAAGCAACAATTGAATCAAAAATTGGAGTCATCACATCAGGTAACTTTTTTAATTCAAGTCTTTTATATTTCTTTCAAGCTTATAGAGTACTCACTAAGAATTTAAGTCCCAAAATTAGGTCAATGTCTTGTAAACGATTTTTAATAATCTCATTTTTAGATATTAGCCCAAAAATCGATGGAATTGGACAAATTAAGAGTCGACTATGACACTCAATCTGAGCGTTTAATAGCCAAACACATGCAAGAATTGAGCTTTGAAAGAGACAAATCAGTTCAAAATCAATACAGTTTACAACAAAAATTTGACAAAGAGAAAAAAGATTTGGAAACAAATTTAATGAAAACAATAAAACAACTTGAACAACGAATTGGTGAATTAGAATCAACAAATAAGGATTTATACGAAAAAAAATTTAAATCTGAGTCACAAATTCAAGAGTTGACAATAAAACATGCAACGTTACTTGATGATTACAACTCGATTAAAATGGAATTGAGCACTGTTCGTAAGGAAAACTCAAATTTGGACTCTGAAATGCACACAAACGAAAAATTACTCAATCAATTAAGAAGTCGAAATTCTTCTCTTGAACAAGAAATAAAAGAAAAACGAGATCAATTGTCAAAGACTCAAGATTTACATACTCAAGAGCAAGAACAACGTAAAAAACTTGAAGAAACCCTAAAAGAGAAAACGAACGAACTTAAAAAAAAACAAGGCGAAATAAATCATTACATTGAAGAGTTTAAAAAAGGTAATGAGGTTGTTAATAAGCTACAAGATAGAGAAAAAAGTTTGGTCAATCAGATTAAATTAAAGACCAAAATTTTGACTGAACAAGAAAAAGTTGTAAAAGAAAAAGAAAAAGAAGTCACCGATTTGAAGAGTCAATTAAAAGATGCTAATTTAAAATTAGATGATTTGACAAGTGAAAATAAAGATTTGAAAAATAATGTTAATAAGAAGACATCTGAATTGGAAGAGGCAGCTAAATTGCTCAAAAGAGATGAGAATATAATCAGTTGGTTGAATAAACAATTGACTGAAAATAACATTGGAGTTAATTTACATTCAAAACCAGTTGGTGCATATGAAATGAATAGCTCGTCGAATCAATTTCGACCGTATGGAACAATTAATACTGGAACAAGTTCGACTAATAATTTGATATCATGTTCGGTAACTTCAATTAATGGAGGTCTTAATCAAGACAAATCTTTAAAACCAATTGTAACATCTAATGGAAGTGAACGTTTTTATTCTAGTTCTCAAAATCATATGGGTTTTATGAATGGTCGAAATGGATCATCTTCACAATTAAACGAAAATGAAATGTAAAGATTTATTTTTAAATTTTAGTTGTAAAATTTTATTTCATTTTTTTGAAGGGATTCATTGCCATTGAATATTCGTCAGATTGATTTGAACAAGTCGTCGACAAGTACGGCTAAATTGGATCCAAAATATTTTCAAAGTCATTCACCACAATCACATACATCTAGTGATGCATTTAGTGATAATTTAGCATTAAAGCTTAACAATTTCAAAACAACCCAAATGAGTTTAAATAAAAATAATCACATTCAAACAAATGACTTTGATCAAAATGGTTCAAAAAACAATAAATTTTCAAGTATGCCTTTGGGTAATAAAGAGACATCTGCGGCAAACCCATTGAAATCAAACCCGTCCCTTGCTTCGGCTTACTTTCCAACAAATTAATAATCATCTAAATTAAAATATTTTTTTTTGCAAGAGTATTACATTTTTTAAGCTTTTTTTCTATCGAATTAATTTAACTAACTGAGATAATAATCAATTTTTCATTTTTAATAAAAAAATACAAATTTTTCTAATTACAATTTTTTATAAATCATCATAACAACGAAACGTTTTTTTCAAACGAACGGCTAAGAGCTAAAAAGTTGATGCTGGATCCGAATCGAAATACCTTAAAATCATCATGATTTAACCCGGAGATGACCCTTTTTGGCCTTAAGTTTGCAATGACTGGATTTTAAAATTTTGTTCTTCATCCCTCATGGATTTTTTTGGTTACGTTTGAGCTTAAAGTACATGTCAAGATGAAATAACTAAAAGAAAAGTCTTTGCGACTGGAAGGTTTAAAAGTCCCAGTTAATCAGTTGGAAAGCAACCGAGACCAGAATAAGGTCTTTCATGAATGCAATGTTTGCAAGAAGACGTTCTTTAAAGAAACATTGAAAATATTGGAAGGGATTGGATAAAACAATCATCAGATCGTCGAGAAAAATAGTATAATCCGCACTTTTCAAATAGGGGGTCGTGATTAAACATCTCTATCAAATCTCCTTTTTCAAAAAGGAATCGCATTACCACTGGTATAGTGTCTTATATTAGAACATTTGGACCCGTCTATCCGATCCTCTCGTTAGACGTTTTAGAGCATGCTAAATAAAAAAGTAGATCCAAAATAACTGAAAAAATGCCTAAAAATTTGATGTTTTTCGCGAATATTCCGCGGAATTGTATATTTTTTCCGACTTTTTTTCTCTTAACGTGTAAGAAATTCGATTCTCTATCAGAAAATATGGATACTTTTAATATAGGATTTATTTTCGATAAAAGCGAAAAGTTATAAAAAGACATTCTTCTTTAAGGTCCCTTAACTTCGGACCCCCCTGGCCTAATAAAATAAAACCCCCACTAAAATTTTGACTAACCCTAGGTTTTCGGGTATGGAGAATAAGAAAATTGAGTCGAAAATCCCAAATTAAGATAGTGTGGTAATTTTGCATTGCGCGAACTATTAGAAGCTTGCGAAATAGATTGAGTTAATTTTAGTAGCATATGATTTGCCTTGATCGAAAATTTTGCAAAAAAGTAAAATTTGAAGTAAAAATTCAGTGCACGCGTTTCAAGAATGGAATGTGGAAAATGATTTACCATGGTAGGAAAGTTGTTCTGAAGTTTCCGTCATTGAATTCGAAAGGAGCTTAGAAGAGACGAAAGTTCTTAGATATTATAGTTACAAATTGTTGACTTTTTTTTCAATGCTTAGGAATCCTATATTACTTTTAAAGTTTAAAAAATCTAAAAAAATATTGAACTCCAACATGATGCAAAACAAAAAAATTAAATTCGATAATTTAAAATAAAATAAATTGCTTTTAAACTAATAATGATTTATTAACAATAATTCAACAAAAAAGGAAATCATTTGATTTCGATTAGATTTTCTTTTAAACTTATAAAATTTTCAACAATAATAACGACAACAAAAACAACAACAAAGAGGAAAAAAAAAGTTACTTTTTTTTTTAAAATGATTTCAAGTAAAAATTATTTTGATAAAAAAAGAAAAAAAAAATTTTATTGCAGGTTTTAGGTTCTTCTATTTACCCGGTAAATAATGAAATATTTGAAAAAAAACATAATTATTTAATCATCAATGAATGAATCAAAAGTTTTAATTGCTAACGTTTTTTGTTTTTTTTTCCAGTAAATTGTGAATATCGATTAAGTTTTTAATTTGATTTAACAGAAGCCATAAGCAACAGCTGTTTTGCTCAAAAAGTCTTATAAGATGATTTCATGATGACACTCGAGTTCCAGGGGTGATCTTAGTTTTAAAAGAGTAAGTAGGCGCTTATGGTTTCAACAAACAAACAAGTAGACGCGCCTACCTTGATTCAGGCGTAAATTTTGATGGTAATCATAAGAGCTTTGAATGATGTAAGTCCCATTAGCTTTATTTCGACATGATAATGGGGGAGCGAAGGACCGTCCATCCCAGTCTTGGGAGTCCCCTTAAACAAATACATTGACATGAAAATATTTAGGAGATAAAAATCGTGTGACTATTTTTTACTTGCATTATTATCAATCATATCGATTCTAGAGGTGGGTGGTCCTTCCTTCCCCCAACATCATGTAGAAATAATTTTTCTTACCTACCTCATGCTTAAGGTTTGTATTTATGAGAAACAGATTTCGTAAAACAAGAGGTAAGGGTTATACAGTTCTCTTTGGCATATTTTCGGAATCAATCAAGCGTTGCTAGAAATGGTGTCATTAAGTTGAATGCTTTTATCAAAATTTCAAAATGCGTCACATATTTAATTACGTTAGACTAATAATTATTAATTCAACTATCCATCAGAGTCTCTTCTAGTCGTTATTTTCATTTATGTTATTGTTTCACTCAATTAAAACACAAGTTTTGTAGTTTTTTTTTTTAATTGAGAAAACTTCCATTAAGTAATTGAATAAATACGGCCAAAAAACGCTTCTTATTTTAGATTAAAATCAACCAATTGATTCTTGTTCTCATGAGATAGTTTACAAATCTGGTCTTTCACAATGCTCATTTCTGAAAGTTCATGAATCAGGAGTGGAGTGTTAAGGGTAAAATTTTTTGTTTAAATGGTTTTATTTTGTGATTAACATGTTTTAGTTGGCATAAACAATTAAAAATTTTACCCTTAACACTCCATTCCTGATTCATGAACTTTCAGAAATGAGCATTGTGAAAGACTGGATTTGTAGTTAACAATAAACCGAAGTTTAGAACTCCGTTAATACCCGAACCAAAGACCTGAATTTTTCTGGTAACCCGTACCCAACCAATACCAAATTAATGGGTACATAAACATGCTTTAGGTTTTAAGTTTTTTTTGACATAAAATGGGTTTTGGGTATATACACCCAAATTTTATGAATGTCCCAACCCAGACCCATACCTTAAATCCAAAATTTCTGGGTAACCCGTACCCTACCCGAACCTTACGATATATCAGTGAACAAGTACGAAAATTTCGTCGAACATTTACCAAACACTGGAATTTAAATCTTAGACAACCAAGCTGTTATGATTTTTTTGTAAAAAACAGTTGAATTCTAAGAAACATTTATTTGAATATTCGACCTCCATAACTTTCAGTTTCCCTCTCTAAATTTTTAAATTCAATGTCTTTATTAGCCAGTCTGAAGTTTCATTTTTGTCAAGTGAAAATATGGCCTCGTGTGTCAAAATTTTTAAAATGTTACCCCATGAACGTAGTATTGAAAAAACATGGCAAAAATACTTCCGACCCCATAACATCACATCGTTCAGGCGAGTTCTAAGCTTATTTTAGAAACGTCAAAAATTTTAAATTTTGAAAGGAAATCATGACGTTAGATTTTTAATGAATTTTGTTTTATTTATCAAGCAAAGTAAATACTTATTTATTATAAAGCGAGTAAGATTTTCAAATTTAGTAAAGATCGATTCAATTAAATTTTTTTAATTTTTTGATGCAATAATCATGTTGACGATTTTAGTATGTCAAGAAAAAAAATTTGACGATGACAAGATGACTTATGAAAAATTTCATGGCAATCAAGATTAGCCTTTTTATTTTACGTGTTTTAAATTAAATTTTATAAACCTAAAAGACAAAAAAATGTATAAATTCCCGTTCTGAACAAGTTGTAACAAACTGAACTAAACAAAAAAAAAAGAAATCATAATTTTTTAACTTTAAAAAAAAAAAACTTTCGTTTGAAAGCAATTAAAATTGAATAACAAAAAAAAGGGAGAAAATTTTTTTCTTTTTTTCAAATTTGTTTTTGTTTGATTTAAAGTTCTACTAGAAAGCACAACAAAAAAATCAATCAAAAATTTTTATCGTTTTTTTTTATAGAATGCAAAGTAATAAAAGTTCAGTGATTAGAGATTCTAATAACAATGACGAAAAAATCGATCTATCGAATAGTTTTCAAAACGATGTAAGATAAAAAAAACTAACTATCTAACTAATTAAAAATACAACCTATTTTTTATTAACAAAAACTAACCTCAAGGGGGTCAGATTTTTTGTTTTTATGACCTTATAAAAAAAAGTTTTTTTATTTCCTTGTACTCTAAAATGTCACATTCTTTGTTTATTTTTTAAATTTTACTAACAAACAAACAAAAAAAAAGAGATCGAACTATTTATTGTTTTATTAATTAATTTTATTGCTTCTTTTTTGTGTTTTTAGTATTATAATATAGTTAGAACTCAAGTACCGACACGACGTCGAATTGTAAATGAAGAAAAGCATGAGAATAAAACATTTTATGAACCATTCAAATTAAACAAAAAACGAGATTTGAGTTCTGACGATAAAGAAGAAATGGTTCTGTTGAATAAAAATAACAATGTAAATACGAACACTAAAGGTGTTTCGAATAAAACAGTGTATTATGAAATTCCGACTTTGGACCGATCAATCAAAGGAGGTTTACCAACTTCAGCAAATCAAATTCAAATTGACGTAATTTTATTTAAATTTTTTTTTTCAAACAATTAACTTAGTTCATTCTTATAACTCGAACTTGACCTCTCAGTCGTTTTGACTATTGTACTACAAATTTTTAGTTTCTCTAAATGCATCTCACCTTTCATTGAAATAGGAATTCTTTAATGATCACAGCCATATCTTTATTATTTTTATGGTTGAAACCGCTCGCTTTCAAAACTGCGTCTCCGCCTACCGATAAGTTTTTGCAGCGTTTGAAATGTGTTCACGGCCCTAAATTATCAAAGAACCAGTACTGGGTTGATGAATCTAGTCTGAGCTGAATCTTGGAAAGTTTTTTTAATCTGTTGTTTTTCATTATCCCCGACCAAATGAGATCATCACGAATGTGATAACCGTTGTGCCCGGGTTGATGCTTCTTTTTTCATTTGAAAAAAGGTTTTTCCGATTGTTCTAGTTCTAATAATACGATGAATCCTTTATAGTTATAAATCCTTTTTTTGAGAAAAAAAGTAAACCATCGAAAATTCACGATATTTTTGTTAAAACTAAAATTTTGATAAAAAAAGTCAAAAAATCGAAAATTACTAAGATTAGAGAATTTTAAATTTTTGACCAGAAAGCTTTCATTTGATACCCATAAATCAATGGTAGTTTTTCTAAATTATTAGTTCATTAAAGAACACAATTTGAACACGTGAATGTCCATAACTGTATATCAAAGAAAGGAAAAGAAATTTGCACCCTTCGAATAACTCAGGTCCTTGATAATACTTTAAAATTGTAGTAAATTTTACACTCTTTCATAGCATGTATAAATATGGGTGAGGATTGAAAAAACATAAAAAAAGTGAACACCTAAAATTAACACATAAATTTTTTTTTTGATGATAGGGCATAAAGCAAAATTTTTAAATTTTTATTTAAGTTTTAGAAATTAGAAAACCTTTGACTTTTCATGAAGGAAATCTTTAGATAAAAGTCAGAGAGCCTTCTAAAAAGGAAATCGTCAATTTTGAAGCTTAAAAGATGCTAAAATCTTTGAGCCATCATTTAAATTCAAAAGTCAAAATTGAAAACTTAATTTATGAAAGATTTTAAGTTTTAAAATTTTGGGATTCTTTTGAGCCATGAATTTTGATATTGTCAGCTGCATTTATTCAAACTTTAACTTTTTAAAATTAAATTTTCTCAAAATAAATTGTAAAGATAACTTAAACTTTTAGGTGATCTGAATAGACCAGAATTTTATGTTTTATTCCCATTTCTAGGTCTCTAACTTTCTAAAAAAAATAATTTATGTGGGATTCACTTTATTTATGTATTTTAATCTTTTTTTATGTTTATTCAATCCTCACCCTATAAATATTATTGGGTTGATGGGTTAATAAAAAAGTTATAGGGTATTGACACTTTAGACCCCTAGGGTAAGAAAATATTATTTTGGACACCCCCTAAAAAATTGTCTTTCCCAGGTTTTCAAATATGTGGATAACAAATTTGAGGTCGAAAATCACTTTCTTAGACATAGTATGGGCGTTTTTCATTTCCGGAACCTTATAAGTGTGACTAGTATTTCGCCTATAACAGTATTAAAGATGAAACGTAAAGATGTTAAAAATTTTAGCTATATTAAGATTTGGGCACAACTCCTTTTGTCTCGTGCAGAATACTAGTTTGCCAGTTTAGGCCCTCTTGAACGCCAGAAAAGCTAATTAATTAAATCCTACATAATTTTAAAGATAAACTCAAGCCTTGCAAACAATACAAGTAAAACGGAAAGTGATTACGACACAAACGGTCTTTTAAATCATCCAAAGTATGCTCAGTATTTTAAAAAACGTTCTTGCATTCATCATGTCGAGGAACCAAAGTAATTTCAATTTTTATTATTTTATTCAAACTCTAAAATTTTTTAAATCGAAGAACAAAATTATGCACTGGTTGTTTACAAAAAAAAGAGGAAGGTTGTCACAAATTTTTTGGAGGAATTAACCAATGGACTTATTCAGCTTGCACAGAATTAAGACCTACTGACGCTTATGGAAAACTTTCATTTCCTGGTTCTCATTCCAAAACAGCTAGTGTAAGTCCACAATTTATTAAAAATTACCAAAAAGAGTTTCATTGAAATAATTAAACCTGTAAAGTACATACGAGTTCAGAACGAAACAAAAACCAAAGACATGATACAATACATGTACAGTCAAGAAGGTTGGAACTTACAACGACCGCAATTAATTTTAAGTGTAACTGGTGGTGCACAAAAATTTACAATACCACATCGAATGAAAAAAGCATTTAAACGAGGTCTAATCAAAGCAGCTTCATCGACTGGCGCTTGGATTATCACTGGCGGAACGAATACTGGTGTTATGAGATTAGTTGGAGAGGCCGTAGCCGATGAATTTCACACATGCAATTTAACTGTGCTTGGCATCGCTTCATGGGGAAAAATAGCTTTCAGAGATCAAATGATTGTACGCATTTTAACATTTTTTTTTTAAATTTTAATAAAAGTTGTTTTTTTTTAGAAAAAAAGCACCAGAAACATCACGACAAGCTTAAATTTAGACGATATAAACAAAGAATCACAACAAGTAAGAGAAAATGGAACTATTTATAAAAAGGTTTTTTTAAAGATTATTGTTAAATTTTGTGAAGAAAAAAATATTTTAATTAATTTTTTGACGAGTAGATTATTTTTAATGATAAAAAAAAGCGAATGAAAAAAATGATACTTAAAAACCTAGAGATTGAAAATAGAATTATGTTCCAGGTATTATGCATGACTGGTGTTTGTCCCTAAATGTTCTTGTCTCTAAAATAGCTTGTCCTTTGATATTATTCGTTCATTGACCCACTGTTATTTCTTTATATTTACATTTTATTTTAAAGGTACCGTTGTTTTACGCCCAACAAGAAACTGAAAGTGAGGTTAAAAAAGGTGTACCGAAAAACACTGATGTCTTATTGGATCCGAATCATACTCATTTTATACTTGTTGACGACGGGTCAGAAGGTCGTTTTGGAGTTGAAATTGAGTTTAGAGCTCATTTGGAGGCTGAACTTCGCAAAGGAAAATCTATGAAATATTACGAGTCGAAGCGAAACACGAAAAAAAGACTTACTAATTTGACTAGTTTTTCGGGGCAGCAAAGCGATGATGACGACGATTCTCAAGATGAAGATGGTGGACGAAATGAATCAGTACCAATGATTTTAATTGTTGTACAAGGTGGACCGAATACTTTAATAACTGTTGAAGAGTCTCTTAAACAAGCAGTTCCAGTTCTAGTTTTAGCTGTAATTATTCTGAAAAATATAAAATAAAATCGAATTGAGATTTATTATTATTTTAATTTAAGGATAGCAAGGGTTGTGCTGATTTAATCGCTAATGCTTGTTCAATTGTTAAACCAGAGTAAGCCAATATTTTGAAATATTTGACCATCCAGTCTTTAAAAAACATTATTTTTCAGGGACAGTCATTTTGAAAAACTTATAGAAGAATCGGCGATGTTTGCTTTTTGCAAAAATAAACCAGAGTACAACGATAAAATTAAAGAAGCTATTGAACGATTAAAATACATTATAAGCAAGCTTAAGGACAATTTGATAAATATTTTTAGACTTGATAGTGAAGAAGGTGGTTCTGATATTGAGTTGACGATTTTAAGAGCTTTTTTAAATTGTAAGAAACATTTTTTGTATTGAAAATTTTTGGAATTTAGACGTTTACGTTTTGAATTAAGCGAGAAAAAACAAATATTATGAAAATTTAAAATTAGCATTGCAGTGGAACAGAAGCGATATTGCAAAGACAGATATATTTACAGGTGAAGAAGAATTCAAGTCACATCAATTGGCTCATCTAATGGAAATGGCTTTGATACAAAATAAGCCAAAATTTGTTGAGCTTTTGCTTGAAAATGGTTTAAATTTAAAATCATTTTTGACTGTAAGAAGACTATGCTTCCTTTACAACTCACAAAAAGTATAAGAAAATCAAAATTAAAGTTCTCCATTATTTTAATTAAACATTTATTAAAACTAAGATCCACTTTGATGCTAAAAAAGCTCCAATATTTCAACTGTATAAAAAAAAATATTCATCGGAACATTCAAATAGTTTGATTACATTCAAAGGACTGTTGAGATTTTTGAAGGATTTTCTATTTGAAGACTTTGAGCCTACGTTTTTACCACCTGATTTGGATTATGTTCAAATGGAGCGCTTTTTGGTAATTTAAAATCCCAATTTATATTTCTCCATTTCAAATTTTATTATTTTTTTCTTTAAGGATTTTGCAAACAAAAGAGAGAGTAGTGATTTTGATGGAAAAGACTCAACAGGTAAAAAATACAATTAAATAAAAAACTTGTAAAAATTGACCATCCTTTGAAGACTCAAGGATAATTTTTCGTTATTTTATGCAAATTGTTGTAAATATAAAAATTCCCTTTGTAAGACTTTTGGAAAGCTACATGGCCAAAAAAAGACCGATTACTTTTTTAAGTTGGTAGCTAAAAGGTTGATGTATCAGTAAATATCGGATTTTTTTTCAAGAGGCTTGAATCTTGAGTTAATATTGACAATCATTATATAATTTGTCCCATGATATCATATGATATCAGCTGATATCAGTTGGTATCAGAATTTATGACAATTTTTGTATCATCTACTATCAGCTTCGGTCAGTAGAAATCATATGATATCAGATGATATCAGACGGCATCATATGAGGTCAGCTGATATCATATGATATCATGTGACAAATCAATTTCCACCACTGTACAACAATTTACGTAAATTTATCAATTTTTATAATCCTATCATACTCAACGATCATAGCACAACTGTATATACAATAGATTTTTTCCAAAAATCAGATTGCTTCGCAGCGTAATTAAGCATCTGGCGTGACCGTAACATGGTAAATTCCGATTCTGAATAATCGTTTTTTCAAATCCTATCAACTCCTGATAATTATCTCTAAAAGAATTCCACTAAATTTAATGGAAAAGAATGAGAGATTGTCTTAATTTAGTCTATGTTTAGTGTAATTTCTATTTTTAGAAGCTTTTATCGATTTAATTTTGGACTCACATTAGGGATAATGAAAATACCCAATTTGGTCTTTAATGATTGTAAATTATCTTTGGACGGATAAAAGTTAAACAAGAAAGGTCCTAATTTGAAGAAAACCCGTGCGGTAAATTTTCTTAAAAATTTACTTAATACTTAATACTATCAACTTTAATCGCAAAAATATTAATATTCGTATACAGTCGAACCTCTCTAATCCGGCCAAATCGGGAAGGGAAAATTATATCCGGCCAAATAGGTTTGTCGAACTTTAAAGCTTGTTTTTTGCCCTAATTTTTAAGCCCATAAATGTTGTCTCGGTACATAGTTATCCCGGAAATATTTGGGTTTTCCGGGACGAAGTCGTTTCGGGATTAAAATTGTATGTTCTGGGTCTTTACGGTAAAATATGAATATCTTAGCCACATTTTCTTGTTCAGAAGGTTGTTGGCTCTTGCCAAACAAATTTTGGTGAAAATTGCTCAATCCATTAAAAAGTTATGGAATAAAAAACAGAAATACCCTTTATTAAAGCTTTGAATTGTAAGGGTCAAATATAGAGGTTTTTAAGAATTTCTTCTGAAAGGAACATAGCAGAGTTGTGATACTGTCAGTATTTTACTGATCAGTATCAGTAAATTTCAGTATTCAGTATTACTGATACTGTTACTGATACTGATTTTAAAAATACTGATACTGAAGAGAGTGCAAAATCAGTATTTCAGTAATACTGTTTAATACTGAAAATTTTATTTGTGATACTTTTTTTTATTAATTTCAACCGAATAAGTAAGATTTTATAGAAAAAAAACTTGGAATATTAAAAAAAATTAATTTGGAGAAACTATTGCTACTATCCCTTGTTTTTTATTCAATTGAAATTTTTTTTACCGCTTGTGTTTGAGAAAATAATTTTTTTGAGGGGTGAGTCTTTTTTTATTTATCGGTCTTCCTTTTATATTTTCCTTTAATAATCCCTTAATAGAACGAAATGATATATTTTATGTAAATAAATTAACTTAGAATAGTATAAAAACAACGTTAAACAAGTTGTGATTAAATTCCTTTCTTATATCAAATCAAGTTTCTACTTATTTGTTTCCATTTCCTTAAGGGGTTCATTTGAGAGATCTCTGTATACAGTGAAGGTAACATTATATCATGTGTAAAATGTTTTTTAACTTAAGAAAATACTGATTGGCTAAATACTGATACTGATTTTCTCGATACTGATTCGGTAAATTAATACTGAATACTGACTGATACTGATGGTCCTAGTACTGATACTGACTGTTACTGATTCCCCTAAATACTGATACTGACTGATACTGATTTTTCCAATACTGATCACAAGTCTGGAACATAGCAATTTTATGATCTATATAGCATTTTAATCCTTGCGCATTTTCCTATCGAATGGTGTGACAAAACTCATTTTTCAAAAACAAAATTACCGAGGACAGTAGAGGGATATGGATGGGGTCACTTCAAAGGGGCCTTCTCCTCATGAAAAGCGTATGCTGAAAAGCTGTACTTTTTTTTGCAAACTAGAAAGGAGAAGGTACAAGTATACAAAATTTCATTGGCTTCTGATTATCGGTTTAAATTTTTTTTTAAATTTTAAAATGCCGACAACCATTTTGTAACACCCGTTAGATCCAATTACAATATATTAATATGGAGATAGGAAATCGAATTTGACGGATTAACGCTGTCCGGATTAGAGGTTCGACTGTATTTGTAAAATTTTCTAAAGAACGACTTCCGAAGCATATACAGATTGTTATCATTTAGGTAACCTTTAGTCTAAATAAATTTTTGGATGAAACTGAAATGAAATGGAATTTTGGGCGTTTCAATAAAGAACTATCTATTTTTAATTCTAAGTCAGTTTTAGAAGTTGGTTAGTCTTTGAAAATTTTGGGATCAAAATTTAGAAACAGAGTCAATTAAAAAGATGCTTATTTATCAAGAATTTTTTCAATTATTTTAATATTTTTAATTAAATTTTTTAAGTCGAGTTTACTTTTGGAAAAAATGAGGTTCTTTATCCAGAACAAAATTTATTTCTTTGGGCTTTGCTTCTCAATCGAATCGACATAGCCATTTTATTTTGGCAAATTGGAGAGGTATACATTTTTACACATAATCTAAAAACTAAATATAAACTTATCGTTTTCTAAAAAGCATCAAATATGCAGTGCTTTGTTTGCTTCGAATCTTTTAAAATCAATGTCTGAGCGTTTATCTGATTTGGAAAAAGAAATTAGACAATGTGCTGAGTAAGTTACCTTTTGGTGAACAAAAAAAATCCTTTTTAGAAACTAATTGGAACTTTTATGAAGTGATTTTGAAGAAATGGCGATTGGAGTATTGAACATTTTTGATGCAACAACTGACGATTTAATAAATGGAGTTATTTTATTAAGAAAAATTCCATTCTATAATTTGGATTGTTTACAAATGGCAGTTGAAGCTGATTGTCAAAAATTTGTTGCATTATCATCCGTACAAAATTTACTAACTGATATTTGGTATGGTAAAATAACATCAAAGTCTGGCATTAAAGCATCCATCAAGGTAAATCTAGAACATTCAGACGTCTAAACAACACAACCTTATTTTTTTTTTGTAAAAGTTTGCAATTAGTTGTCTATCACTCGGACTTTTAGCTCCGTTTTTGATTTTCGAACGAAGAGAAAAACTTACAAATTTGAGTGATCGGGAAAGTACGCTCAAAAAATTGGCTCATTACAACAAAAAAAAGAATATCACGTAAGCTGTTTTTTTAATCACTTAATGTAACCATGTGCAAAATCGATTCTCTCAACTCTTGAAGAGAATAATTTAGATCGAGTCAAATCTTTTTTGTCTAATTTTTAATGTAATTCTTTTTTGAAAAGTGGTTTATTTGTGTTCAGCAATCGAGTGTAAGATAATTTTAAGCTTTATTTAGAAATAATTATCTAACATTTATTAACTAACTTAGATAGTTTAAATTAGTAATTTTCCACGCATGCTAATTTTTTAGTTTAAAATTCTAAACGAATGAATAAAAATCTTCTTTTTTTTAAGAAATCTTTTAAGAGGCTACTTGACAAACAACGAAATAGACGTTGACAAAAAAGACGCAAATTTACTTCCGGCTTTTTGTACAAATGAAGAATCAAGTAGTAGCAGTGAAGATGAAACATCGGACGAATCAGACACACCTGTTACAAAATATCAAGAAGTTACAAAAGAAGTTGATTATAGATCTATAAGACGTATAAAGAGACACAGTAAAAAACGAAAGAAATCAAAATTGGCAACTTATTGGGATCGTTTCAAACATTTTGTTAAATCACCGAGAGTTCATTTTGTTTATGATGCATTATGTTATTTCATATTTTTAATAGTATTTAGTTATATGATTTTGTGTGAGTTTACTTTTTTTGAAACGATTGAAGTCGAACATGCAATTTATCATAACAGTTCGAATTTGTCGCAAATTTTGAATATTAATGAATCGTATCGAGTTAATGTAACTTATGAAACCAAACTGGAAAATGTAATCAAAAGACCTTCTTGGATTGAGTATTTACTCATTTACTGGATGGTTGCTTTCATGGCTGAAGAAGCTCGACAAGTAAGATACAATCATTTTTAATTTTTGATTGGAAAAAAGTATCTAATCTATTTGCGACTTGTAAAAATCTTCATTGTAGAAAAAGGTGGTACATTTAGACGCCTAAAAACTCAAAAAATATATTATTTTTTTGGATATGCTTATTTACTGGAAAATACTTTTCTACAGTACATTTCTGAAATAAGTTGACATGTTTCGGCGAATTGCTTAAGACGCTCCGGCGCATTGCTTAAGCACGCAAAAGAAATATTTTCAATGCGCAAGCACATGCTCTTGCGCACGATAATTTATTTTAATACAATTTTTTCCTGCGCTTATGCGCAATAAATATTGTGCTTCGAAACTTTGCTTAAGACGCGCAAGCGCATTGCTTAGGCAGAGTGTCAACTTATTTCAGAAATGTACTGTAAAAGCAATATCAGAGTGAAAACGATCAATTTTGTGTGCCGTTAAATTTGATCATTTTCTAAACGCGTAATTTTTGAAATTAACTATTAATACTAATTTCTAAACGCGCAAGTGTGTTTCATATAGTTGCATATTTTTTAACATTAAATGGGTAAAAAATTTACTCAAAGATAAACACGTTCTCTCAGCCAAAACCGTTAGTGACATGTCACTGTATTTATAGTGACATGTCACTAAAATCGAGCAATTACGCTAAAATTTTTTTTAGTTTCAAAACTCTCGCTTATTAGTTGACTTGTCACCTCTTAGAGCTTTGGAGCGATTTTACGCGCGTAGGGTTAATCGGCCAGGCATTAAGATCGTACGCATCGCAACAGATTTCGAAAAAAAAATCGCCGAATGTTGCAAAACCACAGTCGAATAAAGAAGAAGAAGAAAAATTTGATAATTATTAGGATAGCCCAAAAGTTGCCTTTTTCAATAAATAAGCGCATACAAAGCTTCAAATCCTTTTTAAGAGTTGGTTAAATAGCCTCCTAAAAAGTATTATTTGGGCAGTAGAATCTAAAACTCTTTTCGAGTAGGGTTTTTTGAATGTTTTCGTTGGATTCAGAAGTTGCTGGAGCGATATTTGGGTGTCCGTGATAATCGTTGCAAGGTACCCCTATACACATTTTTTTTAATACAGCTACTTAGACTAGAGGCGATTCTGCATAGATATCAAGAATTTTTTTTATTATAGGCAAGCTAAAGATCGATAAAGGCTGTGTAAATTGAAAACCCATTGGACAAAAAAGACTTCCTAGTTTTTGACTTTAAACTCGTGACTTCCGGCGAGGCTTGCTCCGGCTTAACAATTATAAGTCTAGAAAATTCTTACACTAGGAAGCCAATTTAAGCTCGGTCATGTCATTACGTCTAGCGCTCGGTCATGTCATTACGTCTAGCAATCCCCAGAAGCAAAAAAGATCCAAAATACGCTGAAAAGCTCTTGGATTCCAATAAAACCCCTGTTATTTAGGGTACTTAATTATACCATATAAAGAAATAAAATTAAATTTACTCTAAAAGTCTAATTAAAACTAAAATTTGTTTTAAGTATTTTTTCGGAGACGCTGAAACCAAAATTCTCAAAAACAAACTATTACATTATTTCGAAAACAATTGGAACTATTTGGACATATCAGGATGTCTTGTTTTTTCAATCGGAATGTCTTTAAGATTTATTTCGCTAAACTCAAATGAAAGTATGTTTGTTGCCGCACGAATAATTCTATGTATTGATCTATGCATTTGGTATTTGAGACTTTTACACATATCAGTTGTTTTCAAATCACTTGGTCCCAAATTAGTAATGATACAAAAAATGGTGCGTGACCTTATGTTTTTCATAAGTATTATTGCAATTTTTGTGTGTGCATTTGGTGTTACTACTCAAGCAACTCTTTATCCTGGAAACAAACTTGATCTTAGATTATTGAGAAGTGTTCTTGACAAGGCGTATTGGCCAATCTATGGAGAAATGAAAATTTTGGATGAAATCGACGATTGTCCCAAAGATGGTAGTGAAAATTGTCCCGAAACTAGTGGAATCGCTTTTAGCTATGTCGCTTTAATGATTTACATGATAATTGCAAACGTTCTATTAATAAATTTATTAATAGCTATGTTCAGGTAACACTTGAACAATCAGTTCAAGTTTTTGAACCTTGCTTAATTCTTTTTTATTTATTTTAAAGTTCTACATTTGAGGATGTTCAAGATAAGACTGATGAAATTTGGAAATTTCAACGTTATAGACTCGTATTTGAATACTATGACTCTCCAATATTTCCACCTCCATTAAATTTTGTTGCTTATTTTATATCGTTGATTCAGTTTTTGAAAAATAAGACTTCGAGGACAAAGAAAAAAATCGAAGAAATTGATAGACAAGAGCCGACTGTTAAAGATGATGTTGATATTTTGTTAGACAGAGAGAGAAAATATGCCGAAGAATACGTTCGAAAGGAAAAGTTCAAGTTGAGAGAAACAACTGAATCAAGATTGAAATGGAACATTGAAAAGTAATATTTTAGATTATTTTTTTTTTTTTGAATAATTATTTAACTAACAGCCTTTCCCCTTTAGATTGGAAACTCTTGAACAAAAGTTAAACGAAGTTATTGAGACAAGGTTTAAAGAAACGAATCAAGTAATTTTTGTGATAACTTTGGATAAAAATAAAATACGTTTTTTTAAACTTAATTTCTTAGTTATGTGTGGCTATAAATTGGATAATGAGCGAGCTTGATCGAGATAAGAAACGTGCACCATTTATACAAAATGTTAACTCGGGTCGAAAATTAAAATAATTTCAATCATTGTTATTTATTAAAAAATTCCAATTTTTTAAAATTTTTCCACTTTTTTTAGATTTTTATTAAAGCTGTTAATATATTTTTTTGTTGTTTGGAATTTATTTATGTGATTTTTAATGAATAAAAAAGTTTATTTAATTTGCAATTACTTATCAAAACTATGCACATTCTAGTAGGTTAAAGTTTGTAAGGTCCTGGTCTTTACCAATTTCCTTTGGCGAACGTCCATGAACGTTCACATTTCCAAGCGCTCCCCAACTTTACACAAATTTTCACCATTATTTTAAGTTCTTTGTTTATTTGTTGATATTTTTCGACGTAGAGCAGAGTTCGGGAATCGAAATCAAAGACTTTGATCTCATTATAAAAGACTCAGACTCAGAAATGTTAAAGGCTGATGTAGAGGTCTTAAAAAATCCTAGTTATAATTTAACCCAGTCTAGTTATAATTACCCTAGTTTTGGCTTTTCAAAAATAATATTTCAAAAGTTGATAGGGTTTTGCTTTTTAAAATTTTTTCAAAAGCTGTCTCTCTTTAGCTTCTTTGTTCTATCCAATGAAGCTTACGGGAATATTGTAAATGTGCTTAAATTAAAGAAAAATGGACAAGCTTTCGATTGGTGGACTTAACTTGAATGTGTGCAAGGGGTCGCAACGAGTTACACCCCTTATGCATGTGGATTTTGTGTAACCTTTTTGATTTTTTGGAAAAAGTTGAAAACCAAGTTACACAAAACAGGTACCAAATTAAAGCGTCTTGAGATGAGGAATCTAATTTTCAAAAAAAAATCAAACTTTTTTTCTAAAAAATCGAATTTCACCCTGATGTGCTTTTTTCAGGTATTCACTATAAAAGATTTTTTAAATAAAATTTTAAAATTAAAATATTGGTTTATGTTCGTTTATTATTTTTTTTTAGAAATAAATGTGACGAAACAAAATTAATTAAAGATTCGAATCAATTATCATTATTTACAAAATAACCTCTTCGTTTTATTTCACTCATGGACGAATTCAGTCTAAAATTCAATTAACTTTTACTGAATAAGGCTTGGTCCTCATTTTAATGCTACTTGGATTTAAACCATCAACAAGTTGATCAAAGTCTAAAAAAAAGAATCAAACTCCAACCTAATCTAAACATCATTAATCGAAAATATTACCTTCAATAACAATACCATCCGTAGTATTGATGGTATAAATGTACTTCCGAAATGGTGTCACAGGAGATTTAGCAATCATCATCTAAATATTTTAAAATTATTATTCCATTTAGATCAGATTTAAAGTATACCTCTCTTTTTTCATCATCAAAGTACTGTAAAACTATTCGTATATTAACATAATGAGTCCATGAGCTTCCCATTGCAGGTATTACGGTACTATCTTCTGTTTCTCCTATTGACTTATTGGTAACCGTAATAATCTGATTGGATGTAACGACCTTTAATTAACACAAAAAATGTTGTACTTCCAAAACACTCTAAATATTAATATTATCTTACAGCAACATCTAAAAATTCTGCGATTGTTTTAAGACGAGCTGATGTCTTGGACAAAAAAATAGATCTCTCATACAACACTGAAGAATCACTTCCAGAAAATTCTCTTCTTACAATTGAAGCTAATGAATCAATTATGATGAGGCTAGTTTTTTTCAAAATAATCTCAATCTCCAAAAATTTCATTCTTTTTTAAAATATTTTAAAATTTTATGGTTTTTAAAAGAAGATTAAAAAGAGTTACAATTCTTCAAAGTCAGCAGTTGTGAATTTTTGATATACATAAATATTCTTAGTCATATTCATTAAATCCTCATCATTTTTACATTTTGATGATAACTTGCCTCTAGCTAATTCAATTAGCCTGTTAATTAGAAGTTAGGGTTCGGTTAGAGAAAGAGGTAAATAGGAAATAAAAGACCAACCGATCAGGGCTAAAATTATTTTCAGTATCAATATAAATTACACTTGAATCGGGTAAGTTAAGTAAATTAGTCCAACAAAGCTGGAATAGAAATTGAGTCTTGCCAACACCTGGGGGTCCACAAACTTCGCATAAAATTCCTTTTTTCAAAATTTCGTTTTCAAAAATAATTTTGTCGAATAAATCGTGTTCATTGTTGGTTCGGTTTTGTTTCTGTGCCAAATCGAGAACCTTCAAGAGAGCTTTTAAAATCTGGTCTAATTCTGATATAAAATTTATGAATTACACTCATCGGTTCGGCTTGTAAATTTTCGAAACAGATACGAAAAATTGAATTGATTTTTGATAATGGTAAATTAAGTATTTTTATAAGTTCCATTGGAGCTTTTGAAATTAAATCCTTAAAAAATTTTTTTTACAATTTTTCATCATTAAAACTTTAAATTTAAACAAAATCGATCAAGTCTCTTCTCGTCTCAATCAGACTCGTTCTTAACTCTTATCCGTCCAAAGGTGGGGCGAAAAAGACCGACCATTTTTGACCCTATAGAAAAATTTAAGAAAATTTTGCTTTTTCGTAAATATTTTGCTTTTTATAACCAATAACGAGCTAAAAAAATATTCCTCATTTTTAGAAGCTTGTGTCTATTGAATTTTGGGCTCAAAAATGACCCACTTTGGTCTTTAATGATTGTATATTACCTTTGGACGGATAAAAGTTAATAGGATATTCACACTAGCTGCAAAATAATTTTCCTTTAGCATCATCGGTGCTTCTGAAATACTTTTTGATGCGTACTCAATGTTACCTTTGAAGTTATGAGGATCTTTTTTCATGAGGATTTTGAAATTTTGGTTGAAATCCTTCATTCGACATCTTAGAGATTTTCGGTCTACATGGTTTTGTTAGACCTTAATTATACGATAAAAAAAGGATCAAAAAGATCAGAATCGTCTGGAGATCAAGGTGGTGCATAAAGAGTGTATATGAGTAATTTACTGGGATTAAATTGATTTTTGATGAAAATACCCTTTTTTGTCCGTTTTCACCTATCGATCAAGGGAAAAATTTTCTTCTGCTGGTCCTCAGTGTCTACAAGTTTTTTTGTTGTTGTAGTTTTCTCCAAAAACTTTCGTAAGGCCATTTAAAATATCATTTTAGTAAAAGTTATTACTGAACCTTGATGACACTAATCTCCTCTACAAGCTGATAACATTTTTAACAAGAAATTTTTTATTTACCGTAATCTCCCGCAAGGCTCCTCAGGGGGGAAGTCAAGTTTAGACCCTTTGTTTCGATTTCCGAAAAAGTTTAATTTTTAAAAAAATGATATAAGCAAATAGTTTTAACTTAACTGTGAGAAGTAAGACATTTTTTTTCTTGTCAAATATTCCCATTTTAATGCTAATGACGGGCATTGGGGAGGGGGGATTACGTTATGTGATAAATCTGAGGAAAAAAATCTGCAAATTTTCAGTATCTGATGTGACGTTTTTTGAATTTATGCTCGGCAATGTAACGCTAATCACGGTAAGCATATAAAAAATGCCAACCGCTGATAGTCTGAATAGTTTAGACCAATTTAAGCTAATTTTATTCAGTTTTTGTGTTGTTTTTATAAAGAAGATATCTGAAAACTATCTAAAGACGTTTCTGTGTCAAATGCAAGAATCTTCGATATTTTCCGTTTTGGACTATGCGGTAAATTTGAATTAGCAAAGAGCATCGGCACCACTGTCGGTAATTGTTCAAAAATCATGGTTAATTTAGAAAAAAAAATTTTACTTGAATTCCAAATATTGAATTTTGATGAAGTTTTTCGAGTAAATTTTTCGGAAGATTTAAATTTGTCAATGACTTAGAGCTCATTTCTAATCGTCAAAACTAAAAAAAATTTAGCTGCTACTTCGATAATTTTGAACCAAATTAGCCAAGTTAGAAGCTAAAAAAGAGAGTATTGGGATTTGCTCTTAGGACAAGAAAATAATAATTTTTTTTAGAAAAATTTTATTTTTTAAATCATTTAATTTTATGAAAAAAAATCTGAGAAAAAACCAAAAAGAAGAAGAAAATAAGTAAAAATAATAACTGGTCAAAATAAAGATAAATCTAATGTAAGAATTAGTTGGTCTATTAAAGAATTTTTGTTCTTTTTTTTAAGAACAAAAAAAGATGATTATTTTCTATTTTTAGGTAAAAAATTGATCAAAAAAAAAAGCATTCGATTCATTAATTAACTCGACAAGGGCCACATTTGAAAATTAAAATTCAAATAAATACTAAAAGAAAAAATAAATGCGTCTAACAAATCAAATCAATTTTTTGCTTAAACATTTATATCATCTTCACGTTCACTTTCATTCGTAATACAAAGAACGTTTGCTTGCGATTGGGCATAAAAAATTTGACTTGAATTTCTATCGAGTGAATTAATTGGTATTGGTAGCGTAGTTGGTTTATGACTATTTTTTGAAGAGTTATATTTACGTTTAATTTTGAAATTTTCTGAATTAATTGTCTCATCTTCGACGATCAAATCACCTTGAAAGTCCCTTTTGGGTGGTTCATCATTATTTTCGAATTTAATTTTAGTTGCAATTTTTTGAGCTGGATTATCACTTGGACTCGTAAGTAGTTCAGGCGATTTGTCACTCTCTAAACTAAAAACAGGAGTTTCTCTATCGCCATGAATCAATTTATTAACATTCGAATCCTTTTCCGAATGATCTGTTTTCACTATTTTATTCAACATTTGACTTATAATCACATGTTGACTTTCTTCAGCTAGTCTTAAAATTTCAGATTCTTGTCGAGCAACAGCACTGCGAACAGTATCGTTCGAACAATACTCTTTTAAACTTGAAATTTTTGAATTTATTAGCTTACTAGATGATTCATTAAAACCCATGGTAAAACCTGATTTGTTCATAACGGATGAAGATAAAGGTGGTGATGGCGGACGGTCAATAGTACTTGTGTCTATACAATCAGTAATTGAAGTGTATTCAGCAAGTGGTGGTTTAATTACTGAGTGTAAGTAAACAAAAGGATGTAGAGTGTACTGGTCTAGTCCTGGTTGCATTTGAGATTGTCCAGAATTTTGTAATTGTTGATCATTCTCTTTATTTTGATATATTTTTCTTAAAATTTTGTTCGACTCATCTTCGCTTGATGAACTTGAGTCTTTTTTTTCATCAATAATTTTTTCTTTACTCAATGATTCCAATGAAGATCCTGATAATTTTCTACTTTTCTTTAAATTTTTACTTGCTTTTTCCAAGTACTTAAACTCTGTTTTATCGTCACTGATTTTCAAATCAAAATTTGAATCTGCATTTTCGTATTCAGAGTCTTTGTTTACACTTGATTGATTTGTTTCACTGTACATACGTCGACGATTTTGAACATTAAGTTGATCCATTTTTTTCTCAACTGAATTATTTAAGCGTTTTGCGTCTATATTTGAAAAACTTTTTATAAAATTAGTACCATCCATTGGAGATCTTGACATTTTATTTGGTGCTGAACTTATATGATGTAAATGTGATCGATCATATGAATCACCTATTGTAAGATTTCGACGTCGTGTACTTCTATTCCATAAATTGAGTTGACTAGCTCGTTCAACTGAATTATTTGAACGTGTATTCAAACGCAATGAATTTGAAATATTGTTCAACAGTTCCATTGATTCAAAAGCGAATTCTTCGAGTTTTTGAAGACGTAGCTCAACTTTATACAAAGATAATTTGGTCATGTTTTCTTTGAAAAATATGTCATCTATACGAGCACTGATATTCTCAACTCTTTAAAATAAAATTATAACAAGACTTTTAAAAATTGTTAAAAGATTAAGGCTAACTTGTTTTTGGTGTGGTTGACTTTCTCTTCCATTTGACTTTTTAACGATTGTTCCAAATCACAACTGTATTCATAAACACAATTTTCTTCGAAATCATGAAGTCGTTGAACCATTTCTTCGCTCAGAAAAGCCTCTGGAGAAATTTTTTTAAATTAAAAAAAATCCGTGGATGATAGGGTTTAAAAAAAAGCATCTTACTTAGCTTTCTATCGAATTTTATTTTTTTACGAAGACAAAGACGAATGGCGTATTTAATGAGCATATAAATGAGACTCATAATTACAAGTGGAGGTGCAAATATTGGTTTAGCTTCGTAAGCTGTGACAAAATGATAACGCTGACATTTCCAAAATAAAGCTGATTGTCGACTTATTCTTGCAAATGTGTTGCTTAAATTGATTTCAAAAATTTGATTTTAGAAAAAGTATGATTTTGAAATTGAAAATTTTTACTTGAAGGAGGCTATCAAAATAGACAAAAAAAGAAGACAAGCAACGATCATAAATATTGTCATTGTAATTGGTGTTATCCAATGACCCGGTTGACATTGAGGTGTATTTGGCTCACTCTCAATACACGGAGCTAAAAACACGATGGTTTAAAAAATTTATTCTAAAACGATGTTTAATGAAATTTTCGCAACGATTGTTAAGGTGGATTCTGTATCATATGCCTTAACAATTGTTCCGAAATATATCAAGCCGTTTTATAATGCCGTAAATACTCGATAGTAGTACCATGGAACAATTTCATTTTTATATCACTCAGGCAACTAGCCAAAACCATGAATAATAAGAGTTATCAACAAGATTAGCGCACATCCCGAGCTAATTAATAATCGGTGATTAATAAAAGATTAGCCAGGGTGTCATTTTTGCCGAATAACTAACCATTGACAGCAAGCTGTTTGGATTGGAAAGAATACAACGAATGAATCTCATCAACCAAGCGCCTATTTCCAGTACCAATCCAGAAAGAAAAATCAGTGAAATTCAACAACGATTAGGTTTATATGTCAAGTGAGGTACTAAGGGATGCATAGCCAAAAACTGGAGAAAATAATTAAACTAAAAACAATCGAATCCTCAGAGGGAAAAGGTTCGGTAAACAACAGTAAATCGCTTAACAAATATGTAAATAAAAATTTAACTGTAAAATTTCTTCATGATTTACAAAAAGAAATTCGTTTATCAGTAAAATTAAATTCGTTTAAAAGTAAAATTTCTTCGTTTATCAGTGAAAAATTTACTCCAAAAATGAAATTTTAAGCGAGAAGAAATCCATAATTCAGAAAATTTGTTCACTGCTAATGATTCACCGTTACAGGTTAGAGGACAAGCAACAGTTACATTCCACATCTATGATAGACGAATAAAAGGCGACTTTGTGATATTAACCAATCATGGCATAAAATCTCAAGAGCTGACCTTTTGCAGTCCAATAATTGAATTATTGATTTCGATAAGGGTATATTAAAATGAAATGATCAAAAAGTTAAGTTGAAAACTGAAGCTACATCATCGATTGTTAACCAGTTTTTTTTTCATTTTGGTCCACGGTTAACAAAAAAATGGTTAAACGTTAATAGTCGTAAACCGGAAAAGTTAACGGTTGACGACCCTAATCGAAATGTTGAAAAATTTCCCCGATACATGATTTTCCAGATTTCTCAAAACCCTCCATCCTAGCAAAAGGCGCCTCTAAAGTCGGTATCGGCGAAATGCTGAGTAAAAAAGAAAACATTGTTAAAGAAAGATTAATCTTCTAGCAGAACACTAAATAGGGCAGGGCGCAACTACTATACTACTGAGAGGGAACTTGTAGGAATCATTTTTGGTGTTGAAATGTTTAAGTATTACCTTTATGGGTGAAAATTAACAATAATTACTGACCATAATCCTCTGACTTATCTTAACAATTTAACTATCGAGTGTTTACGGTATAAGCTAATATAGAAAAATTCCTTACGGTCTATGTCGCCGGCATAAACTTCACCATATAACATAAAATAAGGTTCCAGAAATACTCCTTTTACCAGATGCCAGTCGAATTCTTCATTCGGAAATTTGATTGCTTGTCTCGACAATCCAAAACACATCAAAATAATTATCAATATAATTATGAAATTAAATAAATCAATCAACTTAAATAGATAAAAACTTATATCTAAACCGGTAAAAAATATAAAAAATAGTTCCTACCATTCGCGAAGCAATGATTATAAGTGGACCAATGTATTTATTGATTAGCAAAAATTCCATTAATTTAATCACCCAATAGATTGTATTGACGCAATAGATTAGCCTTGCTGTCATTTGAAGATGCTTGAGATTAGAAACTCGAAAAATCAGAGCAATTACGATTGTCAGTATAAAAAGTACGTCTAAACAATTCATAACTCGTGAAAAAAAAATTTTAATTTTTGAAGAAAATCTTGGCGAATCGGTTTG
This sequence comes from Brachionus rubens, assembly GCA_022207745.1. Classification (NCBI taxonomy): domain Eukaryota; kingdom Metazoa; phylum Rotifera; class Eurotatoria; order Ploima; family Brachionidae; genus Brachionus; species Brachionus rubens. Next base: position 3,065,957 of record JAJVHD010000011.1, on the reverse strand, counting down.
AAAAAGCTAAAAAATTTAATTTTAAAAAAAAATTTAAAACGACTTGATTGGTTAATTTTTACCTCTCTTATTTTGTCAAGTCCATACGAAAAAATGTATACCAAGACAAACATTTCTTGCCAAGAGGGTGTTTTAGGAGTCTTAACAAGCACTATATAAGCGAAACAAATCAAAAAAAATATGTACAAAAGTGTATTTTGCCAAAATTTAGTTATCGGTGCATTGTAAAATTCGTATAACTTTTTTCCAATTCTTAACTTGTTTGCTTTCTTTCGGACAAAAAAGTTAATTGTTTTCTTCTCTTGACTTAATTGGGCATCAACTTTGTGATTGTCTTTATTCGAAATATTCTCAGCGGCCATTTCATGAGATGACGGTGCATTATTTTGCAGATCATACATTTCAATTATTTGTTCTAATGAAAGCAAGTGTTGAGCATTACTTGGTCGTCGATCATTGTCTAATAAATCAATATGAGATGCGTCTGTAATATCATGATGAGCTTCTTGAGATTCCATTTGATTTCTTGGTATGTCGTTTAAATGATCATCATTATCATTGCTTTGAGTACTACTTGTTTCTTGTTCTTCAAGTTCTTGTTCATGTTCCTCTTGTGTTTGAGGCATATATTGAAGTTCTTTAGCCGATTTGAATTGAATAGCAAATATAAAAGGCATGCATATGAGTGCTGTGATTACTTTAAAGGTAACATTTTTTCGAATTTTCATACCACCTAACCATAAATCACTGATCAATAATTGACAAGCTGCATGAGCTAGAAAGTCTCTTAGATTCGCACTGACAGCTAATGTTAGACATGTCCAATGACTCCAATTTACTAAATCATAAGTCAATAATTGACTTGTTAGTTTTTCATCTTCTTTGTATGCTTTGTCGAGTATTCCAAGGGCTAAGGTAGCAAACTCTCTTTGGTAAAAAAATTTAAAAATTTTTTCAATGTTTAATTAAATTGTTAAAAGTACTCGGCGTAATGTTTAAATTCGTCCGATATTTCAGAGTCTAAATCATCTAATTCGGCTTCACGAGCGAGTGCTTTGTTCAATTTAGCAGCAAATAGAGATTTAGCCAAAGTTTCTTCATCTCGTTTACAAACAAACATAGCCATTTTGTGACGTTTCATTAAAACAGCCCAAATTAAAAGCTCATTATAAGGACACTTAAAAAAGTCTGTATCATCTGTTTTTAAGATGTTACTGTTGAATTTGGTCGCAGTGCCCTTCATAAAAAATTTTAGAATTCAAAAGGGAAAGTTGAAGAGTTTAGATTTTTTACTGATTTGTTGAGATGTTTAAAATATTTTGCTTTGAATTCTCGTTTTGAATATTCTGAAACATATCCATTTCCCATTAGTTTTTCGATTACAAGACCTATGTCTATCAAAGTAACCCGATGGTTTGAATCAATTTTCTTTGAGTTAAGATAAAATGAACTTTCGAAATGAATTTTATTAAAATTGTAAAATTACCTTCATCACGTCTTTGACTATTAAAAGAAGAGTGTTTGATGGTCCTGTTTTCTGAACGATAAAAATTTAAATCCAAAAAGTTTGGAAAGAGAGTTTTAGCTTTAAATAGCTTACACAATTATACAAATCTTGGATTCTTTTAAAAGTGAGAAACTTTTTTAGATTCACACCATAGTCTAACAATAGTTTAACAAACTCAACTTTATCTTGTGACAGTGCATCAAACATTTTCTCTTCCAAAATTTGTTTCTTAAGTTAAATTTATTTTAGAACGCTTTTTGAAACGTTTAAGTCTTGACAAAAGTTACTTCGGTATCAGCTCCGGTCAAAAAAATATACTTCTTGGCAACATCAGGACGATTCCAACTCATAATTGTATCGAATTGTTTACTCAATTGTAAATCAATAACTTTTAAACTAGCAGTTAAAATAGCAAGATCAATCTCTTGATTGTCCTCATCACCGAGTCTATATATTGATATCTTTATAATTTTTTCTAATTTAGAAAATTTTTCAAGTCCTTTTTTTTAGTTTGAAAATAATGAAGGGCCTTGCTATGAATTGATGATTAAAAAATGATCAAAGTGGGAATTTATGAAGAGACGAAATTTATATTTTGTTAAAGAAAGTCACTTTGTTTTATCTTTTAAATCCAAATTATGCGTCAAAACTCAGTTGTATTAATGTAATATTGCATTAACATGGAAGTCTGTTGGCAAGTTGGTGTTACAGTAAGCGAAAATGCTAATCTTAATCGAAAAATCTAGTTTTTCTACAATTAAACGGCCTTTTTAAACATAGTAGGAATTAACTAATTACTAATTACTGTAATGCCAAATGCTTTATTGATCGGAAAAAGTCTTTATTTTTAGAAAAGTAAGAAACTCGACTATAAACTAAACATTACGGTAAAAAAAAACGAATCAATTTTTGAACATTATATCAATCGAATCAATTTTCGGGTAACCCATACCCACCTTATACCTTAAAATTACATATACTAATGTCTGGAAACTTCGTATTTTTTTACCTTAGGATTAAGTTTTCAGTTGTACTTTTAACTTTTTCTAAGAAGGGCGACTCTGTTGCAACACAACATTGTTTTTTTTAAATTTTTTTTAACAATATTATTTTTATGGGGTACAGTCCTGGAAATCAACTTGTCGCCTGATATATTTTGTTATGAGAATGTATAACCATTATTATATCATGTACTATCGACTTCTATCAGTTGAATTAATTTGACATCAGATGAAATCATCAGCCTATACTAAACTTTTCCTATTTTAAGTACATTCACGGTTATTTTAAATAAATTTGTTATCGTAGCTGATATATGATATATTGTAATCATATATCAGCTGATATCAATTGATATCAGAAGATATGACCAGTTCGGTATCATCTATTATCAGTTACGATAAGTTGAAATGATATGTGATAATATCATGTGACAAGTAGATTGCCGGAACTGTATTTGCATAATCAAAAGTGTCATAATCAAAAGTGCTTCTGTAAAAACCTACTCTCAAGTATTTGGATCACCACCAGGGACGCCCAAAAATGCTTGCGCAACTTCTTTTTAGAAAAACGATAGACCATGTTATTAAAGGTATTTAATGCGATTTCGGCATTTTTGCATAGGCTGATCCTCATCCTCACATATTAAATAGCTGTTGCCAGAGGCGACTTACAAAAAAAAGAGTTTATTAATTATTCTCTTGGATACCACGAAAAACTAGAAAGGGTAAAACTCCTAGCAGAGTTGACTTTTTGTGATGCAAGAGTGCTTAAATAGTTTTTTTCTTCAAGTGAGTACTTCAACCAACTATCTAAAGGTAGATGAAAATTTTTCCCTCGTTTAGGTGTTTTCGGAATTATTTTGAAAATCTAAAAGTTATAAAATGTATAAAACCCCATAATGTACAATAGTGTTGCTATAAAATAATTTATTGACACACAATGTGTCAATAGACACTCCGTTAAATAAAGGCTTTTTTCCAACTTCTATCCTTTTTCTCGGTCCTTCATCTTTTTATCAATAAAGTAAGATTATTTCTTTTATTTTTCCAAAAACTGAATTTTATTTCTCTGTACACTAAAAAATAGTCAGCTGGAGACAAACCTACTTGGGAATAGGGTTGTTTTATATATTATCATTATACTTAACCATAAAAGAAGTATTATTTTTATACTTAGGAATGCGTTAGAATTTTGACGCACAGATTTTCTTATCATAGAATCACCATAATATATCATAAGAGTGGGAAAATTTGAACACAACCCTATTAAAACTTTTTTTTGAAAAAAAAATGAAATTTTTTAAAACTAACTAGATCTTTGTTGTTAACACAATTCATCAGTTGTATAAACAAATAATCAGCTTGGGCTTTATTGTAGGCAAATGTTTTCATAATCGTTGAAATCAGTTGTTCTTGTACATCCGAGTCCATTATTCTGTTCAATTGACACAAAAATGTAAAATTAATTGAATAAAATTTGTTTTTTTAAAACTTACGGTCGCTTTGTAATCGGATTAATGTGAACATATTTATGAGTAAACGCCAATAAATCAGCGGCTCTACCACTACCATCACAAACAACGACTGGAACTGGTGGTTTATCATGAACATTAACAAGAACAGTTTGAATAGTATTGGTACCACCTTCAATAACAAGACATACAAGTGGAATGGTATGATGATTTTGAAGAGTAACTTAAAAAAAAACAAATTAAAAATCTGAATTCTCAATAAAATGAATTAAAATTACTTTTTTCTTCGATTGTTACATCAAACATTTTGGGTCCTAATAAGTTAAAAAAAGTAAATATTGTGTCATTCAAGTTCTTAATAAAAATAAAATTACTAAAATCAAAATCCATAAAAATTTCAGATTTATGACGAGACAAAAATCTTTCAAATCTTCGTCTAAAACTAATCTCACAACCATATTTTCCTACAGTACCATCATCGACTAATAAAAAATATGAATGACAACTGTTTAGATTAAAACTATTTGCAGAATTAATTGACGGATTGTTCGAATAGTATGGCACTTCAATCTTAAACAAAAAAATATTATTCTTGTAAATTTGAATCAGGTTTAAGAACTTACTCCACATCCAATAAGAGATTCTTTTTCATTCACAACACCCCAAGGTGCGACGCCAATAACAATTACATTATTTCTAGCGCGTGGAAAATTCTCTTTCAAAATATCACCAATATGTTTAACAACACCTTAAACATTTGAATATTGTAGAGTTATGTTTAAAATATTGATAATTTTGACATACCAGTATCGGTTCCTGCAGTAATTATCCAAATATGAGACGTGTTAGCTACTTTAATAAGACCTCTTTGTATAGCTTGTTTTAATTTTGGCTGTAGACCAAAGTTTGCTATACCACCATGGACTGATATAATTAATTTTGGTAAATCAAGTTGCCAATAATTTTTCAAGAGTTTGATAATATTTTGAGGTTTTGTGTCAAACGAAAGACGAATATACTTTTAGAGTTTCATAATAAAAGTTTACAATGAGATTTTTTTAGAATTAGAGACTTACCTCAGCTTTTCCTGTATGAATATCAGCACCCTGAAATTCAATAGTACCATAAGCATTTGTTGGAAATGTTTCGGTACAATTTTGAATTTTCCAAACATCAGACTCGCCTTCTTTAATTTTACGAGGATTTTTACGATTATATGCTTCACTTATACCATTTATAGTATGTAAAGAGCTTGATTGGTATTTTCGATGATCTTCATACCGTCTACCACAACCGCATCTGAAATTAAAAAATCAATTTAGATTTAGTTGACTTGAATGTATGAGCAACTAAAAAAAAATTACTTCTCGCTGTAGGTCTTAGAAGCAACAAATTGAATACATTCTCGTCGCGTAAACGTTTTAGCAATCCATTCTCTCAACGAAGCTCGATTATCCTTTCAATTAATTTAATTTAAAAATGGTTCTTTAACGGTTTTCAAAATTTTTACCTCGTCTTGTAGGAGTGAGTTGTATTGTAGGTTCATTCTTTAAATTTTCGGATTTTGATTTGACAAATTCGAACGATTCAAAATTAAATTTAACCCCAAGTTATTACATTTAATATCTAAAAATTTATTTTTTGAACATGGAAGCAGACAAAAATATAATGAAAAGAAAAATATCGTGTCATTCCGTGAACATACTTTTCTCATGAGAAAATAAAAAATCTTGATAAATTTTGTAAAAAGTCTTGAAAAATAAGATTCTTTATCAAAAAGCCATGCCAATAAGAAAATAACTTTTTTAAAAAAACCTTCTAATTATCCTTGATATTTCTGTTTCCAATTATCCTCCTTGTAACAAAAAAAAAAGGCAAGGATGGCATTATGTTTATTTTAAAATTATTGCTTGCTCAAAACCTTACAATAAGTGAAAATTTTATGTAAATTAACATTTTTTTTTGTAAGGTATAATTTTATAAAAAAATTTAAACTCACTATTTTATTTTTATTTCAAAAGAAAATATTTTGTTACCCGATTTTGCATGCAAAAAATAAGCGTTAAGTCAACAAAATTAAGTTAACTTTAACAAGTATTTATTTGAAATTTCAAATTTTTCAAGTGCGAATCTTGAAAAAATAATTTTTTCGAAACCCGAACCCTTTAGTTGATCGCACCCAGATGTTCTCATACCTTCTTTTTATAAAAACGAATTAAAAAGTTTATTTAACAAGCTTCGAAAAATATTGTTAGCGGCAAAGGTGTTGATTCGAATAGGTTCCATTTTGAATAAATAAAAGAGATACTTGAGAAACATAGTTTATTGAACTAAAACTAGAACTTATCCTATTAGACTGAATTAAAGTTACTCCAAAACTAACCTAAAACTAACTTAATATGTATCTTTTAATAGCATTCCATATCCAAGATAAATTTAACACAAAGCCACTAATAGACAACAGGATGTGAAGGAAACTTCATTATCCTTTTTATCCTCATCCAAGAAAATTAACTTTGTTTTTTTACAAGACAAGGTCTTAGAGACTAAATCATCCTGTACATCCTTTTTGTCCTTTTACATTTTAAAGCCTTTTCTGTAGCCCTATATCCTATACATCCTTTTTGAACATTATTCACTCGAACTGGGTATGGGGCGAAGCCCCAGGTAGGGTTCGGGTAAGGCGTTGGTGAGGGTTAGGCATCTTAATGAGAATCACTAAGCTTTTACTCCAACGGGGTCTGGGGCGAAGCCCCAGGTAGGGTTCGGGTAAGGCGTTGGTGAGGGTTAGGCATCTTAATGAGAATCACTAAGCATTTATTGTCGATATTCGGCGCGAGGAAGGCTCTAAAATGTAAAAGGACAAAAAGGACATCCAGGATGCTAGGGTCATCGGAACAAGTCTTGTAAATGTAAAAGGACAAAAAGGACATAAAGGACATCCAGGATGCTAGGGTCATCGGCACAAGTCTTGTAAATGTAAAAGGAAAAAAAGGACAAAAAGGACATAAAGGACATCCAGGATGCTAGGGTCATCGGAACAAGTCTAGTAAATTTGAATTAGCTTTATTTGCTATAGATATCATTTATGCATCCTTTATGCATCCTTTTTTAATCCTTTAATCCATCGATTTAGACCTCTTCATTGTCAATAGGTCCACAAAGCCTAGTAACTCTAAGTTAAGTTATAAAATACTAATTCAGCAAGAGACTAGTTACAAAATGAAACTAGTATGAAAGGTTATAATTTAACAAGAGGTCATAAGTTGGCTGACGATGTGCCGCCAACAATACTTAATTCGAAAGTTTATCTTGAGTTGAAAATTTGAATGAATGAAATTCTAATGCCTAAAGTATTCTACATCAATTTTATCGATTAACACTGCAAACATTTTTTTAAGCTTAGTACTTTGAAAAAGTAAATTAAATCATAATTTAGATAGAAAATATTAATTAACATAGTAAATCATTTTAATAGCAAAATAACTCATTACACACTTTTTATGAGTAATTTTTTTATCTTTTGTTTATGTATCATTATAAATGTTTTTACTTGGTGGATTTTTTACATTTTATTGTTCATGTCTAACATTTAAAAATTAAAGATCGTTTTAAATACTTGCATAAATTGGATAAAAAGAAATTTAAAACAAATGAAATAAGACCAACCTGACACAAATTTAGCTTTTTTTAGAAAGATTATGAGATTGAATGGATAAACGAGAGCGAGTTTTTTTTAGAATTTTTCAGTCATTTAACACTAGAAGCCCCAACGAGTCATTTTGACTCGTTTTAAGATTAAAAATTTTTTTTTCGATCTTTTTTAATTTTGCCTGTATTATGAAACTTTGCACAAGTGATTTTTTTTCGTGGAGATACATTTTAAAAAAAGAATTAGCCCGCTACCATTATTGGTTTTAATAAAAATAGTATGTATACCTATAAGCACCAAAACGAGTCATTTTGACTCGTTTTTAAAATCAGTATTTCGATATGAAATCTTAGAAACTAAAAGATATTTCCTACAAGATTAGCTTATTCTATGTTAATGATCATTTTTCTCTCGAAAGAAATTGACGACCAAAAAAGGCGTTCAAAACAAAATTTTTCGATTTAATTTTTTTTTTAAATTTTTCTTGACAATTTTTGATTATAAATATCTTTCGAGAGAGAAATGATAATAGACATAGAATAAGCTTGTATTGTAGGAAATTTCTTCTAGTTTCAGAATCATATTTTAGGTTCACAAAAATTCTAAGATTTCATATCGAAATACTGATTTTAAAAACGAGTCAAAATGACTCGTTTTGGTGCTTCTCGGAGAAAAAAAATTTGGTGCTTCTAGTGTTAATTACTAAAGGAATCATCATCACTTCCATTTTCTATTTATAAAATCCCCGAAATTTGTTAAATGGCATTAAACTTCCTTTATAATCACAATTTGCTGCTTTCTCTTTTGTTTCCTCTAGTGGCTCTACTTCCTATCTCTTTAGCAAAATGGGTTGTACATATGTTCTAGAACCAGATAAACATCTTGTTAGAAAGCCAAGACTTTCAGTATCCCGGCTGAATGGTTTCATCTACTGAGGCAGGTTTTAGAAACAACAAAGCTTTAGCCTGAGCGACATATTGGAAAGTAGAAAAAATCTTGATGAAGAATCATGTCTCTACAGTGATTGAAAGGTAAAATTTTTAATCTTTCTGTTATTTCAGCTATATACGACGGTTGAGTATGGAAGGTGTCTAGGGAAAATTTAACATCAACTTGTTACCGAATTTTGCTTTGTATAAAATCAAATTACCATGTTAGACTCAAAATTATTTTAAAAAGGGTTAATCAAAAACTTCTAATCGAGTCAGTGAGAAAAAGACAACTTAGTTGGGTTGGTCTTTTTTTGCATAGAAAAACAAAGAGTCTTTTTTAAGGCAGCATTAAAAAACCTTTTTCCTTTAACTTGGTACCGAAAATTTTTCGTAAAATCCACTTACAACCGTGGCCATTCAAAACTTCCAAAAATGAACCTTCATTAACCTTTATGAACGTTCAAGGTTTTGAAGGTTCAAGGGTTCATGAAGCTCCTGAAGCTTCATGAAGGTTCATTTGTAGAGGTTTAAAATGGCCAGGGTTGTATTTATGTTCAAGATTTCATTTTTTAAATACTTGATTTAAACTTTTGAATTACACTTTTGATTTTTTAAAAGAAATAAAAGGAACCCTAAGAAATAATTTGATTTTAGTTTAAACAATTATTATTGACTCTGAGTCACAATTTAAATATGTTATAATATTTTTTTTAATAACTTGAAGTGCTCAAGTATAAAATAAGCTTCAATAAACGGAAGGAATTTGTTATTTAAAAAAAAAAAAATAGTTTAAAAATTTTGTTTCTACAAAAATTATTTTCAAGGAAATTATTCTCAAAGAGAAATTGATAAGGAAGTTTTAGCTTTTAAATCATTTTAATTTTGTTTTTTTTCTTTACAAGAATACGACTTGTTTCTAACACTGACTAACAGTGAAATAGATTTTTTCTAACACTGACTAACAGGGAAATAGATTTTTTTTCATAATTTTTACTAATTCATTGGTGATAAAATATTAATAAATAAATAAGATTACGTTAAAAGCTTCGTTATAAATCTAGCTTTCGAGAATTAATAAATTTTCTAGAATATTCATTTAAACTTTTAAGTTGTGTTTGTTCTTAAAATACTTAATACTTACATGTTCTCTAATTGATTGGCTCTTAAATTAATTAATCATGCGAACTGTAGTTAAAGTACGATCAAAAAGAGTCTTAAAACTTCGTAGAGTTGAATAGTAAAGACTAGTAAACCTTTAAATTTGTTAATTTTTTTGCTATTGTTGCAAAATAATTTCAAATTGTATCAGCTAATACAGGCGGTGTATTACCAAATTACGAGATAATGTTACTGGTCATTTTTATCATAGAAACCTTTTCAAACTCGGCATGTTAAAATTTTTTTTATGATTTTTTATTTTTCAATAACAAAAAAATGGAATATAACCTGTGCAAATAGGAATTTTGGTAAAATAAAGTATGCAACAATGTGCAGCAAAAAATGCTGCATCTACTGGCAAAGTCTGCAAAAATTCTGCAAATTTAGTGCAAAATGCACAATATTAAAAATGATTTAAAATTAAAATTGCAGAGTTTTTGCTGACTTTGCCAGTAGATGCAGCATTTTTTGCTGCACATTGTTGCATACTTTATTTGCACAGGTTACAGTTAATGCAACGATTTTGTAACCAAAAATGAGCATCATCCTCAGGTTTTGATGAGGATGTGCAAAATGAGGATGAGGATGACTGAATGAGGAGGTGCGAACCAAGGATGAGCATGAGCATGAGGATGGGGATGAGCATGGGGATGAGCATGAGGATGAGAAATAGGGTGAGGATGAGGATGGGGATGAGCATGAGGATGAGCAATAGGATGAGGATGGGGATGCGGATGAGCATGGGGATGAGCATGAGCATGAGGATGGGGATGAGGATGGGGATGAGCATGAGGATGAGCAATAGGATGAGGATGGGGATGCGGATGAGGATGGGATGAGCATGAGCATGAGGGTGAGCATGAGGATGGGGATGAGCATGAGCATGAGGGTGAGCATGAGGGTGAGCATGAGGATTGGGATGAGCATGAGGGTGAGCATGAGGATGAGGATGGGGATGAGCATGAGGGTGAGCATGAGGATGGGAATGAAGGTGAAATGTGGGTGAAATTCGTCAATATTCTTCTCAACAAAAAGCTCAATCTTTATAATGGCACAAAACCTCTTTTTTTGCTAATCAGCAAATCGATCTGCAAAATCCCTATTTTTTTTTAAATATTTATTTTTTTTCCCCAAATTGTTTTAAAAATAATTAAAGGGTGTCATCAAGCTATTCTGTCAATCAGACAAAATTTGCGATAACACAAGCCTTCTAAGGATTCAAAAAAGATCAATTTTATACATAACATTTATTCAAACTAAATGTTATGTTTAAAATTGAAATGTTTGAGTTGTCATTAAAAATGTGGTAAAAGAACAATTTTACATAATTTCTTTTTACGATACCGTTGTAGCTTTTCCAGCATACCGCTGAATTTTATGAACTTACTAAATCGGACATACAGACCATACTTTATGTAACACAAAGTGGGAAAACCAGCATAGAAACTTTATATAACTTTAAATTAAGACTCTTAGCTCTCCTTGGACCTTATGTATTTTATGAGCCTTCGTTAATCTGATTCTGTGGCCTGGTCAATATAATTTTAGTTAAAGATTCATAAAATTTCCATAAAAGCTTCCGTGATTTTATTGATACCTTTGTGTAAAGAACATAAGGTGGAAAAAATCAAAATAGTCTTTTATTTAGCACAGAATTCTCTTAAAGTTAAAAAAGGCTCCATAAGTGATTTTTATGCGGTCTTTGACAATAGATGCAATCTTTAAATTTGCAGTTACTTTAAATTAGTGATTCTGGTTAAGCTTGGTTAGGCGGTTAACCAAATTTGGTCTACCAAAACCAGGTTAACCAAAAACTGGTTAGCCAATTTTTTGGTTAGCCAAATCTGGTTAACCAGATTTTTGGTCGAGCAAATTTTGGTTAACCAGATTTGGCTAACCAAAAAATTGGCTAACCAGTTTTTGGTTAACCAATTTTGGTTGATTTGGTTAACCAAATTTGGAAAATTCGATTTTGTATATAAATTGATATAACAAAAATTAACAGGCTGTATAAATAGTGGTTTTATGATGAACTTTTCACATTTCGTTTTTTGGATTATTAAAATATTGTGTTTAACGTCTTTTTTATTCTAAAAATTAATAAAAAGTTGAAAAGTTTAAATCTATCCAAAAAAAAATTTTTAATAAATTTTTTTTTCATGGTGTTACTAGTTATAATTTGTTTAATTTTTGTAAGTTCATAAATTAAATGTCCTTTATTTTCATCTTGAGGTGATAAAAAATCAATTTTTAAAGTAATTTCTCCTTAAATTATGCCCAAAAAACGGATTTTTTTTCAAAATTTGGTTAACCAAATATCGACCAACCGACTTGGTCGACCAAACCAAATCTTGGTTAACCAAAAAATTGGCTAACCAGTTTTTGGTTAACCAAAATTTGGTCGACCAAAATTCTGGTTAACCAGATTTGGTCGACCAGATTTTTTGGCTAACCAGACATGGTTAACCAAAATTGGCTAACCTGGCAAACCAAAGCATGGTTAACCAGCATCACTACTTTAAATTGGAAAATATTAAGTGGAAAGAGCTGAATATCTTGATCCAGAACATACAAAATATTGATTAAATACTTTTATTGGTTTCTTCTAGCTCCGCCTTGAAAGTGGGGAAAATGATACAGTACCACGCTGAAATAAAGCAACAGCATGTTTGTTTTTTTTTAAACACGTGTTTGAAAATAAACAAACAAACATTTCAAACATTTCAAACATTGAACATTTTTTAAACAGCAAAAAGACAGTTTTTAAAAAAGAAAAAAAAACATGTTCTTTGTTTTTTCGAGATTTTTTTGGATTGGAGTTTTATTTTTATTTTTTTCTCACAAGCGGTTTAATTGATAATCAATTATCCCTTTAAATAAAAAAACATTTTTTGTTTATTAGATGTTTTTTTGTTCATGTCTGATAAAAAACATTTTTCTGTTTATGTTTAAACATTTTTCTGTTTATGTATAAACATTGTTCAGACTTTGTTTGTTTTTTTGTTGCTTTATTTCAGCGTTGTACTGTAAACAGGGAAAAAAATTTAAGTGAAAATTGTACTGCGTGTTAAATAAAAAGTGGAACAAATGTCAGAAGTGAAATAAAAAAAATAGGGAAAAAAATTGTATGAAAAATGTACACGGGGAAAATGTAAGTGGGGAAAATGTACGTTGACCCTATGTTTTAGTAATTTGAGACTGGTCGGTCTCAGAATAAAAGTAAAATGCATGTATGTTAATAAGGTAATTTAAAAATCGCAAAAAATTCAATTTTAAATTTAAAAAGCTAATACAAAAATTGGGACCATACCATTAGATAGAAAAAATCTACATTCAAAATTTACATAGAAAAAAAATACAATTTACCTAGAAAAAATTTACATCGAAAAGTTCACATAGAAAAACTACATATAAAAATTAAATCGAAAATTGACGGAATTACCATATAAATTGCCACAAGTTCTTCTTCTGAATAAGTTGGAACTATTGACCTGATGGAGTGAGTTGAGTCTTTTGTACCGGAACGAACGAACGATGAAATTTCTGTAAGATTAGAAAATTTTTAGCCCAATTTAAGAAGACGTATCTTAATGAGACAAGTTAATAAAATAATCAGGCTTGTGAGCCGTGGTTAATTAAAATAATGGATCTGCAATGTAGCTAGTGTTGCTTTCGGCTCAATGAGGTTTTATCTTTCAGTCAGGGAAAATAATTCAAATGCTATGTTGATGAAAATTTCGGATTATCGAACTTCGGATTTACGAGGTTTGGTTGTACTAGTTAAATCTGTCTATTTTAAGAATTTTCTATATATTTCGAAATGTTTTTCTATGAAAAGGATTTTCTATGTAATTTTTCTATCTAAAATATTTCTATGTTATTTTTCGATATACATTTTGAATTTTTTCTTTCTTTTTTTTTCTATCTAAAGGTACAGAGTCCAAAATAAAATAAAATTTTATCGAATTTTACAAGAATTCAAATCTCTTTTATTTGTTTTTCAAAAACGACACTTTCTTAATTAAAATTAAAAAATTCTAATAACTTTTATATGATTAATAGGATTTTTATTTCTTAATTCATGGGAGGTATTTTCCTGAGAATTTATATAACTGTTTTCTAAAAAACAGATTAATATAGAAAAAGCTTTGAAAAGATACGTTTTTACGAAAAATGAAAATTTTAGAAAAATAATGAAAATATTTGTGGACATTTGAACCATTAACGTTCATGAAGTTTCAGGAAGGTTCATGAACGTTCATTTTTGGAAGTTCTGAATGACCAGGGTTGTATCTTATATATGGTTTTCATACATAATTATTACTAATTTTTGGTCAAAAATTACTAAAGACTTCATCAAAGTGATTTTTTATTTTTGACCTAAAGGTAAGAAAACGAAAAAATAAAAAACAATAAATTCAGAGTTTGTTTTAGCTAAATTAGTAAAAATCATAGGCTTGAAGTGAGCACTCTGGAATTTATATCGATAAAAGGAAATAGATCCGTACAAATTTTTCACAAATTTAACTAAAAAAGAATTAAGAAAAAAAGTAAAGTTTGGTCTGTGAGTAGTCTTCATTCGAAAATAATTTTAAAATTTGTCAAGGTATTGCGTCGAAATGACCTTACGATATTTATGTTTTAGAAAAAAAAATGAAAAGAATCGAAGAATTCTGGAAAATAGGGGTAAATTTTTATTTTTTTAACTATTTTTTAAATTAAATAAATCGAAATAAATGAGAAGTGACATAAAGAAAAATGAAAACAAAGAATGGATGTTATGAAAAATGAAAAGAGTAAGAAGTAAGATAATTTTTTTTTATAAAATAAAAACTTAAAAATTTTATAGTTTATTTTTGGAGAATCGAAGGCGAAACACGATAAGAACAAAAAAGAAACCAAGAATTCCGGAAAAATAGGTAATTTTAAAAAAAAAGGAATTTTCCGAATCAGTTCAAGGGAAAATGAAAACAAAGATTGGGAAGATATGAAAAGATGGAGCAAGTAAGAAATTTTATTTTTTTGGAACATAAATTTTTTAAATTAATTCAAACATCTTTGTCAAACGATATCTTGATTATATGGAAATTTCAAGAATTTTGCCGAATTTCAGCATTATCTTCGCCCTAATCCTCACCCTCATCCTCATCCCCATCCTCATCCCCATCCTCATCCCCATCCTCATCCCCATCCTCATCCCCATCCTCATCCCCATCCTCATCCCCATCCTCATCCCCATCCCCATCCTCATCCCCATCCCCATCCTCATCCCCATCCTCATCCCCATCCTCATCCCCATCCCCATCCTCATCCTCATCCTCATCCTCATGCTCACCCTCACCCTCATCCTCATGCTCACCCTCACCCTCATGCTCATCCCCATCCTCATCCTCATGCTCATCCCCATCCTCATCCTCATGCTCATCCCCATCCTCATGCTCATCCCCATCCTCATCCTCATTTTGTGAGGACATCCTCATTTTGAAAGCATCGACTCATATGAGCATGAGTATGAGGATGATGCTCATTTTTGGTTACAAAATCGTTGCACTAACTGTATATTCCATTTTTTTGTGATTGAAAAATAAAAAAATAAAAAATCATAAAAAAGTTTTAACATGCATGAAACTCTGAATTCTAGATTTAATTTTTTTCAAAAAATACTTAAAAAGTATCAGAGGTATCGAAAGAATTCGTTCATTTTACTTTTAACAGTATTAGATATTGTAAAAAACTAAAAATACTTTTGGTTAAAATCATTTTTTCTCTCGAATTTTTGCTTTGTGAACCGAAATAAGGCTACGAGAAACAAAATTTCATCTACTAAAAACGCACGTTCGCAAGAAAATTCTAATTAAAATAAATTATGCGAATTAAAACCTTTTAATTACATTAAATGGTCAAGAATTTTGGAAGAGGGGATGATATGACAAGGAAAAATTGTAATCAAAATTTTTTTTTTGAACTTAGATTAAAACCTTAGACCCAACCCTCAAGACCCCTTTGAGAAATTGTTTTTTTTTGAAAAAAATAAAAGCGGCTCCTCTCTAATTTTCTTACATAGGGAGGGGAAAAAATTTTTTTTAATTTTTTTAAAAGCCGATTCAAATAATACACACAAAGTAGACGCTTTTAGAAGATTTTACAGGATAGCTCTTTATTCGTTAAAAATTTTAATTGATTTTTTTTTTAATCGCAAAATTAACATAATGCGCCGGAGCGTCCAAGGCAGCCCAAAAACTTTGCTTAAGCAATGCGCTTGAGCGTCTTAAGCTATTCTCCGAAACATGTCATGTTATTTCAGAAATGTACTGTAGTAAGACTGACACCCCTAGTCCTCTTTTTCTTACAACACTCTATAGGCATGGATTAATTGAATATCATGACTTTTATCGAAAGTAAACCATGATAATCCATTCAACGACCAGAACGAAATGTACCCTACTGCTTGTACTAATCATAATAATTACTTTTGCTTGAACAAAATTAATTTAAAATTTTTGTTTAAAAGAAAAAAATTTATTTAAAAACTTTGAGATTTGAGGAATAAAAAATCAAATAAAACGAAAAATTTCTTTACGGCTAAAAACTTTATTAACGTTTCGGTAAAACGAGGTTACCATTATCAAGCTGTTAATTGATCTAAAGAGAATATTTATAAATACAAGGATTTTTAAAGGTCAGAAATATAAAATCAAACATAAGTTGAATCCGTATTAACAAAAATTCCTTCTTTTTGATTAGAATCATGATTTAAAAGCGATTCGGAAGTTTTGGTTTGATTCTTATAAAACGTAAGTGGCTTATTTTTCGTCTTTTGTTTAAATCTTTCCACTGCATCGTTGGATTCTTCATTAACAATAAACGGCTTAGATGAATCGCTTTCAAATTTTTTCTGATATTGGTTAAATTTAAGGCCTTTTCTAACAATTGGTTTAGTCCTGGGAGGCAATGGTTTAAGCTCTTTGTCTACATTATTCAACGAATTCAAACTAGTAGATGTCGTACATTTCGAGACAGTTGACGATATTGGTTTGAAACGATAACAAGAACTTAAAAGATTAAAAAACTCTTTACGAAATTCAGCAGACAAAGCAAAATAAACATAAAAATTGATAGCATTATTAATATATCCTATGTATCTTAAAACAACTTTTATATACTCTTTTTTGATATCTTTCATTTTGTTCAAATTCGGATAAAACGCTGTCATGTAAATAGTAATAGGACTTGTAAATAATAAAAAAATAAATGCCACACTTAATAACATTATTGTGATTTGAATTGATTTTATCGATTTATCAATTTTATCCAAACTTCGAGTCGATTCACTTTTTTTCAAAAATTTTGAGTTTTTCATAAAAGTCAACTTTAAAATAATGATTATATTAGATGTGAGTATAATTACGAATGGAAGACCACCGTATAAGATCCCATGGTAAAAGTCCCATTTGTAATAAAAATATTTTGAATAAAAAGGGTATTTGACTTCGTCGGGCGAGCATGCATATTTTGGTTTGAAAATTGATTTTGTTGTCGTTTGTCTTCCTGTAGGTGTCCTCTTGGTTGTAAAATCGTAAAAATCATCTTTCGATATTTTGGATTCAGTGAATATTATAAAATGAAAATTGATTAAAAAAATTGTTGTTATTATTGCGATTAAAATTTTAACAACAATATATCTTTTACACCATGTTTTGTATTTGAAAATAAATGCTACTGCGATAAGTCGATCAATGGTAAGTAATACCAAACACCACGAGCTTAATTGAAGTGATGAATGATAAATAAATTTGATTAGCTTACACGATATGGTCAAGTTACTTAGAATGTTAAGTTTAATCATTGATCTCAAAAGCATAAATATTAAAGCGATTGAATCACTTACTGACAATGCACAAAAACAAAATGCATTTGAGCTAAAACCTCTGTGTTTTCGTTTTAAAAATATAAGAAGTATAAACAAATTTCCGATTAGACCAAAAGTTACAATAATCCACGGTAGGATTTCTCGTATAGATCGCATTCGATAGACATATTTTAATTCGTAAGATGATAGATTCAATGCACTGATGTTTAATTGGAAAAATTTTAGCTCTGAAGGACTTTGAGTTGTGTGAAGAGATGGAATATTTGAATACATTTTACAATAAGTTTTCTCACATTATGAATTTTAAGTTAGAAATAAAAAATTAATAAATGTCATAAATTTTTATAAAACTTTTTATTTTTTGTTTTTTTGATACTTTGAATTATGCAAGATCGTCTTTACCTTGAAAGGTAATAACTTTTAAACATAAAGTTGACTAGAAACGTTTTTCATAATGTTCATTATGTTTTTTTAAATTATTATTGAGGAAAATTTGAAATATTGAAATTTGTTATCTCAAAAGACCAAGTGGTTTAGTAATTTAGATATTGAGATAATTATTTCATGAGTCTGCTCTTACTTCTTTTGGTCCCTTTCAAATCATTCTTCCCGTTTGGTCTCTTAAACAACTTATAGAAAAACTATCCAGTTCATTTTAGCGTCTTTTCCAAAAAACAAAGCACATCAAGTGTATAAACATTTAGTGATACAAACGACACAATATTCGATGAAACTTATAAAAAACTTTGTCAATGTCGCAGTTAATAGGAAAAATATTAATGTACAAGGTTTTAAACCGTCCAATCGTCATGACTAGATCTATAAGACAATGCTAATCATTTCAAGTCTAGAATTTGTAAAAATGATTCAAAAAAATCTCCAATAGCTCCAGACTTTGCAGACTCCGTTTGCAGGGAGACTAATTCAAAGCATACTTTTATAGAAAAAAATAACTTAACAATTGGAGAGCAATCAGGTTTTCGTAAAAAGAGACAAACCAAGGACAAGTTAATTGATCTGGTTCAGAAAAGTATTCAACAGTTTAATCGGAAGAAAAGAATTTGTGCTATATTTTTTGATATAGCTTCAGCGTATGATAAAGTTTAGCACAATTGATTTATATTCAAAATACTGGTACTTTAGGTTCCCGAATTGGATCCAAGAATTTCTAAACGATCAAAAAATTGAACCAAACAATTACGAACGTTTATAGTACAGGTAAACTCAATTAGTACAGGGCTATCCCAGGATTTATTGTTATATCCGATGTTTATCAATGAAATACCACGTAAAATGAGTAAGAGCAGAAAGTGTTTTTTGCTCATGAAGTTTTCTTATTTTATTTTTAAAAACTATGCTATTATTATCTCTAATATAATAAATACGTTACGTCCAACTAATGAAAACGTTACGGATAAGTTGAAACTAAAAATTTGACTTAAGAAAAACTTTTGACATATGATAAACCCTCCTCATTTTTGCACCCCGGAGAAAAGGATTTCTGAATCTTGTAAAAATTTTAGATCTAAGGTTATTCTTTTTTCTTAGTTTCTACACGACCAGTACATTTTGTTACTTGCCACATTTTTAATTTAAAAAAAAATTCAATTTTTACAAACACGCTGGAAAATTTTTGTTCATGGTAAAAAAATGATGGATTACGGTAAAATAGATCAAGGTAATGTCGTAAAGACTCTGGTTATCTCGCAATAAAATTATATAATGACTCATAAAGTTGTTTTTGCGAAAATGTAACGTTCCGCCGTGACGAGCTTTATAAGCATATGCCTGCATGTATTGAAAATCAAGAGAGGCCAATTTTAATATTTGTGATGTTGTAAATTTAAATTGGTTTACGTATGCAAAAAAAAATTTCATTCCAAAAATCATTTGTTTTTAATTTGAATTCTTGAACTAACAAATCAATTATATAAAGGAATTTTTATATAACGCATCTTTACTCGCATATAAAGATCTGTTTCTCTATTTTAAACCAGAGTAAAAATCTGGCATTAAAAAGTATGTGAACGGAATCCTTGAGGAACGAGAACGGGACCCTAAAAAACGTTCTTTTTTTTCAAGGGTTTCATTTTCGCAAAAAACCATGTATATAGTTTTTTTCAGAAAACCTTATCCTTATTATTAATGAGGTTCTCTAAGGATTGATTTCGAATTCAAAGTCAAATCTTTTGATCTAATGTTCACAAAAACGGGTAGACCCAAAAGACCTTTAAGAGGAACCAACAAAACAATTAGGGTTAAACTTCACTGGCTAATTGATTCTTATTTCAGCTGATTTCGTAGAAAATGATGATTGGTTCTTTTTTAGAGGAAACCATCTTTTGGTTAGACATCCGAATGATGATATGCTTACCGAAAGAAATTTTAAAAGATCAATCTTCAAACTGATTTCTAATTTGTTTATTATTGATTTGTTACATTGTTAGTTAAAAATCAGACCTAAATTTTATCTTAATTTTGCTCACATTAAAATATTCATTAGAACAAGCATATTTGTAAAATAGAACGAATTATATAATAATCATTTGAAAAAAAAAAAGTTATCTCTCTGGAAAAAAAATCATTGTGTTTCATAATTAAGTTCAAATAGAACATTCTAAATTTAATTTTTTTATCTTTTTTTTTCAAGACATTTAAATTCGAGAGTAAAAACATTCAAAGCGATTTTGAATTTTTTTAATAAAAGCTTTTTTAGAATGCCATCAAATATCCGACCATTGCATTTTGTCTTTAAAATATCGAGTCGTACTAAAACCATCGATTTTTATCGAAATGTATTGAGCATGAAAATTTTGAGACACGAAGAATTTAGTGAGGGTTGTGACGCTGCTTGTAACGGGCCTTATGATGGTAAGTTATCTCAAAAATTGTTAATTGAAAACTTTATTTTCTAATAAATATAAGGAAAATGGAGTAAAACAATGGTTGGTTATGGAAGTGAAGATAATAACTTTGTAGTTGAATTAACGTACAATTATGGCGTACGATCTTATGAAAGAGGAAACGATTTTAACTACTTGAGAATAAGATCCAACTCTGCATTTGAGAATATTAAATCGAAAAATTATCCATCAAATTTGACTACCGACGGTTTACTTGAAGTTCAAGACCCTGATGGCTATAAATTTTTGGTTGGTAAAACAGACTCAGACGAAAATACCATGACTGCATTATCTTTGTTTGTTACAAATTTAGAAAAGTCAAAAAATTATTGGAATAAAATTTTGGGTGGTAAACTTCACACCGAAAATGAAACAAAACTTGAATTGGCATTTGATTTTTTAAAATTTGATCTCATACTCGAAAAATTAGGTCAAGAAAAAATTGATCACGCAAAAGCTTATGGAAGAGTAGCATTCTCTTGTCCAACTGAAGAATTAAAACCATTACAAGCCGATATTGAAAAAAATCAACTTACAGTTTTGACTCCATACATTCAATTGGACACTCCTGGTAAAGCTACAGTTTCAGTAGTTATTTTAGCCGATCCAGATGGTCATGAAATTTGTTTTGTTGGTGATAAAGAATTCAGAGAGTTGTCTCAAGTTGATCCAAAAGCAGATGAGCTCCTTAACGAGGCTATGAGTCAAGATAAAAGTGATGAATGGCATGAAAAAAAAAGCCGAAAGAATGCATCAAATTAATCGTTTTAATTCGTTTTTTAAAAATATAACTGTCGACGCGTAATAATTTAATTTAGAATAAATCAAAAATCTGTGCTATGTTTTTTTTTTACTTCGACCTCACTAATTTTAGTTTCAATCGAAAAAAAGTCTATTTTCAGTAAGTAAGTCTTGAAAGTCTTTTTTGAGGAATTTATAGAGTAATATTTAAAGAGTCGAGTGGTCTAGTTAAAACAAGTATCCCAAAAAAAGTAATCTCAAAATAAAAATCTTTTTTTAGCATTTTTAAAAAGTGTACAAAAATCAATTGTAAAATCTTGTAAATTGTAAATATGTTCAAAATTGAAAATAGTTTTTAAAACATTTTAAGTTTGGGGATAACACTAGAAGGTTTGAATGTTTTTTAGACCTCTTCATCTAAAAGACAGTCCTGAACAGTTTTTAGATAATACTTAGTTGTCGCCTTCATCTAAATATGTTTTCATTCATATATTCAGAAAATTAAGCTAAGGTTCGTCCCACACAAAAATTTCATGCAATCTGAATTTACGAAATCTGGGTTTATAAGTAGTTTACGATGTTTGACGGCCCTTGATAGACTTGGCATAAATTATATTTATGATATAGATTCTGTTACAGCACACAAATTTTACATACGCTAAACCTAAATTTAATCAAAAAACAGTCAAAAGAGACTTTTCTAGGACTCAAAAACGAAAAATTTTTTGACATCTTCTCCTAGGGCAGAAAACCAACTTAAATTTTTTTACTTTTTAGCTTGGAGAGCAGAAAATTCTGAACAAATTTTGAATGAGATTTTTAATTTTGAATCTTCTGGAATACCTACTAAATGCCTAAAACGATGCTAAAACCCCAAAACCTTTACAAAACCAGTCTTTCACATTGCTAATTTCTAAAAGCTCATGAATTTTCACTTTCCAATGAAGATCAAAATTTTGTCAACTGTCGACTCAATTAATTAAATCCACGGCCTCTTTTTGTTTGTTTAAAAAATTGAAAATTTCAACCTTATTTCTCCCCTCCAAATTCATGAACTTTCAAAAATGAGCATTGTGAAAGAAAGATCGGATTTGTACTTTGACAAAAAATTCGAAATACAAATGTTTTTATCCAAGTCCATTACCATCGGTCTTTTATTTTTTTTTATGAACATGAAAAAAACTTTTTCAAATTTATCCGAATTTTAATTTAGATTTTTGATTTATCAATCACAACGATGTACAATAACGACTGTTTATACACGTAAAATTTTAATGGATTTTTTTTTTTATTTAAAAATTTAATCAATTCAAAATATTTAAAAGGACCAATAGATATCTAAAGATAAATTCGTTTATAAATTTTCTTATTCTTATATTATTAATTCTCATATTCATTGGAGTGATCCTAATAATTATACCAGCATGGATTGGTTTAGTACGTGCTCAACAAATTGCCCGAACATTTCAAATTTAAAAATAATTTTATAAAATTTAACCGAATTTTCTATTTACCAAATGTATTTTAATGAATAATTTTATTACATTAATATTTACATTGTTTTTTTTTTTTGAGTTTTTGATTTGTTGTTTAAACGAAAAATAAAAAGAGAAAAATTAAATATTTAGTACATCAATAATTAATCACAAAATTTGTTTTGTTCGTTTTACAAAATAAATATGTTAAAAAAAAACAAGTAGAAAAATAAAACTAATCAAAACGAGCAAAGAAATGAATGATTGAAAATCAAGAGAGAATTAAAATTTATTGACAAAACAAATCAAGATTTAATCAAAATCTGCTTCATTTTTTTCAATATTTAAATTTTCACTTCCTTGATCTTTTTTATTAAGTGCTAAACTGTTGGTTTTTAACACTTTTTCATTTGTTTTGGCATATGTCTCTTGTTCAAATTGAACAATACTTTCATAAGTCATGTCATACCATTCGTCAATCCAACAAAATGCTTGTCTATGAGCCAATAGTAAAATGTCACGGATTGCCTTAAAATCAAATCGTTCAAATTAAAACTTGTTTAAGATTTAAAATTTATTTTACTTTTTGAGCCCATGCTTCGACTTTAGTTTGAAAACCCCATACTTCAAATTTCGCTTTGACAATTTTATATGAACACATTATTGGAATATTTTTTTCTTTACACTCTTTGATCCACTCTTGTTTTAATGGTCCTCTATTCGGATTAGTTTTTTTTATCACCACTTTTTGTGGGTCTAACAGAAATAAAGATTTTTTTTCACCAAATTATTAAGACCAAATTTGTTGTAACATACCTTCATTTTCTTTGTATTTATGTTCGGCAATTGCATCCGTGGAAATGTCTATATAATCAACTGTTCTTAAACTTAACTCTTCTGGAGTGAGATTGTGAGACTGAAAATTAAAAATAGATCTTTTCTTATTGAAGGAGGGTCATTGCTGTAAACAAGACTGACATCATTCTCTTTAACACCCGAAAGAGCCCGGTCCCGTTGGGATCGAACTCTGACATGAACAATTAAATAAAAATTGGTACTAAAAAATTTCAAAATATTAATTTTTTTGTTCCTGTTAGACTTTTTCAAAATAATAATTCAAGTTCTTTAATTAATCTTTTGAAATTTATTGAAAATATTTTGAGTTGAGTCCTTAGGGGTTTCATTAAAAATATCTAGAATTCCGCAATTGCTTTAATGAAAAGAAATTGCGGAAAATTACATCTCTTCTAAAACCATTTTTTGGGTCATATATTTGAATGATGAAACAGCTGTAATTAAAATCTTACATTTTCGGTTTGTCCTTGATTATCTTCGTATTTTGTTTCGACACTGATGTGAAATTTAGGTAAGAAACTACACTATTTATGAACAAAAAAAATCAAATATGCATCGATTATTTTAGTTTTATTACTTACACAATATTCTTTAATTTTAAAGTAAAAATTTTAAAAATTGTAAGCCTTGGAATTTAAAAAATAAATTTACCTGTGATTGTAAATGGATAATAGTTCCATGATTTTTCTTCAATATAAAACACGTTCGGAAGAATTGATTGCATCCAAACTGGGAGTTTACTTCAAGCGAACCGTGAGTTATATTCTCTCAAAAATTAAAGTTCCATTTAATAAATTACTTGTACAAATGAATTCGTTTTTCAGTATAATGTCCTTTACCGTGAACCGGATCTTCACATGGTTCGTATTTAACCACTTCAACGCCTTCACCTTTCTCACTTTCTTGGTGACAATGTCGAGCAATCATGTACAATTGAGCTCTTTTGTACTTAAATTTCAAAATTTATAATCATCATATCGTGGTCAAGTTGAGTATACACTTACTTCTTCTACTGAAAATGGTAAACAAATTCGATACTCGACAAGATGCATTGCTCGTGGTACCAAAAAATAAATAATTAAAAATCTAAATAAAGAGAAAAATAATTTTTTTTTCTAGTTCTTAATTAAAGATTATTATGGTTTTTGAAATAAAAATAAAAATTGCAGTGAAAATCAAAATGAAAATTATTGATTTTTTTCGAATTTTTCTCTCTTTATTTCTTATTTCAGAAAACTATATCTCTCTTTCTCTTAAGAGGATTTTATTTTCAATTTTTCCTGACATTAATCTTTTTGTCGAATTCATTAAAAAAAAACAAAAGAAATTTCATCTTTATTTTTTCAGTCGTTGTTTTACCTTTTAAAAAAAACTTTTTAAACCATCCTTATACCTTTAATATTGTTTCTAATTTTTCTTTTTAAATACAAATGATTCAAATAAAAAAATTTTTTTTTGAAATTTTTTTAAAAATTTTCATAATGAATAATGAATTTTATTATGCAAAATGTTTGTTGTTTGAATTTTTTTAATGTAGTGTCAAGACATAAATGAAGAGCAACAAAATGTATGAAATGATTAATCTCTTAGGGTTTTTGAAACAAAAAATCAAATTATCCTTACTCCTAAGGAGAATTTGGTTTCCAAGGCAAAGATTTTAATTATCAAAGCGAATAAACGATTTGATTTAGACAAGATTTCAACAGGTTTTCATCGAATCTAAAATATCAAAAATTATTATTTTTTGTTGTTCGCTGATAAAATTCAAGATAAATTTTGATTAATTGAATACTACTTTCCTTTTTTTGTTGTACTCAAAAAATCTGGTGTCAAATCATGTTTTTGCAAAAAAAAAATTTGAGGAAGATGTCTTTTTTTATCACGCAATACCTTTCAACCTTGATAGAATTTCAATTATGCCTGAAAATGTAAAAGCTCATTTATTTATAAACTCGTTTTAGACATTCCATGAGATAAAAACTAAAAGGTTAAAAGAGCGTGCATGTATATGATTTTTATTTTTGCATTTCTTAAGCCTTGCGGTATTGTCTAAAATAAAGTAATAGTTTTTATGTTTATCATTAAGTTTAAAAATGAGATTGTCTCCTCCGCCGTGTGTGTGTCTAGCAACCCCGGTCTTTAACTTTTGCTCTAATAAATCAAAACCAGGGATGTTAATTTTACCAAATAGCGGTAAAATTAATAACGGTGTATTTTTTTAATATTTTTTGATGAAACTTTGCTTCGCTAATGGAAAAAATGTGGTAACTTTACAAATAAACACGTTTTTCGAGTTCCGTTATCGTTATATAAAAATAACGGTTTCATATTTGGTATCCTTTTTTTGTTTTTCGACCTGTTCTATGTGTTTTTTAACTTGCTCTATGAAATTAAGGCGAAAAAACATACCGTTATTTTCGTTATTTCCGTTATTATAACGGTAAAGAACCCGAATATTTAGGCAGCTTTAAAAAGCAATAAAATACCTTAGCTATGGTATGAAGGAAGTCGTTCATTACCATTTTCGAGGTCGCAGAACACGAATATGATGTTTGTTTTTATTGTTAAGTATGGGTCTGGCATGGACCTCGGGTCAGCTTTTACATTAAAGCCACTCAATTTGAAGGTTCTCAAACAAAAATCCTAACAGAATTAGTTCAACTTAGAAGAAGTTGAACTAAGAGCATGATTATCAAGAAAACAAATAAAAAACAAATATATCTTTCCATTTAATAGTCTATTATTGAAAATCGATTTTGGGTGAAAACGAAAAGATTATTTTTTAGGAAAATTGAAAGAATCACTTTGAAATATAATCATATATGTTCTGTATGATTTTCATACACGAGAATTTCAATTTTTTGGTCAGAAAATGAAAAAAACGTCATCTTAAGGATTTTTGTTTTATGTGACTTTTCGTCTCCTTTCTTAAATGAAAAAAGTTAAACCATAGATTTGTTTACAATTTTCTCTACTTAATCTAAAAAAAAAAGTGGGGTAAAAATTGACCACTAGAACTACATACTATTTGATTAAAAAATTGCTTTTTAGACCGTTATTGTTCAAAGGCGACCGGCCGATTAGGGCGTCAATGGGAGCTTTTTAGTTATCAGATCGTACGTTCAGATCAAAAATATCTTTTTCCAATCATGATTTCTTAAATGTTTAAATGAATCATATAATTACTCCATGAAAAAAATGATTTTTACGGAGTCATAGATTACGGCTTCGATGTCAAAAATGATGATTTTAGATAGCACTAAAGTTTTGTTTCTCTTGAACCTTACTTTTTTAAAAACTAATATCATATTCGTGTTCTGCGACCTCGAAAATGGTAATGAACGACTTCCTTAATACCATAGCTAAGGTATTTTATTGCTTTTTAAAGCTGCCTAAATATTCGGGTTCTTTACCGTTATAATAACGGAAATAACGAAAATAACGGTATGTTTTTTCGCCTTAATTTCATAGAGCAAGTTAAAAAACACATAGAACAGGTCGAAAAACAAAAAAAGGATACCAAATATGAAACCGTTATTTTTATATAACGATAACGGAACTCAAAAAACAATCCTTTATCAAAATTCAAGGTCAGATTTGTAAGTTTCTTCATTTTCTCTTTCATTTTCCATCAAAAAAAAATTCGTTATTTTTTCCGTTATATAACGGGTACCGTTATTGGTAGTTAACATGCCTGATCAAAACTTAAAATGCAAAGTGGTGATCCTTGAAGATTAAAATAAAAATAACAAAATTAAAATATTTTGCTTAACTTCCAAAAATCAATTTTTAGACGATCAGACATCAGAAAAACTCATGTGACGGTAAATTAGACCCTGATCGAGTGTTCCTAAAATATCAAATTAGTAGCATTAAGCTACATACAGTTATGGTCGTTCACGAATTGAATCTCGAACGTTCACGAACGAATGCGCAATGAAACTGGTCTTTGTCTTTTACGTGGTTACTCACAAAAATGTATTGGACCCTTGAATGTACTCTCTTAATTTCTTGTTTATATATGAAAAGCTAGCACAAGTTTATAAGATGAACTAAATGACAGCAAACACTATTACGGTTTAAATTAATCACAACTGCATTCAGTGTCAATGAATTGGCGGTTGTAAATTACCAAGTTAGTTAACAGTTCTGAATTATTGGAAAATTTTCCAAAACTTCATTTTTTGGTTAATTGAAAGCATCTTAAGTTTAGCAACCATCTTAAGTTTAACAAACCTAAACTAGACATCTGGTTAGATTTTTTAGGAAGAAGGTTCATATATCTTTTTAAAAAAGTCAAGAAAAGAAAGAATACAAATTGACAATTGTGTCGTGTGAATAGTGTAACTACGCCACAGTAAGATTTGAAATCGGTGTGGCAGCTGCCACAGTTCGCCACAATGTAGCGCCGCCACTGACCTTATCTACTGAAAATGATCCAAAATCAAAGTTTGGGTTCTTAATAAAGATTCAAAGTGACAAAAAAGCTTTTTTCAGAACCCTTAAAAAATGTGTCCATAATAATTTAATTTGAGTGATTTGTAGATTTTAGAGGTGATGGAGAGAAGGTATTCAATTATTTCTACACTCGAAAAAACCTGTTATCTTTTGAGGGTGGATAACAGGTTTTTTCGAGTGTAGAAATAATTTTCCCCTTTTTTAATATTTCAGATGAGGAAGTTATTATATCAAAATCTTTTCGAATTTCGACGATTTGAAAGATCTAAACAGCTCATTACTTAAAAAATTGTGAAACTCAACATATTATTTTAGTGATTTGAACAGTAAGTTACTCTTTACGCTTAGCTTGCTCTAGTTCGATAAAAGGTCTTCATCGTAAGTCGCACCATTCAACTTGTTTTCTACAGTCTACGCTCGATTATTTGTCATCCCATTCGTTCTTAAAGATAAATTGGAAAAAAAATGAATAGTTAAAAAATATAAGACGGAAGATATTAGACTATAAATACTTCGATGCATGTTTGAAATGTATTTACTCTAAAAAACCAAATCGAACTATTAAAATTAATAAAAAAAACTTAATAATAAAAAATAGATACACCCGTTTTTTTATGGAATTAAAATTAAGTGTATTCAAAACACAAGCACCAATTCATCATTGATCGAAATATTATCTTTCAAAACAATAAAACATAAATCATTTATTTATAAAACCAAAACGAGTTTAAAAAAAAAACAAACAATGTTGTAGATTTTTTCATGATTGTATCTAAAAATTTTAAATCAATAAAAAAAAATAAAATTTTTATAAACTAATAATTCTCTATTTTTTCAAAAAATTTAATGCATGCAAAAAGTACAATAGAAACAAAAAAATCTAATTTTTCGGTCTACTTAATTTAATTGAATTAGATACAGGAAATGAAATAATTTCTTGTTTATTCAATCGCGGACTTTTTTGAGACTTAAAAAATCGATCAAAAAGTTTTTTTTTTACATGCACCCAATCGATTAAACCCATGCAAGGATGAAGAGTTTTTTTTTAGGCATAATTATGAGCTAATCAGATAGTTCTGATTGTTAAAAAAAAAGAAATCATAAATTTTTTTTGTTAATAGTTTTTTTTTTCTTGCTTGTTCTTATGCTTATAATTCAACTGAGTATTGAATTTCAAAACTAGTTTTAAGATTTTGTTTGTTTGTTTCGAACCAATTCTAGTAGTTGTTGTTGTTGCTTTAGTTTCAACAATTTCTTCTTTTTTTGTTTCAATCTCAAATTGAATTGCTTCAAATTTAATCAAATGAATTTTTACAAATAAATTGAAAAAAAAATGAAGAAAAATCATTTCCTTTTAATGTGATAAATTTGAAACAAAATAACGATTGTTGATATCAAAAATAAAAATTATGATAAACTTTTTGATTTTTCTTACTATAAAGATAAGATAAATATTGATTAAACGAACAATTTAGAAAAAGATTTAACGCCACCCAAAAATGAAATATTTGCTATAAACTTTAATCTTTGTAGTCTAATTTTTTTTTTACTAGAATATAATAAAAAATTCCAACGAACAAAATTTTATTCTCGGGATGATCTTTAATGGATTAAATAAT
Source organism: Brachionus rubens (assembly GCA_022207745.1). Classification (NCBI taxonomy): domain Eukaryota; kingdom Metazoa; phylum Rotifera; class Eurotatoria; order Ploima; family Brachionidae; genus Brachionus; species Brachionus rubens. The sequence continues at coordinate 3,036,314 of JAJVHD010000011.1, read as the reverse complement.
TTCATATTTTTTTCTTAATTAAAATTATTTTAGATCTTTTATAATTTATATAATTTCTCAAAAAGTAGTACAGTGTTAGTAAAATAAACTGCAACTTGAAACCAGTTCAAGTGAGCTCATAGAGGTATAGCAGTCTACACATTTTCTCGCCAGCCAGTCATCAAGCTTCGACTTAAAACTGTTCACACTTCTTGCTTCAATTATCTCTTCCGGCAATTTATTCCAATCATTCACAACTCTGTTAACAAAAAAGTTAAATCTGGAAAGACAATTTTTTACCTTTTCTCTATGAATCGTTTTTCTGTGCCTTTATAGATTGTAAGTGGAACTTAAGCCAGCGTCAAATCTAAAATTTGTGTCATTTACAAAATTCACTTTCTCATTTGGATCAAATCACCTCTCAACCTTCGTGTCTTCAGGTTACTAAGGCCTAGTCTCATAAGTCATGTTTGAGCTTTGTCGCTCTACTCTGTACTTTTTCAAGCTCCGCGAAATCCTTTTGAAAATACGGACACCACGAGCTCATAGCGTATTCCAGATGAGGTCTGACCAGTGATGTGTAGAGTAATCTGATGTTTTCTTTTCGGAAAATTAAAAGCTTTCTTGATCATTCCTAAAACTCTATTTGCCTTAGCAGTGCAATTTTTGACTTGTAAGTCCGACTTTATGTCGTTTTTGTCTTCCTCACAAATTGAACTCACTGACTTAATTTCAAACATTGTGTTTGAATGACCAAAGAGCACAACTTTACATTTATCAGTGTTGAGTTGAGTAGATCAATTTGTTGACCAAATAGATACTTTGTCTAAGTCCCCTTGAAGATTTATCAATGATTGGAAATTTTTAACGACTGAAATCATCATTTCTTCGTAACATCAACATAAGCTTAACAGTTGGACTCAATCGTCTCTAACATGTCGTTAACGAAGATGATAAAGAGAATAGGTCCTTAGACCGACCCTTCAGATACACCATTTGTTATTTCCGCCCATTGTGAAGACGATTCACCAAAGTAATTAAAGTAACTTTCTTTTAAACGTTATTTTAAAGAAATTAAAAGTTACTTCAAAATTGTGAAACAAATCTGGAAAATACTCATGAAAGGTGATCTTTATGTACCCTAAATCTTTAGGTACATAAAATCATTTGAAGCGAAGGAAAAATTATGCTTTCAAAAATTTTGAAGAAAAAATATGCAGCTTATCAGCAATTTTAATTGAGAAGCTAAATAGTATTTAATAATTTTACAGATGTTGTTTAACTTAAAATAAAATATATTGGAATTGACTAAAATTTTTCTAACATTGACACCAATGTGAAGTTTTTCCTCAATTTCTTAAAATTTTCAAGCCCAAATTGGTATTGAGGTAGGGTTTAGGGTAAGGATAAGGCAGCGAAAGGATTCGACTAAGCATAAAATTCAGTGACTCAGATATTTTTTTCTCAAACTTATTTCCGTTTTCTCAACTTTTCTAAACTTTTCTTGGATTCTAAGAATTTGAGAAATAGCTTTATTTTTTTTCTGAAAATATTTCGAATAAATCACAACGCATTTTTTGGTTTGCTTTCAAAGCAAACAAGACAAAGCATTGCTTTGGTTGAAGCAACTATCACACTATGACTTGAGAACTTTAAAAATTTAAATTTAAATTTTGTATTTAAAACAGCAAATTTATTATCATATTTCAGTTTTTCAGAATATAATGCATATTTGAAATCAAATCTATATTGAATGGATTTTCACACCAAACATATGGCTTAAAGTATTTAGCATAAGACGCTTTGAACTTATGTAAAATTGCATTTTTTTTCACTTAATCAGTTATATCTCATACTATCTCTGAAGCTCTATTTGAAAATAAAAATCTGCAACAAATCAAATTATGAATTAGCGAAAGCTTCCTAAAAAATAAAAATATATTTAAGGGTCTACAAAATAGAATTCAAAATACGAATATGATGATATAAGGAATTTTATCTTTTGAATGGTTTTCTAAAATACGAAAATATAATCAAAGCGTATTATCGTTTATAAATCTACTGAAAAAATCAAACTACGAATAATATATTTTAAAACATGATTAAATTTTTTTCTTTGAAGCTACTATTATCTACTAAATATGAAAGGCAAAAATCGTTTTACGCAAAAATATGTACCGTAAACCTTATTAGCCGATGGGCCAGATTGGAAAGATCCTTTTTTAGCCCACTCAGATTTTAGTTTATTATGTATAGCTTGAATACACTTACCGTAAACTCTTGCCTATAACTCTAATAGAGGAATTGGAATTTCCAACCACTCGCCTTTAGAGTTATAGGCAAGAGTTTACGGTATTAATTTTGCGGTAGGGCTAAAATTAAAATTTTTTTCGACTCTCGGGGATAGCGTTTCAAATCGCATAAAATTTTTACTCTTTTTGAATAAATAGATTTTCTTCCAGAATCAAAAACTATGAAATAATAAATGAGTTTCTTCTATCTGACCAACCGGTTTCATCGCTTGATTATCAACGTATTTCAGTAGAAATCAACTTAAAAATTCTTTATTGTAAATAAGTTTGATGATTTTCTTAAGTACTAGAAAGCCCTAATTTTCGATTAATATCTATAATCTCCCAAACAGAATGCTATGTAGAAAATTTTTACATTCAGAGATAAAGAAAATCGGAATTTTATCACATTCCGTCAGTCAAGGTTCCGTATCTAATGAATACCTTGTAAAGCTTGTTTAAAGGTTACAGTTTTAAAATGATTTTTTATTTTAATGTCAGAAAATAATTACAGATTAAAGATTAAAAAATCAAAAGACCTTTGAAATAAAATTTAATTTAGATGAAGATAATGTTACTCATTAAGACCAGGCCGCTCATCAGACTAAAATTTGTGTGTCGCTTCCTCATGCTCTATGGCTACGTCACAGACCCTGCTTGCCACGTCCTTAAACACCTCTTCAATAAGGGTAATAGACAATTTTATAGAACAAGCGCGAAAAGCTTCTTGATTTTAAAATGAATTTTTAACTTTTGTACAATCCTCTTTTTTGCTTAAAATTCCGTATTTCCTTTCTAAAAATTGCATTTTGGAGAAACTTATCAGCAAGGACATAAAAAAATTAATCTAAATTTAAAAATTATTGTTTGAACTTTTAGCTTGCATCGCATGGTCGTGGTTAAGACTGAAATTTAACTATTTTTGCCTTATAGACATTCACCGTATTTCCGTGTAAAAGAATTCGCCAACAGCCTTCTTTAAAGCCAAGTTAACACTCATCTTAAAATGAATATCGAAAATTATTTGCACATAATATATCTCCCATGAAAAGTGGTATTTGAAATGTTGTACAATTATATCAAACTGAATAATTGATTTTATGACATATTAACACTTTATAAAACACTTATGAAATTTAAAAATAAATATGTCTAGAAAAATTAATTTGAATTTATACAAAACTAGAAATAAATGGTGTAATTAAAAGAGACCCTAAAGGAAAAATAATTTATTGATTTTTTGAATAAATCCCAGTAAAAAAAACATAGTGTTATCAATTTATAATAAAAATCATGATCCAGGTACTTGCTCAACAAAAAAGATTTACACTTATAAAATCTTGTTAAAACTTGTTAAATTTTAATGGAAAAATAATAGATTAAATTAATTGATTTTTTGGGGTATTTTTTATTTGTTAATCGAATAGTTTCTCACAACTTATCGACTGAATTAAAAAAAAATCCCTTTGGGATAAACCAGACTGTATCTGTTTTATTTATTTAAAAGAATCTTCTAAATACTAAAAAAGCATATGTCTTAGTTAGTAAACTAAAAATTTTAATTTACTTTTGTTAAGAATAAAAGGAAGAGAAAAAGAAAATAAATTTTTTTTTATTCTTTGGTTCGATTATCTAAGATTCCATTGTTAACCAAAAATCTTCAAAATCGATTTGAGATTGTTGCTTTATTATTATTTTTTGTTTCTTTCTAAAAAATTGAACTGTTGATCGTGTGTTGAAATTTATTTTTAAAACCCCCCCTCAATACTAGATTAAATATTTGTAACAATAACAAAAAAAATTATTTCCTATTTTCAATGTCAGTGTAATTAACAAGTATTATTCTGATAAAGGAAAAACATGTACCAATTGAAATTAATTTCACCAAAAATTTTGAACGAAAAATAAAATGTTTCATGTATTTTATGATTAAGTGATGTAGAGAGCATTTTTGTTTTCAATTTCAAATTGAAATATAATTGAAAAAAACAAAAAGATTTATGAGAAAGCCTGCTGTATTCAAAATATTGAGCTAAAGATACAATATTATTTTAGATGTGTATTATTTTGGTATGCGCTTAAAGCCATATGATGATATTTTAGAATTTTGTTTGTTTAATGTAAATCCTAGAATAATTAAGATTTTTTTAGTTGTTCTTGTTAGTATTCATTACATCAAGTTGTTTAATCGATGTTATTGTTAGTAGATGTGTATTTTTTTCTTCATTTTAGAAATGTTTATTGATTATTTTCAAAGGTGCACTAGAAAAACTGTGAATATTTCTTTTTGAGTAAAATTTTCTTTTTAATTATCAAAAAGCTTTGAAATTGAATTACCTTGCAGCATTGATATTTAATCTCTGGTTTCAATGATAATTAAAACTTTTGAATGGTTTTTGAGAATTAAATTGATTTCAACTTGCACTCACTCGTTTACTAAATAATTCATCTTGATATTAATTATATTTATTTATTTTGCAAAAAAGCCGCAACTAAGGCGATTAGGGGCTTGGTCAGTCGATCGCGGACCTCCAGCTCTTTTATATATAAAATTTAAAGTTTAATTATACATTGTTTGATTATACATAAACGATTAAGAAATGAAAAAAATAAAAAAAATAAAATTAAATAAAATTAAAAGAAACAAACACTGTCTTAATATTTACATAATTATTTACATTAGTTACAAATTTATCTCCAATAATGTTCTTAATGCTTCAGTTCTTCTTGGGCCAGTTAATTTCAAAGCTTGTATCACTTCGCGCACTTCCTGTTTCGATTTTTCAGCCTTATTTTTATCGTGTACTTCATAAATTATATTCAATCCAATGTTAATCATCTCTTCAAATGTGTTGTTGACACTACAGGTTAAGGTGGCGAGTTCATTGAACAAACTTTTCTTGTCCGTTCTTGATGACAAGTCGTTTTTTTCAATTGCTTCAATTAGTTTTCTTGTACTATCTAGTTGTATCAATCGTTTTCCGAAGCTTATTTTGATTTTTAGCCGAGTATTAATCACCGAGTCAATTCTACATGCGAGTAACAATTTGGTAGACCGTGTTCTTTTATATGAGATCATAAACATTGCTTTTATTAATCGTGATTCTAGTGTTTGCATTGATTTACATTGTTTTTTGTTCATGATCATATTGTCCATTCCATACTGGAGTATGGGTCTGACATAGGTTTTATAGAAACAGAGTTTGACTTCCGTAGTCGTATTGGAACATACAATGCCGCACCGTTTTAGCTTTTGAAAAGTTAGATTACATACATTAGACCTGTCTTTAAATTGTGTTAAGCTTGTAAGCCTCTCATCTATCCAAATGCCAAGGTATTTCATTAGCACTACTTTTTTGATCGTTTGGTTTTGGAAGGCGATTAACTCTTCCTCCTTACTTTTCGTATCGAATAAAATCATGTAACTTGTCTTTGTTGGGTTAAATTTTATTTCGAAATCTATTCCATATCTCTCTGTTATTAAGAGTAATCGATTAAGCTCTTTGATGCTATTAACAATTAAGATGACGTCGTCTCCCAGTCAAGACATTGTTGCTGAATCAACGATGATCATCGTCGAATTTTTAAAAAAACAGAACATTTGACGATGAACTTTTTTAAATTTTCATCGTCAAATGTCAAGGTATTTCAAATTTAAATTTTTACAAAATTTTGATCATTTTCCTCTAAATTTCATCACGATCGCCAATTAAATTTTTCTCTACATTTTTGACTCCTCCCATAAATTAAATATTTATATATTAAAAGTGAAAAGGTCATTCAATTATTAAATTACATACGTTACATGTAATACATATATACATGTATATAACAAGTTGCAATCTAAATGTATTTTATCGGTTCGAAATTTTCATAATTTCTTGTATTTTAAAACTTGTAAAAATAAAAAAAATCTTGAGCTATCAAACTTTTAATTTAATTATTAAATAATTTGAGGTAGACCTCAGGCTACTCAGAATGGAACTAAGCCCTTCATTTTAGCCTAGCGCTTAAAAAAAATGGGAATATAAAAAAAGAGAGTAAATGAAAATCGAATAAAAGCTTTAAAAATTTAAAAAATCAATACATTTTAAAAGTTGCTCTTGATTTGATTGTGATATTTTGTAAAAAACGCGGTAATAATTTTTTTCCGATTAACTCCTTTAATTAATTTATTTTTATTTTAGATCCTTTTCAAAATGAATCAAACAAAAGAGACGGCAATAGATGTTTTAATCTATTATTGTCCTGCTTACAGGGAACTTGACTTTGCTTAAGTTATTTGAACCGATAAATTTACTCATTTTGTCTTCTTTACCTATCATAGGCAAGAAGCCTATCTCCTTCTTAGTTTGTAAAGACCAGTATACGAATCATGAATCTTTCAACTACTAAGCTTCCTCCAAACACATTTATGAGATAAGTAAATATCTACACGATGCTGAGTGTAGTGAAGAGTCACCCATCCCGTAATGGGGATCTTTTCTAGATTTTTGCTTAATATTTGGGCTATATTATTGGTGTTTTTAATAATGCAACTTCAAACTAGTCAAATGATCTCATAAATATTTTCATGACAAGATTCTGATTTAAGGGACTCTCCAAGACTGGGGTGGGTTTGTCCACTCCCAAATTCGTGTAGTAATTAATTTTCTTAACTACCTCATGTTTTACTGCAATTTTAGAGAAAAGTTTCAAGTCATGTTTACTTATCCTTTTTCACAATATCGATGTTAATTAAAATCCATTTCTGAAAAAATTAAAAATCTAATTTAAATTAATTTTAAAACTTGGAACTTTTTTTTATTAATAAATATTTTTTAAAGTTTAAACACTACTTTTAGTATTATTATTACTACTAAATTAGTTTTAAAACTCAATTTAAAAAACAGATAAAATATAGCAGTCCCAATGACACAATCGGATTTCTAATGCACTTTATTTTTCGTTTTTTTTTTCGAAAATTTGTTAATTTAACAAAACAAGTCTGAATATGCTAAAGGAAAAGATAATTTCTTACTTACAAAACAAAACTGTTGTTTTTTAAAGTACATCAGAATTCAAATGCTATACTGCTGACGAGGATGGGAGTGGACTTCCCATCCTTAAAGGTTTTTCTTAGAAAGCTTTCAGAATCAGAGCCATGTTTAGTTAGCTAAAAGATCTTATAGGTATCGTACTTAACGATCTGATCATCAAATAACATCTATTTCTATAGCTTTATTTCAGTAATGATTTTAATTGAAAAAGAAAATTTTTTGACATATTCAACACTTTTCATCCTAATTTCGATGTCGAAATCCGAGGAAATCGGCCCGATCGCATCGTTGAATCATCGTTTTTTTCATCACATTTTCAGCGATGCTGCATCGAAACTGTCTTGACTGGGCTACATAGAAGATATTAAACCCAAATTGGTTACTTTTGAGAATTAATGTGCGTTTGATCTCATCTAGAAGGATCTTTTCAAATATGATGGCCCAGCTTTCCGAAATATTAATTATATAAAATAAAGTCTTATTTATATTGTTATGAACTCCTAATGAAAAACTGCCATAGAAAAATTTCTATAAAAAATCGACAAAAATATTTTGAATAAAATGTTAAAATAAATAAAAATACCGTAAAGGCCTGATTTTTACGACATGTAGTTAAAATCGAATTTCGAAATAAACGACATGCAACTCAATATTAAAAGATGGGCTTTTTTCTGGAAAAATTAAGTTTTTAGCAGTTCAAATATTCAGCAATTCAACAATTGGTATTGCAGACGAAATACATCAAATATACAGGCTTAATATTCTAACATAAAATTTTAGTCGATGTTAAACTTTAAAAAAATAAAAGTTTCATATTTTTTTGATCCTACAACCCTCATTTCTGATTACAATAAGCGGAGGGCTTTTATCTGTACCTTAATTATGTAGTTTAGTCAAGAACATTTATCTAACACAGTTAATCACAGTTGATAGTTAATCTTTAAATTATAGCAGACAGATGACCGGACAAGATGAATTAATCACTTTTTTGCTGAATTGTTAAGTTTTTAGCGATTCAAATTTTTAGTCTAGTTAAAGGTTATTTAAAGTCTATACTTAGTTTCATTATCTCTCCTCTTTCTTTTTTTATTCTCTTTACTTTGATGGAATTAATCGTATTACAGTCTTCCCTCGTTAATCCGACCAATTTGGTTGAGAAATTTGCTGTCGATTTAGCGTAAATGTCGGTTTATTGAAATATTCACATATTAGGTCAACAAAATTTTGTTGAAGTCGACATTACCCTAATTTTGATCATCAAACAATAAAGAGATGTTTTAAAAGTTTTATATTAACCCCTTTACCCCGAGAAAAAACACTTTTCTAGTATCCGTCCGAGGAAAATTTTTTTTGTAAATCCAAACAAATTTATACATAGCTTTATTTTATTTTTCACTATTAAAAATGAGTTTTTAAAGAGCTATAGACAAAAATTAAAAATTCGTAATCCTCATGCAAGAAAACCTAAGAAAAGATACATGGATTTTTAATAATTGCATTTCAAAATTTTTCAAAAAATGACCAAATTGGTGCGTTTTTCAGCGCCTAAAATCGACTTTTTAAAGGAACAAGCTAATGGTTAAGATAAATATGTGTTTTTAGGTTTTCTTGCATGAGGATTACGAATTTTTGGTCAAAAATTCCAAATTACCTCATCTTAGTGATTTCTGATTTTTGTGAATTTTTTCGGCCTTTCTTGTACAAAAAGTAAAACGAAAACGAATAAACTAATCCCAACATTTTGTTCAGAATTTTCTCTAGTTTCAGAATCTATAGTAAAAATTAGGCGTAGTGGGTATTTTGAATGACGAGATTCGATTTAACTGGAATTATTCACACTTTTCCCTTTTTTCCCAGGACAAAATCACACCATATTTTTCAAAAAAAATATTTTTTCAAAAATTTAAAAAAAACATTTTTGTGTTCTTTTGGGACCCAGATTCCGAAATTGAAAAGGTTTGATAGCATGGAAATTTTGAATTACTGGAACCTTAAAAGGGAAAATAAAGAGAGATAGAAACATGCAATAATTAAAAGAACTATTATCAAACGTCAAACAACTTCAAACTAAAATCCAATAGAACGGAAAAGTTATTAGCTTTGAATTTTGAACGTGAAGACCACATCGGCAAACAAACAAAACAACAACAACAACAACTAATTTATAAAGTCTAGAATATTTTTTTTTGTTTCTTGAGCAAGTACAATTATTTAACAGCGTGTTTTTGTTGTCTCCTATTTCAAATGTTTTTTTTTCATACTTTTACAATTGGACAGATTCAATTCATTTGACTATATATCAGCCTGTTTAACCAAAAATTTTAAATTATCTTGAAATCTCGGATGACAGAGATTTAATTCGAAAGAGCATGTTTGTAGTTCAATAAGATTTTAAGTAAATTTTGAATAATTCGTTCAATTTTTTATCTTCAAATTGCATTAAATTACTAAAAAAAAGTCTAATTAGTCTAGATTAATTCAAATTAATTAATTTTTATGGGTTAAATAATTAAATAAGTTCTAATTTTTAATATCTTATATTTTTTAAGGAAATTCATTTATTAGGATTAATAACCGACGACTTTATCAACAAAAATAAATCCTGAGTTAAGGAAAAACTGTGACTCATGTTTAATCAAGTTAAATGATTGTTTCCAAGATAAACGTATATCTGAATTGGATTATAGCTATTTTTTTAAAAACCTCCATGAGAGCTTATCAAATTCTGATAAAGTACTAGATTTTAATATTAAAAGTTCAAATAGTAAAAGTAAAAAGTAATAATTCAAATATTAAAAGACAATTTCGATCGTTTTGGACATCTTTAAATACACCATTTCAAAGGACTTGATAGTGAACGCCTACTATTTGAATACGATTTATATGTACTTTCCCAAGATCTTGAGAACTTTTTTCAATAAAACAAGCAAAAGGGTTTTTTAAAATAAATATATGTCAAATGCAAAATTAACTAAAAATTTTTTAACAATTTAATAATTTCATTGGCCTTAAATTTAAACCTATATGTAGTTTATTAACAGGTTTTATCAAAATTTGTTCAATTAAACACAAATGAATTTACACCCGATCATGTGTATAAATTCGTATTTTCGATTGCAAATATTTTAATAATTTTGAGCAAGAATGAGCGAAATAATTTGAATTAGCTATCAAGAATATTCATATTGAACGAAGATGGTGATCAGTTTGAAAAAGTCTTAATCGTGCGTATGAAACATTTTTCGTTGGTTTTACATGGGTTTTCATTTAATTTAGATAATAATTTGTATGAAACAAACAATAATTTTGAAACAAAATTTTTGCAAAATGATTTTTATGACAAAAATGATAACTCTTTGTCAAACGAAGATGGATCCGCATATTTTCACTTTTTTTTTATCCTCAAATCGAAATTATCGAAACAAATTAAAATAAAAAATTTTGTCAACAAAACTTTAATAAATTTTTAATTAACGGCTCGATGTTAATAGAGATTTCGAAATATACAAAAAATTGAAAGCTTTATCATTGTCGATGTGTGAATCGAAAAATAATCAAATGTGAAAGAGTTTTTATCAAACTTATATTAAGAACAAATAAATTATTTCCTACACAGCAGTAAAAGAATCGAAGAAAATTCCATTTCACGACCACACAAAATAATAAAAACAATTAAATCGTTTAGTTAAATTGTTTAAAAATTTTTATCCTTTTTTTTTATTTTATTAAATCTTAACAAATCTAATCATAAAATCAATCCGACTTGAAACAAAAACCCCAAAAACTATCAAACAGGGATCCCAGAATTTAGAGAATATTAGTAAACACCGAGACAACATTTTTGTTTTAAGTTTGATTAACACACTACTTAATTTCTCTAGTTCAGTTGTTTGAAAAAAAAACATTTGAAATAAGAGACAACAAAAACATGCTGTTAAATAACCTTTGAATCTTGAATGTGAAGACCTTATCGGCAAACAAACAAAACAACAACAATAACTAATTTATAAAGTCTAGAATATTTTTTTTTGTTTCAATGTGCTAACTTTACTTGAGCAAGTACATTTATTTAACAGCGTGTTTAATTTCAGTATTTTTTCTGTTTATTAACAATCCAACATGTAAGATTCGAGCTAGTAAAAAGTTTCAAGTAATGAACAATTAATAAAATTTAAAATTTAAGGAGATGCAATCGTTGCATGGTTAGAGTTAACATAACATTTGCAGAGATATATTATTATTTTTTACAAACAAATCATCTTTCAATTAATAAAAAAAAATACTCTAATTTTTTTAGAAATATTTTACAGGCCTCATTCATTCATCCTTTGGTTTCAATTCGAATTTATCAATTCCAAATTCTTCAAGCTCCTCATTATTTTTTTGTTGACTTTTTTATTTCAAAAAAACTTGAATTAGGTCAAAATTTTCGATTTTTTACCCCAATAAAAAAAATTTATTTTTTGGGGTTTTCGAGGTCGTAGATTGACGTTATAAAGTCAAAAATGACGAATTTAGATAGTGTGGACGTTTTGCTCCGACCAAACCTTATATCAGAGACTGTATCAGAGAATTTTCAATTTAAAAAAAACAAATAAACTTACAGTAAACTCTTGCCCACTTCTCTAAGAACAAAGGCAAAATTGAGGTTTGTTCTAATAACAATTTTTGGGTCTTAGGGGTTATGTGACAAGCTGATTTTGATTTTTTTTGGTCACATATCTCAGGGACTGGTCACATAATAGATTTTTTGTTAGCATAAATTATTTACTTATATTTTTCAAATAATTTTTGGTCACCTATTTTTAGTGTTGTCGTTCGAACCACTTCGACCCGGGTTCGACCTTTTTCACCAAAGTTCGAACGCAAGTTCGACTTTTTTTTCGAACTTGTTCGAAAATTTGCAAGTTCGAACTTTGAATGTTCGAACTTTCTTATATTCGAATCTAAAAGTTCGACCTAAGTTCGAACTTTTTTTGAAAAAGTTTGAAAAAGTGTACATTAATTATATTTTACTTATATTTATAAAAACTTCTGCCCTCCCATTCACATTAGTTCAAAATGATTTTTTTCGAGAGTTTTGCCAGCAACTCAAACCAAATTATAAAATTCCGGATTAAAAAATTTGTCAAATTCATCCAAAAAACATTATGAAGAAAAATCCAAAATTTTAAAAGAAAAACTCAAAACACTAAGCTATATCGGCTTGACAACTGATTGCTGGACATCAAGACAAAATTATAGCTACATTGGTTAAACAGCACATTATCTCGACGCTAATTTTAAGTAAATAAAAATGTACTTTTCTTTTTGAATATTTTAAGTTTTTAAACATTATCCCAGCAACGAGTACGCCATCTAAACGTTTATTTTCTTCAGCTGGCTATCAAATTTGGGATAGAAGGAATAGAATATCCCTTGAAAGTCGAAGAAATTTTGTTTTTAGGGTGAAAACTTAGAATTGTAATCATTTAAAATAAGGTTAAAGAAAATAAAAACTTATAAATGAACCATTCATTTTTTCTTCCTAAAAGTTTGTGGGATTAAGGCATTTAAGAGTCTCATAACTAAAATTTCGAACTAAGTTCGAATTCGGGTCGATTTTTTAGGAAGTTAGAATTTTAATAATTCGAATTTCTTAAAGTTCGAACTTTAAAGGTTCGAACTTGGAAAGGTCGAAAACTCAGGTTTGAACTCAGGTCGTTTCCAAAAGTTCGAACTTAAGTTCGACTATTGCGGGTCGATGCACAACACTACCTATTTTTTTTTCAAATATTACGTGACAATTGTTGGTCACCTATCAAAAAACAAAATTTTTTTTGTTGATAGGTGACCAACAATTGTTGATATTGGTTTGATAAATATGACATGTCACTAAAATAGAGTGCTTAAATTTGGTGACTCGAAATATCTTAACGAACACTGAATTTTCAAAATCTGATTAATGACATGTCATTAAAAGCGAATTCAATTATTCAGTATATAAGTAAGGATCCGGTTTCTCTTGGAAATTGAACTTTTCGAATAACGAATTCATTTGAAAATTTCAGAGAAATCCAGTTAGTGACATTTTACTTTATTTCATTCAATTTGATTTCATCAATTGGAAGGGTTAAAATATGTCCCATGGTTGGTATGTCTCTTTACCTTTGAATGTTCAGCATATTATAGCCTCATTGTCTTTAATATTTTAAAGGCAGCATTGTACTTGTTTAAGAATCTGAAAGTTAATTGTAACGTAAAAGCTCGATATTTATGACATGTCAGAAATACCGAAATTACCATGTTAAGGGGATGGTAATTTCTGCATTTGTCACATGAAAATTTTCCATTGAAATATCCACAACCTTTTTTTCTTTTTTTTCTTTTTCAACCTTTCTTTTTTAGACATAAAAAGTTTACAGTGATATGTCTTTTAAACTCAATTATCTTAAAGCCTATTATCGCTTGCTTTCTAAATCAAAATTTAAGCTAAATAAATATTTATCATTAAATTTTTTATAAAAAAAATTTTAACACAACAATTTAAGGCTTCTTCTTAAATAGAAAATTTTGCAACGCAACTGAAAACTTTTTAAAATATTTTCTTGCAATATATTTCAACAAAAAATAATATATTTATACTTGAAATCCAGACAAAATAAAATATTCAGAAATAATTTTTTTTTCGACATAAATTTATTATTTATTTTTTTGTCGATAGCTTTCGATTCTTTTAAAATTATTAGCAACAAAAAATAAGCTACTTGTTAGACTGAATGTTACAATTTACACTCAAACATATCCAATTGATATTTTTCATTTCCATAAATGTTATATCGTTTATAAATACACAAACAACCGAATATCCAAGACTTTTGTATTTGACGCCCAAAAGTGATAAAACAAGTCACACTATAAACGAACGAGATGGTCTCACAAATAAGTTAAAAAAAGGATGGATTTTCAAAGCTGATGAACGTATTGATGTTATACTTTACATTTTAATCGATGAAAATATATCCAATTTGAACGAAATCGATAATTCATACATTCATTTTACCAATAGTAACGATAAATGTTTAAATGTAAGCGAGAAAGAATCGTACGAATTTTTCAAACTTGATTTCATTCAAAATCGTTCTAAACTACGAAATATTGAATCTGAAAAACAGTTAAAGGCTCGGAGAGCACGTAAATTAGGAAAAGTTAGCTTATTAAAGCACCAAGTAACATACAATGAAAAAGAAACAACTTTACTAGTTGCCGAGACGACAATTAAATTAAATCATAGCTCACAAGTTTATTATGCTTGTTTAAGTTTCTCGAAAAAAGGTCAAGAAGAACAACAAAAATTTATTCATCAAGGAAATACAAGTTTTCATTCACAAATAATAACAACTAAGGAATTACTCCCTATTTATTTGGTCATCATATTTTACTTCATTTTGCTATGCTTTTCGGCATTGTTTAGTGGTCTAAATTTAGGTCTAATGTCACTTGATTTAACCGAGTTGAATATTTTGAAAAAAATTGGAAGTTCTAAAGAAAAAACCTACGCTTCGAAAATTCACCCGTTAAGAAAACGGGGTAATTTATTATTATGCACAATTTTAATTGGAAACGTACTCGTAAATTCAACATCGACTTTAATATTGGGCAGTTATTTAGAAGGGCTATTTGCAGCGATCGGTTCAACTATTTTAATTGTGTTATTCGGAGAAATAATACCTCAAGCAATTTGTTCGAGACATGGCCTTGCAGTTGGCGCTCATACTCGATTTGTAACTTATTTTATGGTTGGCTTGACTTTCGTGGTCTCATATCCGTTAAGTAAGACCCTGGACTTCTTTTTGGGTAAAGAAATCGCATCAACTTATAATCGAGATATTGTTAGAGAATTGATGAGAAGAGCCAAAGATGATAAAGGAATTGAAGAAAAACAATACAAGCTAATTTCAGGTGCACTTGATTTTAGGCATAAAGTTGTTAAAGACATTATGGTTCCTCTAAATGATGTTTTTTCATTGGAAATAAATTCTATTCTTGATTTTGAAACATTCAAAGTTATACTTCATCAAGGCTATTCGAGAATACCTGTTTACGAAGGATCCAAGTAAGTTCTTTTTTACGTTTATTCTATCTGAATAATGTATTTAACATATTAATTGAAGGGAAAATTTAGTTGGAATGATTTTGATTCAAGATTTATTACTTAACGATCCAGCTGATAAAGTTCCATTAAAAGCTGTTATTGATTATTACAAACATCAAGTTCCAAAGTGTAAATTGAAAGACAGTTTGGGTTCTATGTTTGATAAATTCAGAAAAGGCGACTCGCATATGGCTTTTGTGTACGCAAATGAAGCTAATTTAGAAAATCAAGAAGACTTTATTCCAGAGGCTGTTGGTATTGTTACATTCGAAAATATAATCGAAGAACTTGTGCAAAGTGATATTAAGGATGAAGCTGATACAAAACGAGAGAGACGCAAAAAAAGTAATTTATTTTCAATAAGATTGTATATTCCATGTTTTAATACTTTTTTTGTTGGTTAAAGGAAATCAAGAATTATTGAAAGGAAAACTTGGTAACGTGAGTTTATCAAATGAAAATTTGAACATATTTATTACTGAAGAAGATCAAACAAACAAACCTTTGATTTCACCTCAAATAAGAAAAGCTCTTTTCTATTTTTTGGCCTCAAGTAATTTTTTAGATGATACTTAAAAAATTGTTTTAAAATAATTTTTTTTCAATAGGCATTAAACCGTTCACTGGTGAGTTTATTAACCCAAAACTATTAGAAGCTTTTTTAAGAAAACCAGAATTGACGATTGAAAAACGAAATTTGTCTGGTAATGATGAATATTTATACCAATATGGCGTTGAAAGTGATTACTTTATAATAATACTTGATGGTAACGCCACTGTTCAGGTTGGCTCTGAAGGTTATGAAGTAAACGCTGGTTTATTCTCATACTATGGAGTAAACGCATTGGTTAACGACGATGAAAAAGATCCTTTAGAATGTATTGGTAACGAAAGTCTAAGAAAACCGTATAAACCAGAGTTTTCTTTGAAAGTTACTAATTATTGTGTATGCTTGAAAATAAATCGTAAACAATGGAAAGACGCGGTTAGAAAGTCACAAATGGAACGCATGTTTAATCCAAAACAAAATAAACAAGCACAAAACGATTTGAATAATAATAATTTAAACAATGATTCAGCTCAAAATCAAAATAAAAAATCAGTCACGGACATAGATTTTTCTGTTAATGCATAAGACCATGTATATTTTTAAAGTTTTTTTGATAGTTTTTATTTAAATATTTATTCATTTTTTTCTAACTTCGGGTTAGTTTATAGAAGTCAAAATGTTGTCAACAATTTTTAGTGATTAAATAACAGTTAATTTTAATTTTTTTTATAATAAAAAAAAGTTTTATTTTATTTTAAATAAATAACTTTTTATAAAAGAATTTAACTTTTTTCTTGTCCCCCTTGGTCGAATTCTTTGGCCCCCATGTAGCTCCGTAGCTGTTTCTGTCTATTATGAAAATCCCAAAATCAAATTTAATTCAGAATATAAAATCAAGATCAAATGATAGCATAGAAATGTTACTCTCAACAAGAGCTTTCGTTTGGTACCCATATCATTGAATGTGAATCTCATAAAAAAATGTAAAAGTTACTTAAAAAGCGTCCACAACCCGACGAAAACCGTTGCACATCCTCAAAACACCCTTCATTTTTACATATCACTAGATTGAGAATTTAAAGAGCTACAATATGGTAGTCTCATATTTTCAATATCATTTTTACTTTTTGAGATATTTTATGAAAACAACAAACAACTTTCAAATTCGCACACCCGAGTGCAAAAAATAAAGTACAGTGAACATATTTCCAAAGGCCATAACATGGTGTAATTTGATGCTTGGGACTCGAATTTCTGGTTTATTTCGATTAATTTCTATCAAAAATCGTAAAAAAAAGGTCTTTAGTAGTTATAAATTATTCATTCAGAAAGTGAAAACTTTTTACTTAATTCCACGTTACGCTTAATGGATAGCCATGTAACCATTGAAGGAGCCCAAAATTACAATTCGGCAACTTGAAATTTTTTAATTAATTTTCCTTTTTTCATTTTTTTTCTTTTCAAAAATTAATCTAACATGTCTGCAAATTCGTGTTTCCATAAAATTAATATGAACCAAGGTCATGAAAGTATTATAGAATTTTCTTCTTCTTTATTCGAATGTTGATTTACAGCATTTGGCAATTACAGATTACAGTCGAACCTCGTTTATCCGAACAGAAAAACTTCAGAAAATTTTAGCTATTCAAAAATTCAAATATATCAATCAAACATACTCAGTAATTTTAAGGTATTGGATGATTGGTTATTCGGCATTCTTGATATCATCCGGCAAAGTACTCAAGTAAGGTATTACTCTATTTGTGAAAAAGTTATGCCTTGATGGGCATGACTTAACAAGATGCCTGTAGAGTGTGCTCTACAGGCTTGCTTCTAATGCTACGAGCAGGACCTGAAATTCTTAGACATTTAGCAATTGGGTGGTACCATTGAATCTTGCGGAAACCATTGTTGAAACCTCTCGTTCTTCAGTCTTCTAAGGCTAATTAGAGCCAGAAGATCTAGTCATTCCTCATAACTCATGTTTCTTAGGCAAGAAACCAGTTTCGTTTCTCTGTGCTGATATCGTTTTTACAAAAAAGAGAACAAGCCACCGATCCGTATTCAAGAATGGGTCTAACATACGTGGTATAAAGCACTTTGAACGTTCGCAAATCCCACTTTTTGAACGAATTATTGATTTTATAAGAAGCCCAAGATCTTAAATCTAACTAGCTTTAAATTATATTCCTCTCGTATGACACTATGAAATCAAGGAGATAAGTGTCTTAGCAGATTTCTCTGATAAATCTCTCTAGAGATAGGTGATGATTTGCCATTATACAAATAACGTTCTTAAATACAAACCATTTTTTAAATTTGAACCATTTTATCTGGAAAATTTAGTAAAACCGACTTTTCGGACATCTTGTAATTTAATCTTGTAGTTTAAATTGACGAGAAATAAGGTCTCAAAAATCACGAAAAACTAAGTAAGGTTTATGATCTTGGGCCTAACCCATACCTGAAATCCAAAATTAATGGGTAGCCCATACCTTTCCCTAACCCAAAACCAGAATTTTTCGGGTAACCCGTACCCACTCAATACATTTAAACTAATGGGTACATATGTATGATATAAACTCAATTTGCTTTTATAAAAGATTTTAAGTTGATTGCATTTTTTTTGAAATAATACTAATTGACATTTTTTAGATTTTTAGATAAAATTTGACAAATAATTTTTGAAATGATGAATTAATGTAATGTAAAACCGGTCGATCAATAAACCAAAACGAAGTGTTCGGTTATATTAGAATTAAAGACCTCAATAATTTCCCAACATATTAGCTGTAAATGCTTCAAATGAGAGAATTTTCAATATTCGGTTAAAATTTTGTAATTTTTCCCAGAGGGTTCCAGACGGTCTTCCGTTTGGACAAGAACATCTTCCGTTTGTTTTGTTTTGATCTAATTTTTATTAAGATCAACTAGAGGATCATCTAGTTGTATTGCCTCTATACTCATAATGATTATTTATCATGGAGTTAGTTCAATAATCTTTCAAAAATTATGTTCATCGAAGCAGGTATAATATAATATATAATAAAAATAAAATAAAATCTATGATGTACTGAGCACATGAAACGAGGGTTTAACATAACGATATCAAGTCGATTCCAAACCTTGACCACTCTGTTGCTGAAAAAATTATACCTTTGCTCACAATTCTTTGCCAGTTCCCTTTCCATTGCAAAGTCATGACGTCCAGGAAGTCAGAGTTGTTCCTCAACTCGCAATTTTGCAAGTCTTTACCCCAAAAAGTCAAGTCGCAACTTGACTTGACTTGAAATTTTTCCCTGAAAAAATGCTTTAAACGATGAAAAAACGATTTTTTTTCTAAGTATTTTATACGCCGGATTTTCGTGACTAAAAGCGATTTCATATGTAAACGATTTGTTAGACTTGAGGAACAACTCTGCTAAGAGTACATACCGAACGATCTGATGTCGGACCATTTGATGATCTTGAACATTTCAATCAAATCTCCTCTTAGTCTTCTTGTTTCTAAATCGGTATGGTTCAATGCATCTAAACTCTCTTGATAGCTTAATTTTCTAAGCTCCAAGATCTTAAGGTAGTTGAAATTTACAAAAACTTAATCACATTCGTAATAATTTACCAAATAAAATAATTAAATTACTGATAATGATGATGATGATAAAATACTTTAAAGCGAGCTAGATCACAATAAAAAAAAAGCGAAAAATAAATTGCAATCTATTTTTCTTTCCCTAATATAAAAAGCACATAAAAAAGCATTTTAAAATTTTTAGTTTTTTTTTAAATTTTTTAATATTTTCGCTATTATTATAATAATTTTTAGTTTTTTTTTATACTTTATGTTTTAATTATAATAAAATTTAACTATAAAATGAAAAAAACATTTTTTTTTCCATTTTCTTCGTAATAGTAATTCTTTTAAATATAATATTCTACATATATTATACTTACTTATTGCCTTGCCTCTTCTCTCGACTCCCGCTCTCTTCTTTTTCTTCTTCTTTTTTTCCACATTTACTATTGCAAAACAAAAAATATTAATAAATGCTTAGACGAAAATGTATTTTTTATAAATATATATATATATTTTTTTTTTCTTAATTCGATTTATCTCGCATTTTTTTGACGATCAAAATTTCTTTCAGAAAAAATTAAGATCAATTGTTTAATTTTTTTATTATATTTTTAAAAAAAATAAAAATTCGCGTCTCGTAAGATAATTTTTTTACTTTTAGGAAAAGTAATAATAAATTTATAAACAAATTTCGTAATTTAAAAAAAACGATTTTTACAATTACATTCTTACATTCTATACACTAAGTTTGAATATTTTTTATTTTAGTAGTAGTAGTATCGATAAGTCGAGTTAAGCAGTAAGGCTGTGGCAGTTGTTTGCTCTGCTTTAAAGGTATTTAATGACACTGCTTCCTCAACATTCTTTGGTAAACTGTTCGGACAATTCTTGATGAGTTCTCTTGAAATCATTTTCGAATGACCCCTTAAATTATAGTTATTTTTTGTAGAGTTATACCTGATACCATTCATCAAATTGATACCATTTTTTTTCTTGAAGAATTTAATTAAATCCGCCCCTTCTTCTTCTTGTATTTGGTGACATAAGATTCATTTTCGGTAAACTTTCTTCGTATTCTAGTTGTTTAAATTCTGGGATCATTCATGTGGCTCTACACTTAACTTTTTCTAAGTACCGCTGTGACATTTTGTGTCCAAAAATTATTTGAAATCACATCTGAATTACTTTAAATAACGAATCTAGCGTAGCAGTGACGTTAAACGTGAAATTTTTTGTTAGTCTCTGATAAAAATTCTTTTAGGTGTCGTGAAGTTTATCGCTATAGAATTTATGCAGGAACGCTATAAAAATTATTCTAAAGCCTTGACAAAATTTGTCTAATCTTAAATAAAAGTCTGCAAAAACTCTGCAAATTAATTTCGCAGTTATATTTTGATTTATTTTGATGTGTGCATTTTTGCATCAAATTGCAGAGTTTTTGCAAGCGCTTACTTAAGATTAGAAAAATTTTGTAAAAGCTTTGACAAGTTTTCCTTTTACAACAACTTTTTATTTATAACATTGCATAAATAAATAAACTGCATAAATTCTATAAATTATAAATTTCACACCACCTTCTTTTGTAAGAATTTAGCGTAATTTTTTTTAATACGGTAAAACCCAGACAATATCCAAAAATGGGTGAGTGTTATAAAAAAGTATTGAGGAGTCACTTAATGAATATCACATGGTGTAATAGATGAATCATTGTTTAATGGTGTAAGTTTAACTTAGACTGAGCTTTAAGCCAGAGACTTTATTCTAACTTTGTCATAAATTCTGACGAAATTTTTAATGAACCGAAAATTCCATTCATTGATAATTTATCTAATAAAAAAAGTTAGTAATTTTTAATGATAAAAAAAATGGTGATGCAATTTGAAAGAAAAAAATTTATTTTTTCATTGTTTTTTATTTATTAAAATCAGTAATAAGCGCGCTCAAAATGATAAAATTCAATTTAAATTGATTAAAATTTCAATTTTAAAGTGTGACTGTACGTGTGTGAGTTTTATTTCTTACATAGTTGTTCATCACAATGTCATCTCACGGATTTTCAGTTGTTTTAATTTTGTTTGTTCTCTATTTATCAACACACGAAATTTATTTAATACTTGAAAAAAAAAAAATTGAATTCATCTAAATTTTGTTGTTGTTGTTGTTGACTAGTATCGTAACACGCTAAAAAAAAAATTCGAAATTTTTGTTTCTTTTTTTGTGAAAAAAAAAAATTTCTGTATTTATTAAATAAGTCATTTTATTTTCGCTGCTTCGTCTTTTTCTTCTTCTTTTTCGTTTAGCCATAAACAACAACAAAATAAAAAGATGATTTTTTTTTTTAAAAACTAAGTGTCGACTTGATGAAGATACGAAATTATAAACTTTATTTTTACAAAAAAAAAAAGAAAAAATTTAATTTTAGAATTTTCATGAATAGAAACTAACAAAATTAAAAACGACGTAAAAAAAAAATTTCACAAAAAATAAGTTAATTCGAAAATTCAGCTAAACGAAAACAAAAAAAATGACCAGAAAAATGAAAGCACCTGATTCTTCAATAGACCCTGTAACAACTGTAAGTTAAGTCTTTTAAAATGATTAGCCATTTAATAATTTTTGTTTAACAAGCGATTAAGAGAGGCTATTTATTCATCAGAGTCTAATACAACACCAAACAAATCCGTAGATGAAGAGACTGAAGAGTCAAAGAGAAAAAAACGTCGAAAATCAGCACCAAATCTATTAAAATCAATTAACAAGTCAAAATACATTGAATCGGAAACAGATGATGAATATTTAAATTTTTGTAATTACAATGATAACGATTCGAATAATTTTGTTAGTGATTCAAATGATTTTAATAATAATAACACTAATTTTGTAAATGAGAATTTTTATTCGGACAATGTAAGTCTGAATGATGAAGACGAAGATGACATGTTTTTTGATGATGGTCGTAAATGGAATTTAGAAGAAAAGCTCAATATCATTTCGAAATACAATTCGAATTTTGTCAAAAATCTTGAAGCTAAAGGTTCGTTTCTTTTTTTAATTCAAAACTAAATTAACATAATTTTGGAAAAAATTTATAAAAAATAATTTTTTTTAACTATTCCTTGAATTGTTCCGCGTTTTGCCTTTCAAAAATTTTTATAATTTTAGAATTTGACTATAAATACATACAAGAAAATGGCTTCGATACACCTCTGGTTTTTATGGATAAATCTGGTTTGGGCATGAGGGTACCAAGTGAAAACTTTCGTGTTAGCGATGTTAAATCTTGCGTTGGAAGTAAACGAATAATTGATGTAGTTGATGTAAACACACAACAAGGTCTAACAATGAGCATGAAAGATTGGTGTGAATATTACGAAAATCCGCAACGAGATCGTTTATTAAATGTTATTAGTTTAGAATTTAGTCATACTAAACTAGAAAATTATGTCGAAGCACCTTTAGTTGTACGTCAATTAGATTGGATTGAAACCGCATGGCCTAGACACTTAAGAGAATCTCACACAGAATCAACAAATCTAATTGAAAAAATGAAATACCCAAAAGTTCAAAAGTATGTACTCATGAGTGTTGCTGGTTGTTACACTGATTTTCATATTGACATGGGCGGGACTTCTGTATGGTATCACGTGCTTAAAGGTGAAAAAATTTTTTGGTTGATTCCACCAACTGAAAAAAATCTTAAAATTTATGAAAAATGGATCCTTAGTGGGAACCAATCGAAAGTTTTTTTACCAGATTTAATGGACGAATGTCAACGAATAGTTCTTAAACAAGGCTCAACTTTTATGCTCCCATCTGGGTGGATCCATGGGGTATACACAAGTAAAGACTCGTTAGTTTTTGGAGGAAATTTTTTGCACAGTTTCAATGTTAAAATGCAATTAAGAGTTTACAATATTGAAACAAAAACAAAAGTACCACAACAATATCGATATCCGTTTTTTATTGAAATGATTTGGTTTGTTCTTGAACGTTATTTACACTGTTTTACAGGTATAACTCACACGGATGATTACAACGAACCCGAAAACGAACTCGATTTTAGAAGTGCGTACAAAACATTTCAACCAGAACCGAATCAAATTTTGAATAGACACGAACTTGAGGGTTTACGAGCTCTACTCGATTTTATATCAAACTTAAACGAGAATAAAAAGTGTGTGCCTAAAGAGATAGTTCAACATAATGTTTTAATAGAAAATCTTAAAGTAAGAAGGATTTTTATTTTGACAAACTTCATTTTTAAATATTTTTTTTGTAACCAAGAAACTCTTGGATAATCAAAGCAAGTTATCCCATAATGAGTTTAATACCCAATCAAGCGGAAGTCCATTTATGCACTGGCCTAAACCTGAGAAAGTAAGTTCCCTTCGAATGACTTTATAGAAATATTTTAATATAAAATTATAATTAGAAATTTATGAAAAAGATGGAGAGTGACATGAAAAAAAGAGAAATCGATTATTACAATAGTCTAAGTTGTGGTCAAAATTTAGAATGTACTAACGATGGGGATTATAACGATTTAGCTCCAACTGGTTTAGATTACGCCAATTCAAATGGTATCTCAGGAGAGCTATCTCAAGGATTTTCTGATCTAATAGCCAATCATTTGTCTCAAAACTCTCGTAAACATGTGATGCGTAACATGCCTAGAACAAAAGGTTCAATTAAAAAACGTTTACGTCCACAAAATATACCTCGATCTAATGTTGAACGTCGTCGTCGAGTACGATGTCACAATTGTGAACCTTGTACCCGAGACGATTGTGGTGATTGTAAATATTGTAAGGACATGAAAAAATTTGGTGGCACTGGTATCTCAAAGCAATGTTGTTTGGCCAAACAATGTCTCCAACCGTTGCTTCCAACAACGACAACTTGTATGCTATGCGATATTTTAATTGATAGATTTCAAATTGATAAGGCAAATGTGATGTATGAGTGTGAGATTTGTTTCGAAATTTATCATGTTAATTGTTTTACGGTAAGTCTTGTCAAGACTCTTAAAAATAATCGATTTTCATTCAAGTCTTAATTCTTTAAGAAACAATACCCCAATCTAGACCACGTTGAGCCTATAATTAATGAAGACTTAGTGAATTGTTGGAAGTGTCCAAATTGTGTTAACAAAGGCTACATTAATTCGAATTGTTTAAAACAAGACTTAAAACAAAGTATGTACGAAAACAGTACTGGACAAAATTCATTAAATGAAAGTTTTAACAGTATTTTTAACAATGTTATTAACTCGTCTGTTTCATCAAATTCAAACATTAAAAGTCAACCTGATTCACCAATTGATTTTATTCTCTCTCCATCTCCAGTTAGTTCAAATTTTCTTTCAAATAGTCTACCGGTGAGTAAGCCTAAAAGGCATAGACGTACCAAACAAGAAATGGAAATGGCTAGATTACAGTCCAAAAGTGTCATTAATTCCAAAGAAAATATTGATTCAAATTTGAAGCGTAAAAAAAGTTGTCAAAAAGAAATTGAAACGTTTAGACCAATCCAAGACGATGATGAATCATTGATCTCTTTGGATTCATTAACGTATTTTGAAAAACAAATTTTGTTGAGAGAATTTTGTGAAGTTATAACAAAACCAAGTGATAAAGACTTGGAACAAGTGAGAAAACAAAATTTAACAAAGTCTCTTCAAAAACCGAACATAAATTCAAAATTAAGCTCAAATTCGAGTAGTGATCATGACACAATTATAGTCGATACAGATTCAGATTCTAGAGATTTTGACCTTGATGAAGAAAGTGCCAAAATTTTAGACACTTCCGTGTCTCAAACTACAACAAGCATTCAACATAATTCGATCAAAAATGATTTTAATACACTTGAATCAGAGTTTATTTATCATAATGACGATGACTAAGACATCTATTTATTTATTTTTTTGTTTTTTGTTACTTAGACCAGTTAAGCCTTATTGTTTATGGGTCCATAGAGTCAAATTTTTTTTTTGCTTTTTGAAAGAGTTTATCCTGGTGTAAAAAAAAATGACCAAAAGCTTAAAGATAAAAATTGTGATGTAAAATTTTAAGCACTTTTATTTTTGTTGTTTTATTTACCACATGTTATTGTTGTTATCCAAGTGTTTAAAATTTATGTTTAATTATATTTAACTTATAAAAGTATTTTAAAATTAATTTTCTTTTTTCATTTCCATTCTCTAATTTGTTAAAAATTTTTTTTTCACTTGGTTATTTTTCCTCTTAATTTTTCTCTTAATAAAATAATTTGAAAAATTAGGAATAAGTAAAACAATTCTTGGTTACCATACAACAAAATAGTTAATTGGAGTGAAAGGCCAAAAAAATCCTTAAGATTTTGAATCTAGTCTAGAAGTCCATATTACCGTATTCCCTCGTTCGATATTGCTGCACCACAAGTTAAGACACGCCTTTGGACCATGCACAAAAGTACATCTCGCCCATGCTATAACATTGTTAACTTGGGACACATGCTCTAATAGCGTAATCACGCGTTTAGGCCCGCATCAAACACTGAAAGTCTTAATTTAATGCGCCATCAAGACTCGATTTTGAAGAAAAAAATCGAGAATATAAAAAATGAATTTTTTAATATTTTTATTTCTCAATCTTTGGTGCTATATCAAATGCATAATTCAAAAAAATTATTTTCGATTTTTTTCTTCAAAATCGAGTCTTGATGGCGCATTAAATTAAGACTTTCAGTGTTTGATGCGGGCCTAAACGCGTGATTACGCTATTAGAGCATGCGTCCCAAGTTAACAATGTTATAGCATGGGCGAGATGTACTTTTGTGCATGGTCCAAAGGCGTGTCTTAACTTGTGGTGCAGCAATATCGAACGAGGGAATACGGTACATATTTCCAAATTTTTACATATATCCTCTGGACCAGAGAATGAATATTTGATATTATTCAAATTTCCAAGATGTTAAATAAGTCCGAAATGAGTTTAACTTCTGTAACGATATTGTTTTAGCAAAATTTTAAATGATCGATGAATGGATAAATACAGTAGAATTAATGAAAATGTAACGTCATTGATTTATACTGTGACCAAACTAAAACTTGACCGAAACCATCAAAATAATCAAAAACTAATTAAAAGCAGGTATTTTAACTAATGTAACCTATCGAACCATGTTACCCATTTTTCCTCTGCTAGTGCAAAATTACTTCTGCAAATTGTATCAGTTGATACAGAGGTTGAATCATCAAATTACAAGATCTGCTAAATCTTTGTAATAATTCTGTAAAATGCACGCCACTTAAAGATATGGAAATTAAAAGTGCTATTAATTTGCTATTTTTTTGCCGAGCTGGTAATTTGATGATACAGCCTCTGTATCAGCTATTCGCAGAAGTGATTTTGTACTAGTAGGGGAAAAATTATGTTCTTTTAATTCTTGTATTTACCAAAATACCAAAATTCACAATGCCATCGAACCACTGGAATCATAATCAATTCAGTCTTAGAAACTCGTCAAAGTTTGTTTACGCTTACCGTGTAAACCAATGATGTTACATTTTCATTGATTCTACTGTTTTATATAAACCGTATTTTCTTGCTTATGAGCGACTAAAATTGCTGATTTTGGGGACAACTAAAAGTGCCCCCAACCAAAACCGCCGTTTACCGCTAGTAACGAGTAGATATTTGTAGAATCAGAAAGTGTCATTGAACGTAATGGCTTAAATGAACCAAAATGAAACTGGAGCCATTTTACTTTTCAAACGCAATGTCAAAACCGATTTTGGGTGCATTTGAAACAAATATTAAAAATAAATTAGAATTTTTAATATGACGATCCTGTTTAAATTATTAAATTTTGAAAAATGAGAACTGAAAATTTAATTGTTTTTGATAAATGCAAATCATAGAAAATAAAAAAACACAACTCCTACGAAAAAGAAATAACGCCACCCAATTCTTCGCAGATCCAATCAAAAAAATTGTTTTTGAAGGCAGTTTTATTTTATCATAAAAAAGACGGTCTTCAATAAATCGAAATAACTAATTCTGATTAAGAATTTTTTGCTGTAGGCTTCGCATTCTTCTAATTTATTTCGAGTCTATGAAAACTTTATTCCATTTATTAAGATCTAACTAGTTTGATAATTTACAACTGGTAATTTAAGAAGAGTTTTACGTCACTTGAAAATTGGAAATATTGTACCCTGAGGTCAATCTTGGTTTACCGCTAGTAACGAGTAGCTCAAAATTAAACTGACTATTACAATGATTCTCCCGAAAATGTACCGTTCCGTTTGGAACGCATCCAGAATAGTCTTTAAACGCAGTCCAATTAGTTTTCATAATTTAGGCTTTAAATTTAGGATTTAGTGCCGTTCTAAGACTATCCACGTCCTAAGGATGATTCTTAAGACAGAACGAAGCCTTATTGATATTATTATGAACTTGAAGTGGGCTGTTTTTAAAGATCATCCCGTACCCGAACGGAACGTTATATTTTCACAAGACTACCTGTAACTTAGATCAGAACATTTGTACAGAAGACCAAATAACTGAAAGGTGATGAAATTTTTTTTAGAAACTAAGGGCAGTCTAAAAAATTGTACGATTGTATTGTTTTTGCCAATTTTACTTAATTAATAGAAAATGCATCGAAAGATCCTTTTTAAATATTTTGTAAGGAGCCTCAAATCATAAACCTTAGTTTGCAGAGACCTTATTTCTCGTCAATTCAGCGACCAAATAAGACGCAAACCTAGAAGCTGAGCAAGTTTTTCTCTACAAGAATAGGTTCAATTTAAAAAAAAATCGTTTGTATGTAAGAAACTTATTTGTATAATGACAAATCAATCACCACCTATCAAATCATCACCTATCTCTAGAGAGATTTATCAGAGTAATATGTTGATCTCACAGTGTCATAGGGGATAAATCTATATATATTAAAGGAGAGTCCGCTAATAAAATTAAAATTAGCTAAAGTTAAGTAACCAATGAGAATGCTTAAAATACATATTTTAAAGTTACGTTACTTAACGTAAGTTTAATTAATTAATTTTTAATTTTTTATCCAATAAATCATTTCTTTTATTAAAATAAAAGAGCTTAACCTTAAATGCTTTAAAATAAAGATGTCGTTAAAATGTTCAGTTTTCGATGTACTTGAGGCATTCAAAAATAAATATCTCATTATTTAAATTTTCAGTATGAAAGCACAAAAATTAAAAAAAATATATTTGCCCATTTAAACGTCTCTTCTCTTTCAGTAAAAAAAATCAATGCTATGAATACATAATTATGAATCAAGAATTTACTGAATTTGCGAGTTTACCAAAAAAGATTGTCGGCCAAAACCGTCTTTTGTACGAAAATAAGCATGTCAAGTGTTTTTCGAAGAACAGGATTAACTTCTATTTGACTACCATAGTATTACAAGAGTGCTACAAGGCTACGTTTTCACTCCATTTATAAATCTAATAGACAAGAAAGAAAAGCCTCTGATCTGAATTCCGCAGACTGCATTTTTCTTTTAGAGAGTGAATATAATAGATCTCAAAAGCTACTGAAGTATACAACATAAACGCAGGGTAGGTTCGATTACTCACGCAGGAGAAGGACGTCGACCGAGTTGGGTAACTAAGAATCTGATTTTTCTGAATATCTTTTTTTGATTTGCATGTGAATCATGGATATAAAGAAGAGCTTGCGTCGAGATTAGGCGAAATAATTATAGAATAATCCTCGGAGTTACTTAATCCCAATCTCACATGGACAATCGAGATCTAAACAGTATGTTCATTTAGCATGTGATAAGAAAGAGCCAAGTTTTGTTGTACACTGTCCATCTTCTTATTATGATAAAATTTTAACTTATTTTATTTTTTAACCTTTTAATTTTATTTTGAGATAATAAAAGCTAATTTTGGCATAAAAAAAAATTAATTTTTCCGCTTTAGTGAACGACATTGTTGTCTTTAAAAGTGGATTTATGAGAACTCTTAGGTGGATGAAGCGAAGGAAGGTTTAAATAGGACAAGATCATGGTCAATATTCCGACGAAAGAAAGCTGAAAAAAAGATTGCTGATTCGGGTCAAAATTTTTAATACATTTATCTTATGTAGATTCAGAAGTAAAAAATCAAAAAACTTTTAATCGAAAATAAAATTTTTTTTAAAAAAAGAGGTTTTTTTACAGTCAAAGTTATTGAGGCTTAATTCAGTACCCCAAAATTAAATTCTCTTTTCACTCTCATCTTTTTTCTACCAATTTAAGTAATTTAAAAATTTATAAGCTTTAGCTTATACCAATAAGTATAACTTATATCTTATACTAAAAGAATATTGTTTTTTTACTCAAAAAACGTAAACAAACTTAATAATTATTATCTCCGCAATTGTTGCGGAGCGGGTAAACTAGTAGAATATTAAAGCTAGTAAGATTTATGATTCGGGGCTCCCTACACCGAAATGGTATATTTTTGTTAATAAGGTGTTAATTGAAGGAATCTTAAACAGTCGAATCGTACAACAGTACAACTGTACACATCTTAAGGTGGTCGTTATTAAGGTTAGAAGGAATGTAATACAGTCAACTCGCTTTAATCCGTAATATTCGGGACCGGGAAAAACCCATTCCGGATTAAATTCAACGGATTAAATTTAAACCGGAAAAAAAGAATTTTTTGAAACCTTACGGTTTAAAGAAATTTTACATCTGTTCCATAAGTTAAATTGATAAAAATGATAAAATCTCTTTTCATAATTAAAATGAAAAAGATATTGATTGCTCATGCTATCTTCGAAGTTCAAATTTCAAATTAAAAAATAAAAAGGTTTGATCATCACAAATAGGAATGGAAAATAAAAAGTTTAAAATTTTGGGTCTAGTCGGTTTGGTGAACAAATATTGTTCTCAGGTTTGGTGAATAATTTGTTCACTTAATTTTTTGTTCACGTATATGTGAACAAGACTAGATTTAGGTGAACAAACTTAAAATTATGTGAATATAATTGTACTTGAGAATAATAATTCTATAAAGTCAGATATCCTTCATCTTATATTTGTATCAACAGCTCATCTACACTCCTATAAGTGAATTGATTAGATAACTTTTATTTCACTTAAACTCACGTCACCTTTTCTAAATTAGGACAATAGCATAACGAATAAAACAAACGAAATGGAAACCCACTATGGCTTTCTGTTATTTAATGCAATCAATCTTCATTTGTTATAAAATTTTATTAAATCACACGCAATCGGAATTTTTTTTTTCAAACACAAAGTTTACAATAGTAAAATAATATTTTTGATGAGAAAAAAAAAAGAATGCCCATAGGTCATTTTTATTTTTAATAAATATCATTTCAAACAGACAAAATATTTATTTAGAAGCTTGCTGAAATCTTAAGAGTTGAAATATAAAATGAAAAGTTATAAAATCTGGAGAACTTTTCATTTTTTTTTTTAGTTTCAATTATTTTATATCTCATTGAATTCAATAGTCCATTTAAAAAAAAAATTTCCAAACTCACACACAACAAAAAAATTAAAATTACAAGAGTTATTATAGGGGTATTTCTCAGCATTGTTTCAAAATTATAACTACTAATTTAATTTTATATTAAAAAAAACAGAAAAACCTTAAGGATATCAAATAATTTTAATTGTTTTCAATTTATTTAAAAAAAAAATTTTTTTTTTCTATTTTCTAATTGCTTTCCAAGCCAAGAACGAGAATTTCAAGGAACAAAGAAATAACTTAAAAAGTTAAAAATCTCATTTGACTTAGGGATTAATGAGGAATAGTTGTCGATGCACGTCATCCTACTAAAATAATTTATTGTTTACTTAAAAAGATCATAAAGTAACAAACCATAAGTTCTAACTAAACTGCTAACAAACCGTAAAAAAAGCAAACTTCATAAAAACATATTTAAAATTTTTAGAAAAAAAATTTTTTGATTGGCATTATAGTCTGAATATTATTTATTATTCTTAC
Organism: Brachionus rubens; assembly: GCA_022207745.1. Lineage (NCBI taxonomy): Eukaryota > Metazoa > Rotifera > Eurotatoria > Ploima > Brachionidae > Brachionus > Brachionus rubens. The sequence goes on along the minus strand of JAJVHD010000011.1, from coordinate 3,004,746 downwards.
TGGTTTTGGTTAGAGTTTTTGAATATGAAGAGCTAGTATCAGTTTTGTTTGTAAAATATTTTTAATTTTTAAGATTTTTTTTTAACGAATTTTTGAAACAGACCGTATCGTTTATTAACTCATTGTTGTTGTTTGGGCTTTCGAGTATTTATTTATTCAATTTAAATTGAAAAAATTTCATTTTTTTTTTTCGAACTAAAAAATGGATTAAATGTTAAGCAATAGATTGTTTTTGATAGTATTCTTGTAACAGAAAAAAAAAATTTTTATTTGATTTTCTTAAACTTTTTTTATTTAGTAGACTTCAATTAAAATTTTTAGTCAATTTAATTTATTTGCAGCAGGTTTCAAAACTCCTATAAGCTTCTTTTTTTTTTTAAATAAGAAAAATCTGATCTCAAATAAAACGTAATTTTGTTTACTAAAAAAATCTTGTTACTTTTTTTAGTTTTTCGATTTTTTTTCAATTTTTGAAATTTTTTTATTTGTATTCTTATGATGACCACAGACAAACAGACTCACGATCGTTTCTATTAGTTTATAAACTTGTATATTCTCGTTTAATTCAAATACAATGGTTAGTAAAGTTTTAAATTAGAGTGTTTCTTTGTTTGACTGGTTCATCTTTGTTGTATTAAAATTTTATTATTTTTCTCTTCTGAAAACTAGACTCGTTTTTTATTCCCTTTCAAGATTTAAGAGTCCAAACTCAAATATTTAAAGCTTTACCTACTTTTTTTGGACTATAACTGACGAACAACAATAGTTTATAATTAGATTTTTAAAGTTAAATAGTACATTTATATCCCTTGTTAATTTAAAGTTTACCTGTAATACTATCACAAATTATTTCCAATGAAATTCTATTATTAAGTATCAAGGGTTTCAACTTTTATAAGACTTCAAGTTTATTTTCGAAATTTGAGTTTGAGATAACTCAATTTGAACAATTTGCTAGAATCAAAAACGAACGAATTTTATAACTTTAAAATTGCCTTGCAAAAGAATGTCATCAAAAATGACCAGAATTTGTCTTTAGATGCAAAAACATCTAATTGCGTATTTAGTTAAAGTCGCGTATTTTGCATTTTTACGTCTACTAACGACATGCATTTACAAATGCATATCTTTCCTTTTTCATATTTTTTGAAATAAAATTGAAAAAAAGTTCCTTCAGCCTCTTAATAAAAAGTTTTTGAAAAAAAATCTCGACTGAAGTATTGACTGAAGTAACCAGAAAGTCAATCGCATTCACATTAAACTTGGAGTCTTCTATATATGTGGTGATGTGGTCTCTTAATATGCTATGTACGAATCGGGTCGAGTATAAACTTGCGCAGTTGCATTTGCAGTAAGATAATGCGTTTCGAATATAATCACACACCTCGGATAAGTCGCCAAATTTGTAGAGGAATTTGTACTTTTGACTTAGACAAGAATAAATAATCTCAAATATATAAACAAATAAATGTATTCTGTAAATCTGAATTTTCAAAAAATATCTTCATGGTCTGAATTCACAAAAGCCTTTTACAGAAGTGTAATTAAAAAAATCGTCTTCTGTCTGTTGCATTGTAGGTCTAACTCGAGGAATTTTAGTAAGCTACCGTGAACAAGACATCTTTGTATTTTTAAAATATTTACAACAAAACTTTTTTTTTGTTATTTTTATTTTGATCTAAAGAAAGCTTCAAAGTTTTAATAGACATTTTCTGTTTTTTTAATTTATTTTTAACAAATTGTTTCAAAATCAATCAAGAACATTTATTCTTACAGTGAATGGATTATTGAGTAGTAAAAATATGCACATACGTTAAATCTTTTATGTGAATATAAAACGAGATTAAATTGTTTGTAATAAATAAACTTAATTTGTTTACCCAAACATACATGATTGGTTCATTTTGAAATAGAAAAAAAATCCAGTAATTCCTTTTTTGTTGGAACAGAGAAATCGAGTCCTTTAAATATCGAAGAAGTCTAAATCAAATAAAAGGATTTAGAGTAGCGATCAAATTGGTTCAAACTTTAAACAAGAGTTGATAACTTGTTTAAACGATAGGCTGATTATGAATTTTATTCTTCAAAATTTTATTTTTTAAAATTTTTAAAATTAATTAAGATTTTTTTTTACTAAGGTTAATTTGAAAAATTTTATTTCCCCGAAACCACAATGCTTTTAAAATTTTATTTTTTTTTTATTTTTTAAAAAAAAAAAGGTAATTTGAAAATAGAGAAGCCTTCTAAGTCACACAAATTAAAAAAGGTACTCTATTTACTATTTAATTTTTTGAAGCTCAACTAGAAAAAAAAAAAATTTTCATAATAATTTTTCTCGTTCAATTGCTTTTAATTTTTTTTATAAAGTTAAAAAAAAAAAAAATTTAAAACAAATATTTCAATATGGTTATACAAGTCTTCAACTCAATTTTTATTTTGTTGTATTTTTTTCACTCACTACTTGGTTCAATTTGTAAGGCTTAGCTCCAAAGATTTACAGGGATGTTTTTTAATATTTTCAAAATATTTATTCACGTTATGCAATACTCGTAAGTCAAAAGGATTTGATGATGATGATGAAGCTATAGATAAATACTTTTTTTTTTCTTCGTTAAGAACTTAATTCAAAGGAACTCTTTTTTCTCTTTTGCCTACTTTTAAACGATTTTTTTTTAAAACAAATTTATATCCAAGATGTTTAAACTTTTTTCAAAATACGTGCAAATCCTTGATAGCTTTCAAGTTAAAAGTCTTCGAAATTAGTGATTTAAAAAAAATTTGAATTTCTATGAGTTATAAAACTTTTAGTTAATTACAAATAGTTTTGTTCATGAACGAGTTTAATAGTAAAAAGATGCAAATTTAAGTAATAGAAAAACGAATTGAAGGCTTTTTTGTATCTTTATTTAAAATAATGATTATTTTGAAGAAGAAAAAAAATCTTATTTTAAATTTTATTGTAGAGGTTATTCTTCATTTTATTTTTGTTAACTAAGCCAAGTGTATTCTCAAGCAATCACTATTTTTTTAATTCAACAAAGTTCCTTAAAAAAAATTCAGACTTTTGACTTAAATTACTTTATTATTTTTCTCTGTCAAATATTTTCTTATTCAAGGAAAGTCTATTTATAAAAAAAAGGTTTTGATTCGTGTTATAGAAACTACTATAATAGTAAAATTTAGATGAATTATATCATAAATCCCTCAGTTTCCTCAGAAATAATTCTTTTTTAATTCTTAATTTTAGTTTTTTTTGATGCGAGTTTTTTTTTAATTTATGTGTTTTTTTGATTACAAATCTTAAAAAAATGCACCCATATCATAACATGTTTTTCCGAGTTTCTACCTTACAAATCCGGTAATTTTTGAAAACTAATCAACTTCCATGGCTTTTAAAATATACGTACTCGAAAACCTTAAACAATGAAGTTTATTCTAAGGTAAAAATAAAAATTTCCGCTCATTAACCTCCATTTTATGTGATTGTATCAAATTTTGGAACAACATAAAAAGCTTCATTAAAATTCAAGAATTTTCAGAAATGACTTTTGTAAAAGTCTGGATTTTCAAATGACACGAGTCTGCAATATTCTTGGATTTTTAGTGTTTTATTTTAAGTTTTTTTTTAAATTTCCTCATTTCAATCCAGATAAATTTAAATAGCTTTTTTTCTAAGCTTCACAAAGTCATAATTCTAGAGATAAGTCCAGTATTCACTAATACGAAGTAAATTAAAATTCCTTCGTTAATCCGAACAGGTAAATTTTAAAAATTTATCGAAGAACTTTGTCGAAACAATATCCAAGACTTGATGATTTTTTTAGGATTTCGGTTTTATGGTTTGGTGAACTTTAAGTGAGATAAATTCGTTCTGCAAAATGGTAAAACTTGTAAAATTTTTTCTACACCTTAGATATCCGTCTGCTAAGACTGTGCAAACTAATTTCATAGTTAAATATAATCTTTTTTAATGGCGTCAAAAATTAATTAAGAAATGCAGAATTTTAGCAGACTCTAAAAGTATCCAAGGGTATATCAAAATTGATTCAATTGAAGCATTTTTCAGAACTAATTTATCTGAATTGAAAAAATTTCCACAACGTCCAGAAATTTCTAGTTCTAAAAATCTTCTAGAGAACGAAAACTTTTTCTGTTCTCTGATGTTGTCAGTTATTACAAGATATTCTTATAAAATGAATATTTGAGAATGGGTGTTTAAAAATTTGAATATCTCTGAACAAATAACAATAACTGAGAACATCATCGTCAAAGTTTTGAAAAACTTATAATTTCTGAGAAATCAGTTTTATAATCATTCAATTATAATGTCTTAATATCTGAATCTGAATTATGCCTTAAAAAACTGATTTCTGGTAAAACTTAATTCCATTTTAATTACCGTATTTCCTTGCTGATAAGTTGTCCCAAAATCGGATATGTGATCGATAAAATCGTGAAGGTTTGGGTGAATTTTTGAGTTCATTTTCTTGTTTTCTGATATAATTCAATGCGCTCTATCTGAAAATCACAAAACTGAAAATGAATGGATGTTAGTTCGTCTAGAAAAAGCACTTATCAGCAAGGAAACACGTTACAGTTCTTTTGGTGATAATTTTAAAAGCTAAAGTTTCTCCTCATGTTTCAAAGGTATTTTGATTTTTTAGAAATTTTATGCATAGTTACCTCTTTATCGCCACCTGCTACCGGGTCATTCACAAACAAAGAATAAATGGAAGTTAAGAATAACATTGTATGTTAACATTGTTTCCACAGAATTTTAAGCTTTTGAATAATAGTAGCAAGTCCACGAACTAGTGTCAAGAGAAATTTTTCATTTGCATAAATATTCACAATTAATGACTGAACCATTAAAAGTTCCGTGTTTGTCATTATTTTTGATCTGCAACAGGGAATATCAAAATACGTGACTTAAACAGATTAAAGATTAAATTCGAAAACAACTTTTCTTGGTTTAAAAAGATGATCCTTTATGTTTTTTTTTGTATCATAAACTTTGAAAATACAAAAATAGTGTTGTTCATTTTCTGTAGGGTATTAAAGTTTATTGAATAAGAAAAGGATATGCTTGAAAATAATAACTTTGAATTAAAACTAAGGTCAATGGATACGGATTAATTTTACTTTAATCTTAAACCTATTTTTTATTGAATTTTGTTTTTCAATTGAGTATTAAAATATTTCAATTGTAAGATTGTTTAGGGTCAACAGAGATTTTTATTTTACATAAATTTTTTTAAATAAAACGCATTTCCTTCGAGGGTTTGTCTTAAATCTTCAAGAAGAGATAAAGATTCCCAAAATGATTTCAATTATCAAACAAACAAATAATCAAACTTCGATTTTTTAAATGTTCTCGAACATTATTTTAAGCTCGGTTCCAGCTCGTAAGTTAAGAAGTTTACAAAAAAATAATTTTCGTAGATAATTCTCAAGTGAAATTACAACACAATCTAAAATTTATTATTTAAAGTATACTTTAAGACTCGGAACAAATTAAAAATAATATTTGTTGGTAATTTGATACAGTGGTGGAAATTAATTTGTCCCATGATATCATCTGATATCAGCTGACCTCATCTGATGTCATCTGGTATCATCTGATATCAGTTTGCATCATAATTCGTTGGCAATTATTAATGTTTGTAATTCTCTTACTGATATCATCTGATATCATATGATTGCAACTGATCGGAACTGATGGTAGATGATACAAAAATTTTCATAAATTCTGATACCAACTGATATCAGCTGATATCATATGATATCATGGGACAAATTAATTTCCAGGACTGTAGTTCAAAAAGTAATCTAATATTTTAATTTTTATTTTTTTGACAAAAAAAGAGTCTATCGACCCGATTTCAAGGTTCAAAAATTTTACGAATCTTTCGTTAAATTTTTTTTTTTTAATTTTGAACAAAACACCTTGAGCATATACGAATGCAACTAACAAAACACTTTTCTTTTACTTTTGAAATAAATTATTTATAATCTTGTGTCAAACTAAAAAATCTAATTATCAATTCACTATCTTTATCTTATGTTTCAATATCATCATTATGAAATGATGATTGTAATTATGATTTTAAAAAGAAAAGTTATACAATACGAGGCAAACGTGAGCCCAAGATTATTTCGACTGAAATAAAAAATGAAAAAAAAACCTTTACGAAACAAGCAAAGATTAATCTTAAAACAAAACTTGTTTTTTTAAGGATTGTATAATTCTGTATTGAGGCTAAAAAATAAAATTATATTGTGTGTATCCAAGACAAGTTTTTTTTTTGTTCGACTTATAATTTTTTTTTCATGAAATATCGATCTGAGAGCATGAAAATGCTAAGATTTTGCGTTATTTTTTTGTTTGACTTACGTTTTGTTTTTCAACTTTATTCAAATTTATTTATAATAAGGCTTATGCGATGTTTTTTATATCAATGCAAACTTGGATCTCTTATCAAAATTAATAAGAATAAATTTTAATAATAATACTAACAGGTTAAGGTATTCGTTAACCAATCTTTTTTCAATCAAAAATATTTAAATTTTTTTCCTTGACAAAATGAAGATTACTTTATTTTTCGGATTAATGTAAAAATAAACCGTTCTTGTTGATGTAATTAGAAATAGGATAATGATTAGATAGAATAATTTTATATTAAATTCGAATGTCATGATAAATATTGGTACTTAATCCAGATCTAAGTCAAGTATAAATTGTTTTCGTGAAAAATAAAATCTAACTTTTTTTTTATAATTATTTCTAGTGGTTTAATGAATGATGTAATTTTTAATGTTAGTAAGGTTAAATTTAAAATTAAGCACTTAAATTTTCAACAGTTTTGAGATAAACCATATTGTTCTTAGACAATGTTACTATATAAAAAATTACGATCTTGAAGCTAAAGGCATCACTTCAATCAGAAAAATATTTATTTTTGATTCTATCGTAGTTAAATTGTTAAATACGAGTATTGTATTTAGTCACTTTTTCAAAAAAAAACATCGGTTTTATTTCACTAGTCAATTGAAAAGTTTGTGTCCTTGGGTAGGTTGATTCAAGTTAATTTTAATCGATAATTTTTTGTCATGTGCTTATAATTTTAGAATTGTACAGCTTTTTGTGAAGACTTAAAAGGCTTGGATGAATGACATAATTTGTTCCTTTCGCGAACGTTCATGATTATTCAAATTCCAAAACGTTCATCGATTTTTCTTAAATTTTCTAAAGTTTCACCATTACTTTAAGGTCCTTGTTTAATTTTTGATACTTTTTACATTTACTGAAAATGTGGACGAAACTAAGAAATGTCTAAGAAATTCAGTCGATTAGAAATCGGTTAATCGTTTTAAAAGAATTAGAAAAAATCCTTAGTCGAGTCCAATCAACTTAATCAAGTCACAACTCTTTTATACGGGGTGAAAAAATTTAAAAAATTTGTAAAATTAAACAAAAGGACTTAATAAAATGGTTAAATTTAGGGAAAATTTGAGAAAATTTTGGAATATCGTGGAAAGTTATAGAACGCTTGGAAACTTAGAATTGTATATGCTCATGACTTTATCTGTCTATTTGTCTAATTTTCTGGCTTATTTCTTTCATCAGAGATTACTCGCATGTATATTTAAGTTTGGGTACGTTACTCTACATTTCGGTCTTGAAGATGAAAGACTGTTACCACTTGCATATAAAAGCGTCTCTAAACGTTGATTTTTTGAAAAAACTAAGATAAGACTTATTTATAAAATTATAGTCACGAGAGTTCGAGTTGAGATCTTTCTAAAATAACCAGTTGAAACCTCAAGTTCAAACCGATTTTGTGTAAAAAAGAAGCGCTTTTCTCGCGGTTATACGCAAACGGTTGCAGGAATTTTTTTTTATAAAAAAAGTCAGTATAAGGAATTAATAAAATGGAGAGAATTCTAATCTAGAAATTTTTTGTTCTTTACAAGTTTGTTGTTTATTTGGAAATTTGGGTAAAAAATTTGATCCAACCCTCCCGTTTTTTTCAGCCAAACGTCAAGGTCCTTTATTTAAACATTTTAGTAAAGCTATAATTGATCTAAAGATATGTTCTGATAGCTAAATAGTTACCATTGACGCTGGGACCATTGTCGATGGGAAAATAAAATTCCATAAAGCAATATACGGGTGAAAACGATAAAAAAAAGGGAATTTTTCGGTTAAACGAAAAATTAACGAGAGTTCGAGTTGAAAATCTACTTATACAAGAGGCGATTCTCTACAAATTTTATGAATTCGTTTTTATATTTTATTTTCCATTTTTGTATTCTAGTGGACGAAAAAATTCACAAAAATGAAGAACCTAAAAAAGAGGATTTACCACTTTTTGACTTAAAATTCGATATTTTCGCATAGAAAAACCCCAGAAAACAAAAATATTTCGATATTGAACATTGTATTTTTACAAATAGGTTTTGGGCGCTAAAAAAGGGTGCAAAAAATACCCCAATGAAAAAATACATTTTTTGTGGTTTTCGAGGTCGTAGATTAACGTTAAAAAGTCAATAATAAAAAATTCAGATAGTGTAGACGTTTTGCTCCGACCAAACCTTGAAAAAATTCAAAAAACAAATAAAATTTGACCAGAAAAGTTAATCAATTTTTATGTTAGTCAGTTTTGAATGAATGGCATTTTTTAGCTAAGAACTTGACTCGCAATAAGTATAATAATTTAATTGCTTATAAAGCTTCATTATAAAAAACGTGTTTAAATAAAAATTTTCATTTTAAATACAAATTATGTTACGATTTGTATCAAGTTTTAATATACAAATATCAAAGCTAATAAAATGAATAAATTTGTCAATTTCATAATTAATCAAGAGATTTCATATTTAATTTTAATAAATTTCAAATTATTCAAAATCAAATTTAAGTTACTTCTGTTTTAATTGTTTGAAATTAGCATTAATAGAAAACGAATCATAGATGATACTAAAGCGTTTCATTAATCGTATTATCAAATCTTGTTATTGAATTGAAATCTTAAGTTTTTCGAAACTAAAAGAGTAAATTATCTACAGGAAATTATAGTTTTACAAGATACAACAATAAACTTATCATTTTATTTATTTTTATGAAAAATAAATATTGATTTTTTTTATATTTAGAGCTTAATTAAAAATTTCTAGTTCAAGATAAACCCACTGACAGAGAGAGAGAGAGAAATAAAGAGAGCGATCGACTCATGACACAAGGTTTATTGTGTTTAATCCTAGGAAATTCGGTTAAAACTATTTAACAGATTATAGTTTTCAAATTTCTTGCTTGAATGATTTTTTTTTTTCCGAAACTATTTCTTTGATATTCTCATGGCTATTTTTGAACTTTTCATATGTTTATTTAATGTGTGTGTATTAGTAACCTTGAAAAATGGGAATAACAATCAAAATTTAATTAACTTGAAGTATTTAAAACTATTAAAAAAGAAGCAATAAATTTTTTTTTTCGAGTTAAATCGCCGTATTAAACTAAACATACTTATTCTAAGATAAAACATTTTTTTTTGCTAAAAACAGAAAGTAGGTTTTTCAAAAAAAAAAATAGATCGTTTCATTGATTAAAAATGACTAGTGCTATTGTTTTTCCTAAGATTTTTGTTTTCCAATTTTCTTATTTTTTTTTGACAACTAAATAAAAAAATTCTAGTGTGCTTGATAAACAAAAGTAGTACTAAGCTATTGAACTCAATCTAAATCAAATTATTCCCGTTGATCATTCTTTTTTTTATTTTAAGTTGCTTCGAAAATGTATTTCAATTTTTTTTTTCTTGAGTGGGTGACTAAGCAGCACTCATTTTAATTTTTTGCTTTTATTTCTCATTAAATAAACCGATTGTTTTTAATAAAGAGATTTTAACAAAATGGTCTTTCCTTTAATCGTAATGTAAAAGCTATCCAAAACTTTTAGTTTTTTAAATATTCCTACACTCTAAAAAATTTTTGGTCGTTTTTTATGGAAAAAATCGTTTCCATCATTTACAGGATATTTAATTATTGAAGTGTAAGTGTCAATTTTAGTCTTTTTCTAGAGCAAGCTTTAATTTTGGTGGACCACCTCTTTTCTTTTTTAAGGTTTTTTTGGATTCAATTTCTAAATTATTCACAGCATTTATTTTCTTGGAGACCTCGACTTAACGTAACTCTTAAGTACAACTGACTCAGTTGGTTCAACATTTTCTGGTTCATTATCTTGTATATTCTTTTTTCCTGGACGGGAATTTTTTCTTATTATACTTTAAAAGTAAAATTATTATGCGATTGTGAATCCTTTTTATTCAATACTTGTATGTTTCATTCTGTAGAAAAAATACTTAAAATTTGCTTGTAATGAGACTTTAAGTCGTAAAAGAAGTGACTTAGTCGTTGTATAACCGTCTATTAAAATGGAAATAAAGCACCTTAAAATTGTTTAGAGTGTAACTGTCTTTAGTTTTAAATTTTGATCTTTTGCAAACTTATAGGCAAGAAAAAGAAGGTCTAATTATAGATTTTTGTCACTTAAGCAGTGCATATTTAATTTCAGGCGTTGTCGCCTTTTTTCTTTCCTCGATTAAATCTAGATCGTATTTCTCTTAAATCATCGGAATTCGAAATAAATTTGCCTTTTTTTTCACAAGGATCAATTTTCCGTCTAAAGATGTCAGAAGTACATTCGAATAAAAATACTTGAGACTATCTTTTCATGCTTAAAACATAAATATTTTTGAATTAATTTCTTCGGATTTCTTGCCTATCTTAGTTTAACGATAAATATTAGTTTTCCGAAAAATATCCAAAAAAAATTTGGATTAAAAAGTTTGTTCCTGAACAAACTTGTAACTTGTAAATGATAATCAAATTTTCAAATAATCAAAATATTCTTGTTACAAGGAAACAATTTATTTACAATTGATTAGAAATTTGAAAAAAAAATTGAAAAAATACAATAAAATTTATTAGTCAGGAAAAGTTTGAATATCTTAAAATTTGATTCGTTTTTTTTTGATTCATCGATTACTTTCTAATTGTATTTAATATTAGATTCTATTAAAGAGCCTTTATTTGAAAATAATCGTGAGAATCTAAGATTCAACTTAAATGGATAATTAAAAACTAGTCGTAGTCTTGTTGTTATTGTATGGGCTAATCAACTGTCAGTTTTATTTTTTTTGCTAAATAAACAAAATCGTTCATAACTAATAACAAAATTTTAGTTTAATAAGATCTGATATTGATTTTTAAAAATTACAATTATTTAGACAGATAATAAGATCATCGAAACAAGCCTCGAAATCAAAAAATCGTAAGCAAAAATTTGTGAAAATGACAGCTAGCTTGGCAAAATCATCAAAAAATCGTTTTTAATTTTTGCTAACCAAGGCAAATATATATTTTGATACGTAAATTATATCAAAAGAATATTCAATCGAAACTCTTAGTGGACTCAATGTCCCAAAGGCTAAATCGCGAGCTCAAATGAACTGAATTATTTAATTAAAATCATTTCATGGACTCAAGTAAATTTTTATTTAAATATAAAAACAAACTCTTATTTGTTTCACTTTTATGAGAGAAAACAAAAAGAGAAAAACTTCAAAACTAATAAATATTCTATTTATCAATTCTGACCTTTAGGTAAAAATACACTGATTCATTTCAGATGATGATAAATGTGACACTTATCAACAATAACAAAAATTAAAAAAAAAGGTCAAATGAAAAAAATTATGTTTTTTGATTTTCACAAGAAAAATATATTTACATTAAGATATTTTTTTTATGAGTTTTGAATTATCTCTTAAAATTTTTTCGAGGCTTCTTAATCAAAAAAGTTCTATTAATTGTTTTACAGAGGGTAAATGTTCTAAAATTTCCGTCAAATCTCAAATTTCGATTAAACTACATTTCGAATTATTTTCATTTTTTTATTTTATTTTCTAGTTTTATCATGATGATTTGTTCTAATCATTAAAACATGGAATCCGGTATTTGTTGTTGAAGGTTTATTTTTTGAAAAGAAAACAAAAAGTTACTTTCAAATGAAAAAAAAAAAATTCAAGCTTGAAAATTCAAGTGTATAAGGGTTTAATTATTTTTAAATCATAAATGTTGTTTTTTTGTTTTTTATTCAAGAAAATTTTTTATCTATAATAAAATCCAATTAAATAAAAACGAACAACAGTAGGATCCCTTTAAAAAAAACTAACTTTAAGAAAATAATTTAGTTTTTTTTTTCAGTCTTTTGATAATCAATTTATTTTTAACATTTATTGTTCTATGATCAATAGCTTAATCAAACAACAAAAATTCCTTAACTGCGTTTAAGAAATAAAATTTTGTGTTTTTAAAAAAATTTATTGAGCTTTTTTTTTTAAAAATCAAATTATAAATGTATAATTAAGTTTAGTTTCAATAATTTAAAAAGCAATCAATCAATAGGATAATTTAAAACACTTTTAATCTTTGTATGTGCTCAGTGTTGTAAGGAACTCACTCTTTTTTTTTGTATTTTTGTTTTCTATATATTTCGCAGATAAATTTGAACTTTGGTAATATTTTACGAGTTTTTTTTTTTTATAAGTGACTTTAAATTGTTTTATGTTTTATGATAATGTATGTCCTAAAATGGAATGAGTCAAAAATATTTCGAAATTAATCCAATACCCAGCTAAATATCTAATTTCAGTTAAAATAATTGAATTACCCGTTAAATTGTCACTCGATATTTGATAGCCCGAAATTTTCGGGTCATTTTTTTCTTTCGTATAAAAAAATAAATTTACAGTCATTAAAAAAAAATTTTATGGGAACAAATATTTTCGGGTAATAAATTTTTTAAACCTTAACGGAAGTTTTTTTAATAAATTTTAAGTCTGTTTGTTCTTTGCATTCACAAATGTTAAATTTGTGTTGATAACCGACTTTTGACCCAGCTGGACAAAAACGATAAGTTTTCACAAAAAAGAGAAATATGGATTTGATAGACCTCATAGCCTGCTACAAAATGATACCCTAGTTGTCTTTATAGAACGATTCCTTGAGGAGTAAATATGGTTTAGTTGAATTCAAAAACGATTTACTTGGTCTACTAAACCTTATTGACTCCTCAGGGAGCCGTTCTATAAAGACAACTAGGGTATCATTTTAAAACAGACTATGATATCTACAATATCCATATATGTTTTCTGTGTAAAATGTTACAGTTATAATTTTAGCTTAGTTGGGTCAAAGTTGGTTGCCAACACTATTATAAATGTTACTAATAGATGAAAAAATCATCGGTTAAGAAAGTTACTGAAAAAATCAGGAGTCAATAGAGTTTAAGATGAAGCACCAACTTCTTAACAGCCCAAGATTGCAGTAACTGGAGCTTCTTAGGTTTGGCAGATTTCTTTATACTCGTAATTTCATATGACTGGTAAGTTCCCCGGTGGCTTCCATCGGGAGAATTTTCAACTCAATTTTAATTTACTGTAAAACTACTGTAATTGGAACCGAACCAGTAAACAGTAAGAATGTTAATGTTTTATTAATGCATTATTACTGTTTGCTGTTTGAGTTCATATTGCAGTAGCTTACAGTAAATTGAAAATAACTGTGTTTTAGTTGCCATTTTTTATTTGAACGGTTTAACAACCGTCTAAGGAACTGATCGAAATAAATGACGAATCATCCCATGAATTCATTCTTATTTAAGATCTTGATAAGTTCTGGTATAGTGGGGCATCAAGTTCGGTTAAGATCATAGCAAGATCTTTAAAGTTGAATCAAGATTTTTACAGAAATAAGATTCTTGTACGTTTGTTTAAGAATTTTCTGAAGATCATACATTATTCTTATGGCTTAAGTCCACGAAAAGAAACTTATGTTTTCCATTTGTTTGAAGATTCATACAAGATCTTCAGAAAATTCTTAAACAAACGTACAAGAATCTTATTTCTGTAAAAATCTTGATTCAACTTTAAAGATCTTGCTATGATCTTAACCGAACTTGATGCCCCACTATACCAGAACTTATCAAGATCTTAAATAAGAATGAATTCATGGGATATCAGGCAATTTTCGTTCGAAGATTCGAACCTGAGCATTCAGTCGTTGTAGCTGTTGTTTTACCTGTTGTACCATATCAAAAGAACTCAAGAATTTTATTTTTTACACTCAAATACTTGTAACTGACCTTTATAAGCGAATTTTTTGATTAAAGCATTAAAATTTAGTACAGTACATTTCTGAAATAAGTTAACATTTTCAATAGATTTTCTTAAGTTGAAGTGGAAATTATCAAGTCTAGAATACGATCATGTTTGAAAAATTAAGTAAGGCAAATCAAATGTATCATCAAATATTAGGCATCTATGAATAAGCGGTAAATGGCTTGGAACACCTTAAATGAAAAAGAAAGATTAAGAATAAAATTTTTGCCGATGTTGAGATTATTTTGTACAGTGATCTTTCAATAGGCTTAGTTTCACTCAAAAGTTTAATTTAACCTGACGGATAATTTTGACAAGTTAAGTTAATACCCCAATTGTCAAGTGAGAAAATAATTAAACAATATTTTTGTCAAAAGCTTGAAAATCCACGTATTTTGGTCAACTTGATTTAAGCTTAGGGACTGAGTAATAGAGGCTTAGATTTTAATTAAAACTTGTTTTAACTTAAATTATAATTTGGGAATATTTATTTTTTTTAAATTTACTATTGAAAAAAAAGAGACTTAAACTAACACGGCCAAATTAAAATTTTGAGTTAAATCCTATTCAAATAAAAAAAAATATCGGTTCAAACATGTTAACAAAAAAAAAGAATCTAATGGTCTTTTGATAAATTAGACATAATCACATAAGGTCTATGTCTCATAAACTTAGTCTAATTTTTTTTTTGTGTTTCAAAACTTAAATCAAATTCGTATACGAGTGGTTCGTCTTGAGGCTATAGAGAATGAGATTTGAACAAAAAAACCGATAATTATTTTCAAACAAATCAAAAGACCTAGAACATATCGTTCTTTCAATGAACGGTAAACGCCTTGTAAAATCTATTCTTGATCATCGCTCTATTGTAAATATCTAAGTACTTATCTACTTCAAACCGTTATCTCTCTTTTTTCATCATTGATATTTGCTTACATTATATTTGTATTAAGTTCGATTATTATATACAAACAAAAATTAATATGTATTTACAAATACTTTGTATTAATATCATGGCCTTCTTCTCTCTCTCTCTCCTCTCTTTATCTAGCTCATATCTTACATTAATTAATAATCAATATAAAAGGAATTTTTTTTTCGTTAGTGAAAACTTTTTCTTTAGAGAAAAAAATTCAAAAAGTTTTGTTATTCTTAAATTCTTTTGATAATAACCAAAAAAAAACATTAACCTAAATAATTGAAATAAATTCCTTAAACTGTTCATCAAGCTCGATTGACGTTCAAGGAATAAGCTTCGACACTTCGTACACAGATCCTATTTTCGCTTGTCAATTTTTGTTAAATTAAAGCTATTAATCATTAGGAAGTATCGGTGTTTTTAATTTTTGAAAAAAAAAAACTATTCCATTTTATCTCTTTTGTTTAAATAATTCCCATATGTTGTATGTCATTGTTTTTTGTTTTTTATGGTGCGATGAGTCACGAATTAAAAATGGTATTGTTTAGAAGAATTAAAGCTTAAGGGTAAAATATAGCAGATAGAAACGAATATTTGAAATGTTTATTGTTTTTTAGTAACTTTTTTTTTCATTCATAAGTTTTCGTTTAATTGAATTCGAAATATAGGGCAGTAACAAGAGAAAAAAAAAAACAAAAATTTAATTATAAACCGATAAATTTTTTAGAGCTAGTTTATATTCTTTACAAAAAAAATATAAAACGAATTCATTATATAATTATCATCATTTTATTCAAAAGTCTGGATTTAAGAATAAGGGCAAAGATGTTCTCTCTTGATATAATTAAGACCTTTTTTTTGTGAAATAATACATTTATTTACAACTGTAAAATATCAAATACATGCAAACACTGGGTTTAATTGAAAAAAAAAGAATTTTTCTATTTAATCGTTAATTAAAAACTTTTATTTTCGTCTAATAAAAAGATTATAAAGAAATTTTTTTTTATTTTTTAATGATGTCAAGTAGTTTTTTAAACATTGGTAACTTTTAGCAAAAAAAAAGGTTTGTTATCAAACTAAAGGATGTTTTAGGTAGTTTTATTTTGAAAACAAAAGTTGACATTTAAATAAAAAAAAATTTTGTTTAATTAGCTAAAGTTCTGATTGATAAAATGTTGATTGTTAACTTTCTTTTATTTGTTACAAAATTTTAAGGTTTATTTTTTTTTAATGATACCTTACATGACTTTCAATGATCTTACTTTTTTTCTTTAAAAAAACTAAACAGAGAGGTAAATTAAATAAAAATAAAATTTAAAAGTAAATTTTTAATTTATTACGAAAAAATCACGTTTTTAAATTAACTTTCAATTAAAAAACAAAAGTATTTTCGTTAAACAAAAATAAAACAAATTTAAGCCACATTCTTTTTGGCAAAAAATTTAAAGGGTTGTTTTAGACAACTTTTACCTTTTAGAACAAGTGTCTAAAATATAAATTTTTTATTGGATCAACAGCCTCACAATCAGACACCTCTTATAAACAGAGACTATAAAAAGCTGATCGAGCAACTTTCAGTAACAAAGCAACATTCAGTCTTTTTTTTTTAAATTTTCCGTTCACTATCTCAGCAACGTTTACCATATACTCGAGAAAATCTATGTTTTCTCTGCTTATAAGTTAGTTAGTTATGTTAAACTGCGGTATAGACAAACTTTACCAACCCACTTAAGCGTTTGGTCTTTTGAATGCTTCGGCAATTATTGCTTCATAACATTCCCAACACTTCCTCATCAATAGCAGCTTTGAAACTATTTACTGAAATCGCTGATACTGCATTTTCAGACAGACCATTAAAAACTGAAGTCACACGTTTTGAGAGAAAATTGTAACATTATGACCCCTTCTTATTTATCTCACGTACCAATCGTTTGTTGTGCTTTCTCTCAAATTGGTTGTGGTTGTTTTAGCGTAGTGAATACCATTTAGTAAAATATACATCTTGTTTATATCTTGGTTGGACTCCTTTGAATTTTCTCCTATTTTTTTACATCTGTCGTATAATATGGACACCAAGTACTAACCGCGTATTCCAAATGTGCCTCACAAGTGCTGTATAGGTTTCAGTGTCTCTTGACACAAATATCTAAATGAATTTTTAATTTGTCCTGATACCCTATTAGTCTTTGCAGCAGCAGAAGAGCATTGTTTATTCGATTTCATATCATTGGAAACCAAAATTCCAAGTTCTCTTTATTGGATTGACTCGGTCAGAACATGGATGACTCGCGAGTTCCCCATTTTGTAAGTGTATTTTTCGTTACATTTCCTTACGCTTTGAATGATTCAACTCAGTTGACAATAATTCAGCCCATTCCATCATAAAGTTTAGATCCTGTTGTAGCTCCAGTGTCTTTTGGTCTTGACTTGAGAATAGGGATCCACAAATTTTAAATTTTACTTATTATTTTAAAAAAGTTCACCTTTACTAGTAGAGAGAAACTTGCTCTACAAAGCTACTAGGTTTGCGTCTTAATAGGTCATAAAATCGACGAGAAATAAGGTCTCAAACTACGAAAAAATAAGTAAGGTTTATGATTTGGGACTCCTAAAATAGAATATTATTCTTACTCAGCATTTTTCATTCTGCTAACCTTTAAAAGAAATAACGTACTTTGACCTAGCTACAGTTAATGTTATAAATAGAAGTCATGATCCAGGCATGTTCTTTCACTGTAATTTTTTAATTGAAAATGTATCATTAATTTCTTATTTCATTATTTTTGTTGTTTGATTAATTTAAAAAATATTATTTTCTAATAATTTTTTTTTAATAATGTTTTTTAATTGCTTCTAAGTACAACAGCTAACTCATGTTTAATCGTGCTCAAATTAATTTAAGGAGAAAATGTTTTCTTTTTGTTGCATTTGTTTACCCAAGATAAATATAATTACGTAACCATTTTAGATCATCAAATTGATTAAATTCATTTTAGAAAAATATTTTTTGTCTCAATCTTGAACGGAAAGCTTTCGTTTTTTTTTACTAATGTTTTTCAGGAAATTGTAAATTGTCATTCTTCTGCCAAAGAAAATTGATTAAAATCCTATTGACTGATTGTTCCAGAACAATTAATCATTTAAACGTAATGTTGAAATTAAACACTACCTGTAAGACTTAAATTTAAAAAAAAAAGTTCTTAAAGTTAATCGAATAAGGTTTAGAAAACAGGCTTCATCTGTCATTAAATTTTAACCATAAAAGTTGATTTATTTTCTTTAAATACTAGTCTGTTTTATAAACATACTGAAACACTTTATCTTGAAAGTAAAGGCAACAACAAAAAAGATAAAAAAAATTCTAGAATTTTTAATTTTTAAATAAAAATTAAAAGCTTAAACGAAAGTAAGAAAGCAAAAAACCATGATATTATTATTTCACTCATCACATAATTGTTGTTGTTTTTAATTGCACTATTTGTTGTTGTTGTTGTTTTTTATCGTTACCAAAAAATTCAAATTTTTTTGCAATCACTTTTATATGTTGCCTCGTATTGTTTAGGTTTAATTTAAAGAATTTAAATTGTGTAGAAATTAGCATGCAAAGTAGGAAACAAAAAATCAATATCAATTAATTAAGCTAAAATAAAATATGAAATAATAATTATTATAAATTTATATTTTTTTTAATATAAATTTAAAATTATTATTTTAAAAAGAAATAATAGAGGAAGCGATGAGTTTAGAAATAACAAAAAAGTGGCGATATGATTTTCTTAAAATGATCTTTTAACTTTCGATGTTGCTGTACTTGATCTCAATTTAATTTTTTTTTCAAATAAAATTATTAAAACAAAAATAAGATAATAGGATTTTATTAGCTTTTGTACATGGGGTATCTTAGACTTTTTTTATTTTGTTCTTGCAATACTAATTAAAGTTCTTATATCAAGCTGATTTATTAATAAATTTTAATCTTAGATAAACTCTACAATTTCTTTAAATTTTTATTTCTTATGATGATTTTGCAGGGCCTTAGACTTGTTGATAAATTAAGTATCTGACAAGTTAGAAGGACTGGACTATGGCTCGTAGATACGCCATTCCATTTAGTCATTAAAAAAGTCTTCTTTTGTGAATAATTATTTAGATCTAAATTTTGACATTGTTTTTGTTAAACGGATCAATAAAAAAACACAAATCGGAAACAGTTTTGCACAAAAAAACAAAATGCACACAAAAGTATAGTCACATATATAAAAAATAATTGAACTTTTGTTGCCTATAGATTTAAACTTTACACGATTTGTATTTTTTTTTTCAAATTACCTATTTTTAAAATGTATGAAAACGAAAAATTATGGGCGTGAGTTTAATATGAATGAAGTCAAATAAAAATAATTCGTAGGTAAAAAAATTAAAATTAATATTTCGAGCTGACTATGGCGACATTATTTTTCTATCAGATTATAGAAGAGAGAGAGAGAGAAAGAAAAAAAAACGAATTAAAACGACAACTATGACAACAATAATTAAATGGATTATACTAAATAGAAGAGAGAGAGAGAAAAATAAAATGCCCTATACGATAGAATGGCGATTCGAAGAGAAAATTTAATTATTTTTATTTTTCAAAAATAAAAAAAATTAAATAAACTTAAAGAAAATACTCAAGTGTGTGTGTGTATGTGTAAGTTCTTGTGTGTGTGTGTGCGTGTGTCGGTCGGATTGTTAAAAAAAATAAAAATAAATTTTTGCATGCGCTAATTTTTGAGACACAATAAACGATAATAAATAAAAAAAAAGAATCTTAAACAACAAAATATTATCAAAAAAATAAATAAATTTTTTTAATTTAGAAATTAATTGAGACCATTCCTTTCGAATGGTGCCCGTCAAATCAATAAGTAAAACTTTTTTCGAGTACTCTTCGTTCGGTTTAAGTATTCGATTAAAAAATAATTATTAAACTTTTTTTTTTTATTAATTTTTTTATGAAACCCTAGATTTTAGTTTTGGAATATACACTCGATTATTTTCTTTTTTGTTGCAAAAAAAAATCCCAATTCGAGTCTTTACAGTAAACGTAACAAAGCAAAAATCAAATGTAGCCATTTTAATTCATAAGCAATCAACAATTTAGAAACTTTCAATGGTATGCTTTATCCATTTATTCACTCTCAATACGGAAAGCATAGTGACGAATTCAGTTAAATTTCAAATGGTTGTGGAGGCATCAGTTTTAGAAGTTCAATGACATAAATCACACATTATTCCGAATTTTTCCAAGTCTTCATTAACATTTCTAGACATAAACTAGAAGATTGGTTTCCTGTATTATGACCCACTAAAGTTAACATACCTTAAATAATCTCTTAAGGTTTTTAAGTGAAGACTATCAACATGACAACAAGACAAAGGGCTTAATTAAAGTAAATCATCATCATTAATTTTGAAAGGTCACAATACTTCTCTACAAAGACAAGTTTTTGTTAAATCCTTTTGTATTTTGTAAATGAAGTCCGATATTGGAACAGGAAAATAATCGAAAAATTCACCTAATAAACATTCTTTATCGTTTTTTTTCTTTGTTTTTCTCTTCAAAGACCTAATTTTTTTAATTTAATTTTCGAAAAAAATAGGTCTTTTCGGTTTAAAAATTTCAAGGCAAACTACAAAAAATAACTTCTCTTTACGTCTAGACCGTTTTGTTTTTTATTTACAATCGTATTTGAAAAAATAAAATTTTAAATTTATTTTCTCTTTTAATAGATAAAATAAAATAGGTATTGATAGTTTTTTTTTAAAAAAATGACTAAATCCGGTATAGGCACACCAGGTGTTCAGCAAATCCTATCGAATCAAACATCGACTCAACATTTGACTAATAATTCTTCAATTGGCTCGGCTGAGATTCCAATTTGGGTAGCCGATCGTAAAAAATGGGTAACTGGCATATCGAAAAAAACAACTATTAACGATTTAATATACGCTATTTTAAAACAATGTCAACTAGTCCCAGAAACGTCTCAAAACGAATCATCATCATCACAAAGCATAATCGAACAAATTGCGTCTCAATATGTCCTTACCGAGTATCAATATGAGCAATCGAACGAGTCAAACGATCCAGAATTTGTTCTCTCATCTCAACGTATTCTTGAAGGCGATTCAAAAGTTTATAAATGTTTACCAAAATGGTCTCAAATAACAAATACTAATAATCTAATGTTAAAAATTCTACAACGTGAACTAGTCACTGATTTGAATGGTGTTGATAATACAACACCAGTGCAAAATAATAATAATTCACATCATAGTCTAGCGTCAAAAATTCTTAAAAAAATCGGTGTAAATTCGAATTCAAATTTGAACAAAAATTTAACTGTTCATTCACAATCTCAACAAAATATGAACACATCAAGTTACCGTTTAGTCGATGTTAAATTACCCTCATCAAAGGGTGTAACACAAAATTTAAAATCAAACGAATCAAATAACTCTGAAACACATCGAGCTTTATTGTTTAACACAATATTCGATGGTGAAAATCGTCTTAAAAAACAAAAAGACAAATTTTCACTATTAGATGAGCTTTTACGTGAATCAGAAAAAAAAACCAAAATTGTTTATGAAAGTTATAATTCATTACCAAATGGTTACAATCAAAATGTAAACACTAATTTAGTTGATTTAAATGATATTTATTGTCATTTTCCGGAGATGTGCACACACAATATCAATGAAGTGGAAGATTTTACTTATATGTGTTGTCAATTGTTTAAACTTGACGAGGCCATACAAAGTCAAAAACAAATTTTAAACAATTTAGAGCTTGATTTACAACGTGAGCTTAACAATCAAAATCAATTTGGAACTTTGTTGAATCAAAATTTAGTGACTAGTGATTGTCCAGAAATAGTCGAATTGAGGAAAGAAGTTAACAATAGTCGTGAACAAACGAGAATTCATTGTAAACAATTACACGATTTAGATTTGAGAATGAGACAAAATGAACAAAATTTAATGCTTAAAGAACAAGAACTTAATCAATTATTGGAACAATTGTATGTCCAAGAAGTCTATACTGAAAATGATTCTAAGACCCATAATGAGCATGTCAGTGTAAACGATATTACTCATGAAGAATTCGATCGAATAAATCTAGACCATGACGAAACTAGGCATAATTTTAATGATGACATGATTCTAACAAATAATCTAATTAGTAAATCAACTAATGGTATGAACGGAACT
The DNA here is from genome assembly GCA_022207745.1 of Brachionus rubens. Classification (NCBI taxonomy): domain Eukaryota; kingdom Metazoa; phylum Rotifera; class Eurotatoria; order Ploima; family Brachionidae; genus Brachionus; species Brachionus rubens. The sequence goes on along the minus strand of JAJVHD010000011.1, from coordinate 2,982,348 downwards.
GCTTCGAGGTCTACAAATAATTTAAATACACAATTAAATAATGCACACAAGTCACTTTCGTATGGTAACTTGAATGCACCTGTTATACACACATCACCGAATCAAGTAAACCATAAATCTCAAATTAAACCCAAAATGAAGACTTCGCCATCAATGGACATTAATAATAAGAATTTAGTAATAAATACGAACGATCAACTTGGTGAGACTGATTCGGGCATAAGTTCAATGAGTTCAGAAACAGCCGTGACTACGACTACATCATCGACATCTTCGTCTTCATCGGCACAAATTATCAACTCGAATAACTCGCCCAATTCAATACCTATCAATAATTTATATTTCAATGGACAAAAACAAGTCCCTACAAATCATTATCAACAGCAACAATTTCAATATCAAAGACAATATATGCAACCACAACAAGTTCAACAACAACCCAAACAGCAACAACTTCCCATCAATAATCAAAGTCTAGGAAATAATTTAACAAATGCAAAACAAGTTAAATCTGTTCTAGAGACTTTAGTATAACTCTCGTAATTTCGAACGACATAAAAAAACAATTTTTATTTTTAATTGTTGAAACTAGTTTTTTTTTTTTCATGGTTGTTGAAAAAAAATGTAAATTTTGTTCTTCATTTTATGCCGTGATATAATGCATGATTTGGTGAAACAGAGCGATAAAGGAAGAATATTTTTTATTTTTAGGAATGTAAATTTTTTTTTTTTTATGAACAAAAAAAGTTTTACTTACTTTTATAGAACAAACCTTATTCTTATTATTAATATTATTAAAACTATTTGATTCTTTGTATTTTTTTTTACTTTTTTTTTGTTTAAACAGATAAAATCCAAAGTTAAAAAGACAAGTTCTTATTATTTTTTTTAAAATATATTTAAAAAATTTAAAAGCTTTTTGAGGAAAAAAAAGTTATTTTCAAGATTTTATTAATAAATAAAACTATTTTTAAAATTTTAATATTGATTTTTTGAATCCGATTTTTGAGTACATCCTCTTTGATTGAAACATGTTTTTGCACTAAACCCTTACATCGTAAGTTCTTATGAAAATCGTCAATTTCTTATTATAAAATAACAGAACCGCAAGGAGTTCAAATCTAAACGATACGAAATCAAAATTTGGTGCTTGTTTAAAAGGAAGTAAATTAATATTTTTTGCTCCAAAAGGAATTTATCTTACAATACCCAATTTTGGGAGACAATGGTGATTTCTTCGGCCAAATGACAGATGGAACATACATAGTTGATTCTCGGTTATTTCACCCCTTTCGTTCCAAATCAATTAGGGGTTATAACTAGTGTTGTGAGTCAACTCGAAAAAAGTCGACTTTTTTTTCGACTAGTCGACTTTTCGACAGTTGACTAGCAAATCCTGAAAGTCGACTCAAGTCGACTAAAGTCGAGTTAGTCGAAACTTTAATAAAAAGTTGAAATAAATTTTAAAATTATCAAAACAAAACACTTTTTTTTGACATAATATTTTTTTAGAACTAACCAAAAAGAACAAATTACCGCTTTATTGTTTTAATGCAAAGGATTTTTTTGTTTATTGAAAAAATGGGGTAAGCTAAAATTTTCACTCAGTTGAAAAAAGTTAAAGTTTTTTTTCAAAAATGTTTTAAGAACAAGCCTGTTTGTGAGCACTATTGATCAAACGACTTCTCTATCTTAACTTTTTTTTTGAATTAAAAATCATTTTTTTTACAATCCTTTAAAGTCGTTTAAATTTCTTGTTCCTTCAGCTTACCGAACGGTCAAAATAATTATTATAAAAAAAGTTGATTTTTTCAAATTTGTTCTATTGAGATTTTACTTTGCATGGTAGCAACGGTCCTGATGTTAAACACAATCGAACCTAGTTTCGAATTAAGAATATTGGAAGTATCGACAATTTATCTTATTTTTTGAAAGTCGAAAAAAGTCGACTTTAATCGACTTTAGTCGACTGTAAAAAAAAAATAGTCGATTACAGTCGACTTTAGGATTTACTAGTCGACTCACGACACTAGTTATAACTAAAGTTGGATACATCCAAATCACGGACCAAAGAATTTTTTTTAATAACAAAATTAAATGGATTCTAATGCTTTGATATGAAACATGGGATTGTTGTTTCAACATACTTTAAAATCTTCTTAGCATACTTTAAATCTTTTTAGCATACATTTATTTAATCACAACATACTTTACCTAATAAACATACTAAAAACTGATCAACATACAAGACACCTATAAAACATACAAAAAGCTGAGCAATACACTTATTTATTTCAATGACCAAAGCAAATGTAAGATTGAAAAGCTCAATATAAAATTGAATTCATTAATTCAATTAATTTTAAAAAAAATGAAGTTTTCTGACCACCACTCTTCGGTTTATTTATAAATTGATTAGAAATAGGTAATTTTTAAACTACTTAAAGACCGTTCTGAACGCGTTCGAAATGGAACATTACATTTTCGCAAAAAACACTGTATTTGGATTATATTTATTTATGCGCCTGTCAATCTTTACGATCAAAGCTCATTCAGAAAATATTCTTTTTAACACATTTAGCGTTTAGTCGTCTTTTGATAAATTAAAATCAATTATGAAATAAAATTATAAACGCTCAAGTGAAACAAATATTTATTTATTTATTAAATCTTGAGCTAAGGCCACTTGTTGGGCCACATTTTCAGTACGCCCATAAATAGAGCGTACTGTTGAAAATTTAAACCAAAATAGTCAACTGTCTTGTATAAAAATGAAAGAAAGGAAAAAATAAAAATACAAAAGAGATTTTGAGTAAAATTTGAGTGAAAAGTATTCCTATTTACAATTTGTTTTTCCTATAAAATGTATGTTTATAAAAAATAAAAAAATATTTAAATAACAATAATTTGAAACAAATGGGATGAGAGTCACAATGCTTCTTTTTTGATGATGCTGATTACTGATCTTATCATTTCACGGGACTTGACGGGTTTGAGTTTGTTTTGTTGTTCAAAATAAGAAGGAGAAGGTTTTTGATCTCTTTTTGATTGGCGTCGATTATATTGTTTAAATTGGTTATTCTATAATTGACTTTATCAATGTTTTCATATTTTTGAAATATGTTTTCAATTCAAAATCAAAATTGTTAAATGTTTTCAATTCAGAAATTGGATTAAGAAATTGGATAAAATCAATAGAATGTGTTTCTTGTGTGGTTTTGTTTATCATTGCAGTTTTGGTTCGTGTAAAAATATGTTAATGACTCCGTGAAATTCTTGAGTTTCAAAAATCGTAACACAATTTTATCGTTTGATTGGGAGAACTACGTGAAAAGTCGGACTGAGATGGTCGATTTAAATATTTTGAAATATCAAAATTTTCAGGAATAAATATTGTTTTTACAAAACAGAAAAAACATTACATAAAAATTTGTCATTTAATTTTGCCTTATTAAAAAATTAATAATTATACTTTTTTTGTTTGCAGTTGTGTGAAAAAGTATTTAAATGGGAAAAATTATTTGGCAATCGAATTTGTCGGATTAACGAAGGCCGGTTCTGAGAGGATCGATTTTAGATATTTACTGTAATTTATATGACGATAAAAAAATTTAAAACAAAAATTATATTTTGAACTTTGATTAAATCTTAGACCCACCCCTCAAGACCTCCATGAAAAATATTAAATCGATTGTATGACTCATACCCAGCGGAACCATTAATGCTGATACCGTATGAGCATCAAGGGTGCCTGTAACCATTTTAGTGTAATCTTGTGAGTTCGTGTTTAAGCCATCTCGATCACGGTCGTGTCCAAATATTCTTACGGATATAACCATGAAATTTTGCCTTACTCATACCCCCTGGTCTATGTATGTTAAAATTTTTATATGTTGATAAGCATTTATGTATCGTAATAATGCTTGTATGTTGATACTAAATTTTTGTATGCTATGAAGATTTTTTAGTATGGCAAAAAGATTTTAATGAATGTTGAGAATGTGAACCCTATGAAACATATCATACGAAATAGGAATGTTGTCTGATCTCGCAGGCGTATAACACTTTGTTGAACCGGAGCTTCAGGATTAAATAAAAACAAAACTAATTTAATTTTAAGAAGTTTATTGGAATCTAAATGTTAGTGGTTTATATATGAAAAGTAAAGATGTAGAAAAGAAAGAGTGAAAGGAATACAACATGAGAGTAGCAGAAAGAAATAAATAAGTAATGAAGTAGTGTCAAATTATGGGTCTTAACATACCTACCCCTTTACAAAGAAGATGGCAACCTTTAGTAAGACAACTACCAAAAACAAAAGCAAATAAATGAAAGCAAAAAAAAATAAACAACAAAAAAACAACTAATTTTTAGAAGTTTAGTACTCGTATTGTTACTCTTGTATCCTTGTGTAAGGACTTGTTCAAAGTGGTGACCGGCTTAATGGGCATCGAGTATTGCGTTGATTTAAAAGTTGGGTCATGCATCGTTCGCATGCTCTATGACCACAATGAGTTTGGACGAAATTTTCGCACCGTTCGAATGTTTCCAAACAGATTGGACATGGCCCACCAGTTAAATCGTGTTGGGCATTGACTGGTAGAGTGAGTGGCCTTTCTGGTCGAAGCCGACGAGGTGGTCGATTCCGTGATGGTAGGGCAGCTGTACTATTTGTTGTATTTAAGATCTCTTCAACTATCTCATGGTAGTGGCTGAGAGTCTCTTCAAACTCTTGGTTTCTCGCTTGGGCCGATGTAAGTTGTTGTTAGATGGTTTGGGCCGTGGTGTTTGATGTTTCCAGTTGTCGTCGCAGTGTGTTGACTAGCTCTTCTTGTTCGATACGATGGCGCTCGGCTTCGGCTAACTGGCTTGCTATCCGTTGGTTAGCAGGTTCTGTTCGCCAAACATGGTGTTGGTTTGTCGGACGGCGGTTGATTTCGAACCAAATAGTCGTACTCGGGATCCCAATACGATTGAAGTGTTCAACAACCTCAGGATGCACTCTTTGGTTGGTATACCGGAAAAAGGAAAAATGTGGAGTTTTCGATTGGGACCCATTCTTACCCACTGGATAGGACCAAACAAATGTTCGTACACTTCGAGGTCTTCACGTAGTTTTATTTTATTCAAATAGATAGAATTTACTTAAATAAGGGGTCTTGTTTAAAATTTTAGTAGATTTAAAAAGAAAAGCTGCTCGATCAGCTGTAGTATTCAACGAATTTTTTATCGATAAATGATTGGTTGATTTAGGGAAAGAAATGTTAAATTTTGATTGAAAAATTTCAAATTATGAATTAATTTTTAATGAATGTATAATTTCATTTTTTTGAAAAAATTAACTTTCAAATAGGGGGGTTGAGACCGCCAATTTTTTTGGATAGGGGGACTCAAGCCCCGTCAGCCGTCACACGATTTCACCAAATAGCTTTTTTTAAACAATAACTTGAGATGGAGATTCACATTATTACAGTACAAAGCTGAAATAAGTTAAAAGCATGTTTTAAAATGTTTATTATAGATAAGACTAGTTTCGTATAGAGTATAGCACTTCTTGAATAATTTTATAACGATTCTGCACGGTTGCTATTGCTTTATTCCTATGAACTTCACAGTGTCACAGTCAAATACTAAATTAACTTCGTTTTGACAAAAAATTAATAATAAAAGGTTTACGACGTTGAAAATACATTTTATTTTTACAATATAATAGTGAAAGCAATGATACTCTTTCGAAAACATTATACTTTTCAATCCAATTTTTCTTTCCTTAAAAAAAATTATTAAATTTTAAAAATTTATTGTTTAATTTTAGTCTTTATAACTTTACTCATAGGAGGTCATAAAGACTAATTTCATTTATCCCCATTGATCCGTGCATGAACTGGAAAATTTATGAATTATTGAAAAATGCGACTCTTCTGATAATCAATGTCTGACTTTGACTTTGTATTTTATTTTTGCTCAAGTCAAAGACTTTGAATTTTTTTTGGCTTCTTATATGTCATAATAACAATTTGAGATTATAACATGAGACTGTATTGTCTAGAATACAACTTTTATTTGGCAAATTTTTTAAGAAAAACGTGAAAATAAACATTAAAAACTTGATTGAACTTAATTTTTTTATTTTTTCAAGCCAAAACTTGACTTTGAAATTTTTCCTTTTTTAAGTCAAGTCATAACTTGACTTTGACTTGAGGACTTTGAATTTGTTCTTAAACTTAATCATAATTTTAATGCCATGAAACTAAGGCACTGTCCAGTCATGCATGGGTCAAAAAATTAGTGAAAATAATACTTTGCTGGTATGAAAAATTTGATAATTTTCTCCGATATTTCTTTGAACTGAAAAACGTAATTAGAGTTATTGATATTTTCAACTAAAAAAATTAGAAAAGTTAATTTAGAATAAGAATAACGAATTTTAGCCCTCTATGAAGTTGAGCTTTTGGCTTGGTTTAGTGATATAAAAAATTCCTGAAATATATGGTAGTATGAATTTGGCTCAAAGGCAGAAAACAAAAATGAGTTCGTTGATCATTGATCAACAGCTTTACAATTTTGAAGAATTTATCTTCAAAATTTAGATCGAAAATAGTACAAGCCATACCAAGTGAAGTGACAAAATATTTTTCTAACCCTAAACCTTTTTCACAGTACTAAACTTCAAAGAGCCAAGTTTTCAATAAAATTTTTAAAATAATTTTAATTTACCTTCTAATGCTCTCTCTATTTTTTAAAAATAAAAAAATATAGACAAACAAAATATTCCAAGTAGTAGAAGTAACAGAAGCTCGATAAATAATTTCAGATTTTTATAATCAAAGTAGAAAATTACCTTTCCATAGCTCATCCATTGATTTTTCGAAGTCTTAAAAATTAAAAAAATAAGCATTTTATTGAAAATATAAATTTAGCATATTTCATTGAATTGGAAAATTTAGACCACCGTACTGCCTTGAACGTAAGATAAGATTTACAAGATTAAAAATCTTCAATCAAAAAAGCTTACAAAAAATGACTTGTCAAATAAATAAAAGATTCTCTTTTAAAGAACATGCGTTTGAATTCTAGCACGCAGTGGTGGAGAAGGGAGCTTTCAATTTCAAAAAGTTGATGGCGTCTCCTCCCCACCGCCTCAATTTTTTTTAAATTTTTATGGTCATTCACTTTTTCCTCTATCTTGTATTTCGGCAAATTCTTGCTACGCGACTGATAGCACGTACGGTAGTAAATTTACAAGTCACATAATTTAGGCTAAAGCGATAAATCAATTACAATGTAATGAGAAAAACTTACCATCTATAACATCATCAATTGATTTCAACAAAGCTATAGAAAAAAGACGTCAAAATGATAGCAAAATTACAGTCGACTTTTAAATTTTCTTTCAATTCAATTAAATTTACCAGACTGGCATAGAAATTTTCACTTTCAATTGGGCTTTATATTTTAATTAAATCAGTTTTACAACTTTTTTTTCTTCTAAACGGGATTTTAATTCAGGGAAAATGGCTGTGTTATCATACAAAAAAAAATCCAAATTCAACTTTTTAGGCTACCAGTATTTTTGAAATTTAATTTCCAACAATCTGATCCGATCTGATCCATTTGACTATTTTTTAAACCATACATTAAATAAAATGATTTTTTGATTAAAAACAGTTCGACTAACCCTACCGTAAGCCCCCTCTATTTGTACCCAGAAAATTTGGTCTTTAACATTCGATTTGTGTTTAAATTTTTATATTTCAATGGCTCGAAAATACTTCATTCTGATCCCCTCAACCTAGTCGATAAACTAAAGGTATGGGATTTTGAAACAATACTTTAACTATCGAAATATTTTTAAAAAAACTCCAAATAGAGGTTTACGGTAAGAATAAAATTTACGGAGAAGACTGCATTTGGTTTTAACTTTCAAACATTAAATTAATCAAATTAAAATTTTTGAACATACCGTAAAACCTCGCAAACTACCCCTTGGGTTTTTAAAAAAAAATGATGGGGCACTATTTTAAAAATTAAATTTTCCCCGAAGAATTTTAAAAATTAAAATATTTAATGACTCGGGTAATGATTAATGAAAACGTTGAGCAAACAATAATCTTTTATTTAAGTCGACTGTAAGTAGTTTCTAAATTGAAACATTTAGGCTTAAAATTGTTTAAAAATCTCACATTCTAAATATTTTGTTTTCAGATCATTTTCCATTATAAAAATTATGTCTAAAATAAAATAAAAATTAAATACTAGTATACTAATCTTATAAAGCAAAAAATTTAAGATTTGTATAAAGAATAAGAAAGTGTCCCTGAAAAATATACTTTTAAACAAAATAAGATATTTGAAAAAAGTAATAAATAATTTGAACAAAAAGCAAGAATTTAAATTCCATTTCTTGGGACGCTGTGAGCAAGTTCGAAACCTGTAAATTTGCTTAGAATCCTAAGGGAAAAAGCCGAAAAATGTTCAGAATAAAAAAAACATTGAAAAAATATTGGGATTCTTTTTAAAATAAAATGAATATTAACGTAATGACTCGATTTTTGTGACATGCCACAAAAAAAGTGACATATCACTATCTGTTTTAGCTGTGAGAGAATGTTTTTCTTTAAATTTATTTTTTACTTCCGATTGTCAAAAAACAGCAATTAAACGGCAATCTCTTTTAAATCTCGGTCGCTGCCACTATACATGAGTACCCTACAATCAGGGCCGTCGCTACATGCAAGCTAATTGTGCTTTAGCACCCCCTAATATTAAAAATTTTTTAAAAAAATCAGCTTAAAAAATTTAACGGATATTTTTTCATTTAAACAAGCCCTAAAAATTTTCAAGAATCATCAAATATTGATCATTTTTAGATTTTTAAAATTTTTTCTTTCACACAAGCGGCTTCAAAATAAAAAAGAAAACAAGGGATTGTATTTATTGTAAGAACAATTTTTAAAAAATTTCTTTTCTAAATTTTCACAAGACCATCCTTTGTTCGGTTCAACTTTGAAAATATAGACTTGTAAATTTTCCGAAAATTTATAAAATTTCATAAAAGCCGCCACTTTCCTCCGAATTTTTAACAAAATTTATTTTTTTTAATGATAATTAGACAAAAAAAAATCTTTTTTACTAACCGTGTATGAAAAAAAGGAAAAAATTATCCCCTGCTTATTACGGTTATTGCTAAAACCCGGACCGCAACTTTTCTTTTGAATAAAAGGTCGACTAGCTTTCGAAGACTGATGTACTTGTTCATCTTTTTTTGCTCTTTCTTGTAGGCCAGATGGCTTAGCTCTGGAGTCTTCGGTTCGGGCTACAGACTCGCTCAAATAAAGAAAACACATAAAAAACTTACGGACCACTACTTTTCCTCCGACCTAAAGGCCCGCCAGTTTCCGAACACCGATTTTCTAATAGAAAATTTCCTATTTTCGAAAAAATAATTTCCTTCCTTGCAAAATTAAAAGCTAAACTCGCGGATTCGGGTTAAAGACTCTAAAAAGAAATAACAGACCTGAAATATTTTGAATACCGATGAACCATTATTTGTTGCCAGAAAAAGTTCCGTCCAGTTCAGGACACACATTTTCTGGTTCAACTTTTTATGATCTATCTTGTTAAATAACTAAAGCTAAGCACTAAAACCTTTAGTTCGTACTGCAGACACGCCAAAAGGATAAAATCACTAGAAAATTTCAACGGAGCACCACTTTGCCGCCCAGTGGTTAACGAATACCGATTTTCCAGCAGCCTATTTAGTGCTCTTTCTTGTTAAATAGATGTCTTGTCCCTCAATTTTATCTCAATAATCAAAAATTTAACAATGTACCTCAAGTAGACTACTTAGGAATAACCCTTAACTCTTCTTTGGACTTCGACTCAATCTCTCTCGAGTATTTTAAAAGAGTTCAGACTAGTGTATTTTCATTGTCATACCTAGGTTTATTCAATTCATGTGCCTCTCTAAATATTAAAGCCTTAATTTACAAAACTTATTGTCTCTCACAATTTAGCTACTGTCTTGGGACCACAACATTAAAAAATACCACCAAAGAGTACTTAAATGCATGCCAAAACAATCTAGTCAGACTAATGCTCAGACTGACGCCGAACTGCCACATATCAACTATTCTAAAAATATTGGCAACTTTTTTTTTTACTTTTAACTTTCAACCTGATTGAACGTCAGTCTAATGATCCTATTCTAGCATTCTAACCGCTAATCCAAACCGTTTCTTGAAAATTCATGAAAAAAATATAGTTTTAAAAATAAGAATGATTTACTGAAAGGATTGGTGTTGCAATCTTCTTTTCCTATAGATTTTACTAAAAAAATTAATTTCAATCGAACTTTGAATATTAATAACTCATTTGTTTTAAAGAATTAGAAAAATCTAATTTCAGAAATACAAATGCCGATATTTACTTTACCTACATATAAAAATTTAGTTGAACTGGTTCAGTATTCTCTATAAAAATACCTTCTAACTTTAACCACCAAAAAATTATTTTTGCCTATTTTTAGATCTATTAGTTGCCTTTGAATCAAAAGTTAAAATAGTCATGTGATTAGAGATTTTTGATGAAGAGATTTTTCGGTACATTTTTATTCAAAAAGTACTCTTAAAATACAGGAAATTTTTGGGCTTTTTTTACTCGAAAAATCAGGTTGAAAGTTAAAAGTAAAAAAAAAAGTTGCCATTAAACATTTTTAATATTGAGCAACTCTACATCTTCTCTAAAATAAGTTTCCTAAAAACCTTATATAACAGCACTCTTATATTCTTAATAACATGTTAGCTAACCGCAACATAAATTACTCAAAATCATTTGGCAAATCCTCTATTTTTACCCAGAAAATTGAGTCTTTAACATTCGATTTAGGTTTAAATTTCTTTATATCAATGGCTCGAAAATACCTCATTCTAACCCCCTCAACCAAGTCTATAGACAAAAGGCATGAGATTTTGAAACATTACTTTACCTATCGAAATATTTAAAAAAAAAACTACTGGATACAAAAAGAGGGGGTTTACGATACTAGAAAAATACTTTAACAAAGATATAAACTTTGTTAAAAATAATTTCGGGATAATAAAATTTGAGCTAAAAAGAAAACTGTTTACCAATGATGGTATCTCAGACTCGATCAGGACGTGCCTTAAAAATCTCAGATTCAAACATTTTAGTAACTTTCTTAATGGTTTAACTCGAGTATATTGGAACTTAGTTGACTAGTCAATAAAGCAATCCTAGAGTTGTAACAAGAGCCTATTTTTCATTGATTTTTTTTTTATTTTTATATCTTTTTTTTTAAATTGTAATCATCTTCTTTCTTTTTTTTTTAAAACTTTTACTTCTCCTAACAGGAGGTTAATTTAATCAAATAAATAATTAAATACGACGTGACATAATGAAAAAATGACTATCATGGTTTTAATCAGAGTTGTTCCTCAAGTCACAAGTCCAAGTCACTGAAATGTCTTAAAGGTCGCGAATAAAAGAAGCTTAACGTTTTAATATAAATTTTATTTCTAAATAAACAAATAAGAGAAAGTGGCCACTCTAAGCAGCCAGAGATTAATTCAGATGTGTAAAACGAAAAATAATAAAGTAAAAGCTGAAATACATTAGTTATGAATTATTAAGTTGTTTTTCTAAATATAAATATAATAAAACTTAGTGTCGTGCGCAAACTGTTTGTTGTTTTAAAAAGCAAACTAGGAACGGCTAAGCTAAACTTAGATGCAGTGTTACGACACTTCAGTCACGACTAGGGTTGATCGAGAGGACCGATAACTTTTTTATTTTCCAACCGTTTTTTTTTTCTAAACCGGTTTTTAAACTGGTTTTCATCAGAAGCTGGTTAAAATAAAAAAAACATTATAACGTTAAAAATAGGCTTAATTAAACTTTTTTTTCGTAAATAAAGATTATCTGAAAAGCATAAAATACTCTATAAATCAATCACGATTTTAAACACAGCAATTTTTGCACTGTACAGTCTACGCTCGAATTTATCACGTCATAGATTTGTCACTATTCAGATTTATCCCCAGAAATTTCTAGAACCAATTTCCTCAAATAAGCATTTATGGCATTCATATTTGTCACTATTCAGATTTGTCACGCTGATCTGAAGGAACGAATGGGGTGATAAAATCGAGCGTAGACTGTATTTGAATGTAGTCTTATTATAATTTTGTTGATTGTTAGACCACCTAATGAAAAAGTTATTTCAGAGTAAATACTAGCAGCCATCGACGCTAAATAATCTATTGCCATTTTCGAGATAATCGAAAAGCTTTTCTGTTTTTCATTCCACCATTGCAAAATGTCACCTTTATCGCAATACTGAATCAATCATGAAAATAAAGTTTGAAAAATCATAGTTATTGAAAAATCACACTGAGGTGCTGAATAATATTGAAATTAAAAAAATAAGCTTTATTATGTAAAACAATGATTAAGAAAAATTATCAGATTCATTAAAGAGACTTTTCAACAAAAAAAAATTTGTGTGCTAGATTTTTCATTTACCGTACTTCTAATGATTTCTTTACCAAAAGTGTTAGACAGAGTTAGATAAAAATTGTTACATTGTAAAAAAAATAGTGTGTTTAACGAAAGCGATAGGATGCTAAAAGGAGTGCGTTAGAGTGTCAAAAGAGAGCGTTAGATAAGTTTTAGGGTCAAAAAGAGAAGCGGTAGCCAAGTGATTAGGACTAAAAGGGTTTCTTTATGTAAAGGTTAGTAGATAAAAATAAATCTTTAGGCATGGATCTTATGATTTTGGAAGAGATTTTATCGAAGTCAAAACTTAATAAGATTTTTTTTAAAAATTGTTTCTTTTTTAATTAAATTTTTAAGAAAAGAGAGACTTAGTCGTGTTGCAAAAATAAAATTCAAACTAAAACCTTACAACACTAGAACAATTTAGTTATTCCTAATAACTTCTTTAACGATTCTCTTTTTAACCATTGCACTCGCCTAACAATTCTCTTTTTGACCCTTACGCTTTTTTTTTTGATCTTAACACTTGTCCAATGCTTAATTTTGAATTTCTAATGCTTTAGTTAGTAAACCTAACTTTATTTTTAGAGCAACGGTTAATTCTGCCTTCAAAAAAGTAAAAAAATCTATAAAAGTACTGTATTAAATAATGAATTGGCTAAATGCTATTTTTTAAAATGATCAGATTTGGGGTCTAGTCGGTTTGATGAACAACTGTTCACATAATATGTGAACAAATCTTGTTCTCGGGTTTGGTGAATAATTTGTTCACTCAATTTTTTGTTCACGTATAGGTGAACAATTTAGAAGATATGTGAACAAGACTAGATTTAGGTGAACAAACTTAAAATTATGTGAACAATTTTCATGTGTAAAATTATGAAAAAAATGTGTCTTTTTAAATATATACTATACACTAATCAGTAAAAGTGTAAGGGGTTAACGGTCTTCGAAGATTAATTTAAACGTGTTTACATGAATGATAAAATATAAAATAAAAAAATACAATTAATCTTTATGACTTCTAGATACATTTATTTTAAGCTTTTTTGTCTTTCAAGAAAATTCCAACACAATTTAAATTATTGTTTTTGCCATCATCGCGTTTTTTCAAATAAGGTTCTATTTCTTTTTTTGCATACCGAGTTTCCATATTTTTTTGAAAATTTTAAAAAAATTGTCAATTATGTTAACAATTATAACTTAAGTGAACAATTGAATCGTTATGTGAACAATTGGATCTTTACGTGAAAAAATTGACCTTTAAGTGAACAATTGGAAAATTAAGTGAACAAAGTGTTCACCAAACCTGAGAACAAGATTTGTTCACATATTATGTGAACAGTTGTTCACCAAACCCGACTAGACCTCTGATTTGTTCATATTTTTTATAGAAAATAGTTGAATTTTTCTTAATAGCTTTTTGTATCGAACCGGTTTATTAACCGTTTTTTTTTCAAACAGGTTACACAAATCAAAAGAAAATTAGTTTTGTTTAGTTAACCGGTTTCTACTAACCAAGAGCAAAAGTACCGTACTTCCGAAAACCGGAAATTCATTAACCCTTAACCGCACTAAAATTACCTTCTGCCATGTGCCACATAAATATTTAAAAAATACGATTATAATAATAATAATAAAGAAAAAGCTATGATGTGGAAAAAACACATAAAATGAGGTTTTACCCTCACTGTGATAGCTTGTTTAAATCTATTAAGTCAATTTTGTTTTTAAAATTCATTAACAGTAGTTGAGTTCACAATTTCTTTCGTCAATCTATTCCAAACGCTTGATATTCTATTTGTGAAAAAGTTATATCTTTGATCGCAATTTTTGACCAGTTGTCTCTCTATAACATATTCATGACTTCTTGAGGTTTGACGGAAACAATTGCTTTCTCCATTTTTGGACATCAAGGGTTTGAACCATTTTATCTTGTCGTAACCTTTTACAATCTTAAACATTTGTATTAAATCACCTCTTAACGTATTTGCTCGAATTTAACGACATGTCGTTAAACCCGAATTACCAGTTATAACGACATGTCGTTAATTGGTGGACAGTGGTTTTCAAAATGACTTAACGACATGTCGTTAAACCCGAATATAGCCAAAAAAAGCTCTTTTTTCTAAAAATTAGTGTCAAAATTAACGACATGTCGTTAAAGGTATAACGACATGTCGGTAATTCCAAATTATTACAAAAAAACCTAATAAAAGAGAGGTCGTGACCGTGACAGCTTTGGCAGCTAGTGTCGAAAGTTCAAATCCTGGTATAGTCAAAAAATTGTAACGTTTAGAAAAAATAATAATGGAAAGGCGAGTATAAAAAATTCTGTATAGGTCTACCCGGCCAAGAAACCTAACAGCTTATGCAGCTAATTAAGTCTAGGATTGTTCCACTAGATGTTAGTTCTGCACAGAAATAGTACTACTACTACTACTACTCTCAAAAAGTACTTCACCAATTTTGACGAAAAGTAGCTCATTTGAAAAACACTCACCTATCACTAGATAGATTTATTAGAGAAATTCATAGACATTTACTGTCGTGGTCATTCAAGTGATCCTCTTGTGAATTCTCATTAACTAACGATTTGGGAAGCTTTCATTCATTTTTGGGAATCAACTGAATGCAAGTTTTACAAGCTTTGACTAGAGCTATTTAACTTTCAGTTGATACCCAAAAATCAATGAAAGCTTTTCAAAATCATTAAATCATGAAAATTCACAAGAAGAACGCGTGAATGTACAGTATCTCCTATTATACTAGTAAAATGAATGATTTGAGGCGCCTTGCATTAGTTACTCATAGACAGGTTTTTTTTTGAATGCAACACACAACGCATTTTTTTTAAGAAAAAAGGTCGCATTTTGATGTGCACAAAATGGGCTTTCTATTTGCATTAAAAAAAACCTGCTCATAGAGGATTTACTAAAATTTCTTCATTTTTTTTCTAAATTTTCAAAACAAAACATCTTACTTTGCTTTGATCGTCCGAAGGTAATTTTGTTATATTTTCTATACATGACGCCGCGATAGGAGTAGGGTCGAAATTTAATAAAATTCATAGTCAAAATTTCGAAAGCTGATCCGATCAATTTAAAAGAGACTTTTCGAAAATCTTTCTTTATTACAAACCCTTACTTTCTTTCTTATTGTAATTGAATGATTGAATTAAAAAAAACCGCTTGTGTGAAAAAAATTTTTAATAATGTCAATCCAAAAAAAAGAGTCTTTGAAAATAAAAGCGTGTGAGCAGGAGGTTTGAGAAAAAAAATCTCACACACAAGGTAGGGTGGGGAGGGTTTTTTTTCTATGAAAATTGTAAAATAACTAGAAATTTTTTTTTTGGACCTTGTGTTGAAATTTTTTCTTACTGGTACCCCCTGGGGTGAGTGTTGAATATTTTGATTAAATTGAGAATTTGTTTCAGAAGGGTAGGGCTCTAATGTTAAATTTTTTTTTTGAACCAGTCTAGTGTAGAAATTTTTTATTTGTTACCCCTAGATCATCTTTAGATAAAATTAAGGAATTTTAAAAAAGAGAAGGTTCTAGAAGGAGTCTCCAAGGCTGCTTGTTGATTCGTGACTCTCTAGCCTCATTCAGAAAAGCATTTTTTCTCATACCTCATGTTCTGAGTGAAGTTTTCTAATGGCTGCCGCAATTACCGACATGTCGTTATACCTTTAACGACATGTCGTTAATTTTGACACTAATTTTTAGAAAAAAGAGCTTTTTTTGGCTATATTCGGGTTTAACGACATGTCGTTAAGTCATTTTGAAAACCACTGTCCACCAATTAACGACATGTCGTTAAATTCGAGCAAATACGTTAGTCTTCTCGTTTCAAGTGTTGTTAAGTTCATGGCTTTAAGTCTAATGTAGGTAGTCTGTAGGCTTTAAGTCTTCAAGGGGTAGTTTAGTGGCCCTCCTTTGGACTGATTCTAGCACAGCAATGTCTTTTTTTAGATATGGATTCCAAACCTGTACACCATATTCCAAATGAGGTCTAACAAGGGCTTTGTAAAGTCTGCTTACAGATTCAGTGTTTTGGAATTTAAATGTTCTCTTGACCATTCCTAAAACCTTGTTCGCTCTACCTGCACACGCATTTACTTGGTCAGACCATTTCAAATCATTTGAAACAATAATACCAAGGTCTCTCTCTGAAGTTGTTTCTAGGAGTGGTTGATTGTTGATTTCATAGTTGAATTTTGGGTTCTTGTCTCCAAGGTGCATCACTTTACACTTGTCGGTATTCAGCGCAACCAGCCAATCTTTAGTCCAGTCTAGTATTCTTTGAAGATCTCTTTTGAGGGATGAGCAACAATCTACATTTTCGATCAAAGTACAAATCTTCGTATCATCTGCAAACATTTCGATTACATTTTCAATTAGATCCGCAAGATCGTTAATATATAGAATGAATAAAATCGGACCAAGTACTGAACCTTGCGGTACACCACTTAGCACATCTATCCATTCTGACATAAATTCACCAAGGATTACTCTTTGCTTCCTGTCTTTAAGAAACGCATTGATCCATCCTTTGATAAGAAGGCCAAAACCATATCTGTCGACTTTGTGGTTTAAACGGTTGTGCGGAATGGTATCAAAAGCTTTGGCATAATCGAGGTAAATTATGTCTAACGCAATCTTTAAGTTTAAAGCTTCTGTTGCCATGTCCAAAGTTTCTAGCAAGTTAGTGACGCAGGATTTGCTCTTAACAAATCCATGTTGACTGGGACTAATCAATTTGTTTTCAGTTAAAAAATTAATGATTTCGGGTTTAATAAGGTTTAATAAGATTGATAGTATCAGTTTATTCATTTTTAAATCAAGTTAGATTTTAGCCTAATTCAACCATAAATCGTCAAACTTTTGGTTTATTTCGAATTAATGCGAGTATTGGGCTAATAATTACATGAAAAACATGACTTAACAAGCACAATGCTGCCTTTAAAATATTAAAGAGAACTTATTATAACCTTTCCAATTGATAAAATTAAATTGAATGAAATAACGTAAAATGTCACTAATGTAACTAATGAAAAGTCATTTATAGCGAATTCACAGATTTTGAAAATTCAGTGTCCGTTAAGATATTACAAGTCACTAAACTTAAGCTCTCTATTTTAGTGACATGTCATATTTATCGAGCCTTCCTTTAATTAAGAAATTAAAATTAAAGAATTGCAATTGGAAAGTTTATAATATGTTCCCTTGTTGGCTTGTCTCTTTACCTTTGAATGTTCATCATATTATAGCCTCATTGTCTTTAATATTTTAAAGGCAGCATTGCACTTGTCTCTGTCCCATTGAATCTTTTTTAAAAAAAGAGATTTATTTTACCAAGGTACTGTAATTAATTACGAAAATAAGCAACTTAGTTGAATATAAAAAAAAAGAAATATTTCTGATTAAAAAAAGCAAGTTCATTGCACTTCAATAAAACAATAAAGCTCTAAATTTATGCTTACGAAAGTATAAATGATTTACCAATATTTTTTCAGGCCTACGCCTCCATTTTAATATCATTTGAACGAATAATTACTTTGTTTAAAAATCTTCATCTGAATTGCTGAAGGAACTAATGATTTCAACATTCTCAGCCTTTTTAATTTCATCGAAAGTCAAATAAATAAATCCATTTTCGTTTTTAAAGTTTGTTTTATTTGAAAATTTCTTGGTATCTAAGTATTTCATTTTTGACATCATTTATGTAATCTTTGATACATTTTTTATTTTAATTAGGAATTTTTTAGCATTGTGAAGTTTCGTTCAAAAAGTTCAGTTCAAAATTTATAAATTGTATATTTTTTTATAGGAAATGGAGATGAAGTAATACAAATATGCTAAAAGGTGTAACAAAAAATGTTACAAAATGTGCAATAAGAAAGAACTAAAGACAAAATGTTATCAATCGATTATTGATTTTCGTAAAAAACGGATTGTATGTTAAGTTTATTATGACATCATGAGATACAAATTTAAATTTAAATCTCCAGGTTATCCCAAGCGATTCATTTAATATTCAAAGACTTAACCAGGTCTAATTGCGGTTTTCTTAATATATTCCAAATCAATCATTTTATTATTATTTAATGTTTGTGGTTAGGGTCTAGTAAAAACGAAATCTAAATGTGATCCGAACATCTTGGGTTCGATCCCCGGTCAAACTTTAGAGGAGAGAGTTCAAGCATATTTAAGTTCCATGAATTCAGCGCTTAAAAAAACTACTTAATTTTAATTTAATTATGGAATGGGGTTTCTTGGAAACTGACTTCAATAATTCGAACAAATCTTCACGAATTATCGATTATTTGAAGTTTTTATCTCATGATGTCATAATAAACTTGACATAACACCAGTTTTTTTAGGATAATCAATAATCGATTGATCAAATTTTGTTCTTAATCCTTTTTTATTGCAAGATGTGTAACATTTTTTGTTACATCATGTTACACCATTTTATTTATTGCATCTTTATTCCCTATAAAAAATTTGTCAATTTTTAAATTTTGTATTGAACTTTTTGAACCTTTTGAACGAAACTTCACAATGCTAGTTAAGTTCAATAAGTTTAGTTCAATTTTGAAAAATCGAAATAGCTTTTTTTTTCTAGAGTTTATGCTAACAAACTTTATCATTGAACGACCTCTTCAAAATGTTTGCACAAGTTTTTTACACTTTGTTGCATATGTAGAGCTAGTATAGGAACCGTGCAAAAAAAATTATTTCATTTTTTAAAAATTGAAATAAACTTTTAGAACTAAACTTCACAATGCTGAAATTTTTGAAAAATTTTAAAAATTAACTCTTTTTTAAATTAATTGATAGGATTAATTTTATTTACGATTAAGAGAAAAGAAAAAAAAAGAAAAATTAATTCACAATTTTGTTCCTGTTTTAATTTGCTACAAGCTGGTACATATTTTAATAGGACTTCCTATATCAGGGAATTTTCAAATTCGAAAAAATCAAAAATTAAATTAAAAATTTAGCTTTTTGCTTATCTTTGAGGGCTATGTTCAAGTAAATAAATAGGTAAAAATGAAAAAGTGAAATTACCAACTTGTTCCTCTTAAAATTTTGTATAAGCTAGTATATTTTTTTAGGTACTTTCAATATCAGCGAATTTTCAAATTCGAAAAAAGGCATTTGAATTAACACACTTACGCTTTGCGGAACATATTATGGAGGAGCTCATAGCACAGTGGGTTGAGTCGAAGACAATGGGGTGATTGGTGGCTGGTTCAAACCTCTCTGGGGTCGTAAATGTTCTGACATTGTAAATGTCAACTGTAAAATTGTGCTTGCACATAAAAATGAAATTATTAAAGCCATCAAGCGTCCACATTCGACTCCTCCCGGCCGTGAGAATGCGACGTACAGCGTATTTTAACTCTAGATGGGCGCCACCATTCGCCACCAAATGGTACTGATTTATAAAAAAATCAGGCTTGCGAGTCGAGGTGACTTAAAATAAGGGTTCCGAAAGGAGCAAATGTAGCAAGTGAAGCGATCGGCTCATTTGAGTTTGGCGTAAGTCGTTCCGGTCGTGGAAAAAAAAAAAAAAAAAAAAAAAAAAAAATTGTGAGCGAGAGTTTACGGTAATAGTTTTCCTATACGTCATAAAATAAAAAACCTAAAATAAACATCCGAAATATAGATCAGAATATTTTCTTCTATGGCTTGAGCAGTAAAAATAAATAGCACAGTTAGTGAAAAAGGCTTACCATCCAGCGAACACTACCGTACCGTACTGTTTCTGAGAAGCGTAGTCTAGCGTATTGTGCAAAACCTGCGGACCCTACCAGCATATAAGTACTTAGCTTTACAAGCCTGGCAAGCTCGAATTATTTTAGCTAAACTCATTTAAATCTAAGTAAAATGAAATCAATTGATTTAAAATAAAACCACTGTAACATTCAAATCCATAAAATATCTTTTGGATCTTGATGGCGAGCGCCTAAAAATCAAAATTCAAATTATTTTTTAAAGAAGGTTACTAGCTTTGTATTTCATAGGCTTGGAAATGAGGGGATTGGTGAAGTTTCTTTTTTTTAAGACGAATAAAAAAATGGCATAAAAAGTTTTATTTACACGCATTATTTTTGCTTTAAAAATTAAAATTGAAACAATTTACATTTTGAAATTCTATTCCTGTTTATCATTTTACTAAAGAATTTTTCAAAATCTTTTTTAGACTATTCCGAAATCGTTTGTTTAAACTTATATAAACTAAAGGACTTAAAACATTTTCAATATAAAACAAAAAATACAAAAACTTAAAAAATGGCAAAACATTTAAAACGACTAAAACAAATGGAACTGTTGACAACCAAATAATCATCGATAACTTTAAAAATGATAAATCCATTAAATTTTAATAGCTTAAATTTATTACAAGGCTTACCAAAATAGAAATTTTTGTAATAATTCTCGTTGAAGAAACACGAGTTTTAAATTGAACTTTGTGAGTCGTAACTCGGTCAAAATTTGAATTAAAATCAGTTTGTACAGAAGCATTGGACGTATTTCTTTGATTAGAAAGAATAGCACAATCTGACTTTTCAAACGGGTCAAATGAGCTTTCATGGTTGGTCGTTTTTCTCGACAATTTGACTGATAGTTTGTTTTTTATCAAAAATTGACCATAATACGATTGATGAATAGATATTTTCAAATAAAAATACGAACATATAATTGCTGTTCCAACGAAAAAAAATGTTGAAAATATTACATTAAGATGATTGAATACATATTTAAGCCTTGATGCTTTGACTAATGTCTCATTTTTAGTAGTGGTATTAAATTTAAAATATAATGCGCAATAGGTATCGAATTTAAGATCAGTCACGTAATTCGAGCTGGAAAAAATGAATGCCATCAAGTAGACAATCCAAAGTATTTTGTTTATGTTACTCTCTAGATTTTTGTAATATTGAGGTTTACATACTGCAAAATATCGTTCCAATGAGATAATACTAACTATAAAAAGATTCATGTAAATGAAAGAATCTTTTAAATGTTCCATTATTTTGATCAAAGTCGATGTTGTTTTCATGGACCATACACGAAAAAAAATTGTATATGGTACAAATATGACCGAAAGTAGTAAGTTTATAATTGATAACAAGTATATAGCTTGATTGTTTGCTTGATTTTTGTTACGAATTGGATGACTTTTAAGTGAATTGTAACGGCATGATTTTCTTTTGCGTTTTTGTATGTGAACACACACAAATAAAAGATTTGTGCTTGTACCAATTACAAAGAAAATGCTTAATATAAATGTTGTTATTATGTTGTCGATTATTATAAAATTTTTTGGACTTGTACAATAATTTTTGCTTATATTTTTTAAAAACATTTTTTCTAAAAACAAGGTTTAAACTCAATGTAAAAAGTACATCTAAAAATTGCATAAGTGAACAAGATTTGGAATGCAACGGGAAGTCGGAATGAGAACTGAAAATGGAACGGGGAAAGAGACGGAACCATCTTCTTTGTTTTCCGATCTTTTTTTAACGCGTTCATTTCAGATCGTTACATTCTCAGTTACGAACCACGTTAATCCGAATTAATATTTAGTTCGGTTAAAATATGTCTCCCATTCAGATAACGATACATGCAAATTTAGGCGTTTAATCCGAATTATTCACACATCTTCTCCGAAAAAGTTCGGATTCGGTAAATGTTTAAAAATGAGTTTGATTAAGATTGTTTATTCTCGAAGTAAAAGGTAAAGAGCTATCCGATGACTTATCCGAGGTGTGTAACTATACTCGAAACGCATCGTCACACTTCAGATGCAACTGCGCAAGTTTATACTCGACCCGAGTCGTGCATAGCATGTTAATAGATGATTTTATTCTCTCCTATTTAGCTTCATACTGAATCGATCCTTAGACGTTTTGAATAAGAGTCGAACACGCTATACACCACAGCAAACCACTAGCTAAAATACGGAGTAGTTGGTGGTGTCACCTTTTATTTATCACTAAGGTACAGTCAAACTTCGATATAACATTAAATGGAGTGGTAATACGACAAGACTTAAGTACCTAGGAGTTGAGCTTGAGCAAAGCTGCGATGACCGCGCTCACATAGAGAGGAAGCAGGTGGCGCTACGAGCATTGGCGAAATTCCGGAACGTTGATATTTTAACTGACAAAACCAATGCATACGTAGAAGGGCACCTATACAAAACCTGATTGATGCATGTCCTTACTTACGGGATCGAAGACTTACGATAAAATAAAAAAAACCTTAACTCAATCAGGATCATCGAAGGCAAATTAATTAGATCGATTTACAAGATCCCAGGGAGATTGACCAACCTTAAACTTATAACAACCTAGACGGTACTATCGAGAGAATCAAATTAAATTGGCCCAAGTTAACTTCCTTGAAAGAATACTCGATTTCTGGTACACTTAAGAGATATTCAAGGACGATAAAGGGAGTGACTACATAAATGGCTTCTTGAATCTACTGAATGAAGCAGAATACGAAAAAGACATGACTTTAAAGGAGAAATGTAAATACTACAAGTACACCATGAATTTCCCAAAAATAAAGGTTTTTTTCCGACCTTTATCCTTTACCAATAAAGTAAGAATTGACCCTTTATTTTTCGAAAACTTCCTTCACATAATACTAATATACCACCCATTATACCACAGTCACCCGAAACATAAAAACGTATAAAAGAAAAAATAAAGAAAATTTTGTTAACTTTTGAGCTAGTTTAGCAAATAAGGGTTCTTGATCGAAAAAGCACTGAAATAAAAATTTGGGAAAAAGTACAACACGACGAAGTGTGACGAAGGTTAAACTCAAAGAGATCTGCAAGTCCAAGTTGACTTTGACATGTTCATTTAAGACTGATTAAATTTCATAAATGGTTATTTACCGTAATTTTCTTCTAAACGATCCGAAGAGTAAAAATGTTAAATTTTTTAAATAAAATTGATTTTTTTTAATAAAAATAATTTTGAGCGCTTAGTATTTTGATTCTAATTGTTTTTTTTCCTATCCAGTGTATCAAAATATTATAAAATAAAATTATAGAATATATAATTGAAATTTTTTTAAATCCATTTCTTCCTAAAATGAAATAAGGCCGATTCAGTGATTCCTGAGAAACAAAGAGAAAATAATGTAGTAAATTAAATCTAAATTGACTAAACAAAAAATTTTGTTTTCTGATTTAAACAAAAACAAGTAAGTCCCGTTTAATTGGAACATTTATACCTCATCGAATCGGATTATCCGGTATTGAAAAACGCAAAAAGGATATTTTTAATATTTTGGAATAAACTAGAATTAACTTAAGTAGGTTCATCTGGTAAAAATATCTTGGATGAAAATGATATTACCAATTTCAGTTTACATGATAGAGTATTTTAAAACAATAATAATTTTAATATCCATTATATTATGATATTTATTTCTGATTCTAAATTTAATCGGCTTTTATTCTTACTGAATACTAAAACTCCTACTAGCAAATTCAATATTTACGGTTCATAAAGGATCATCAATGACGAACATGGAAAATCCATAAAATCATCTTAAATTTTTGATAATATCCTAATAAAGGAGATTTAAGTTTTTATTTAGCGAACCTTCATACTGATACAAAAATTAAATTACATATTCTCTAAGGTTTTGGGTTTTTACGAGCTTATTTGACCTCTAATGTACAAAAAAATATTGGCTTTAGAGATTTTTTTCCCTGTCGATAATGGTCTTAATTAAATTCGCTTTTAGCTTATCGGCTTTAGTTAATATCTTCACAGCAAAAATAGCTTTTTTCCCACAATAAGTATATAAATATTTAAAAATATATTTTTTTGCATTAGGCTACTCAAGCCGATGGGTAGGTATACAATTTTTGATTTTTTACCCCCTTGAAAATTTAATTTATTGAATTTTTCGTGATTGCCGTCGTCAAATATAAAAATATTAAAAATTGTCAAATTAAGATAGTATTGAATTTTTCGCCATGTGCACCTTGAATTTTAATTTTAATTATTCAGGTTCAAATTAATGGTCTATTTTTTGTTTAGTTAAATAAATTAGTGTGGTTTATTCAGATTCAAAGCCGGTTTAATTTTCTTGAAATTCTTTGGAATTAATTATGTTAGTCTACCCTAAAAGTTCTCTCAGGTAAAGTCATTATCCGAAACAGTCGCTAAAGACTTATTCTGCTCATTGATTTTTAAGTTCAAAAACTTCGGACTAGATAGGATTTGACCTAAAAACGTACTTTTTTTCGTTTTCGAAACAATTCGCCTTCTGGGAAATAATTTCTCAACAGTGTCACTTGTACAGTGCTGGTCTTTCACGAATTTAACCTTCATTCGCAGATCGTTCGGGTTTTGATGGTTAAAGCATTTTCTTGAACCTCCATGAACTTTCAAAAACAGTTAAAACAAATTTTACCAAAGAGAATGAGAGAATTTTTGAAAATAAGCAGATGAAAGATTTTGGCAACTTAAAATTTTTTATCAATTTTCTTTTAATATTTTTTTTCAATTCAAAAATTGAGCGAAAAAGTCTGCAAATGTGGGTTTTAATGAAATAAAATATGAAGCAAGGTGAGCATAATTTGCTCCATCCATTGGTGAAGTCTGCAAAATCTCTGCAAAACTTATTGCGCATTTAATTTTCATTTTTTTAATAGCGTGCACTGTTTTTAAATTCGCAATTCGTTTTACAGAGATTTTTCAGACTTCACCAATGGATTGAGCAAATTATGCTTCACCTTGCTTCATATTTTATTTCATTAAGACCCACATTTGCAGACTTTGTAGCTCAATTTTTGAATTGAAAAAAATATGAAAAGAAAATTGATAAAAAATTTTAAGTTGCCAAAGATTTTACGGTCTTTTTTATTGATAAATAATCTAAATTAAATTAGAACGAAGATTTTTAAAAATGAAATAACAATAAATTTTTCAGTGATTAAAGAACGATTTTTTTCAAAAATGTAATTAGGAAGGAAAAACTCCTCGTAGATTTATCAAAGGAAAATTAGAACCGTAAGATTGTATGTCAAAATTATAAATATAACAAAAAAAAACAAAATATATTTCCTTACGATTTTTAGTTTTGAGTAAGAAAATATTTTTGATTAGTAAATTATTATACACATTTACACCCTTATATGTGGAGGAAATCATATACTTTTAAGCTGTAAAAGAAAAATTACCTTTTTTTTCAAATTAATGAGTATAATGGAAAACAAAATTTACAATTCAAACAACATCTAATGAAAATTTAATAAGTTTTAATTAACATGAACGAACGTAAATGATGATGAATCGATTTAGACATTGCATTTTTTGAAAAATGATTAGAAATTTTTTACATGTAAACTTTAAAAGAATATTTGGATTGTGACAGTAATACAATGATGAATAATTGCATGTTGCAAATTAAATCTAAACCCAGTGTTTTGCCAGAAAATAAATATTAAAAATTAAACTTGATTTATTTTACTTATATTTAATTAAAAATATTAACTTGAATTACATCTGAATAAGCGTACTTAATATTCCCTTTTTTTTATTTATTAGTCTTTAATCGAAATCTTTTTAATTTTAAATAATGATATTTAATAAACACTGAAATCGTTGAGTCAAACCAAGTTGCAAATCGAAAAATCAAATTATTCAAGATAAATAAAGATAAATAAAAGTAATACTTCTCCTGCTTTAGGGAATGAGATTCTACTAGTATAGATGTGGAGCATTATATCAAATTTTTTTAAAATATTTTAAGCCTCAGAAGATGAGATTGGATTATTATCATTTTTTCAAAATTAATTTTTAACGCAAAGTCGAAAAATAATTCCGTAAAAAATATTCCATAAATCAATACTTTAGATCCGTTTTTAATCAAGATGAGACTGGTGAGCTACCCGATTTTCCGTTAAGAACAAACAAAACATTTATTTTGAACCCGTACATAAGCTTTAGTTCTGAAAATATTGAAAAATATCTAAAAAAATTAGACGTCAGTAAATCAGCCGGACCGGACAAGATCACTGCATATGTTCTTAAAAATTGTTCTACGTCTTAGTCAAAACCATTGTCGAAAATTTTTATTAAGTCGTATTCTGATGGTATTTTACCCGAATATTGGAAGTTAGCTAACGTCTCGCCTCTGCATATAAGCGGTCAGCGGACTAATGTTTCAAACTATCGACCAGTCTCTTTAACATCGATCGTTGAAAAATAAAGGAGAAGATCTTGAGGGATGAAATCATGATTTTCTTATTATTGAATAATCTGATTAATGAGAAGCAGCATGGATTTGTACCTGGTAAATCATGCACTACAAATTTACTTGAGTTTATTGACAGAGTTACATATGAGATTGAAAGAGGAAATCTGATTGATATCATCTACACAGACTTCTCGAAGGCCTTTGATAAAGTCTCACACAGAAAACTTTTAAGAAAGCTGAGAGCTTATGGCATTGTCAACGAACCATATGAATGGATTAAGTCTTTTCTAATCGGAAGAAAGCAAAGAATAGTTCTTGGTGATGTAGTGTCAGAATGGGAAGAAGTAACAAGTGGTCTTCCTCAAGGATCGGTTTTAGGGCCTATTTTGTTTGTTATTTATATAAACGATCTATTGAACTCAATTCCAATCCCGTGCTTGTCTTATGCAGACGATTTGAAGATGCTAGGAGTGTTTAATAAGAACGAATCAGGGTCGACACAACTTCAAAATGATCTTTTCATACTGAACAACTGGACAACTAAATGGTCTACTGAACTAAATGTGCCAAAATGTAAAACAATGTACATCGGTGGACATATGGATAGAACTGATTATATAGTTCTAATCCCAGGTGGTGATGTTATCCTTAAGGAAACTCTTGAAGAAAAAGATCTTGGTGTACTTGTCTCTAATGACTTAAAATGGAACAAACAATGCTCATCTGCGGCTTCCAAAGCCAACAGAATTTTGGGTCAAATTAAGAAGAAGTCAGTAAAAGAAGTCGAGGTCACTCAAAAAAAAGAAAAGCTCCGGATAATTTAGAAATTGAATCCAATAAAATTGAACGTTTCCGTAACCATTCCGTATTTTTAGTTTAAATTTCGTAAAAAAAAGTGCAGTAGTTTTGCATTTCCGTTTTTGTACTAA
Source organism: Brachionus rubens (assembly GCA_022207745.1). Taxonomy (NCBI): domain Eukaryota; kingdom Metazoa; phylum Rotifera; class Eurotatoria; order Ploima; family Brachionidae; genus Brachionus; species Brachionus rubens. The sequence goes on along the minus strand of JAJVHD010000011.1, from coordinate 2,954,656 downwards.
AATTTAAAGATTTGTTTGATTAAGGAATTTAAGCCATCCGGAAACTTTATCAAGCAATTCAAACAAATACTAATTCGATTTTAGATCCAATCGTCTATAAATTATATATTTCAAATAACTCGTTGATGTCTCGGTCCAAATAAAACATATTACGTGGCCCTTAAGAATCTGAATCAATCGAAAATAACGAAAAAATACATTTCAAAAAATTAATTTAGCAAATATATTATTGATACTTGAAAAGTCAATGCAAAAAAAATAAAAAGGAAGTAAAATTTTAATAAATAAATATTTGGTTTTAATTATTTGTTTTAAAAAAATGAAGAAAATTTTTTAAATTTAATATTTTTATCAAAAAATCCAAAAAATGACAACTAATTTATTCAAATTTTTCGCATATTTCCAAAATTTTCTTTTCCAAGCTCTTGATTTCGTTTGAATCATTAGACTTATAAGCATTTTCATTTGATTTTTTATTCTTTTTAGACTTAAGCCACCCGGAAACTTTATCTAACAAATAATCAAAATCATCTTGTTCAGCTTGCTCATGCTTAATGACTGCAAAGTTATCAACGATTATCGAAATAAACATATTGATCAATATTAAAACAATTATTAAATTGAAAAATATCATGATTATGCATCCTAGTATTGCGTTTTGTCCACTGTACAAATCTTTACTCATAAGACCTAGAATTATCAAGAATGATGATTCGAAAGAAGTTACCAAAGAGGAAAAAGCCGATGACTTTTCGTTCATTAGTAAATATAAAAGTTGGACAAACGCAGTCCAAAATATTGAAAATAATAAACCAAATAGACTCAATTCTTTAGCGCTGTACTTTAAAGTATTACTCAAATAGGACATCTTGCTACTAAATCTTAGCAACCTCAAAAATTTAATTGTTCCTATAAGCGAACAAAAACCAAGGCAAATATCCAGTGTATCAGTCCAATAGGCTAAAATTTGTAAATTTATTCTCTTTTTGTGCTTTAATTTCTCATTAATTTCATCTCTAGCCCAAATTTTGTACAAAAATATTGCAAACGATGCCCATGAAAAAGCTATCAATGACCAGTCTACACACGATGAAAATTTTTTGAAATAAACCTTCTTTTCTTTAAGCATTATAATAATTTCTCGTATCATAAAAAACACAATCCATACTATGTACAAAATGGCGCAAACATTAACCAAAACTCCTTGCTTTATATCGTTTAACAATAATGGTCTAAAGAATGCCGAATTAATTAAGTTACCAGTGGGTAAAATTTCGAATAATATAGTACAATAACAGAATAAATTAATGTTTGGATTAAATGTTGAAAATTCAATAAAAACTGCTCTCGTTAAATTGTCTATCCATTTTGTGCTTTCGAGGGTTTTAATATCGTTCATCAATGTTTCAGAACTTGAATTCAATTCATAAATATAACCACCACCTAGATAACTTTCATATTTTCCCCAGTATGGATAACTTTCTAATGTTCTTGAACTCGTGTACTTGAATGATTTTGATAAAGCTTGCTCTTCGAAAGAACTTGTGTTCAAATGTTTCCAATAAAAGTCAAAATTCGATTTTTCATCATTTGTAATTCCATAATCATGATTACATGGATAATTAATAATTCGATTTGATTTACAAGGTTCTTAAAATAATAAAATAAATCAATTTAGATAGAGAAAATGTACATATTGTGCGAAATCTGCTTGCTTTTCACTCGATAAATCTTACAAATAAAATTAGTTTTGTCAGAGGCGATTCAAAAATTTACGGTTATGCAACAGAATACAACGTAACAAGTTTTGAAAATTAAGTATACACATGAAGAAGAAGAGGCAATTTGATTCAATTTCACAAGGTCGTTTATGGGTTAGAATCTATCAACTTAATGAATGATATCAGGTATGGTTTTGCAAAGAATAATTATGATTTGAGGGGTCACTTCAAAGTAGTTTCAACTACATTACAAACAGAGTAATCAATGATTGGAATAGTTTATCAAAGAATGTTGTGGACACAACTTCATTAAGTTCATTCAAAGCGAAACTTGATGGCTGGTTTAGAACAAATGAACGGTCAAATAGTAATAAGGCATAGAACTGCGACAGCCTCACGGCTTAACTCGACTAAAGTAGGGTCGTAGTTATTTTTTACAACTACTACTACGTCTAACACAAAAATTAGCAAAACTGTCTCAAAAGGTTTCGGCGGTTAATACTTCGAACTAGTTCTTTTATATGCTATCGTTAAGTTGCCGAAATAATAGGTACTGGATCATTAAAACTTGGAAAGGAAATGTCCAAGCTGTAATTATCAAGTTCAAAATTAAAGACTTTTCATGGATCAGAGATTAGGTGAATTCGATGCAGACGACTCAATTTTCTTTTCGATACTAAAAAATAGTATATAAGGTTCCGGCAATTCAAAACTTTCGCACTATCAAGACTTTACTATTTCGATATCAGATTCGGAATCTGCGTCCCAAAAAAACTCTAAAATTATTAGTATTTTTTTATTTTTCGAAAAAAAAAATTTTTTTGACCCCCTTCACATAGTTTTATAGAACAATTCTGGCCGATATCTCAGCTATTTGATCATGAATCATATATAATGGGCATATATAGCGCATATTCTAATCTATAAGATAATGTGTTTTATGTTGCGGAAAAATAAAAATATGTTATTTTATCCTAGGAATAAAGCGGGAAAATGTGCACAATTCCAGTTAAATCAAATCTCGTCCTTCAAAATACCAAATACCCCCAATTTTTACTATAGATTCTGAAACTAGACAAAATTCTTAAAAAAAATTGGATTAGTTTGTTTATTTAAATTGGGATTGGTTTTACTTTTTGTAGAGTAAAGGCCGAAAAATTCACAAAAATCACTAAGATGAGGGAATTCGGAATTTGAAATGCTAAAATCTAAGAAAAATAGTTACGGAATGTAACAGAACGAATTTTGAAAATCATCCGATTTAAAAAATTAAAAAAATTTACATTACCACTAAAAACTCTCAATTGCCTCAAAACAGGATCACTCACTACAAATGATGCATTATCCGCTAAAAAATTATTATTGTTTACAAGAAATGTGTTCTCTACATAATTCAATATCCATTTCCATATATCTTCTCTTTTATGAATCTTTTTATTTAATTTTCTTTTAAAACCATTCATCCTTTTTACTTCAATGTTAAACCTACCTCTAGAAGACTGTTTTTATTAGAGTCGATGCCAAACAAGTTCTTAAGCGAATTTTGATAATTATACGAATTTTGATTTTGATTCGAAAATGAAACAATGAATAATGTCCAAATGAATAAGAAATACAACAAAATTTCTTTTAAAATTTTTTTGACTTTATTTTTCTTTTTGAGTTCTTGTCTCAAATCATTTAAGTACGTTTCGTCAAGATCCAAATCAGCTTTACTCGGTTTATAAAAAATTCCCTTTTAAAAATTTAAAAAGTAAGATATTAATTTTTTCAAACTTAAAACTTTTATTGATTTACTTTATCATCTATTGATTGGGTCTGTAAAATTGGTTTTTCATCATCTTTTGAATCGTCTTCATATTCATTTGATCGACGAAATAAAAATACCAAAAACATTGAAACAATCGAAAGCTTTTTCATAAAAAAAAAAATTAAACCAAAAAATGATAAAAATTGATAGATTTTTAGACCTACCTGAATCGGTTGAGTTACCAAAAACGAAGTTAGAATTGAGATTATAAACGATGTCAGCCATTTTAAACACTTTTCATCACCAAACGAAATTCCTTTAACAATTATGAAAAAACATGAAACACCAGCAAAAATAATTGATAAAATGTAAGCTATTATTTTGAACCACCATGGAAATAAAAGTTTAGACTTTTTATTTTTTGAATTTTTTAAAGAATCTTCTTTTTCATTTTGAATGCTTGAAAATTCATTTTCGGTTTTGATAACTTTTTCCAATTTTTGTTTTAATTTTTCAAATTTTGAGATCCTTGATTCTGAACGTCTAAATAGTTGAATTAGAATAAAACTTGCTGGAAAAACAATTAAATTTGATATGATCCCAATTGAAATCTTAAAATTAAAAGTAACTTAGAATTTTGCCTTCAAGAACAAACAAATTTTTTTTTTTACTTGTTGAGGTGTAAGCATAAAAGGTCCTAATTCAAGTCCATTTGTTTTAGGAGTTTTATCAGTTTCATAATACAAAATATTAGCAAGCATTGTAACGTACAAAAGAACAAAACAACAAGTTAAACGATCAATTCTTTTAAATGAACTTAATGTTGGTTTTGCAACTATTGAAAACCATAAATGATTATCAGAGAGACTTAACTTTGTTTGTTTTTTAAGCAAATATTTTATTTCTTTTTTTTGTTTTTCTCCAGCAGCTGGTAAAATTCTTTCTATTTTACCGTCGCCTTTGTCCAAAGCCAACCATTTTTGACATATAAATAAGTGCTTCTCTCTCGTTTGTAAATCATGTACTAGGACTTGTTGAAGGTACCAGGAATTTTTTGTACCAGAGTTGTCATGAAATATTTTACAAAAATTCAAATTTCCAAGAGGTCTTACAAAAAAAAGGCTTTGAATTCATATAAAATTATAAGACTTTGAATTCAAAAATACCTATTGAAACCAACAATGAAAGAATCAACACCTCCTCGTTCGAATGTTTTGGATTTATTATTAGTACTTTTAAGACAACGTAAAGGTGTGTCATAATTACCGGATAGAGAAATAAAGACCTTTAAAAAAAAATTTTAGAGTTATTTTTTTAAAAGATAAGTCAAAAAAATACAAACGTTTGCATCTATTCCTGCATTTCTTCTCGTTCCAGTAAAAACCATTATTTGATAGTAAAATGAATCAAATCTATTGTTGTCAACTATTAAATGAATTCCATTTTTTTGTTGATCTAAACGGTCCATGTACAAGCACCAAGCGGAAAGAAGAACAAACAAACTTGTTACCACGATCACAGTCAGATAAATGGTTGGATTTTTATCAAATGAAGAGTTGGCAAAAACATAACTGAAATCAATAGGGTTAGGCAATACGATGAAACCACCTGCAAACTCAGTCAAATGGTTCGATACACAGTGAGTATGCGTAAAATTTGTGTCTTCTAAAACTTCTAACCCATCTGAGCTCCAATTACCCGATGATTCATCATAATAATAACAGCCAGAAACGAAAGATTTAAGTTCAAAATGATTCGTAGAGTTTGTTAAAATTTCATTCAGTTCGTTTTGGCAAAACTCTTTATTTTCAGTTTGAGTCAATTTCTTTATACCAAACCCTATTAACTCAACATATCTATTAATCGAGTATGAAGTATTTGCAAACAAATAATAATAAGTTTCATTGTTGTTTCTTATGAGATCTAGAGGGCAAAATATTTTCATTAAGTCATAAATTTGATGAGTGTTATTAACAATTGGTTGATCTCCATATCGTACGTAAACAATATAACTTGTTTTCAAACTTGGCGGTTTGATGAATAAATGAAAAGAAAAGTTCTTAGTGCTAACTTTAAGACCTTTTACGATCAAAGAATTTCCATCAATATCAGACACATTTGTAATTTTTTCAAATAAAAAATTTCCAATGTGGTTTCTTTGGATGTAAAAATGAAATTTTTTCTCTGTATCTTTGATTTTAATCTCGGACTTTTTTTCGTCATAATAACTTAAGCTCAAAGTCTTGGAGCTACTCACATTTATTTGATCGATCGAATTTAAACCATTAACTGCACATGGCAAGACAAACATCTAAACAAGAATTGTTAATTTTAGTCATTTTGCGGGCTCTTAACAAAATTTACTTGTTCCAAAACAGATTTGTCATCGCATAAAGTTTTCTTTGAGTTTTCAAATAATTCACAAGATGGCGGAATTTTGAGAAGATTGTTATCAATATTTTTTTCTTCCAATACTCTTGAAACCAAAGACCGTGCATAATTTAGACGAATACTCTTAGTGTTTATTTGTGAGCTTTCTCCCAAACTTAAATGATCAAGAGCTATTCTTAGCATTAAATCAAAAATTCGCTTAACCTTTGAATGTGAATCTTTTAGCTTTAGAAAAAAAATGTAATAGAGATAGAAAATAAGCTCTTAAAGTTACAAGATTACTTTATGAGGACTCGTCAAAAAAGCTGAACTGTTTCGTTTGAAAACATGATCAATAGCCTAGAAGAATAATTTTAAGATGTCAAGTTAAAAAATATTTTTAACATTAGAATACCAATAATGAACTAGCGGCTGTATCCACTATTTTGTTCATAGCTTGTTTCAAAAACTGATAGCCTGATTTAGTTGAAAATTTAACTAATAGCTCTGCTAGTTGTAAATTTTTATCAAGAGATTTTTCCTTTCAATCAAAATGTAGAAGCTTTATTTTCATTAGGATAAATTCTGAAATTTACGGCTGTCTGAATGTTAATTTCATCAAAGTTCTCGGTCAAAACAGCAAGAGTTGATCCTATTACTTTGATACTGCTTATATCAAGAATAGGTAACTTTATGATTCTGTCGGCAAACACTTCTTTGACTGTGACCATGTTGTTAAATAATTGGTTTACCTTAATTACAAGAATGTCTAAATGTAATGTAGTGTCTATAGATAACATGCTTTTAAAGCTTACATTTTGGGTGTCATTTGATACTTGAGCTTTTTCCTTTTCGGCGTTTAAATTTGAAGTGAAAGAAATAATATTTTTAGCTGTAACTTGTAAATCACCTTGAAACAAGTCTTTTAAAAGTCTTGATTCGTCTGGTCTATTCAATATTTCATTCATAACTCTTTCAACCAGACCTTTTTTCGGTTCAACTATTACTTTATTTGGTATTTCAAAATAAGTGATTGCATCTGAATCGTCAATTATTTGAACGAATAAAATAACTTGATAATTGTCAAAATCAGGACCTTGTGGCAATTGAGTTAATACTTGTCCTTTATGATTGAAATTAAGAGCTATCGGATTTGGATTATTCTTGAACGTCGCTTTAGAAGTAGGAAAAATAATAAAATAATTCAAAAAGCTTTTTAAAATCTAAAGAATACCAAAAAATTCATAATTCACAATATAACCATCAACGTCAATCCAATCCTTACATTCAATGTAAAAGTATGTTTCCATAGTAAAGCCTTTTGATAAATCGACCGTACATGTACCATTAAAAGGAGCCTCATTTATTTTTAAGTCCATCGAAATTATTGAATATGAGCTCAAATCTGATAAAAGTTTAACCTCTGTGAATAATTCCACTTTCCAAAACAAAATTGTTGGATTATTTTGAAACAAAAGACTTGAAATCACAAATTCTCTAGATGATTTTCCTATAGGAAAAATAGTTTTCATTATAACTCTGTAGTCTGTACTAGTAGTTAGCCAGTCATAGCCTTTTAATTGAAGCATTTGCATTATGCAAAATATCCCCCAAAAGTGTTATTTTGTATGAAATTTTAGGCTGTCACTAAGATCCGGACAAGAACAAACGGATACGGACCGGGTGAGAATCTCCTTAAATCCGGGTTTAGCTAAAATATGGGCACGGACAAAAAAATAATTAATACAGATTTAAAAAAAAATTTAAATTTTTGGGGCAGGTCAAAGATGAGCCTCCGTGAACTTCAAATTTACATAAAATTTTCACCTTGTAAAAAATGAAACTAGGTGATCATTAAATTTACACTAGGAATTTATTTTGTAAAAAATGAGTTCACTTCAAAAAAAAATTGATTAAAAAAAGAGAGTGGATCGATAACCTCAAAAATTTTAATAGTTGGGAGCCTAAAACTTTCGAAAAAAGTTCCCTTTGTTACCGAATAAACATTTTTGCATTTAGTACGTATACCGAATAAACGCCATTCGTACTTCTCGGGTATTTGTTCTTTTTTACTTAATTTCATACGTCTAATACATTTGGCACATGATTGTTCTCCAATCAGAACTACAATACTCATAAGAGTCATCAAAAATTTTAGGGGATCCATCACGGCAAAATCTTTGAAGAACATTCCAATAAAATTATATTATTATGTTTCAAAATAATTTTTTATTAAAATTCTGATCACTTTTTGGAAAATTGAGAGATTTTTTTTTGAAGTGAACTAATTTTTTACAAAATAAATTGCTAGTGTAGATTTAATGATCACCTAGTTTCATTTTTTACAAGGTGAAAATTTTATGTAAATTTGAAGTTCACGGAGGCTCATCTTTGACCTGCCCCAAATTTTTTTATTTTAATTTTCTATCTCTTTATGGTCTGAAACGTTTTCTTTTAGCATCTAAAATACACAACAAACTTGAATAGCCTTCTTCTGTAAAACCCCAGTCAAGACAGTTTCGATGCAGCATCGCTGAAAATGTGATGAGAAAAACGATGATTCAACGATGCGATCGGGCCGATTTCCTCGGATTTCGACGTCGACATTTCAATGAAAAGTGTCGAATTTCTCAAAAAATTTTCTTTTTCAATTAAAAGCATTCCTGAAATAAAGCTATAGAAAAAGCTGTTATTTGGTGATCAGATCGTCGAGTACGATACCTATAAGATCTTTTGAGTTAACTAAACATGGCCCAGGTTCCGAAAGCTTTCTAATAAAAACCTATAAAGATGGCGAGAAGATCCACTCACCCCAGTCTCGGGTAACTCCCTTAACTCAGTATCTTGACATTTAAATATTTAGGAGATTATTGATTAATAATCAGTAATCGGTGCTAGAAAAAGTCCCCATTACGGAATTGGTTACCATTCACTACACCCAGCATTGAGTATATATGTTTTTTTTTACATATCTCATTGTCTCTATGGACTCAAGTCCAAGTCTTTATCTTGTTGTAAAATCGACTAGGACTCAAAGTCTGAGTCTCAGAGATATAGTAAAAGACTTGCGTCTTTGAATTGACTTGATATAATCTTATTTTATGGTTAGAAAAAAAAAATTCTGATGCCGGTTTGAAAAAAATTATGACAAATGAGCCTCACTCCCCACTAAAATATCAAAGACTTATCATTTTTGGGATGGAGATTTATTAAATTTCTTTTTCACACAAGCAAAAAAAAAAACACAAGCGGTTTTTTAAAATCAATTAAAATAAAAAAGAAGCAATCGAAATATTTTTTTTCTGATAGCCGTTTTCTTATTCTTGTCGGCTGTTCTTTTTTAAAAATTTATCAAATATTAAGTCAAGAAACTTTAGAGTTCAATGTCTCCACCGCTTTATGACATAATTCTTTATTTTTTAAGCTTTTCTTCATTTAGACATCCATCATTATCTTTTGAGTACTATTTCACGGTCATAGTCGCCCTACTGGTTTAGCGGTTAGAACGTGTGATGGTGAATATAGGGACACTAGTTCAGGCAAAATAAAAAATCAAAAAAATTTCTTATTAGAATTTTCGACTCGAGTATTCGTCCCTTAACCCTTAACAAAGTGAAACCCTTAACTCGTCCGAGTCTTATGAAAAATGAAGAGTCCCTATGTCTGCTCAGAGGCAACTATTAAAATTTTGAAAGCTCCAGCTTTTAGATAAGTTTAAAAATACAAAAATTATGAAAAATTCTAACTGATAAAAAAAATGTCGATTGCAACTTGTTATATATGTATCACATGTAACGTATATTAAATTATTGAATGACCTTTTCACCGTTAATATATTATAATTAATTTATGGGAGGAGTCAAAAACGCAAATAAAAATCTAATTGGCGATTGTGTTGAAATTTCGAGGAAAACAAACAAAATTTTACTAAAAATTTAAATTAAAAAAAGTTCATCGTAATATGCTCTATTTTTTCAAAAATTCGACGATGATCATCGTTAATTCTGCAACAACGTCTTGACTGGGACAGTGGCGATACAACGAAAATTCAATATTTAATACACTTTCAGGTACGGATTCTGGTGTAACTACAAGTCTCTTCAATCAAATTTGTTGGAGGCTGAATTGCCTTGTGGAATTTGATAGAATCAAGAAAACAAGTGTGTTAGTTTGTAATCATTTATTCTAACTTTGTCATAAAGTACAACATTTCTAACATATTTTAATATAAGAAAAACTAATCTTTTACAAAATATAACTAAAATACGAATTCTTATTCATCACTAAGTCACCAATTAGAGTTTGTTTTAGAATAAAACAAATATAAATTATAACTAGGGTACAAGAAGTGTAGTGTTAGCTAAGAACTACTAGTAAGTTCTTCTTGCCGCTAACAAATTTTTAAAATCAATATCTATCGATTCTATATCTAATAAAAAAATATTCTTTTGTTTATTTGCCAAAATTTTTTGGTAAGCGTTGAGTTTATTTTTTCAATCCTTGACTCTTGGCTAGGTTCCGGTCCATTATTTTTTCCAACTAAACCACCCCTTATTGCAATAATTAAAATTACATTTTTTATTTTTTGTTGCAACTGTAGATAATTGGATGTTCATTTTTTTAGACTTATAATTTCGAATTTTTTTCCAATTTCGGAGTCCGTATTTAAAAAAAATCCGTTTCCGGATTTTAGTGACAGCCGAAATTTTACATTAAGGTCCAGACTGACTAGAAATAAAATTAAATCAATCATCAAAATACCCTTTAAAAATTCATAATTTTCCTCTTCTGTTACTGATATCCATCTTATTTTTGTAGTATTTCCAATATTTTTGAAAAGTTTGAAATTAAAATTTACTGATTCAGCGCCATAGCAACCATCAAGACAAAACGCATCAATTATCAATTGATTCGATGGGTTTATTCGTTTAAACAATTTAATAGGAACACAAAATTCGGGTATATGACATCTATTAGATTTCAAGTTTATTATCATTTAGTAGACCTTGGGTAAATACCAATATTTACTTGATTAAAGTTACTGGAGCTTTTGTGATATTAAAAATATTTATTGTAACAAAGCCAAAGTATGATTTATTTTGATATGTTGTAAGGATTGTAATCAAATACTTTTCTCGTTCTCTTTTCATCAAAACTCCGGGCTTTATTATTAATTCATTTTTTTCAGCGCTGAACTCATAGTGGTCTTGAAATCGATAAAATAAGTACTGAAAGATCAAAATTTAAAATTGAATCGATGCTTACCTGTCGAGAAAAAGCAATCATTTGACTCTTGGTTGATTTTAGAAGTTTCCAAATCGAGTTTAGGATCAAAATATAAATTGTTTTCCGTAAAAGTTAAATTATTTTCAACGACATTACAAAAAAATTGAAAATCTAAAACCCTAGGACTAGTTAAATTATCAATATCGTATGAGTACAATCTTGGTTGAAGTTTGATTTGTTGAATGTTTCCAATATTTAAAATACTATTTTGATTCTCTAAACCATAAACTATAAATCCACTTGGTATAATTCGTATAAATGTATCCTTTGTCGCTGTGTAATATTTGCTTTGATTGTTTTTTAAAATTGAATAGTGAACAATTTTATAAACACCATAGCTCAAAAAGTTTGCTAAAATAACCAGTTGATTAGTAAAATTTGTTGGGTTAAAACCAATTTTTATTTCATGTTCCTCGGTGTCTACTGAAAATATTTTCCAATATTTGGTAAATTCGAAATTAATGTCACAATAATATATCGTTTTGGCTTGGATTTTAATTAGTTGAGAACGTTCGATCTCTTTATTTTAAAGATCAAGTATTCGGCTGGACTTGTCTTTAAATCAGATTGGGGTAAAGACCTAAAGAAGGGACAACAACAAAAGATAAGTATTTAAATAATGATATCTTTATTAAATAAATTGGCCGCTTCTAGCCTTAGAAACAATAAAGAAATATTAAAGAAAAATAATAAAGAGATCTCAAAAAGACTAAATTATAATAAAATAAACACTGTGATTTTATACTTGAAATCTATACAGTCATAAACTGTTAGCTTTCAAGTATTAACACAGCTAAACTAAATGCTCTTTAAGAAAGTAGTTGAAGTCATAACGAGGACTACAACATACCTCCCCCCTGAGTTGAAAATTTTACCGGAAAACGAAACAGAAATTACACTTTAGAGAAAGAATTACAAAATTTGATAGAAATAGTTACAATTAACAAATTTAATTTAAATGGTCATAAATTGTTTGACCATTCCCCTCCCCCCTTAGTTTATTTTTTTACAAAATTTGGAAAATTTTTTAAATTTAAATTTCAATCACCAGCACTGTGATATTTGATTTTTACCATCATCACTGTAGTTTTTGGATATATTCTCGGTCACTAATAATTAAATTGTTTTGTAGTGAGATTAAGCAACGTTTTAATCTCAACGAGCCAATACACGAATCTCACCACGCTCTTTAAGAAAGTAGTTGAAGTCATAACGAGGACTACAACATTTAGCTGAATTAATCGATGAATGTCTATCCAAAATTTCAATGAAAATTCTACAACTTTTTTGCTCTTCAAAAGTTCCTTTTGTTGAAGTTGCTCCATCTTAAAAAATGAAACTTTTTTGGTTTTACCTAAAACACGGATTCGAATTACGGACGTAATGGAATCGGTTCCAAAAATACGGTATTTTACGGAAACTTTAGTATAATAACGGAAATGTTAAACTACAGAGCTTTTTTGAACTTTGTTTATTTCTCGATTAAATTTAGCAACTGAGAATCTTACCGATGATGCAATTTTTTAAATCATACACTCTAAAAAAATAGTCGTTTTTTTTCCTTCTTTGAAGACGGATCTTAAGTGACTAAATCTAGTTATTTGACGACTTAAAGACGTTTATATCGCAACTTAGACGCACAAAAACTGTCTTACAGAATTAAGACTCTTTATAAGTGTCAGTAGACACATGGCTCTGAAAACAGTTAAAAGTCGTTGATTGTGCGTCGAACTTAAAATAAGGCGCTTGTAAAAGAAGTGACTTAGCCGTCTTATAACCGTCTATTAAAAATGAAAAAGTCTCTCGTATTAGAATACATATTCGCTTTCCAAGATCGGCATATTGATCTTATTAAAATCTACTTCCGAATCTCTTAGTTGAGCTACCAAAAAATGTATGGGAAGGTGCGGCTACGGTGTCTAGCAAAAAGGAATATAGGAATACAATACATCGTAATTTAGTATACAATCCGGAAAAACGGATTCCATAGTTTGATTTTTCTGATGAAAGTTATCCGTATTTTAGGGTTTTGTTTCGTTCCGGTGTAAAGTAATTTAATTCACATGTTTTAGGTACAACCAACTGGTTCTAAAAGATTTTGTCAAAATACAATTAAATATTACTTTCGGTGTAAATTTCAAGTGTTTGTTTCAGATCAAGCGTGGATTTTTCAATTCTTTGTGTTGAAGTAGTCCCACCTTTTAGAAAAATTTGAATTATTCCTTATTAATTTTTCAAAATTCAAAATACTACTTTTAATATAATCGTCTTCTAAAGAAGATTTTTCAATCCCTTTTGATGAAATAATCCCATCTATTAAAAAAAAAATTAATTTTTTAATCAACGATTTTAACCCTTAACCGCCCGTTGGATCATATGTGATACATTTTTTATACAATTAAGTCTGGTGTGTTAACATTATCTAATATTAATGAATTATACATTAAGTTCAAGATTGTGAGAAGATCTTATCATTGTATCCCTATTTGTACGCATATTTACTTAAAAATTAACTTGTGTTAATTTTACGTTCACGGACCATAATTTCATCCGCCTTTTTTAAACATTTTTTAGCTTTTTCCGTAGAATTCATAGATTGTATCCGTTTTGCGATATCATGAAAATTTAACAAGTGGGCGTTTAAGGGTTAAGTTATTCTAAATATTACTTTCAGTATAAATGTCTTCTAGAGTCGATTTTTCAATATCTTTTGATGAGCTAATCCGATCTTTTAAAAAAATTAACAATTTCCTTAAGTTTTCAATCATTCAAAATATAATACTTTCAATGTAAATTTCAAACGTTTGTTTAACACTCTGTTCATCCCAGTTATAAAATTTAACATTAGGGGTATAAGTTCCATCATATGAATAAGTAATTTGAAAATTATAAAAGTAAAAATAATACGTAGGTTCGATAAACAAATTTAATAACATTCTATTATTCGTGTTCTCGTTAATTCGAACTAGTTTATTATTAGTAACTATGTAATCAGAATTTGGGCTTTGACCACTAGTTTCAATCGATAAACCAGCACGATTGACTACTCCATTATAAATAAATACTGTCTTGTGATAAATCATTTGACCTTTTTTTACTGGTATCGGATTCTCAAGTCGAATACTACTGTAACCTCCTGGAAAACGTTTTTCGCATATTTCTGCTGTTAACGTGTAACCAATGAAATCACGATTTTCATTTAAATATTTGGCACACGAAATTAAGCCTTTACATGAATCGAACTCAATGATCTTTAAAATAAACCTTAAAAATGTTTATCGGGTTGATTAAGTTTTGACAAACCTTTAAAATGATAAAACCTGGATTTGAATTGTAAAGCTCTAAACCTTTGATATATGAATCGAATAATATCTCAGTGTTTGTTAAAATGTAAAATTCATTGTATTCTGGATCAGTGATTGGTAAAGTTGGGAAGGGATTCAATGAAATACCAATATTTGAAACAGTGTTATCTAAGATAAAATTATTGTGTTACAATTATTATGCAGTAATTACAGTACAAAATAAAATGAACTTGTAAATTTTTTCCCCATTCTTTTCTTTTCTCGGAAGTTTTTAATGGTTAAGGAAAAGTTGAGGAACAAAAGGCAACAAGTTAGTTTTACTTTGTTCTGTATAGAGATTTTACAAACCTATTCCATTAATTTCCGAAACAGTTCCATTAGCAAAATCAACTTTTACAATATCGTCTTTAGATTGGGTAATCATTTGAGTCGTACAATCTAAATTCCTGGTCATTGGCTCATGCTTGCATTCAAGGGACAAATTTTGGTCTAAAAATTATAAAATAATTAAAAAAATTAATTTTTTGTTTTAGAAATTTATAACATACAGTTCGTTACAGTTACATCCTCCTGCCTACTTAAACTCGAATTCACTAACTCTGCCAGCAAATTTATTTGTTTAGTTTGTTCTTTAAAAGAGAACTTTTTTGTAAAGACTACGGTCTTATGATAAAGATTAGAATCAATAGTAATCTTAAATGATATTCTAGTATTTTCTGTTCCGTTTAAATTATGTAAATAATTATTATCCATATAAAAGTCATCATAAACATATTCGTCACTATTATCAAAAGCTAAAATTGCATTTCCGGGTCTAATTAGAAACACAGTACCCTTGGTTACAAACACTGGGTTTCTTAATTTTACGTTGTTGTAACCTTTAGCCAACTTGAATGAGTCAATTTTGTTATCTCTGTCAATTTGATATTGTCGATTTTTCATAAAATATTCTCCACATTTTACATCTATTCCACATGTTTTAAATGTAACATATTTTAAAACAAAATCACCAGTGACTTTGAGATAAACTTCAAACCCAATCACGGTTGTATCAAATGGTATTTCACTATTTAATACTAATATATCATCTTTTTGATTCGAAACGTGTGGATCCATTGAGTCTTTAACAACTCTTATTCCAATTGAATTTAAAGTTGTTGGTGCTTAAAAGCCTTGGGTTTAAATAAATTCGATTAAAAAAGTTTTACTTAAGTTACCACTCTCAAAATCAAAAGAAGATATTAACTCGTTTTCGAGTTTGACTGTTAAAATATCGTCAGTGTTTTTTGACATTCCAATAATCGTACACTTTAGGATCTTGTCTATTGTTTTAAGTGAATTACATTTTATGTCAATACTTTGATCTGAAAAATTTAAAAACTAAAATTTCAAGATTTGAATTGCGAAAAATAAATTTAATTACTTTTAACTCCTTGAAGCATCCAAAATTGCGAGATAATACAAAAAAATGTTATTTTTATTATATTTCTCATCTAGAAAATATTAAAATATTAAAATCATCCTCGGTTGTCATTTAATGACTCAGCATATAAATACGAACAGAAAGGATTCAAAGGGAAAACGAATTGCAGCGTTAGCATGCGAAAAATAAAACCCAAAGATCTAATGAATTTTTAACTTAGGGCTAATGAAGTTCAAAGTTTCGTATTTTCTAAAGGAGAGTAGCAACTTGAACGGCTCAATTTAAGCCGTTATAAATGACCCTCATACAAAAAGATCTTCTCGACTTAGAAAGCTTTGAAAGTATTTGTTCCTGCATTAAATAAATTAACCTAAATCTCTCTTTCAATTTGATTATTTTAATGGTGAAGCTCTCGTAGAGTTTTTAAGCCTTCAGCCAAATCGTGACTTGAAGTGTTTCATTTTTGGGCAAGTCTGTTTTCATTCTCAATCAAATTATTTCAACATTCTTTTAGGTAACTGTTTTTTTGCCAAAGTCCCTACCCTCCTTTTGATTCACTCAAGGACATGACTTCAGAAAAGTTTGGAAATATTTTTTTCAATTAAAATTGTGCTTTTTCACAATTTGAATGCTGTCAATTCGGTAAAAACTTAAGTTTCCAAGCATTTAGGTGCTTAAAATTTATACTAAGGACTTTGAAAGAGACATGAAGGTTCTAAGATGCATTAAATTCAAAATGTCTACAATTTTTAAACTTGTTATTTCTGATATTGTTACCGTGATCTACGACCTCGAAAACCCCAGATAATCAATTTTTTCATGGGGGTAAGAAATCAAGAAATACCACTGCAGCCAAATGCTTAAGCTAATAATTATAGCTTTTTGTAGCCAAATTTCAATGAGCTTAGTTTTAAACATTTTAGTACACATGATTGGAAAAAGCAAAGATATGTTCAAAAATAATTGATGTAAGGATATGTTTTTAAACCTAAAAAGCTACGATTGACGCTCGGACTATTGTCGATGCGAAAAAAAAATTCCTAAAGCAATTCACGGGTGAAAACGGTAAAATAAAGGAATTTTTCAGTCAAAACGCATCTCCTCCTAGGGAAGCCGCTAAATCTGATTTTTTTTGCATCTGATTAAACAAGAGGCGATTCTCTACAAATCTCACCCATGAACGCAATCTTATTAAAATTCTTGGTAAGAAAAGTATCTGATCAAGGATAATCTTAATTGAATATAAGATTCTTAAGCTTTTTATATGAAATCTTGCCAATTTTTTTAAATTGATTTTAAGATCCTAAAAGACTGACACAGGATCCTTTAAAAAAATCTTGTCTAAAATTTTTGAAATTCATGAAAAAAAAAGATCTTGAAAAAACTTATTTTAAAAAATAATTTTTTCTTAAGATTTTGTATGAAACGATTAAGAATCTTATATTCAATTAAGATTATTCTGGACTAGATACTGAAATCGGTCAAGTTCCGATACTTTTCTTACCAAGAATTTTAATAAGATTGCGTTGCCACCGCTGTAATTAATTTAAATAGTTTTTAATGGTGTTCATTTTGCAGAGTATTTGCACATATTTAACAGACATGGTTCAATGGTGTCCCTGTAAAATAACCTCACAGGGGGTCTAAATATTGTATCATTTTGTAGCCCTTCATTTATTCTACCTTGTATGAAAATATTTTTTTGCATACCTCACTCCGTGTAAAAGTTACACCTAGGTGTATGTTTTTCAAGGGTTGTAAATTTTCTAAACCGCAGCTCACACTTACTAACCTTACTAACTAACTACCATAATTCTCATTAACAATAGGCAAATTGCTCAATTTTATAATTCGACCAATAATCAACTTTTCCCTTTAATATTACAAAGAGATAGCATCTTGTTTTGATATCCCACCAAATACATGAACCTTAATCATTTTGTAAAGTTTCGGTCTGTGCCTTTTAAACCTTCGAGTCAGAGTGGAAAATTGAGTCTGAGTTGGCTATTTAAAGGCGAAAATGAACTGAAGTTAAAACTTTTTATTTTTTTATTAAGACACATGTTAAAAAAAGCCATTCTTCTTTGCCGAAAGAGGATTATAAGCAGGTTCCTTGTTTTTTTGTTGAAAATTTAAGCGAAAATGGTTCTAATGAAAATTCATTAAAATTCATGAAAGTGCTATTTATGAAAAGCTAAGAGGCTATTTCCTTTTCAATCTAAATTTTTTAATTTTTTAATTTAAACAGAAAAGTACCGAAAAAGTTCGGTAAATACAGAACTTCATATTTCACTTTTAATGAATCATGTTGTCAAAGCCAGTTGATGAATTTATAAAAGGGAAAAAAATTAAGATTTTAGAACTTGTTTTAAATATTAAGTCAGCTTTATAGCCATTTCAAAGCATATTAGTAAATTATTAGACTTGTTAAATATACATAGTATCGATTAGAAATGAAAATTAACTAAACCTTGAAAATTGATCTCTTATTGATTTTTTAAGTTTTTTTTTCTTTAATTTTCACGAAATTTCAAATTTTAAATGACGCATTTTGATTACGAAAATTAAAACAATTAAGCTTTTTTTTTTGAAACTGGAAAAAAAAGTGTCTAAAGTGTCTTGCACGTTTCTTGCAATTAAAAAAAAATTTAGGTATCAAAATTTTATTCAATAAAACAAAAGAGACTAAATATACAAAAAGAAAAAAAATTATAAATTAAACGAAAAAGTACGTAATTTCAACAATTAGTATCGAGCGGTTGATTCATTTGTTTAAGTTGAACTGTTTGTGCCTTGTACTTTGGACACAACAAATTTGACTCATTTCTTAAATTCGGATTATTCAAATTACTAACAGGTGATTCGGTTATTGATTCACGACCCGAATCGACTGTGGCTGATGACGATGATGAATCAATTATATTCAATGTTTTATGAATTATTGATACAGAACTATTTTTACCCATATTTACATACTTATTTTGATTTGAATTTTCTTCCATTATTTCTCCAACAGTTGATACTCCTGAATTTGAAGTAGCTAGTGTTGACTTTTTAAGCGAATTATTCGATAGTGTCGAATTTCGATTACCAGACGGTCTATAACTATAAGAACGCCTTTGTACACAATTCATAAAATCATCATTCTCATCATCGATTACATTATTCTTTTTAATTTGTGAATACAAATGAGAATTTTCATTTATACTGTTGTAAAAATCATGATCTACTCTTAAAGGTTGTATACTAGTGTCATCGTTCGAACTTTCATCATCATTAATCATTACAATGTTTCTTTCGTTCATTATTGTAGAAGAAATAAGCGACGATGGATTTAGAACATTATTTTTTAGACTTCCTAATTTTTGATTTATGTTATGCTGAGATGGAAGTTTTGGAAGATTTGCAAAAGTACTTGGCATTAGCGATGATACTTCAGTGATAGAAGACGAGCTGAGATACGAGCTCCTATTCAATACTGAATCATCACGGACCAATAATCCAGGGGTCTTTGTAGCCTCGCTTGCATTTTTAATTGTCTCTGTTTGGGTTGTTGATTTTTCAGGTAGAACATTTTTTGTAATTGACTTGACCTCATTAGAAACATTTCGACTATTGATACTAGTGTTCATAACGTATTTATCAGATGACACAAAACTACATTTAAGCTTGTTAATATTGTAGACATGATTCCAAAATAAGACTTTATAATTTGAATGAATACTAAACTTCCAGTTCTCTTTGAAAGTCAAACAAATTAAACTTATTATCCATCCGAGGATTACAATAATCTCAACGAGGATGGTTGTAAGAATCAATGAGTCATTTGTAAACTTGAATATAATTATAATTTCGTAGATGAACATTGATCGTAAGATGCAATATAATAGGAATAGAATGCTCGATATAATGTTTTCTCTGTAAGAAAATGAGAATGGATGTTTACATAGTTTTTTCGAATCGACCAATGATGTGTTAAAACTACTTGAACTTTTGTCACAATGACTTTTGGGTGTTGTGTTTGATACTGAGTCTGTTTTGTCTAAACTACTTTCATTAAAATTTTTTTCGTTTAATTCTTGTACTGATTCTAATTCACGGAAATTTCTGCGGATATAAATTGATATATTTTTTTCGAATTTAACTCGTTCTTTATTGAAACATCTATAGCCGAATTTAGTTATGAAATAAATGTTCACAAATAAAATAAATGAACTCAAGAGGTAGAGAAAAGTCGATGTCATATCGTGACCATAATCTTCAATTAAATTAATACCACTCAAAGATGATTCTTGTCTTTTTTCATTTTTGTAATGAAAGAACAAAAAATTTTTTGCTATAACTTTTAAGTTGTTTGATTTGAACAAAATTTCAAATGAACAAAATGAAATTGACATTAAAAATAATGTAATTACATTAAAAAATAAAACTAGTAATGTAAATCGTTTTGATGAAGACCAAAATGTTTGACTAGTTTTTATAATAAAACATATCAATGCAATCAAAAAGTTTAAATAGTCTAAGCTTATTGTGTTTGCTGCGACTATGAACACAAGAGATGATAATTGTAACGTCGTCTGAGGGTTTTCATGACCAAATACTGAAAAATCATCTCTTGAGTTTATTACTTCTTGAATATTGTCTTGATTTGGACTCAAAGTAGTGAATTCCATAGACGAAGTTATTAATGTCAAGTCTTGATTTGATCTAAAAATTTTCAATCGATTTATCGGTTCGCCGAAAAAAAAATCCAATTTTGATGAAAAAATATCCCCAATTGGTTTATTTCCCAATTGAATTCGTCTCGATGACAATTGAACTTCAGCAATAAGTAAAATTAAAGCTGATAGGAGATGAAAAATTACTCCCAATGGAGGAAGTTCTTTCCAAAAACCAGGTTTAACATAACCACATTCATATGAGCTTTTAGGAGTTGAACTTTGGGTTAATTTTTGTTTTGATATTGAAACTGATTGAGAAGTGTCTTCTGACGATAAAGACGATGAACATGCTGTTCGATTAAAACTTGATCCGTTTAATGAATAAATATCCAACTTTGATTGAGTGTCATCAAAATTTTGACCAATCTTAAAACCATCATGTGAGTAAATTCTCAACCGTAAAGACCCTGTCAAAGCATGAGCTATTGTGAATAAAATCGAAAAGGTTAACAAAAAAATGTTTATAATGACCGAATTGTTCAATTTTTGTTGATTTGATAAAATTGGTATTGATGATGTCTTTTGGGAGTAAGAGCTTGTTAAATCGTTCAAAAGCTTAACCCGATTAAAAATTAAATAAATTTGTAAAATCGTGATTATAATGTTAAGGATTAAAGTGTTGAGTGATATTATTTGAATACGATTTAAAAATCTTGATGTTGATGATCCTTTATGAAATGTAAGCACTGAGTTTTTTGATTCTGATTTTAAGTTGTCCATTATTGTGAAATCCAAAAAAATTTAAAAACTGTTAGTTCAAAAAATCATCTAAAATAGTTTGAAACTTAAGTAATGGTAATCTTATCCAATTTTAAATTGGTTTTTTTTTTTATTGTTGTGATGTCAAAAGAAATTAATTTGAAATTTGATTTTTTAGGAGAAAATTAAATCGAGGAAAATGAACAAATCCAAAAGGAAATTAAATGATTTGTACAAATATTAAGTAATAAACAAAAAAAAGTTTAATATTTTTTTGATTGATTTGAATACAAAGAGAAATAAAAAAAAAATTTAATGAGCATTTTGTGATTTTGAAAACTTCTTTTTAAACGGTTTGTAATTTACAACAACAACCCCAACAAAAAAAAAAAAACATAAATTTCTCTAGCTTGGATACAAATGACTTTATTAGCAAAAAATTATCGATTTTTAATTCAAAGGCTAACAAAAAAAAAAATTTTTTTTTAATATTTTTTACTTTTAAATTTTACCTTTATTCAAAAAAAAAAGTTAAATTTGATTAATAATTCATGCAAAATCGATAATTGATCTAATTTTTAATTAGTATAAATTCCTAAACTTTTAAAAAAAAACTTAATTAACCCGAAAGGTGATCGAAAATAAACGAGAAAATTGCATGATCATAAAAAAAAAAATTTTTGTTACTCTATAAGTGTAAATGGCTATCACAACAACAAAAACAACAAAACAAATAATGATAATTTGTTACAACGAAATGAATTTCTCAAATTTCAATAATTTTTTTTTTTAATTAAAAAAAACTGAATCGAACAACAAATGACCATTTTCTTATATTTTGTTTTTTTGTTGGAAATTAAAAAATTTAATATTTAAATGGACATAGATTTTAAGATTTCAAATATCGCTTCATATTGGTTTTGTTTTCATCTTTTATTAATTATCTTCGGTTTGTTTTTTTAATGGATAATTATTGAATTTAAAAAAAAAAAAAAACACTAGATCTTTGAATATTTTTGATCATTAAAATAAAACGATACCTGATTTTTTTACAATTTAATCTGCTGAGTTGTCTGAATATAAAAATCTGCAATTTAATTATGAAAATTATAAAGCTTTTATTCTAATGGTTCTGAATATGCTTTCTTTTAAAAATTGTCCAAAAAAAACAAGATACAAGTTTTACCGACTCGTCTAAGTTTAACACTAGAACGCCCGAGGGTTTTTTTAGACCCCTACATCGAAAATTAAGTCCTAATTATTTCCGGGATAAAACTTGAGGATCGACTTGATCTCAGTATATTTGATTCATTTTCGTCCATATTTTCAGGAAATATAGCTAGTTTGTCATCAATTTTAATGGTTCGTGAATAAAACGGAACCATAGTTTTCGGCAAAAATCGACCGGGCGTTCTAGTGTTAAGTTCGATGGAACTAATTGGTAACCCAATATGACCAAAAATAATTATTATTCGTTTAATTTAACATTTGAAATTTCTAAATTTGATACTACTTATCTATTCCTCTATTCATTTTATTTGTTAATGTTCACTCTTCTTTCGCTCAATATATTTACAACTTTCCAAAAAAAATCAAACCACTAACTCCTAACTATTCGGATTTCAATAAAACAGTTTATCATAAATTTAGTTATATTTTATGAATTGTTTCCCACTCTGAGGTTACAAGTTGTAACCTCAGAGTGGGAAAAAAATGAGTAAAGACTGAGTTGTATATAAAGCATTCCAAATGAACCTCTAATTAAATTCACGATTTTATCCCTAGAAGATACGATTTTTACTCGCTTATAATCAGAAACGGTGGCAATGTGAAGATTCGTATCGAAAAACAGATGTTTCAAAAGGATCAAAATTAAAAATATTTCTTTAAGAGTGAATAAATTGAAAAAAACTTTGCAGAAGTATTATACAGTGTTAAAAAAGCCACTCTTAGAATAAACTCTACAAGACTGCAAAAAAATTGCGTATTTAAAAAAATTCAAATTCATGGAAAGTGATAGAAAATAACTACGCAATTTATTTTGCAGAATTGCAGAGCCTATTCTAATAGTGGCTTTTTAAATGCTTATGACTGTATCAAATATTTTAGCGTCTTTTAAAGTTCAATATTTATGATTTCCCTTTTAGAAGGCTCTCTGACTTTTATCTTAAGATTTCCATCATAAAAAATTTTCTAATTTCTAAAGCTTAAATAAAAATTTGAAAATTTTTCTTGATTCCCTTTTATCAAACTAAAAATTTAAATGTTCTTCGCTTAATTGCACAAAAAGGTATTCACTTTTTTTATGTTTTTATAATCCTCCCCCATGACTGTATAATATCTCTGCAAAGATTTTTTCAATTTGTTCACTCCTAAAGAAATACTTGAAATTTTTATTCTTTGATACTTATGCTTTTTGATACGAATCTTCATATTGCCATAAACGACAAGCAATACAATACTTGTTGTAAAAAAATTTGAAATAATGTCAGAGGTGCAACTGTTATTTTTAAATTAAAAACCTCTAGAATACAGATGGAACCAATTTACTTTATCAAAAATATATCAAGAATAAACTACACCATTCAATCCACTGGTAGATAACTTTCCATTTATTAGAATTTTAACAAGGGTTTCGAAGCAGGTTTTTTAAATGCGTAAAAAATATTTAACTTTTTAACAGAGAAAATGCAATGGGTAATGATTTACTTTATTCGCGAATTTAATTGTATAAAATTTTTAGATCTAGGGACTCTAATTAATTCTCTTAACCTCTCTTCTAAGATTGTGTTTATCATAAATTTACAAGCAACATGATTCAATACACTTATATTAAAACAATTTTCGGAAAATTTATTTTCTTAACTTGAACCATAATCAATTAACAGATTCATTCTTTAAATAACAAGTATGACCTAAAAGAAAGAATCCTTTTAGTCTAAACATAAGAAGAACAAAAAAGAAAACGGTGTTGTAAAGCAATGAATTTTTCATTTATTTTAACCATTTACTTAACTTTGAAAACTAAAGGGATTTAATTGAAATCAAGATTCAATTTATTTTAGAGGCTAATCTTTGGGGAGATTTTTATTTAGTTTATATACTATTAAAGTTTATTTTTTCTATTAAAATCTTATAAATTTTTTTTTTCACTAGTCCATTGCATAAATTGTTATTCGAAATTTTTGATTGATTTTTTAAATTGCTAAAAAGGAATGAAAAGAATTAAGATACTCGAAACAGTGTACGAAATAGCCTCGATTCAAAAAAAAAATATTAAGGATTTTCTACTTAGGGTTACACATACTATCTCAAAAATTTGTGCTCAATTGACACAAAATTTTCAGGTTTTTAGACTTTAATTTTGTAAGTTATCTTTCACATTAAATTTGACCCTGTTTTTGTTCAAGTGCTTCGCTTAATTGCACTAGTTTAAAAAGTTTACAAAAAAAAAACTAATAAAAATTCCTGAAAAAATAAAACATAACCTTCTTCACTCAACCTATCTCTTTTAAGAAGAGATAATAAACTTGTTTAATAGAGCTGAAATTTTTGAAATTTTGTTAAAATAGTTCAAAAATAAAAATAACTTATTTGGTTTATTTTTGAAGCAGTCGTGTAAAACATCTCAGTTAGAGGTAAATAAATAAAAGATTTCAAGTCGACTACAAAATTTGCTATTTATCTTTTTGATTTTATGAAAAGAAATTGTGACATTTCTATCGTTCTTTTATTACTCTCTTTATTTACGAAATACTATTTATTACTTGATTTTATTTGAAATATAAGCCTTTGCCGCTTAATAAAAAAAAAAGCCTAGTTTTCTAAACTACAAAAAAATTAAAACGAAATGCTTAGAGTTTTTTGTTTTGTATTTAATAGCTAATGAGGTATAAATGAAATTTATTAGAAAAATTCTTGTCTTTCAGAAATTCTGCGTGAAATATTTTTGTTTTGTTTGATTTTCGAGAACAAAAACAAAAAGCAAGCAAGCTAGCGACTAATTAAAAACATGAGCTGTCTGCTATTCAATTTAGAATAAATATTATTCCTACAACAAAAAAAAATAATAACAAAATGCTTTTTAAATTTTTTTTTATTTCTAATTAAGGTAAATAAGAGGAGTTTTGGAAAGTTTAAGAAAAAACTTAATATCAGTAGATTTATTAGTGTTTATGCCCTGTGCGTGTCTTTCTGATATTTAGTTAGTAATTTTTGCCCGATTAATAATATTTATTGATTCGTATCAATTTGTTTCTAATTAAAAACTTTAATTTAAGAATCAATTTACTCGAATAATATTGGTAGAACTAAGGGCATATCATTAAGTATTAATGCTTTCAATTATTAAATGGCAGAAACCGTTTGAGCTGAATATAGGAAATTATAAGATCCTAATAATCTCACTGATATTTGAGATACATTCTGCGGGAGCTCTGTGACAATTTGTAACAAATACTGCACGGCTCCTGAAAAAAGACGGTGGACTGGTACGGTTGGATGGTACGCCTTTTTTTCCAGGAGCTGTGGAGTAAATGAATTTACAGTATGTTGTAAACAATTAAAAATTTATGAGAAAATATTAAAGGAAATAATCTTATTATGAAACTTAAAAAAGGCAAAATTTAGAATCTGGATAAAAAATCTGGATAAAAAATCTGGATAAAAACACCTACAGTGTTGGTAATCAATTTGTATCAAAAATAACGCTATTTAACCCTTGCTAACATCAATAATTTTAAATTTGTCATTTTCATGAGAATATTCTTGAAATGTTTCACTTTTTAATTATCCGTAACATAAACTCTCTGTTGTTGTACCCAGAGAATTTGGCTTTAAACTTCGAAAATAGCTCATGCTAACGGCCCTAACCTTCTCTTTTAAATAAAATATGACCTCGATTTTGCGAAGTGTCAGGGGAAACGCAATTTTTTTCAAAAAATCAAAATTACATTTTTCTTTTATGTTTTAGCTACTGGGACTCTTGAAAAGAATGTAAAATAATCTTTCTACTTGTAAGATGCACCAAATCATAAATCTTAGTTAGTTTATCATGGTTTTTGAGAGCTAATTTCTCTTCAATTTTATATCTAGATAAGACACAAACTTATCAGCTTTGTAGATTAAGATTTTTTCCATAAGAATAGGTGAGGGTTTTGGAATGATAAGTATTTCTTGATACTACATTATGTCCGAAATATCAATTTCCGTAAATTTTCAAAGAAAAGTGCTGAAATTTTACAAAAA
The DNA here is from genome assembly GCA_022207745.1 of Brachionus rubens. Classification (NCBI taxonomy): domain Eukaryota; kingdom Metazoa; phylum Rotifera; class Eurotatoria; order Ploima; family Brachionidae; genus Brachionus; species Brachionus rubens. The sequence goes on along the minus strand of JAJVHD010000011.1, from coordinate 2,928,134 downwards.
TCGCTTGAATAAAGAAAACTATAAGTTTGATGACAAACCCTCACCTATCTCCAGAGATAATTATGATAGAAAGATGTTAAGACACTTTTTAACTCGGATTTATTGTATCTCAGAGGAGAAATAGAATTTAAATCTAGTAAGACTTATGATTTGGGGCACCTTATTCATTACTTTTTTACAAATATTTAGGCTGATAAGATATAATGTTAGACTGCTAATAAAGTTAACCCTCTTTTTTGTGCAATAAAATAAAGAGATGTTCTTACTGTCTTTTCTTGGTTACAAGTGCTCCCATAATACAACCTTTTGTAGACAAAACGAGATCAGATAAATTCTAACCTTGTGATTTTAAAGGAGTCCATACTGATTTGTATATGAAAAAAGAAAAGCACATTCAATTCGCTTTGGAATGATTTTATCACTAGAGGATGCTATTTTTAGTCGCAATTAATTTCAATCTCTTAATTGCTTTGCCATCAATCAGAATCATGTTTAACGTAAAAAGATATGATGATATTTCTAATCATCGGCATTGATCATCTTACAAACATCATACAACGAATGCAATTAAAATATATTGGACGCTGCCTCAGAAAGGACAAAGAAAAGGATGTATGTCTTATATGAACAGTAAACTGTATAAATTGTAAGCTCATCAACAACGAGACCCCATCATCAGTCGAGGAGAAAAGACAGTCCGCTAACAATAGGAGAGAATTACATGAATAGTTTAAGAAAATTTCCATTCTTTTCAAAAGCCTCAATAACTAAAATACTGAAGAAATCAATTAATTTTCACAGAAGAAATCTGTTAAAAAATTATTTACTAAAGTTTATGCTCTTAATGTAACTTACAAATCAAAATTATTATCAAACTTGAAGCAATATTTTTTAAGAGATCCTTAAATGTGTCAACTTTTCTTCTGTTGAAAAAGTTTCATGATAAAATTTGATTAAAAATGTTGAACTTAAAAGAGATTATTAAAATCTATCAATCTAAAACTTAAATGCTAAATCAGTAATAAGAATTTCAGAAAAATAATTATCTTTTAGGAGACGAAAAAAAATTTGACGACCCTCTAAAATCTACTCAAACTTAATAAAGCTCATACTATTTTGGTATTTTACAACCATCTTATAACAACTAGTTATTTGTGTACTCGATGATGTAATAACACTTAATTCAATGAATTTTATTTTGATTGGAAAAAATATTTATCTAAATCTCCAATTATTCGTAAAACATATTTAGGAAAGATACCTTTAATTAATTTGATTCATTCTAAGGGTACTTATTAAAAAAAAAAAGCAATTAAGTTAAGGATTTTTTGGATTATGAAATATTTTCTAGGTTTTCTAGTCGAAATGAACGAGATTGTAAAAAAAAAATTGGAACTACAATGAAAACAAATTAAAATAAAAATATTTGAATAACATTTTCAGCACTAAAAATATTTGCCTTACAGTAAAACAATAATAATCAAGAGCCCATAAAAAAAAAATTTGTTTTTTATTTATCTACTATAACCTTGCTGAGAATCACAAAAAGACAAACATTATTAAATTTGAGATCTACTTTTTTTTTGAAGGTTTCAGTCCTAAAAAACAAAAAGTTCAAAAAAAAAAAACAACAAAAAAGATAATTCATCGAAACACGAAATAGGTGAATTGAAGAGATAATAAGGAATCAGTAAATTTAGGTCATGTTCAAATCATGTTCACTCGATTGTGTTGGTTAATAATAGTTTATTTATTAAACATCCTACGTAGTCTATTTTTAAACTCACACACACAAGATTGATTTTAAATTTGCTTGACAGATATTCTGGTTTAAATCACTTTTTTTTTTTTAATTTTGTTATCGACCTCGAGTCGTTTTTTTTTTCTTTAAGGAAAAAATTGTTTATTTTATTACTTATTGATATTTGTTTTAAAATTTTCTAATCGATACGTGTCGGCTAGTTTACACGTTACACAGAAAAAAAGAGCTAGAACAACCGACTAGAACATGAATTATTTATCATCGTTTTTCAATAGAATATCGTTTGACAAATTTTTAGATCTAATTACTTTGATTTTGTTGTGAAAATTAAGCTTTTTTTCTTTGAATTTTAAATCCTAAAGATTCATTTCCTATTTTTAAAAAAAAAAGAGATAAATTTTATTTCCTGTACAAATATTCGTTTAGAACAAGAAAAAAAGAAGGAAATATTTGGTCTTGAAAGTCTATACAATATAAATAAAAATTGTAAATATATTAATTTCTAAGAGAAACAAGAAAAAAAGTTCTGAATAACATATTGGATTTATCAAAATTTATGGTTTGAATAAATCGAATTGATAAGAAAAGGTTCTGGTTTGTTTGAATATCCTTGATAAATATTTAAAGAAATTGAATTTGTTTTGTAAAATTTAAACTGATTTACTTATTTTGTACTCAAATTGATTGGATGTCTTTTGATTAATATTTTTTAAACTAACAAAAATCAAATTACAGACAAAATAATTATTCAAATACTACCCTTTGACTATTATTAATTGATTTCTAAAATACATGATGCTAAATATCGAAAATTTTTCGGATTTACAATTTGAATGAAGAAGCTCATGTTGAGACATACTCACTTTTCTTGGCTAAAATGATGGCCTCTAATGCTTTTTTTTGACAGATGATGATATAAAATATTTTTAACTATATGATAAAGTTGAATATTAGAACAACAACAGGTGAACTGCCAATTGGATCATTTGAATACCCGGTAAAAATTCTTCAGACTTTATTAAAAATTTACTTCACGTTCGTATGTATACTGCACTTCTACCGAACTTTTGGTGGCAAGCGAACCGAAGCGTAGCCGTACCGTACCGAAGCCAACCGTACCATCATAATGCACCAAAGCGTACCGTACGGCTACGCTTTGCTTCGGTACGGCTTCCCTTGCCACCAAAAGTTCGGTAGAAGTGCAGTATAATGTTCTTCTAAAATTTCCGAATATTAACTCCAATTAAGCCAGAAAATGAACTCAAATGAAAATTAAAAAATTAATGAACCCTGAAGTGCAAAAGCGCCTATAAAAGCTGATACGGAAACTCGGAATTTCAGTATTTTCCTTACAACTCGGAAAATGTCAATTTGTAACTTACGGACCAAATGGTGGCGGCGTGGTTTAGGATTAGGGTTGTTAAATGAAGTGAATTCGGGTAGTTTGAAATTTCGAAGTCAAAATTCGAAAGTTTGAAGTATGTTTTAAAAGACTTATTTTTGGTCAAGGAATAACCTGGGCTTAACTTCAAACTCTCGAATTTTGACTTCGAAATTTCAAACTACCCGAATTCACTTCATTTAACAACCCTATTTAGGATACGTAGTTCGATTCTTACTTAAAACGTCTAAGATTCGATCCCGTGTGAAGCTACATAAGAGAAAGTGCAATCATCTCTAAACATGCCATGAACGACTCGGGTCGAGTATAAACTTGCACAGTTGCACCTGCATTGTGAAACAAGAACTATTAAGTACAGAAACAGCTATTAAGAGTTTAACCCTAATGAATACCAAAATTTACTACTACTTCAACTAATATTAAATTTTTTTTGAGTTCCTCGAATGATTCTGCATAAGACCACTGAGCTATATTTTCAAATTGAAACATGTGGTATAAACACCGAATGTCTGAAAATACCGTGTAAACCTAAAGCTTAAAAAAAGCGGATAAAATTCATTTTATCATGTAAATTGAACAAGCTGACGTTTAAGCGTCATGATAAGTATTGCTGAAATTTCTTTAATCACTGGGACAAACTAGGAAAAAATTAATCTCTTCAAATGCTCAAAATTTAAGTTTTCTCTTTCTTATAAAATTTCTTCAAAGTTGTTTCATTAAAACTTTTTGCAATTTACATTATTACCGGTATTTATAGAAAAAATATTTTTTGGTCTACAGTCCCGGAAATTAACTTGTCACATGATCTCAGTTGGAATCAGAATTTATGACCATTATGATATAATCTGTATACAAACATTTTCGCAGATTTAATTTTCGCGCTGTTTACTTTGTAGAAAAGATGTTAATTTTTGTGGATATTTTGATTTTTCTACATTGTTTATTTAAATTCTCTTATGCTCCTAAATTAGAATGCCAGGTTTTAACATTCGATTGAACTCAATTTCGATATGCGATCAACATTTTAAATTTTGGTAGAAGTATGCGTTATGAAAATACTCGATTATTAAACGTAGCATGAAATTTTTCACACTAATTTTGATTTCTCTTGAAAGAAGAAAAAACAAAAAAAAAAAGGAAGAAATTTCAAGGAAAGAAAGAATTTTCGAAAAATCTATTAAACGTAAATAAGTTTAAATAAAAATATTTGAATTCCTCAAAGATATTTAATTTTATTCGTATTGCTGTCGGTAAACTATTGAATAAATATTTTTTTTACGAATTTAAAAAACAAAACAATACAAAAAAGTTGGTGACTTTTATGTCTTTTAATTGAATCAAAACAAAAATATAAAGTGTATGCTTGATTTAGTTTTTTAAAATAACAAAAAACAAAAAAATAAACTAAATCCTTGATGAGTTATGAATTAAATAGCATGCTAATTTCTTCTTTTCAAGCTTGTAAAGAAAATGTTTATTTTTGAAATAAACACATGCAAATCGAGATCGATTCTCATCTATCCTATCATTCAAAAAGGCGATTAATAAGTCTTGACAATCAAATACTAAATAATTATCAATGAATACTATTTTTTTGTGCACCCGGGTATCGACTTAATGTTAAATTTATTATTATTTATTTAATAAAATAAAAGTAACTTACGAGCGTCTTCGTTTAAACCTTCATGGTTGCGGTATTGCTAAGAATAATTGATGAAAATTTGATTTAATAGATACTTTTTGGTCCAAAAGTTTTAACCCTTATTATCTTTGATGAAATTGAATACTTTAAAGATGTGCGAGAAATTACGGATAAACTAACATATAAAATTATTTCATCTAAAAAGAGACCTTAAGGATCTAAAAAAAATCAATTTACTAAATCAGATTCTTTTTCAACGTAATGGAAAACCTAAGAATTAATATTTGAATCCTTGCATAGCCTTTCATATATTTTTGTACCTTTTCATAATTTTTCGTGGGAATTCGGGATCCGAAAATTTATGAAAAATAATGAAAAGGTCCCGAAAAGTGCTGAAAGGTTATGAAAGGTTCTGAAAACTGAACACGAACATTCATAAGTGTTCATAAAAGGATTTGAACGTTCATTTTTGGAACATGTGAACGACCAGGCTAGTAAAACTGAATAAAAGCTGGGTGATTCTTTTCAATGGCAGTATACCGAACCTTTTATGAGTTTTGGATATTTTCCTTTTTTCAGGTTCACAAAGAAATACAACCTTGTTTATTCAAAACTTCCAAAAATGAGCCTTTTGAACGTTCAAGGTTTTTGAAGGTTCAAGGGTCCATGAAGCTTCATATTTTTTCAAGTAACGTAAAATCTCCATAATATGACATGTCACAAATACCGAACACTCCATGTTAAAGGGATGGGAAATTCGCTTTTTGTGACATGTCATATTTATCGAGATTTTACGTTATTTTCATTATTTTTCTAAAATTTTGATTTCTTTTCAAATTTGGAAAAATGAAAATTTTATAAAAATAATGTATTTGATGAGATCTGAACCTTCAGAAACCCCTTGAAGCTTCGTGAACGTTCATTTTTGGTAGTTCTGAATGACCAGGGTTGTATGAATTCTCAGCTTATTCAAAAAAATAATATTAAATTTCGTTTAATAAATTGTTTTTCTTTGTAACTTTTAGGTCTCTTTTTAAACTGAAAAAGCTCCTTCCATGATTAAAACTTTTGAAAATTTTTGGCAAAAGAGAATCTCGACTTGGCCGGGAAAGTTTTTTTGCTTCGATTGAATTTTACGTATGCAAAATTTTATAAAATCGTCTGGAAGTCGTCAAATGTGAAACAAGAGTTAACCCAAATAACCAGAAATTAAAGAACGGGTTTTAAGCTATCAAACAAACCTGAGCCAATTAAATCTATACAAAAAAACGAATCCGATTTGTATAAAAATGCTACAAAACATTTAAGTAGTGTAAACAACGTTTGCTGCAACTTTCAGAAAAGTCTGCAAAATCTCCTGCAAATAAATTGCGCGTCTAAATAAAATATTGGTCAATTATCTGCAATTTGCATCGAGCTTGCAGAGTTTTATAATCACTGCAACATAGTTTGTTACAAGTGCAACAATTTATATTTTGGTAAAAACCTTCCATCGCACAAATTTTATTCCGGTAATAAATTGAGAAATAGAAAATGTACAAAAAATTTAACAGCTAAAATTTGTTAACTTTTAAAATTGCTAACGAACTTGAATTAACTTAATTTACTAATTTAATTAGTTTACTTTGACCGTCGGAGTTAAACAAAATCGAGATGTAGCTCTATAATCAAGACAATTTTTGTCTTTATTAAGACCTTAATAATCACGTCTAAGAACCCTGTGAATCAAAAAGGTGCATGAGATACGCATTTTGATATGGAATTGAAAATTATTCTAAAAGTTCGTAAATGCAAAAAATATTTTTAAATTTTTTAAATAATTCAGCTAGAAAAGTAAAGAAATTAAAGTATACTTTATGGCTCCAAGATACAAAGCATTAGGCAATATTCTGTAAGCTTTTTCTCAGTCTAAGAAAAGTTCAGAAAGTCAGAAATTTGATCGTCATAATCATTTTTTAAATGTTTTCTTAATTAAATCTATACAAAAAAAAGAAAACAAAAATAGCCGAAGATTTAATAATATTATTATAAAATAAATTCCGATACTTTATTTAGAAAAAAAAATATAGAACTTTCAAAAAGAAAAAAGAATAGAAAATTTCATTCAGGTGTAAATTAAATGGACTTTTTTTGTATTATTCTATTCTTGTTTTTTTCGAAAATAATGCATTATTTTATTTTTTTTAATCTTCAGTAAATATTTTTGCCAAAAAACACTGAGAGAATAATAGCAATTTTGTAATTTTTTGAAAAAAAAATTTGCATCGTAAAAATAAGATCAAATAAGAAGAGAAAACAGTGTTTTTTGATACTTTATTTTCTTTTTTTTTTCGATTTTCAAATGAAATAATCTTAAAAAATATGTGCTTTTTTTATTATTTTGTTTTTTTTTTAAATTTCAGATATTGTATTTGATACAATTATTTGGAGCTATTTAGTACAAAAACAAAATACAATAAACAAATACTCCAAGTCAATCTTTAGAATTTTTTTTTATTTTTTTTATGTCATTTAAGAAAAAATAATTGAAATTCTAATTCAAAAAAATAAAATGTTCAAATCAATTCATTTTTGATGCCATTTTTCCAAGAGGTGAATTCTGTCTAGACTATCGGTTCCTTATCTCTCGACTCTAAAAATGTTTTATTTAAAATTAATAATTTTAATTAATTTTAGACTTTCAAAAACTTTAAAAATGTTTTAGTCGAGTTTGAATACCAACTTAGGTGCTGCTTAGTTAGGAGTTGCAGTACATGTAGCTTCTTCTACAATAGATTCTTTTAGTGGATCTTCTTCTCCTGAAGCTTCTAGTACTCGAGCCCCAATACGACTAGCACCAGAACTTGCAACTCAGATACTGGAAGCACCAAAAGATGTAGCCTCTGTACTAGTTGCTCAGATATTTGAATCTCCAGTAGAAGAAGCTCCACAAGAAGAAGCTTTTGTAAAAGAAGCTCCAGTTGAAGTATTTCCAGTGCGAGTAGCAGTTTAAAATTAACGTTAGTTTGTTAATCAGGTATGTATGTTGCGAAGATTTGCATGTATGAAAAAATTAACTAATACATGAAGTTTTACCTGATTGTTAAAATTAAATCTCTAAGTTTGTCTATTCATGAAGCTAACACCTAGGTGTTCTCTCAGGAATAGCTACTAGTTGATTATTTTTCAACCGGTGGTAAATATAAAAATCCCTAAAAAGACTTCTTCAATAGTCCCAGGGGTAAAAATGATATTCATTCAATTTTTAGTCATGAGGCAAAAAAACTGCTTAAAAATTAATTTCTGTATTCTTTGTGTATTCTTTCTGTATTCTTTCTGTAACCCACTACATCATATCCAGGTGTCACAATATCAACAAAATTTTGTCCCAAATTTATTGTCATTCAAAATCCAACTTAATTTACTATTGACTTACCAAATTTACAACTAAATTTACATTCAAAATTAACGCTAGTTTATGTTTTGCTTGCTGAGCTCACTAGCAGTATTTTTGCCTCATGACTAAAAATTGAATGAATATCATTTTTACCCCTGGGACTATTGAAGAAGTCTTTTTAGGGATTTTTATATTTTACCCCCGGTATTAAAAGAAAAGTTCGACTTAGACCACAGTGGGGTACCCTGCGGGGGTTTACGGTAAATGATAAATTTATTAACATCGAAATTAGAGGAAAACAAACGATCAAAAGTAAAGGCGTCGATGAATACCGTGTTCTTGAAAATCATCAAATGTCTTCAATTAACTGATTGTAATTCAAGGCAAATATACACGTTCGCCCAAAAAAAATAAAACTCCAGTCCATATATGGATTCAGAATTAAAAAAATCTTTAAAAATTTTCATTATCAATAGTAGTTTTTAGTATTAGTTTAACTGAAATCCTAATTTTCGGTTTCAGAAGTAACCTTTTGGAGAATTTCTAACGTGAACGGCACTATTTTTAAAGACCGTTCTGAACGCGTTCCGAACGGAACGTTACATTTTCGCAAAAACCACTGTACACTACCCATTTATCAATCAATCGAAAGCTATTAACGAGATCCACATAGATGCATAAGAAAAATGGCGTTTTTTAATGGAAAAATCATTTCAGACACGAATACATTATTGCATCAGAGGTAAAACAACCTAAGAATAATAAAAAGTGAATAAGAACATAGAAAGAGATATTTTGAGAATTCTTTTAAAAAATATATAGCTATCTTGAATGAAAATAATTCTTTGCATACCTCACTTCTTGTAAAAGTTACTTCAGGGTGTATGTTTTTGAGAGGCCCCGAAAAGTCTAATTTATGCTACAGTCAATCCTCGTTAATCCGAACCTAAAAACTTTAGGAAATTTCATTCGGATTTTCGAAAAATTCGGATTAAAGAGTCAAAATGCAATGATTTTGCATATTTTATTCAGAAAACTTATTCGGATAAAAGAGGTTTTCGGATTATCGAACTTCGGATTAACGAGGTTCGACTGTAATATTATTCTTTTATACGCTTTCGATTTATCAAGAATATCTAATTACATGACTTTCCTTGATTTTAAGATGAATATTTAAAACAATTCACAGCTTATTCAGTTATGTTAATTTTCAATGAGCTTTTAAAATCGATTGGATCGTTCCAAATCAAATGCAAAAAAACATTAAAATCTTTGAATAAAATTGAAAAATTCAATAAGTAGAAAATTTTCCATTAATTAATCTCAAACGGTAAAAAACAAAGAAATATTCGAAATTTTTGAAACAGCCTTCGTCAAATGCAGCAGATTGTATTTCAAAAGCTTGTAATGGTTAGTTTGACCGAATTCAGCAAAATCGTATACAAACGACGAACAATATGTTGCAATTTACACCATTTCTGTTGATAAAAGCGCCATAAAAGTGATGAAGAGTACAACCATTGATTTATAATTATGATAAACACACTGCCTAATTTTTTAATTCAAATTTAACTTAAAAAAAAAAAAAACAACTTTAATTTTTGTAACTGTTGATCAAAATTTCAAATAAAAGAAAAAAACTTTCATTCATTCTGTTTTGAAATTATGTTGCATAAATCAAATGAAAATTCATTTATTAAAAAAAAGACCAGAGACTTGATATTATAAAATTTTGAAATCATATTTTTTAAAAGAATAAAAAAAAAAGAAGCAAATTGTTGTTTGATGATTGAAGATATAAAAAATTTATTTATAATCGACATCGTCATCATCTCTTTTTTTTTCTCAAAGTTTTTTACTTTCGATCGATTTTAATGAGATCAAACCATCTTTATTTTTTTTTTCAAATTTTTGTTTCAAACACCTTCATTCAAAAAATAAATCTTCTGTTATAACATTGCTTAGATGATGATTCATTTTCAATTAATAGTTTACATAATAATTGGTTTGATTGTAAACATCAAATCTAACGAAAATACTATAGAAGATCTTCTTCTTGAGGAGTATTACGATTACGATGGACTCAAAAAACTTTTGGAAACATTTCAAGGCTCGTTTAGCAATATATCCAGATTACACTCAATCGGAAAATCAGTTGAGCATAGAGATTTGTTAGTTTTTCAAATAAGTGATGAAATCGATCGTACTGAACCAGGTGAACCAATGGTTAAACTAGTCGCAAATATACATGGAGACGAGCCTGTTGGTCGAGTAATGCTTATAAACTTAATCTATCACTTGTTAAATAATTACGGTAAAGATAAGAGAATAACCGATTTGATAGACTCTACGAACATTTTTATAATGCCAACTGCTAATCCTGATGGTTTTGAAAAGATAAAAAACAAAGGCCATAAATGCGAGGCTAGCTTTGGTTTGAACTCTCGAAATGTTGACATTGAACTCAACTTTCCTAATCGACTTGATACAAATTTAACTAATGATAAGATGTTCGAGGGTCGTGAGATCGAAACTGTGTCGTTAATAAATTGGATATTAAACAATAAATTTGTACTAAGCGCAAATATACGTCAAACAGTTCCAGGCTCGTTGGACATTTATGAAGAGAAAAAAATTTTCGAATATTTAGAAACAAATTTTTTAAATTCGCGACCAAAATCAAAAGAAATTATTTCATGTTCGGATATTTTAAAAAATCAAACACGTGGATCAATGCAAGAATTTAATTATTTTTTTTCAAATACAATTGAAGTTAACTTGAACATGGTATGTTGTAAATTTCCACCACCCAATAAGTTAAAAAAAGAATGGGAAAATTCACGTGAAGGTTTAATTAATTTTATTTCTCAAACTCACATGGGTATTAAAGGTTTTATCACTGATTTTGCTGATTCATCATTTACAAACGAAAATGGAATATTCGGAACACCTATTCAAAATGCTATTGTAACAGTACAAGGGATTAAACATAATGTTACAACAAGTGCATACGGTGATTATTGGAGAGTTCTTTTACCAGGTAGTTATAAAATAACTGTAAGTGCAACTGGTTTTAAAACTCAAACCCAATTAGCTGAAGTTGTAAGCAATCATGTTACCCAATTGAATTTTACATTACGACGTGAAAATATTGAAATTTTACCAAACATGTTCACTAATTCTAAAAATGATCTCGACATTTTAGTATCCCAAATAAATTTATTGACAAACAAAGAAAAACGAGATACCCTTTTTGTCAATTCAGTTGACCCGGAAGAGTTGATATATCACAATCAAGATGAATTAGAAGAATTCATGAAAAAAATCGAGAGAAAATGTCATTCGATTGCAAGTGCATATTCATTTGGTAAAAGTGTTAATGGTACAAATTTGTATGTCATGATTTTAAGTGATAATCCAAGAGTACATGAACAAGGTGAGCCTGAATTAAATTTGATTGGCAATATTTATGGTGATGATGTTCTAAGTCGTGAATTATTGATTCAATTAATCGATTATTTATGCGAAAATTATGGAAAAAATGAGTTGATAAAGCGAATAATCAACTCGACTCGAATTCACATAGCACCGTCTGTAAATCCAGATGGTTTTTCCAAAGGTAAAAAGACAAACACAAACAATGTTGATTTGAACACAAATTTTCCGTCTCTTTTTAAAACAATTTCGAATTCTAAAAACAGTGACAACTCAAATTCTAAAACAAATTTGAACAAAATTCTTCAAAGTCTTAAAGGTAAAAATCCAAGCGATAATCATGATTCTGTTCAAGAAGAAACAAATTATATCATGAAATGGTCTAAAGAATATCCATTTGTATTGTCGGCAAACTTAATGAACGGAGCTATGGTTGTACGATATCCGTTTGATGATAATAAAGATTCAGAAGTTCAAGAGACTGCAACACCAGATGATGAAACATTCAAAATGTTGGCTAGATCATACTCAATGGCGCATCCAAAATTATCTAACAATAATAAACCATGTCAACCAAGTGAAAAATTTCAAGATGGTATTACAAATGGTGCTGCTTGGTTCATTAAAAGAGGTTCAATGCAAGATTGGTTATACACAAACACAAACAATATGCAAGTTACTGTTCAAGTTAGTTGTGAAAAGTTTTTAGAACAACCGAAGCTCAAAATACTGTGGGAAGAAAACAAATATTCAATTTTGTCTTTTATTGGACAAGTTCGTATCAATAAATGAGTCATATTGTAAACTCCAATTTAAAATTTTTTATTTTTTCGTAGATTCATAAAGGAATTAGAGGAATTGTAAGAGACCAGGCAACCAAAATTCCAATTTCAAACGCGACAATTGAAATCGAGGATAACTCGCATAACATGACAACTTTTCGTTTTGGAGATTATTGGCGTTTATTGACTCCAGGACATTATTATGTCAAAGTATCCCATCCAAAGTAATCAGGCTTATTTTTTTAATCTTAGACTGTGTTTTTAACTTGTAATTTTATAAAGATATGAGACCAAAAGAGTTAAAGTTCAAGTTGGAACTGGTTCAGCTACAGTTGTTAATTTTGATTTGAAACAAAAAGGCATTGATTATGATAAAATAGTCAGTGAAGTCATTACTGTTATATCGACAAATAGCTATGCTTATCTTATAGCAGGCCTTTCGGTAATAATCATAGTGCTGGTGATTATTTCAATTATTTTAAAATGCTCAACAAAAAAATCAAGAACTCCATCGCCAATTACAAGTTATAGAAAATTGGATCAAGACGATAATAGAAAGCTGCTGTTCACAGAAGATGATGATGAATTTGAATCAGATGAAAGAGTTTTTGTGCGTTAAGAGAAACGATAATAGTTTAAATAATGTTTATTCATAGAATTTTTTTGATTTTCTTGTTTGTATTTGTCTTTTTAATCGTTTAATTCATTTTTCTTTTTTGTATGCTTCTCTGGTCACAGTGTACATTTTTAGACAATTTTTTTTCTTTAAAATTTTTAATATTTTGAATCTACTCTTTGGGTTCGTTTACAATTTTTTTTCCTCGTATTTACCGAACTTTCAAAATGGTTTAGTTTAATTATTTATAAATTTTTTTTTCCAATAATAAAATTTTTAAAAATTTTTTCTGTCAATCAAAAATTTTTTGCGTGTTTTACTTTTTGCCGTGTTTTACTTTTTACCATCGCGGACATACAAAACGTTGGGTTCAATCGAGCGGCTGACGCCTTAACCTTTTAGGCCGATTGAACAATTTTATTATGCAAAAAAAATAAAAATTAATAATAAAAAAGAAGAATAGTTTTAAATTAATTAATTTAAATTTAACAATTAATAACAAAAATTTTTATAATTCAAATCAAATTTTTGAAATTTTCTAACAAACTCCAAAAAAATTAAATTCCTATTGTTGCTTATTCTTATTATGAATAAACCAAATTTAAGAGATAAGTCTTCTTTTAGAAAGCAATTCATGAACTTAGGGAAAAAGTGTTGGAAAGTCTCTTCCATTTTATCATTGAATTTACCTTTCGGTGTTATGAAAAAGTCAAATTTATTCCGAAGATTATGAGGTTTAGAGAGCGAAATATTTCTAAATAAATAAGATTTTAGCTGTTTTGGACTTTCTTTATAATTCAATACTCTGTAAATAAACGTTGAAAGCCGTTTGATAATCCGGTGTTGGAAACAGTCTAGCTTGTAGTTGTTTAGTAAAATGTTTAACGAGTTATAATCATTAGAATTTAACACTTTGTGATTAACATTTAAAAGTTTGTACAAGCAATAATTGTAGTAATTAGCCAATTTTTGAATCGTCTTCTTTGGAAAATAAATTATTAAAGAGAGGCAATAATCAAAATGAGGGAGAATTAACGTTTTTATAAATTGAACTTTAACGACTTTAGATAAGTAGAATAATTGCTCGATCGAATAGAGTCTTTTGTTGATTGCAAGTTTTATTTCACCAACATGCTTTAAAAATGTTAACTTGTTATCTAGAATTAAACCTAAAATTCTAAAATGATCAACAACTTCGATGCGATTATTTTCAGCTTCAATAAAAGTCGGAATTCGGATATTTTTCTTGTTTGTTATTATCATAATTTTTGTCTTTGACCAATTTATCGCGAGTCGATTCATACTACACCATTTTAATAGTTCTGAGATAGAGTTCTTAAAGTCCTCAATGAGCTCATAAAAGCTGTTTCCAAATTTTAGGAGAGTTGTATCATCAGCGAATAATTTCGTAATAAAGCTTTCACAATAAAACACAATAACGTCGATAAAAATTATAAATAAAAGTGGTCCAAGTACACTTCCTTGCGGCACACCAAGTTCTAGTGGTAGTAAACTTGAGGAATGGTCTTCAATTTTCACTACTTGTGATCTCTCCTCAAAATAATTTTTTAAAAGCCGAATCGCATTAATATCAAAACCATATCGTTTAAGTTTGATTAGTAATAGTTTAGAATCAACTGAATCAAACGCCTTTTTAAAGTCTATAAATAAAAGTAGACCAATAAGCCTCTTACTACGTATTTCGTTTACTTGCGAAAGAAGTTCATGCAAGGCTGTTTCACAGCTATGATTGTTTCGAAAACCATGCTGACTGTTTGAGAGTAATTGATTTGTAATAAAGTAGTTTGTGATTTGTTTTGATAGCAGTCTTTCAAATAGCTTTGCTATTGGAGGTAGCACTGAGATTGCTCTGTAATTGTTTAAGTCATCCGCTTCGCCTTTGTTTTTATACAGCGGGGTAACGACAGCCATCTTCCATTCTCCAGGTATTGAACAAGTCAGTATTGAATAATTAAAGATGTAAGCTATCGCTGTATTCAATTTTACGAGTGCTGTTTTTATCGTCTTTGTTGGTATACCACTTATGCCTGGGCCACTTGATGTTGGTAGATCTGATAATAGTTTTTCAACTTCAGCGGCTGTTGTAAAGCTAAATTTAAATCCGTTTTCTTGAATTCGATTCGGCTTACTTTCGCATACTCTTTTAACTTGCTCATCAACGAAAGCTTCACATTCAGATAGAGGTTTGACTGATTCAGACGTTAAGGATGTGAAGTGTGCGTTGAATACTTCACTGATTTCAATTTTATCAGTTATAATTCGCTCGTCGTTCTTGATTTGAAATGTTGCTGTTTTTACGGAATCTTTATCGGACTTGATTTTTATTTTTGAAGAGTAAAACTCCCAAAATTTTTTATTATTTTTAAAATCATTAATTGATTTATCTTTGAAGTATTCGATTATTTTTTCGTCATTACGTTCTTTGTACTCCTTTCTAAAATGATCATAAATAACTTTATCAAAACCTGATTGTGATTCAGAATATTTTTTGTATGCTATGTCACGATTTCTTTTTAGACCGATCAGCTCATCGTCAAACCAAGGGAAATTATTCGTTTTTCGTACGGTTATTTTTCTAAGTGGAGAAATTCGATCTACTATTTTCATAAGTTCCTCTTTAAGGAAACGCCATTTGTCTTCAATATCATTAAAGGACTGCATTTGTTTAAAATCAATGCTGTCGATCGATTCATGAATTTTACTCAGATTTTTGATTGAAAGATTACGACAAAAATTTTTTTTCGAGCAATCTATTGGCTTTACTAATGATAATTTGGCTGTAATAAAGCAATGATCGCTGAACGGACATTTTTTTACCGAAGTTTCATCAATTAGATCACCGTTGTGTAATAAAACATCGATAAGAGTTTCAGATCGTTTAAAAGATTGTTTGTTATTTACTTGTCTTTTCGCAACTCTAGTTGGACTTGTGATAAAATTGACGAGATCATTATTTTCAATGAAATTTTTAAAATTGGTTTGAGCTTCGTTTAGGAGGTCCATGTTTAGATCGCCAATTACAAAAAGAGGTTCATCTAAGTTTATCGTATGGATGAAGTCCTCCAATCTCTCGAGAAAGATATTTTCATTAAGAACTGGTGTTCGATAGCAGTGAATAAAATTATATTTAACCGTTTTGATTTTTATTTGAAGATAAATTAGTTCAGATTTTTCTAAAAGGACTGATCTTGTAATTGTAAGAGTATTCTTTACAAAAATTAATAAGCCACCACCATGTCGATTTCTATCAAGTCGAATCTTTTTGTAGTAATTATTATTGTAAAATGAGTTCGGTATTGAATCATCCAATTTGGTTTCACTGAAAAATAAAAGATCAAAATTTTTTGAATTGAGAATCTTATCAATTTCATATAAATTGTTCTGCATTGAATTGATATTAAGATGGATTATTTGGAATTTTCGTTCAGTGTTCCAGGGGTTGATTAGTTCGTTCAAAAAGCTATTTGAGACCTTGTTCGGATTTAGTCAGTGTCGAGGTGTTTGACAGTCTTTTAAAAATTTTTCATCAATTGAGAATTTATGGATTTCGTTTATCATTAGCTCACGCATCTTTGGTATATGTGTTTGATTAAAATCGAAATCTCGTTTAAAGGCCAAATATTTAGCATACAAACAAGTAAAAACACCACAGTCTACTGTGTTACTTGATTGTTTAGGAAATTGAAAATCAGTCTTTATTTTCCAATCTCTTGCTCCTTTTAATTTACCGAACAAATTACTGAGGTTTGAGGCAGCCAATTGAATTATATCAAAATTTGTTTTGAAAATCGAGTCGAGACAAGAAATGGTCTTTTTTTCTATATCAAAAACAAGTAATGACCAATGATTCGAATTCGAATGGATCGGAAAAAATAATAAAAAGTTTAAATCTTTGTTGAGTTCTGTACATATTTTTTTGAGACCAAAGGTGTTAGATGATAAAATTTTTTGCACATGAAAAGAGTCTAGACAAACGCATTTTTTAGGAGCTGATTCGCATATAAAATTAAGATAATAGTTGATTATTTTATCATTTAATTTTGAACCAGATGCAATTGATGTGAGGTCACTCTTGAGAATATCAATACCGAAAGCCTTAGTAATCAGCGGGTCTTGACGTTCCAACTCTCTTTCGTTTTCGTCAACGTTTAGTTCTTGTGATGAGTAGACTTTTAAAGACCAAGAAACTTTTTTGGGTTGTAAAGTAAGATTATTAGGATTTAGGTTTGATTGAATAGGCGTTATTTTGTTTGGTTGAGAATCTAACACTTCTATGACGCATGGACTATTTTGAGATATGCTCGTACAGATTGGGCTTTGTCTAAAACTAGTTGTTATGTCATTCGGTTTAAAATCAGAACTTTTTTTTAACATCGGGGTAAACACATTACTTGAATGACTCGGTTTAAGATCGTTACGTTTAGTTTGGATCGGGGTCGTACTAGTTGGACTCCGTGCCAAACTAGTTGTTAAATCGTTCGGTTTTAAATCGCTCGGTTTAAGATCGTTACGTTTAGTTTGGATCGGGGTCGTACTAGTTGGACTCCGTGCCAAACTAGTTGTTAAATCGTTCGGTTTTAAATCGCTCGGTTTAAGATCGTTACGTTTAGTTTGGATCGGGGTCGTACTAGTTGGACTCCGTGCCAAACTAGTTGTTAAATCGTTCGGTTTTAAATCGCTCGTGTTAAGATCGTTACGTTTAGTTTGGATCGGGGTCGTCCGTTTAGTCTGGATCGGGGTCGTCCGTTTAGTCTGGATCGGGGTCGTACTAGTTGGACTCCGTGCCAAACTAGTTGTTAAATCGTTCGGTTTTAAATCGAAGCGTTTAGTTTGGTTCAGGGTCGTACCAGATTTTTTTTGAGCATCTTTTTTTGAGTTTGCAATTCTTTGCGCTTTCCTTTCGTCCTTTCTGATTACAATCTTTTTAAACTCCTCGTTTTCTAGAAGCTTGAATCGCTTGTTTAATAATTGTTCGACCTCCCATTTGTTCTTTAGTTCACATATTATCGGTGGTTTCGTCATTGGGTTGTTTGTTTTAAGACGTTTTATGTTTAACGGTAAAGTTTGATCAAGAGTTTTAAAAATGCGTTTTACAAAATCTTGGTCATTTGGTTCAGTTTTTACATTTAGTAACACGACATTTTTTGAGTGTCTCTCGTTAAAAACATCTTCACATTTGACAGCTTTTAACACTGCAGATCTAAAATCAACTGAGTCCACAAGACTTTTAATTAGGTAATCAGTTGATTTTTCTTCATGGTTGGGTTTGATTCTTTTTTCAAAAGTCGTAAGTCGAGAGTCTAAGTTTGATATCATGTCAGAATGTTCTTTTAACCATTTGTCGAGGTTCTGGCACGTTGCTTTTTGTCCAGATTTGTATGTTGATTCCCAATACGGCATCGCTTTTTTACTTTTTTTAAGGTTTTGATTCGTTTTGATTTGAGTTGTTCTTGTAAGTTCGATTTTGCCGTGATTATATCGGTTTTGGTATTGTTTGATAGCTCCTGAGTTTACCTTTTTACTGATGTTTAGAATTCAGGTGGCGGTTTGTTGGTTTTCGAGAAACGTACAGAGTTACCAACCAACAAAGACAATTTCAAAAAATTAACAAAAAATTAACATAAAATTTTTGATTACCTAAAACACGGATATGGACTTCCGGGCACGTAAAAAATTTCTTCTGTCAATGCGTGTTTTACTTTTTGCCGTGTTTTACTTTTTACCATCGCGGACATACCACTTCACGTGGTTTTAAAAATTTAACCTTCAAAGAAATGATGATGAATTTAAACTTGTCTGTTACCAAAATACCTGCAAGATGCATTATAGGATCCTAATTATCGTAAACATTTATCAACTCTTCCAACAGTTAAGACGAAAGCTTTATGGTTCAATTTTCCGATTAAGCGGTATTTTTCAACCAGAATAAAAGTCGGTTTTCCTCTTTAACTCTAGGAGTGGAAGGATTAGAGAATTATAATAAATTGAAAGGACCATAAACTATAGAAGAACTTTGGTTGCATAAGAACTATTTTTGCCACTTAATTATTTTTGAAATAAAGTTCATCAGGTTACATTTAATAAATCATTTTAAAGCTCTTTAGTTGTAAAAATTGATTTTTTTAGTCAATTCATTTTTCTACTTTTTTGAAATTAAAAAAATTGATATTTTGGTTGTTCGTGAATCGTTCAAATCGTGTCGTCAACGCATGGAATAGCCTACCAAGACATGATGTCTTCGCCAAATCAACAAATAGTTTGGCGTACAGGTCATGTGTTGGTTAGCTATCATGGACATAGAATTTTTCGTAATGGAACGTAGCAATGACTGCCAAGGCTCAAATGAGCCAAAAGCGTAAGCGCGTTAGAATCAGGCAACCGTGTAGTTTTGCACTTTCACATAATAATAATACTAAGTGACATCATATTCATTCAAAAGATGTCTCACTTGTGACGAGTAAAGAAATTTAACATCAAAATATACAATTTTTCATCATTTCATTTTTAGAATTCGTCCCTTGTTTTTAAGCTTGTGTATTCAAAGTGAGGATTGTGTATTCAAAGTGAGGATATTTCTGTCTGCTGTGTTAAAATTTTCTAATATCCGACTCAATTCGGTTATCCATGTAATTGATCAAATCGACTAATTATCCAAATTTCGTTGTAAGCCTATATTGGCATTTTTGTTGGGTATAAATTTAGGGTTGTTAAATTTGAAATTAAATTTCGAAGTTTTTTCGAAATTTTAGTACTTTGAAATAATTAAAAAATTTCGAAGTTCATTAGAAATGTTCCAATGTTATTTCATATAACTTAACTTTTTTCAAAGTAAATATTGTGAAAAAAAACAAAAAAATAACTCAAGTTAGTAAACTTGTTTCTTTTAAAAAATTTCCAATTTACTTTCATAATATGAAATAAAATGATTAAAATAATGACAAGGAAATTTTGAAATTTAAATTGAACACTATCGTCGAATTTTTAACCAGCAGTTTCCAAAAGATCGCTTTCCGCTAATAAACGCAACAAGTGAATTCAAAAGGACTCAAATGCCTGATTTACTTTATTTGCATATCTCTAAGTTGTTAGAAAATCATTTAGACATACAAAATAGTGCTTTCTCTTCAAGTATTTAGATAAAATGTGTGTATAAGAAACAGTGTCTTTTGAAAGGGTTTAATAATTACTTTCATCAAGGCTTAAAAAATTAAAGACAGCTAAGAAATAACAAAAATTTCCAAGTTTGGTATTTTAAATTAATTCTCTTTTTTCATTTCAAATCATCTGTTTTAAAACTTAAAAATTTGAAATGAACTTACTAAATTTAAAAGAAACAACTTTTCAACTGTTTCAAATAGATTCGAAATGAAATAAAAATCAGATAAACCATTTCAAATTTAGTAATTTGTTTTAAATTTTTATTTAAAAAACTTTGAAATTTTAACTTTTTGTTCGTTTAACAACCCTATATAAATTATTCAGTATTCATTTAGGGAATCAGTATCGGGAAAACCAGTATCAGTATCTGGCCAAACAGTAATTTTGTCAAAACATTTTTTTCTTACCGAAAAAATAAACAAAACTATTTTAAGTTAGACCAAACGACCTTTAGAACAAATTTTAAAATAATTCTGCTCAATTGCTATTCCTTTACTTCTTTCCTTTTCGTCTTGGATGAGGTTCAATTTTAATATCTTCACCAGAAAAAGGGCTTCAAAACTTGCTATTTAACTTTTTATCTTTAAAAAAAAATAATGTTGTACGAAAGGCTAAAAGAGGCACTGATTTGAGGAAAGATATAAGCTCCTAACTCACTGTACTTTGCAGCCAAATGCTGAAATAGTGTGCTTAAAAAAAAAGCTTTTTTGGAACTTTCGATATCCTATGATTAGAAAAAATTATTGTTGATTTTAGGATATGGCCATAATGCTAAAAAGCTCCGATTGACACTGAGACCTTAATCGAAGTTAAGAAATATTCCATATAAATCGAACTCGGCTGGAATCTGCAAAAAGTTTATCATTAATCAGTAAAATTGAATCCAGTAAGACCTAATATAACGGGAATCATTCATTTTAGAGAATTTTTTTTTGAGAACAATATTATAGAAAAAAATTAACACATTTTAAAGAACGACACTTTATTGAAAATAATCATTGAAAAAAAATCGAGAAAAACGAGAGTAATTTTTTCATCAACATATATCATAAATATCATATATCATCATGATAAATCGATTCTCTTTTACATGTTTTAAAACTTGAATTTATTTCGTAAACTTGTAAATACTCTTTTCTTCTAAAACATAAAAAGTTGTTTGGTTTGGTAAATTTGAAATCGAGAAAAACCCGAATTTTTTTTGTAGGTTCCCTATGAAAACATTTTCTTTACACATTTTGAACCCTGGTCAAATTTTGTCTCTTTTTTCCTTTTTGTTCAAGTGTTATGCCAAAAAAACATGCTAATCTTGCGTTTTCGGGGTCGCAGATTATGATAATCAAGTGGATAGTTGACCAAGTATTAATCTTCAAATGAAAATTAAAATTTATCAGCTTTAAGAAATGGACATTGCGAATGACCGGAGTTGTACTGAATTCAATCGGTTTATGACCAAGTTCTAAATTTTTAGCACTAAAGGTGAGTGCAATGAAATTATTAAATCGAACAAAACGTGTCTTTAGTTGTTCATTATGGTCGCACTAATATTTAAATGTTAACTAAATTCAGCATCCAAATTAAACTAACACAAACGAAACAAAAATATTCCATTTTTTATTTAAAAAAAAAACAAAACAAATTTCCAACAAAAACACACATTGTTCTCAAAATTCGTCAATCGAATACATTCATCAAACTGATTAAGTCTTTTAAAGGGTTTGTTAATTGTTGATTTTTTTAGAGTTTTTACCATTTTTGAGTGAATTGTTTGATGAGAATTTGTTGTTATCAAACGGATATACATCGTCTGAGTCATTGATTTTTTGAAGATCATTGTATCCCTTGATTAAATCGTCTGTTTCCTTTGAAATTTTATCCAACTCCTTCATTTCAAAATCAATTTTTGTGCGCAAATCTTCGAAATTTTGCTGGAATTTTGATGATTTGCCATTTTTTTTTCTAAATCCCATTGATTTATTCATTCGAGAAACCCAAGGTGACTTTTAGATATATTTTCTAATTTTTTTGACTTCATTTTTTAAATCTAAAAATCCATAATATTTTAAATAATCGGGTGTGAAAAAAATTAATCCCTATTCTTTTACGTTATCTTAATTTTTTAGGCTGCTAACCTCAACCCTTGGTTAATACCTTATCCATTTTTTAAGATTTTCTATTGTTCGATCATATGTCATATGTCAGATCCGAGGTTGCATATAGACTGCGTAAAAATAAAAATGATTTTTGATTCTTTTCAATTAGAGAATGTGTATTACACTCATTGATCTGGTTGTAACATCGTCAAAACATTTTGATATTAACATTCCAGTCCAAAATTGTAAAAGATGCAAACGCTTTCTAATGATAACAAAAAGACTTGGTTTATAATAATCGTTATCTGAATAGCTCGAATTAACATTACATTGGCCTCCCTGATTAAAACGTCATCTTTTTCAAGAAAACTATCGAAATATCTGGTAAATGACGAATTTTGCTGATGATTTTCATCGACATAATGAAATTCATTTTCTTTTTCTTCGAATTTAATGTTCTCAGCCGTGCAAATAAAATTGAGCCATTAAATGTTTCTAGATTGCAGCTTTCCATGTAGTTTTACCAAACATTCTTCACAAATTTGAGATCATATTTCGTTCTATGATAGATTATATAGGTATGCAAAATTTGCTAAAATTCTTCGAATGTTACTGAATTCTGCAGAAAAGCGAATCCAAAAAAAAAATCTCTCTTAAATTTAAGTTTGTTCGCTTTATCAATTTTTGAAGTTTTCTTGTTAAAATCGTCTATAACGTTTTTGAGGAGATGGGTTGAACATAAGTAGACCCTTAATTTCATTTTAGCAACTTAAGCGAATTGTTTAATCACGAATTCACGTTAGGCCCGGATAAAATAATTCATAGGTATGCAGTTGTTAAAAGTCTTTAAAATCGCATTTATGCTTGCCCAATTAAAATCAGTAACAATAACTTTTGGTGGTTTAAATTAAGGGTACCTTTCACATATATCTTTTGTTTTAATTAGTTAACAGGTAATTGAGCATGAATCATTTGAATTTGAAAGAAAATCAGCTATTAAAATCAGATCTCTTTTGGCTTTATCAGTTTAAGGTCCACGAGTCATAAGCGAGTATAGAAGTATTTTCTGTTGTCCTCTCAATTTTGGCATTATTTTTCCAGTTGCGTCAAAATGCCAGACAGGATAGGATTGACTGATTATAGTTCAGATTTTTAGCTATAAAAAAACTGTAAAAATAGGATCAGATAAATTTAAATCCAAGGAAATTTTTAATGTTTTAAAATTAAAAAAGAAACAAAGTTCGTATAAATTAAATCAATAAATGAGAAAACCCTTAATATTTTTTTTGATAAAAACACAAACCTGCATTTCGCCCAACATAAGTACCCTAAAAGGATCAGCGAATAATTGATCTCGAGGCCGAAATATCTTCGAGCAAATCTCAACACTCCGAACAGCTTTCTGAATCCATCAAAAAAAAAGTAAATAAATGTATTTTTTTTAAAACAACATAGCTTATAGCTTTTTTAAAAAATGAGACAAAAATTTTCCAAATTTAAAAAATTTATTCGGCAAGCTTAATTCAGCAAAATTCGAACTCGAAAGAAGTACTGTTCAAAAGTTCATTTTGAAAACTTTAATATTTTTATTTTTAATTAACTATTTGAATATTAAGGGACCAGCGAATATTAGATCTTGAAAAGGATCTTTTAACGTTCAGTAATCATTTAAATTTTGAAGACAGATCTTTTTTAGAGGATCAAATAATAGCTCAGAATCATCTAATTCGAAATGCCTTACTCCTGGTTGTAATTGTGAAAAAATTATTAATCCTAAATATTCTAATCATTACAAGTAAAATTTTCAATATTTATTTCAGAATGAATCTTTACCCATTGCTCTGTAAAAAATCTGTAGTTCTGTAGAGAGACTTGTGAATTTTGTCATAAAACGTTGGAGACATTAAACTATTAAGTTTTTTTGCTTAATTTTTGAAAATTTCTTCTAAAAGAACAGCCGACACCAATAAGAAAATTGCTTAGTGCTTAATTATTTAAAAAATTTAAAAATGATAGTTTTATTAAATGTTAAAAAAGTTTAATAGCTCTTTTTTTTAATCAAATATCAGGAATATTTTGCTTTTCTATGAGCTTCACAACACCCAATACTCTCAAAAATTAAAAAACAATTTCGAAAATATTAATTCAAAGCGTGCTGCGGCAACTACTCAATTTAAAAATAAAACAAACCTATCAATGTGTTAGACATAAATGATTAAGGATAGTAAGGCGGTCTTTTTAATTTGTTGAAATTAAATGAAAATTGTACTTAAAAAAGTGTAGAAAGATGTAAGTCTTTATTTTGGTTGATTTTTCTGTTTTTTTTCTGGTTTACTTTAAGTGTTAATACTTCGGTAAATGAGTTTTCGATAATTTTTCGATTTTTTCTCAAGAATCATTTATCGTTTTTAAAAATATTAACAATTCTCGATAAAATTTCGATAATTCAAAAATTTATCGATAATTATCGTTTTTTTATCGAGAAGACTTTGAGTGGGATTAATTTTATTTTACCGTAGAAATGCTTCATTGATCCTATTATAAAATTTAATCTTTTAAATCGAATCAAATTAATTATGGATAAAGTATACACCCAATTTTAAGCAGATGGTTAATTAGAGATAAAAGAAAAAAGTACGTGAGAAATTTTCTATTAAATTAAAGAAATCATTTAGTTTTTTAAATTTTATAATCAAAAATAAATTATTTTTATTTTTCAATTATGGAATTTTTAAAAATTCAAGTTGGTAAAATAAAACAAGTTACATCATCGTCAAATTTGATTCTTTATTTTTTTTCAAATTTAATTTCTAATCAAAACTCGCTTATTCATTCTCAAAATTGATCATAAGCAAAAAGCTAAACGTATTGACATACACTGCGCCTTTTTTTTTAAATTTGACATATTTCAACCTAATTGTAATAATTTTTAAAGAAGAAACACTTTTCACATTATATTCATAAAAATGGACAATTTTTTCAATTTTTTTTTTGTTTGGAAAAATTTTTTGTTCCCTCGATGGACGTTTTAAGACTCAAAACATGATCGTTTATAGTTTTTTTTTTTTCGATTTTCTCTAACTTTTTGAAGAGAGAGTGTAAATTTTAATCCAAAAAACTTGTTTACTTATAATTGCAAAACTAACATATCGTCTTTATTAAATCTTGTTATTTATTACTTTATTTTGCATACCTGCTGATTTCAATTAAAATGTTTTTAATTTTTTTTAAATTTTGGCTGACGTTTTCAAAATCACAAAGATTTAAACTCACACGTAGATTAACAATTTTTTAATTTTGATTTCATTTTTTTTTTGAACAGGTTCGTTTACTTTATAACTCAGGCAATAATCCATTTCCTATTCTTTTTAAAGACTTGATTTTTAACAGTAAACCAGCGGTCAAATGTTCGAAAATTTATAAGATTTTATCATTTAGGACGTGGAATCGAGACTGTTTCCGGAAAATTTGACCAGAACTTAATTGAAGATCAAAAATAAACATACCCTCTTTCTTAATTTTCAGTTTTAGATTTTTTTTAATGCGATGAAAGTTTATATAACTGCCATTTTAATCGTTTTATTAAATTTTTTTTCGATATTTAATTCTCAATTAACCGATAATGATAAACCTATTAGCGAATTATTACTCGAAGAATACCACAATTATGATCTTTTAAAAAAACTTTTGTTCAATTTTCAAAATACCTATCCTCATATATCAAAAGTATTTTCAATTGGAAAATCAGTACAAAATCGTGATTTACTAGTATTTCAAATAACCGATCAAATTGATCGCATTGAACCTGGTGAACCTATGTTTAAATATGTAGGTAACATACATGGTGATGAAACTGTTGGTCGTGAAGTTTTAATATCTTTAATCTATCATTTATTGAGTAATTATGGTAAAGACGAGCGAATAACTAGTTTAATTAATAATACAAATATTTATATTATGCCTTCGGCGAATCCTGATGGTTTTGAAAATGTTAAAGAAGGAAGTTGTGATTTTTCAAACGGACGACAAAACGCACATGGTGTCGATTTGAATCGTAACTTTCCAGATCAATTTAGTTCTAAAGATAGTCACGAAGAAATGTTTGAATCTCGTGAACCTGAAACAGTTGCTTTAATGAAATGGATTTTGGACAACAAGTTTGTTTTAAGTGCTAATTTACATGGTGGAGCAGTGGTTGCAAGTTATCCATTTGATGATTCTAAATCTCACAAAACGCAAGGTTTTTATAGTGCTTCTCCTGATGATAAAGTCTTTCGTCACTTAGCTGAAGTGTATTCAAAATCTCATAAGACTATGCATGAAGGTAAACATTGTAACGATAATTTTCCGAATGGTATTACCAATGGTGCACAATGGTATGACGTACCAGGTGGCATGCAAGATTTTAATTATATCCATTCGAATTGTTTTGAAATAACTTTAGAATTGTCTTGTTGTAAATACCCTCCAGCCGAAAAATTAAAATCTGAATGGGATAATAATCGAGATGCATTAGTAAATTATCTAGCTCAAGTTCACATGGGTGTTAAAGGTTTTGTCACAGACTTTTCCGATTCGAGTGTCTTAAATTCAGATGAAATCTACGGAACTCCATTAAAAAACGCAGTTATTAATGTAGAAGGTATAAATTATAATGTAACAAGCAGCCATTATGGAGATTATTGGAGATTATTGACCCCAGGTGTTTATAAGTTAACAGCGTCTGCCAATGGGTATAAACCAGAAACAAAAACAATCGAAGTTTTTGCGGATCGAACTGCTGTATTGAACTTTACTCTCAAAAGAGAAAGCACTCCGGATAGTACTAAAAATCAAGTCAACCTAGACAATTTAGTAGATAAAATTAGCTTGTTAACAGACCCTATTAAAAGGGAATCTCTTTTCGTTGGAACAATTGAACCAAGCAATTTTGTTCACCATAATCATGAAGAAATGTATACATTTATGCAAAAAGTAAATGAAAAGTGTCCAAATATAACTAAAATATACACGTTTGGAAAAAGTGTAAACGGTTCTAATTTATATGCTATGATAATAAGTGATAACCCATCAGTTCATGAACAAGGCGAACCAGAATTCAAATATGTAGGTAATATACATGGCGATGAAGTTTTAGGTCGAGAGATGTTGATTCGGTTGATTGGTTATTTATGCTTTAATTATGGTCAAAATGAATTGATTACAAGTTTAGTTGATTCGACTAGAATCCATATTGTGCCAACAGTAAACCCTGATGGTTATGCTCGTGCTAGACAAAAACATGAAGATGGTAGACACAATGCTAATAATGTAGACTTGAACAGAAATTTTCCATCACCTTTTAAAAAAAATTCAGACAGCAAAAATGTATTTAGAATTTTAACAAAATTGAATCAACGTTTAGCCGAAGAGGAAGTTTTACAACAAGAGACTAAGGCTATTATGGAATGGTCTAAATTTTTTCCATTTGTATTATCAGCTAATTTACACAGTGGTGCTGTTG
Source organism: Brachionus rubens (assembly GCA_022207745.1). Taxonomy (NCBI): domain Eukaryota; kingdom Metazoa; phylum Rotifera; class Eurotatoria; order Ploima; family Brachionidae; genus Brachionus; species Brachionus rubens. Next base: position 2,900,344 of record JAJVHD010000011.1, on the reverse strand, counting down.
TTGTTAATTTTCCATACGACGATAATGCCAATGGAATTATAGTAAATACTCCTTCACCAGATGATGATGTTTTTAAAATGATTTCTAAATCATACTCTATGGTAAGCTTCTTTTTTTTTACTTAAGGACCTTGGGTGATGATTATAAAACATTAATTTTAAGGCTCATGGTAAAATGTATCAAGGTATTAAATGTTTTATTAATGATAACTTTAAAGATGGTATCACAAATGGAGCTGAATGGTACGTTGCTAGAGGTTCAATGCAAGATTGGAATTACTTAAACACGAATAGTTATGAAGTTACAATTGAGTTAAGTTGTGAAAAATGGGTCGAAGAATCTCAATTAAAAGACCATTGGAATCAAAATAAATATGCTTTGTTATCTTACATTGGTCAAATACATAAGGGTGTACGTGGAGTTGTTTTGGATGATTCCAACAATGAGCCTATTTCAAATGCTACTATTCAAATATTAGGAAATCTTCACTCGGTTAAGACTTTTAATTTTGGAGATTTTTGGAGAATACTAACACCCGGAAATTATACTCTAATTGTTTCACATCCAAGGTATCAATTTTAGAAAAAAATTTTAATTAAAAAACAAAATTTAAAATTGAAACGTTTAAAGGTATGAAACAAAGCAAATTGATTTTAAAGTTGGACAAAGTTCGGCCACTGTTCTTAAAATTTTACTTAGACAAAATATTAGCAAATACGAAAAATTAACTCAAAATATATCAAATATAGTCTCATCGAATAACTATTCATTACTCATTGCAGGTATTGTTTTTATCACATTATCTTCAATATTATTAACCTTGGGTTGTTATCATAAACGTCGGTCGTCAAAAAATAATAAACCAGGACGACTCAACTTAAACCCAGCAGGATTTCATCGATATGATCAACTAGTAAATTCAGAAGATGAAACTGATTTTTTGACATCGTCAACAAGCTCTAAAAAGTCTAGTCACACAAGTAAGACAACTAGTAATGAAGATAGCAAAAAGTTGCTGTTTACAGACGATGAAGAAGATGATGATAAAGAAGATAAAATATTTATTAGATAAAGTCATTTTTTTAAAAATATTAATCCGTCTCATTTTTATTTTAAAAAATAAAGGTTTTTCTCTCAGGTTGCCTTATAAAATGTAAACTATTTGTTGCAAATTTTTTAGGTTTTTTTTTCAATTCCGAACGGTTACTTGATGAAATATGGTACAAAAACATACCAATTTTGTAATTTTTTTTTTCATTTTTAAGAACGAATCTTTTGGTAAAACTGATGACGGTGATAAGAAATAAAAGGACTATTTATTAATCTTAAAAAATTTTTTCGTTTTATTTCGATAGAAAAATGCCAAATCAAAAAACGATTTTTAAACGAACTTCCTTAATTTTTTTTATTTTATTTTTTTTCTTGTATTGAATAAAATTTTTGAAAACTTAACCATCTTTTCATTTAAGTCTACGCTCTTTAAAAGCTTAATACACTAGATACAGTTCTCGCAGCACATGTACGTTAGCGTCCATACGGCAAATCAGGGCTTCAGCTCTGCTTTTCTTCATAAGTTTAATGCTTGTTTATGACTAAAATTCGTTTTTTGTGTCGGCTTTTCAAAAGCATTTTAACTCAAATTTGTTTCATCTTTGAAAAAGTCTGAAAATTTTCAGCATTTCAATCGAACATTTTGAAAGATCGATATTTGGTTCGGGTATTTTGAGCAAACACCATTACCAATCTGACTTTTTTCTCTTTAAGAGTATTTAAGAAGAATTTCGAATTTTTAACTAAGTCATTGACGTTCACATCGCAAAGAGTGCGACGTGACTGTCAGTAACGTTACAAAATAAAAGCGTTACCATTACTTGGGAAAAGTGTCATCATTACCATGACCAAATTCTACCATTAAAAACTTAGAAGCTATCATTAAAAAAACAATGATTACTTGATTTTAGAGAGTATCAAGTTAGTCTTGTCAAAATGGAGTGTAGTAGTAGTAGTAGTAAAAATAATTGCTACGCTCTCGCGTTAAGTCTGGTTCTATCCAGACCATAAGCAATGTTTTAGTCTTTCAAAAGTTTGTCTAAATTAGTCTTAAAAATGTTAATTGATTTTGATTCAATAACTTCATTCGTTAGCCCGTTCCAGTCATTCACGATACGGTTTGTAAAAAAATTGAATCTTGGTGCACAGTTTTTCACAAGTTCTCGTCTTAGTTTATATCGATTACCTCTTGTATCGTATATCCGATTGACTGTTTCGTCATTATCCAATCGTTTATACCAGTTTACGTGATCTTGCTTGTTTAGGAGCTTGTACATTTGAATAAGATCACCTCGTCTTCTTCTGGTTGTAAGGGTTGTCAGTTTGAGTCTTTTGAGTCTTTCCACGTATTCAAACTTTCTAAAGCCATGTATGCTCCGAGTCACTCTCCTTTGCACCCTCTCAAGGATGTCAATATCTTTTTTTAGGGAAGGATTCCATACCGACACCGCATACTCTAAATGGGGTCGAAGCGACTTAAACAAATAATTTCAAGGCTACAATTGACAAGGAAGTGTTTGCAGTTACTGACAAAGTCTTTAAAAGGGCTAAACGGTTAAACGAAGGTTGGCTGTACCGAAGTTTAACATAACTAACTAATTAACTTTTTTTTTGTGTTGATTTAGTTAAGTTTGATATTGAAAATTTTTTCAACTTACCCAACTTTTTTAATTTATCCCCCTTTAAATTTCTTCACTAAATATCCTTTCTTCTATTGGTTCCATTATTATACACAAGTTTACATCTAATTACGGAGGATTTTTGGTTTCCAAGATAATGGTCATTTTCTAGGAAATTTTTGCCACGATTGAACAGATCAGCTGTAATTTAAAAAAAATGTGAAAATTTAAAAGAAGCTTCGAAATTGTATCATTTTATTTAAAATTATTAAATGTTTTCAATGATTATATTGAAAAATTGTCAGTCACTGAAATTAGAAATGTTTTTTGGCTTAAACTTAAAATTGACTAAACAAATTGAATATAAAATAACAAAAAGTATAAAAGCATTCGAATAGCCAAAATTGTCAGTAAACCATGAAATTACAGGTTGAAAAAGTAATTTTCCAAATACTTCACATGTTGCTATCAATGAAAAATGTGTTGCTTGTATGTTTTTAGGTGACATGAATGAAATTTCCATCATCACTGTAAATGTAAATGTTGTCAATACTCCCGAAAAAAATAACTGAAACTGTACCAAAAACAATATACAATCTTTAAAAAAACAATTATAAATTTTCGAATTTTAAGAGTTCAAGCTGAAAATTACATAAAACAACCGGATCGAAATTGTAAGAATCTTCAATTTTTGGGTACGTATACTCATTAAACAAAATAAACGATGAGATTAAAACTATTGGTAATATTCTAACATAAAGACAACTTTTTAACCATGATTGACTTGAACATCTAAAACATTAAAAGATTAAAATTAAATTAATAAAGGACTATTTTTAACCTTTTATTTGTTTTTTTCAAAATTATTCCTCCAATGAAAGATCCTAAGATGCTCAAGATTTGACCGCTAATACCAGTCCAAAATCCAATTGTTGATGACGGAATTTTTCTGTCCAAAAGATAAATAGGTAAAAGGTTAAGAGACGATTGTTCACCTTGAAAAACGATATGAATATTAAAACAATATGTTTAAAGTCGCTTATTGTAGATTACCTAATTTGTAGATTATGACAAAAATACAAATCCAATAAGTTCCAGGAGAATTGTGAAGTAGTTTAATTCTTTGTTTAATCGTTAAATTTTTTTCGAGATCTTTGTCATGTTCGCCAGAACCCTCTGAGTCGTTTTTCTCGGAATTAAAAAACGATAAATTCAACAAAAACAAACTGATCAAATAAACAGTTCCAATAATTGCAAACGTTTGCGAAATAGTCGTGTAATCCATTAGAAAAACTAAAAAACCACCACTAAACAAAGTTCCTAATTTAAAACCACCGACTTGAATTGTGTTACCAAGTCCCAAATCTTCTTTTTTAAGAGCATTCATAGCGAACCAATCAACACAAATGTCTTGAGTAGCTGAAGCTGTATTCAATATAAAAAGCAAAATGGCCAAGTTAAAAAAGTCATTGAAAAAAACACCCAAATAAGATCCTATAGATAAAACAATCAAGCTTGTTAATAACCAAAAACGTTTTGTTTTATATACATCGACTAAAAGTGCTGATATCAAAAATTTACATACCCAAGGTATGAGAAGAAGTTTTATAAGACCAAGTGATGTTATTGATACACCTTGTTTGCGCATAACTAATGGTAGGTATCTTGATTGAAATCCATAAGGCATTGCTTGGATAAAATAGAGAACAAATAATGACACAAAATTTATAATATCGGATTTTTTTCTAATCATTTTAAATCTAAAGGACACAAAAAAAAGATTTTTATAAATTTTATTCAAAAATTTAAGATTAACAAAAAAAAAAGAATTAAACACTTTAATAAGACCTATAAATCGGGTATTTGACGAAAAAATAAATTGTAAAATCTTCCCTTGAAAGGTGAACTCATTTCTTTTGGCGATATATCGATATTTTCGAAGCCTTTCTCTTTGCCATATTTAATTAATTTTGAAACTGTTTTTGTTATATTATTTTCATTATAATTGCATAGAAAATCTAAATCGATCCATTCACAAGCTTTTATTTCGTCTCGACATTTATTTATTTCGAATGTACTTGGTTCAAGACGACAAATTACATAAAGGTCGGATCTACCATGAGCTGTTGGATAGTTATGTTGTTGACGAAACGCAATTACAGAACGAAAATCTTGAAATTAAGATTGGATTCAATTTGGTTTACAAAGTTATGTTGAATTTTACTTGATTTAATTCCAGTTTCTTCAAAAACTTCTCGAACAGCAGTATCTTGGATATTTTCACCGAGATCAGCTTCAATGACAAAAATTATTTTAGTTAAATGGATTCATAAATACTGTTGTGGTCATTCACGTGTTCCTCTTGTGAACTTTCATGATTTGGAAAAGAGCATGAATTGATTTATATGTATCAAATGAAAGCTAAAAAGCTCTAGTTAGAGCTTGTAAAACTAGCTTTTATTTGATACCCATAAATCAATGTTAGCTTTTCCAAAAAAATATTTCATGGAAGTTCACAAGAGGAACAGGTGAATGGCCACAGTTGTAGAAACATTGGACTGTCTCTTAATTAAATATATTCAAGTAATACTCTATTCCTTATTGAAAGCTATTTAAATTTTCATATAAAGTTGTAGACGCGATAAAGTAATCCTTGTTTTTGGGAACGGATTCCCTTCGATTTCGGGTTTTCATTTACCCGTTAGCCGCAGTTTCCCGTCAAAAAAGCGTTACAAAAATTGAAAAAGCCGAAATCTTCATTTTAAAAGTTTCTAAAAGCTACAGAACTGATTATATATCATCAGTTCTTAACCGAAATTACATATCCTTTCTAAAAAGATAATAATCGATACCCGAATACAAACAAGTCTGAAAAATCAATCTCCAAAAATATTTTTCCCAAACAAGAGAGCTTCAGACTGTTTTAAAACATTTATTCTTGTATTAACTAAAGTTTTAAGTTTTTTTTTAATATTTCCGGAATTTCTGCTTGTTTCCGGACTGATAAGTAATTTGGGTATCAAATTTACAAGGCCACGAAATTTTAAGTTAGCGTCACTCTCTTTTGATGAAAAACTTTTTCGCGTCCACCACAGTAGATCAAAAAAGGAATGAATTTATAAAATTTCAAAAAATGCCGACGGTAATGAACTCTAGCTTACATCCCTTGTATCTAATTCCAAATTATCTGATGTTTTATTGGACTTATTTTTTTGATGGATTCTTTCATGTCCTGATTAAGATGTTCAACTTAGTTCTCTTACTCAAAAGAGATCTTGAGTCTTTCATTAAAAATTCAAATAGGGGTAAAACTTGTGCCAAATCTGTGCAAAATCGGATTTAATGAATTTTTTTCATTTCAAGACAAAATGCTTACCTGAGCCACCTGGAAGTTTCCAAAAATCTTTAACCATAACTCTATCTTTTATACACAGAATTTGATTTGTATCAGATCTAAACACAACTCCTGTTGAAATTAAAATATTTATCTTTAATTTTCAAAATGATGATGAGTTTGAATTACCAGCGACACCCATTTGATGCGTAGCAAACAGAGGAATTTTAGAAGGTCTATTCTCAGGTAGCCATTTATAAAGAACAGCTTCATCATTTTCAGCATGATGATATTTAAATCCATTTTTAGCCAAAATAACAATTAAATTTGATAGCTCAATTGGTAAATAATACCAAACAGAAGATCTTTTTTCAATTTTCCAAGTTTTCAATGATTCTTAACAAAAGAATAACAAAGGTTCAATGATAAGTTTTAATAAGATTTAGATTACCTTCTAAGGATTTTTCAAAAACTCGAGAATCTGAGTTAGTTTCTTGCATAAATTTGTTTACATCATTTGATTTTATATGAATATCATTGAATTTGCTGACGATAAAATTAAATTTTGGAAAATTTGCGTTAGATGTCGTCAAATACCGAAAATTTACGAGAGGTTTAAAAGAATTTTGACTCAGAAAAGATAATTTTAGAAATTTGACAGTATTCATTTTTTCTTAAATGATTTAACAAAAATAAAAATTATAAAATAAAAAAAAATTATTTGTTTTTAAAAAAGTATCAAGTTTTGTTTTTGATCTATAAAATTTCTATTTTTTTATAAATATAGAGTCTGTGTCGAATTTTTTTGACTTGATTCTATGGCATATGTAAGTTTTATTTTTACCTAGATTTGTTTTTTAATTGATTTTCAAAAATTGAGTTTATTTTTAGCGAAAATTTTAAAATTAATCAAATCCATTACCTTAATTCATCAAAAATTTAAAAAAGTAAATCAAGTCAAAGATTTGTTTTTAAATATTTTTTCAATCTCTCTCGACATATGATGATTGTATTTTAAATTAATTTTCCTGGCCAAGTATGAAGATAGATTTAAATTTCTTTATTTAAAATTGATTCGTACATGATTACGGTAAGAAGCCCCAGAACATAAATCTTACTATAAAACACTATAAAATCAAGAAGATAAGTGTCTTAGCATATTTTTCCCATAAATCTATCTAGAGATTGTTGAGGATTTATCAAAGCTTCTAGGTTAATCGTTCTTATTTTTTTCAGAAAGTTTTAAAGAGGAGGTTCAAAAATGAAAATTGAATAAAATTGTAAAAAAAATGTATTGTTTTGATTCTGTAAAAGACTCTGTGTGCATTGATGTCTGCAGCTGCTTTGAATGGTTTTTAGCAGTAAGGGAAGGGAACAGTTGTTTTTACAGCTTTTACATCGGAGATACTATCAGTTATTCTCGGTGGTACTCGCGGGAGATGTTTCTCTCAATTAAGGCGAGTTGTATTAATGTCCAAATCTCCATTTTGCAGAGTTTTTAGGTAATATTGGACAAAGCTGTTCTCGTAAGCTTTTGTTCTTATTTTAGTGCTGCTAATGCCGAATACCGATTTTCTGGTAGAACTTTTAGTGCTCTATCTTGTTATATAGATATCTTTTTTTAAAATCTTTTAAAAAATCAATGGCAAGGTTATAGTCCGTTGAAATATTCTAGTGATTTTATGCTTTGGGTGCACCGAAAGCCCGTACTTTTTTTCTAAAACCTTTTAAAAAATCGAAAAAGTTGTTATGAAAAAATGAAAACTTTTTCTCCTTTTCAATAAAATAAATTTCGACGATAAACAGTGGGCATGGTTTACTGTGGCATATCAGAAAGTGTTAAAAAACAAATAAGAATCCGAGAAATTTACTTTAAACTTTTGACTGATAATGATTCTACTCATTGATACTACTATCATGTCTTTAATAGAAGCTGTAACTCAAATCGAAACTTTTAAATATAGCAAGAAAGAGCACTAAAAGTTGTGCATTCGTAAACTTCGGGATTTTCGGTTCGGTGGCAAGTTTGTTTTCTGTTGAAATTTTCTAGTGATTTTATGCTTTGGTTGCACCTGCAGCCCATACTAAAGGTCCCAGAGCTTTGCTCTAATTATAAAAAGAAAGAGCATAAAAAGTTGCTCTCTCATTAGTTTAGAGAAAAGGTGTGTTCTTAACCGGATGGATTTTTTTGGCGGAAAATGGTGGCCAGAGTCGTTTCATGAAATTGAATTTCATTCGATGAATGTCAGATGAAAAAAATTTTTTTTAGGAGGATTAACGCTAAATAAGGATGAGTTAAAACTCTTAAATAAAAAATAAACTTTTGAGTTGATATGAATTTTATTTCTGGTAAACCCTTTTTTTCAATTACATCATAAAAATAGCAATTCACCTTGATAAAATTCTATTCAATTGAAATTTAAACCAAATCACTGTTCATCATTAATCATTTTTATTCCTATCTTATTCTATACAGAAATCATTCGAGGCTTGGAAACTAAACATGACAAAAAAACATGGTAATCTTACATTTTCTGGTCGAAGATTACACTAATTGGGTCGACAGGTTCCAAAATTTTAGTTTTTATTAAAGAATGAAAATTCACGAGCTTCTAGAAATGGACATGTTGACTCGTAAATGTTTTCTCTTCAATACGAGTAAAATAGTCAATCAAAGTTTTTTATCTTCAAGAAAATGTCTTGAAATCAATTAGAGCTTTTTCTATTCATCAATTCTTTAAAAGAGAAAAGAAAGGAGTAAAATATTTGGTTTCTTTTCCACATAAGACTTTCTGAGATTTTCTGGGTAGTAGTCAAATATCTTAAAAATAATAAATTCATTTAGAATTGAAGTTTTATTTTCTATTAGATCATACATTCATACGATTTAATTTTATTGGGATAATTTACAAAAAATAAATTAATATGATGACCTAAAAAAAACAATAATTATCAATTTAAAAAGATATTTAAAACACTGAGTTTAGATTTAGAGTTAGGTCAACCCTATTTTGGAAAATTGACTAAAGAGAAACCTCTTTGGGAAATTAGAAACGATCTAATTGTCTTTAGAATGAATATTTTGATGTTCAAGCATGTCTATGTGAAAGTAAACTTTATGTTATCAGACAAAATATGCGTCGTGTCAATTGGTTTTAAATTTAACGTTTACAAAAAAATCCAAATATTTTTGGCAATAGCAATTTAATTATGCTTTTAAAAAATAGAAAATTTTGTACTCGAATTGAAGCGAAAAAAATTGCGAACTAAATTAAATTTTCTAAAAAAAAAAAACTAAAAAAGAAAGAAAAATTCTATATTATAATTTATCACATAAAGCAACAAACGAAAACGAAACGAAAATAATAATATTACTAACAACACTAAGAATCGAGAAAATTAAAAAAAAACCTAAACTTGAATTCTAAATTTGGTTGTTATTGTTGTTTTATTTTGTAATATTTTATAAAATATTTAAAAAAAAATAAAATAAATTTCGTGAGCTATGTCAAAATTCTTTTAAAAATCAACTTTTTTTTTTAAAATTTAGAACATTAAAGTCCATTTATATAATTTTTTAAAGCAATGGATGTTGATCGATTAGATGATTCGAATGATGATCAAATTAATTTGTTGAAAAAAAATTTAAAAACTCTCATTGAATATTTAAATTTAAACAATGTGAATTTAATTTATGAAAATTTAGTTAATGTTAAACAAACGAATATTAATAATAATAGTAGCAATCAAGAATCAATTTCGAGTATTTGTTTAAATTTGTTCGATGAGACATGGTCGAATTTTGCAACGCTAAATCAAGTTTACTGTTTCGAGGTAATTTTTTTCAAATAAGCTAAAATTAATTTTCGAGTTCCAAAAAATTTGTTTCTTGTATTGTATCAAGAAAAAGGCCACCTCTTACGTAATTTTATCAATTTCATAAATTTAAATTTCGCATTCAAATGTTAAGTTAGTTCTGAATTGAATAATCAAAGTTTCTCCTGATCCTAGTCTTTCTAATCTTAAATTTTAATCAGTTTTACAATATTTATAAAAATTAAGAGGTCATGTGGACTTTGTTAACTTTTTAATCACAAATATTTACAGACATACGCCTTCGATGCGCTGAGTAAAAAATATGCTCTCAATTTTAAATTTGATTTAAATTCGGTTTAGTCATTTCAAACCGAACATCGATTAGAGTTTGTTTGTCTCTCTTCTTAAAATTTAATTAGTCATAGACTCTTCGTGAGTAAAAATGCATATATGATGCATAGGGTACTAGAAAAAAATATTCTGAACAAAAGGCCTATTTAGAAATTTTTATATGCTTAAACTGCCTCCTCAATGTCAAAAAATCGTTCTCCATTTAATGAATACGACCATTTTCAGCTTTGTTTTTCAAATTTTAAAAAAAAATTTTCAATCTTTCAAAATGAAAAAAAAAAGAAAATTTTTTATTTTTCAAGCCTACTGACCCCCCTTTATTTTCGAACTTTTTTTACACATTAAAAGTTAATTATGTATGTAAAAAAAGTAATCAGATAAGCTTTTTTGACAGTGAAAATATACCACCCCTCCCTGGCCTGGTGTGTCACAATTTCTAAAATGTTACCCCATGTATGACGTGCATTTTTGTTACTTAAGAAAAATCGAGAAAATTTTTGTGATCAGAAAGTTTTTGGTTACAAACAGAGCTATTTTGACCATCGTCAACATGACCCAAATTAAGATTACCCGGGACATCTAGGAAAGGATTCATCAGAAGGATTTTTCTTGTGCAAAAAATCCTTAAGTCGGACCTCATTAATTCGCGGAAAATTTCCTTTTTTATACACTTTCTGGTCTAAAATTTCATATTATTTAATAATTCATTTGTTATTCGTTTTTTAGTAGCATGAAAATTAAACAAGCTGACGTTTAAGGATTTGATCAAAAATATTGAAGCTCCAGTTTTATGCTGTTGTTTTAGAAACTAATCTGATCATCATAAATAATTTATTCTGTTTAATTATAGCGTTTAATCAATTTCAAAGAGACGGCATTGGGTAGACATATATGACGAATATTTTGACCTTCAATAGAAAGTTTCAATTTAATAAAACTCTCATCTTAGTAGTAGTAGTTAGACTGCGACTCGAACATCGAGTAGAGCCTAAACGCTATAGCAGTTTTTTGAAAGCGTTTGCTTGACTTTAAACCATTCTTCTAATCTTGATTTGAAATTTTCGATTGATGTCACTTCAATTACTCTTTTAGGCAAACGGTTCCAGTCTTCAACAGCTCGGCTTGTGAAAAAATTGAAACGGACTGCACTTCCAGCTCTCTTTTTATCCCCATCGAATGACCTCTTAAGTTGTATGTTTCTTTGTTTACTTTTAGTAGAATACCATTCACAAAGTCGACCTTTTTAACGTTATTAACAAATTTATAAAATTGAATACAATCACCTCTTCGCCTTCTTGTGTCCATATCTGTCATTTTGAATCGGCGAAGTCTCTCTTCATAATCTAAGTAAAGATTCGGCAATTTCTGAGGTGTTTGGTACAAAAATAAAAGCGGAACGATATCCCTCTAATCAACCGTGTTGCAGTATTAAATTTTCTTACTAATAGAGACATTGTAAAATTCTCGCAACAGAATTTAGAATTCTTTTGAGTTTAATTATTCTAATGAGAGAAATTAATTTTTTTTAATTTTTAGAATGATCAAATTTATTGGCTGGGATGTTCATTATATTTTGCCTATGAAAAATTACTTTATGTCACACGTAAAAAACACTTAAAAGAAAAACAAAATCAAATATCAAGTGGTAAAAAAGTCAATTCATGCGACAAACAACAATACCAAGATGTCTTAACGAAAAAATTTCCATATTTTTCGATTCACAAACTTCTACAATTTCTCAATTTAAAGTAATTTTATTTTTTTACCAACTTCGAAAATTCAAAAATTTAGAAATTTTTTATTTTTCCCAAAAAGTGTTTCAAAATTTTTAAAGCTAAGCAAAAAAATGATCGAAATACTCAAAGTTCCAAACGACATATGCAATCGTATACTCAAAATTGAATCTAAATACAACGTATCTGTAGTTCTATTCAAAAAATACAAAACAATTTTTGAAACAGTTTTCAATTGTACACATCAATATTTAATTAACTTTTTTTCAACTGATAAAAACTCACATACCCTAATTACAAACGATCTATTCAACTTTGGATGGTTACTATTTATTTATATAAAAAGCAAGTCGTACTTTAAAATATAAAAAAAAATTTAAAATTTTTTAATTTTTGGTTTAAGGTCAATTTCCAAATATAAGCAACGATTTAGTTAACTCATATCACTTGTTAATATGCTGTATAAACTTTATTTATTTAAATATGGAATATTTGAATCAATCTTACTTGATAAAATTCGAAACCAAAAACAAACCAAATACGACACATCAAAATCGTCTATTTGATTTTATATGCACAAAATTCGATGGAAATCTAGTTGACGTTAAGACCATAAACGATTATTATTTTAAACCTCAAGTCAAATATTTGTTCAATTTAACAAGTATCAAATCGGACACTGATTTGATTTATTTTAAAGAGTCCGATTTAAATTGTTTAAAATCGATTAATTTGAATATCAAAAAAATTTATGAAGAATTTTTATTGAAACAAAATGAAAATTTTGGAGACATACATTTGGTTGAATGTGTTCAAATTGAGACTAATTTTGACATAAATGAAAGAATGTTAATAGAAACAAATTTGACCGATATCGAAACCGAGGAACTTGATTCAAATAATCGTCCTAAATATACTCTTCAAATACCCGATTGTTTAAAGTCATGTTTAAAATTTGAAAGTATATCGCAAGATTTTGAAGTGTACAAGACTTTTATTGAAGATTTTGTTCATGAGAAATGTATTAATCCAATTCAAGGATCTCTAATTGCAAAAATTGAACAAAATGTAAGTGATACAAGTCCTTAATAAAAAAAAAATAGTTTTTTTAATTAATTTTTTTGTTTAGTTGAATGAATTAAATTTATCGATTACAAACGAAATTAAAGAGAATTTAATAGATTTGATAGACCAATTTTTTCAATTTACTTACAAGTTTTATTTGAACATTTATGAAATATGTTTAAGTAGTGAAAGAAAACGTGTCGGTCATGAATTATTCAATATTTCGGCTAAAGTATGTATATTTTGAGAAATTTTATTTAACCTATCATCAAAATATGATCTTCTAAGCATTAAGTGATTGATTTCATCTCTTTCTCGTAATTCCCGAGATTTGTAGAGAGCTGTCATTAGTATAAGTAGATGCATAAAAAAAAATTGCATGTTAGTTAGTTAGTTAGTGTGAGCTGCGGTATAGAAAAATTCTATACCAACGCACTAAGGCGTTTAGCCCTTGATGGGCTTTGGCAGCATTTGCTTCGTGTCATGCCAAAAACTTTCTCATCGATGATGTTCTTGAACCTGTTAGTTGATGTTGCTGATACTGCACTTTCGGGTAGCTCATTCAAACTTGAAGTTACTCGGTTTGTGATAAAATTATATCGCCTTTTGTGCCGCCTTCTTAGATTGATTGTGGTAGGTTTGGCAAAATTGATACCGTTGAGCTAATTTTTATCTTCATGAACATTAACCAACTTGTACATTTGAATCAAGTCACCCCTACGGCGTCTGTACACTAAGCTCATTAAATTGAGTTCTTTTAGGCGTACCTCATAGGGTTTAGATTTGATCGGTTTTACCAACTTTGTTGCTCTTCTTTGTACTCTCTCTAAGATCTTAATGTCGGTCTTATAATACGGACACCATGAGCTTACCGCATATTCCAAGTTTGGTCTCACTAATGCAGTGTATAGAGGCTTTAATGTCTCATGGTCGAGATATCTGAATGAACTCTTTATCTGTCCGAGGACCGTGTTAGCCTTAGCTGCAGCATACGTACACTGTTTGTTCCACTTCAAGTCATTGGTAATCATAACACCAAGATCTTTTTCTTGACTTGATTTATTCAGTACATGTTCCATGAGCAGATGTGATATGACTGAAAAATTTTCCTTTTTTTTGACCGCTTTCATCAGAGTATGACCTTACACGCAAAGATCACGGTTCCAGTGTCAATGGCAGCTTGTTGGCTTTCAAATCATATCTTAAGATCAATTAAAGCTTGTTCCTATTATGAGTAGTAAAATGTTTAAATAAAGCATAATGACATTTGGCTGCGGTGGTAAGAAAAAATTGGTTCCTCGGATTTTTGAGGTCGTAAAACGCGGTAACAATGCCAGAAATTACAAATTCAGACAGTATGAAAATCTTGAGGAACCCTGTGGTGTACCTTTCGCGTAATTTATTTAGAAATACATGGATAGGAAAAAAAAATGTTTTTCTACACGAGCCTGGGGGGAGTCAAGGACCACCAGCCCCATCTCGGGGGATCCCACTAGAATCGATTATTGATTACCATTGAGGTAATATTATTGATAAATCATCATAATTCCAATACAAAGTATTCAAACGATTTGCGTTTTCTAATTTCTTTCATGTCAAGATTCTGAGTTTTAAGAGGGCTGGGGTAGATGCCCCTTGACTCCCCTCAGCCTCGTGTAGAAATTATTTTTGTTCCCTACCCCATCAGAAATTTGTTTCTCAATTTTAGATTTTAAAATAAAAGGAAGGGGAAATCTGGCACAAATTTATAAATTCGAAAAGTCTTCATAAAGTCACATTAGAATTTTACAAGTGTTGTCGACATTGTCTAAAAGCTTAATGATTCTCTTTTAAGATGAATAATAACTTTGAAATCTTGAAATCTTCTGGTTGTCGGTGTTCCTTTGACTTAGTTGAAACGAAAAATGCGTCAATTTTTTTACTTCATTTTTGTCTTAATGTTTAAATTAATATTTCTATTTTTTTTCAAGAAATTGGTTCAAAACGAAACTTTTCAAAAGTGTTTATATTTATGCTGTTTCGAAATTCTTTTTAACACCAGCTATGTAATTAAATCGACGGACGAAAATAAAAATTTAAATTCTTTCACAGAAAAATTTAAAAATCTTATCGAACTCAAAATGAACCAATTCAAATTTCCCTATTCTCTTAAATTACTCAATTTACAATCATTTGATTTTTTACGTATAACCGAATTGTTAATAACAAATACATCTATTGCTCAATCGTCAAGTACAAGCTCACTATTTCTTAACAAAGACATCATAAATCATTTAAATGACATTGAAGAAGAAATTCTCGAACATCTATCATGGAAAGAGGACTCACAAATTTGGTTACATCTAAAAAAATTAAAACTTTTCAATCCAAATTCACACAACGAGTTGACTCAACTTAACTTTCCGTTTCCTTTGTACGATGAAGTTGGATTATTAACGAATCAACAATTGAATAACTCGAACAACTCGGGAAGCATTTTAAGCGCTGCTGTTCTTACAAATTGTACAAATAATGAGTCATCACCAGCAAAGCCAACCATCACTCGGGTCGTATGTTCGACTAATTCGTCTACAACTACAACAGTCTCGAACGATAACATGATCTTGACAACAAAAACTCTAGGGTCTAATAACTCGACTAAACAAATCCAAGTTTTAACTTTAACTCCGAATTCAACTAAACTAACAAGTGTTAAACAAGGACGTCTTTTGAATATGACAAATTTTTTAACTTATTTTTTTCGTAAATTTTACAATCTCGTAAATTCAAGACTTCGAAGTTTAATTGATGAGTTGAACATTAATAATTTCTTAAACGATACAGAACAAAATCAAACAGGTCAAATTTTAACCCCAATAGCGTCAGCTTCTACACCAATACTCACACCTGTTACTTCATCCAACCTCAATTATAAACATACCCCGCAACAAACAAGTGAAAAACATCAACTTTTACTCAAAAAGATATGGAATATATTCGAGTATTCGATAAGTCAAGGTATCGAAAAAGAGGATAGTCTGTTGAAAAACCGTCACGTTGACCAATTACTATTGTGTTCGATTTACTTAACATTTAAACTAAATCAAATCCCAATCAATTTTACAGATTTGCTCAAATGTTACAAGTCATTGTCAAAAAATTGTAGTTCAGTATACCGGGAAGTTTTAGTTGATGATTCGATGAACGGTGATTTGATTCTATTTTATAATAAAGTGTACGTGTCTAATTTGAAAATGTTTGCGTTACAGTTGAATGGAAAGTTTGGTAGTCAAGTTATTAATAATTCGGATAATAATAAAGTTTTTATAACACCTGTAAATAGTTTGTTATTGTTGTCACCAGTTCCGAAGCCGATTGTTGTAAATCAAAATGTTAATATACAATTTCAACCGAGAAAGTTGGCTGATGATCAACTGGTTTACATTTTACCGTCACGAATTTCGACTAGTTCTGTTCAAATTATTCAACCGATTAATAGTAAGAATAAGTTGATGTACCGTCTGGATGATTTAAATACTAATAAAGTAAGTGGTTTATATTATCTTTAAGTTAACGAGATTCGGATGAATTTCGGCAGCTTATTTGACTTATCATTAATGCATCATCAGTAAATCGAACTGACATAGTTTTTTGAGACCGTATTCTGGACCTATAAAAATTCAATTATAGACCACTACTCTTTTCGACCCGACAGAAACCAAATCCAGGAGGATTCTCAAAATATCTTTTGTTTTAATAGAAAAATGTGTTGATAGCTGATTCGGAGATTCGATACCCACAAAGAGATATAATTTCTAATTGCTTTTGTAGAAAAGATGATGCAGATTTTTCATAATGTTAAGAATTGGCCTTTTGGTATCAATTTTGATTTTAAGAATACAGTGGACTAACTTTAATCCGAACCTTTTCGGAGACAGAAAATTGAGTTCGGATAAAATAATTCGGATTAAACCCGTAAAATTACATGTATCGAGACCTGAATGGGATACAAATTTTAACAAAACTGGTAAAAAATTCGGATAAAAGCGAGTCGACTGTATAAAACTTGTTTAACTTAAGTTTTAGACCATCCTCTTTCATTTACTCGCTGAGTGTTATATTGCTTTTCATGACCTTACCCTTCTCTAGGGAATCGAATATAAAAGCTCATCTTATTGAAAGTGAATCTAAAAATTTTGTCAAACATGTTTTCTTAAGTACCGTAAACGACGTTTTTGCGTTTGAATTTTTTGACTCTTTTTGGTTAAGGTTAGAATCAGTTTAAAACCAGGGACATTTACGGGTCATCTGAATTAAAGGACATTCTTTTCAGTAAAAACGGTTTTAAATGAGAGCAATAAATTTCATTTTTTTTTAATTCTACTAGCTTTGAATTTTGAATCAAAGCTTAACTACATTGGTCCCCTTATTCCCGCTTATTACCCTAGGGCTTTATTAGTTTGGAATTCCAGAAACATCAAAATTAACTTAAATTATGATTTTCCCCGTGGGGCAAAAATGATCTAAAATTTGAAGTTAAATGTGTAACCATCCTTGGGTTTAAAATTGTCTTTAAACCCAGGGGACAATTTGCGAGCGTTTACGGTAGTTTTATGCTTAGATTAAGAATTTGAGGGCCAAAAGGTTATTCAAAATTCTCAAGTGGAAGGTCAATCCAAAAAAAATATCTAAGGTCGATTTTATAAAAAAATTAGAATTATTTCCAAAATCAAAACTGAACAAGATGTTCAAAATTTTATGCCCTATGGAAATTTGGTAATGACATAAAAAGTAAAAAAAAGTTTTTATGTCATAAAAAGACATAAAAAGTGTCAAATCATAGATAAAATACCAATTTTGAGCATCGGATTCGTGTGGAATTTGCATTTTTTACAAGGCGGATTAGCCCAAAATGGTCTAATTATTGAAAATAAAATTTTCAATTCAGTATCCTAATATTGTGTATCCTAGGGGAAGGTATGGTCACGATAAGTCATATAAGATTCTGGATGAAAATGATACAAGACATGATATAAAACTATTTCTTTTATAAAAAAAATCAAAACAGCAGAAATTTGCCAAATGCTGCTTAGTGATTGAGGCTTTCAACAAAAATTTAAAGAATTCTTTTAAGTATTTTTTTTATTCTAGACGATTCAACAAATGAACGAAATGATCAAAAAAAACGAAATTAAAATAAGAACATCGAACAAACGTTTATTTAGTGAGATCTCATCTCACAATGCAATACCAACAAATCCATCTAACCCAATAGTTACAAGTCTAATGAGTAGTAAATCAACATCAAACAGTGAAGACGAACGAGATGGTCGAGCCAAACTAGCTCGAATAAATTCGTTTAGTAGTCATCCTAATCAGCAACAAAATCCATTAATAACAAGTATTAGCGGAAATAGTTCAAATTTTTTAAGCAAAATAGTAAACTCTAAATTAGGCTCGACGTCTAATTCAAATTTAGTCACAATGGTAGTTGGAAGTTCAAATTCAACAAGACAAACCCAACCGATTCTATCATCTAATATAAGTCTACCTTTAGGTTCAAATTTTGCACGTCGTATACAAACAATCCAAAATGAAAGAACCAATGTTAATTAACATCTTGTTTGATTTTTTTTTTCGTTTTTATTTATTTAAAAAAAAATTTAATTTAATTCCTTTTTTCTAAAAAAAAACCTTGAAAGATTCAACGAGAAAAAAAAGAAAAAATTTGGATACCTGAAAAAAGCACACACCTTGGAATCTTGAAAAAAGCACATAGGGGTGTAAATCCTTTATTTTGAGTTTCAATATATAAACCGATAGTATAGAAATGTTCCTCTCGTCAAGAGCTATCGTTTGGTACCCATATCATGAGCATTGAATGTGAGTTTCTTATAGAAAAATTTAAAAAACACTAAAAAAATGTCCACACCCATACGAAACCCCCTGCACATCCTCAATACACTCTTTATCTTTACATATCTCTAGATAGATAAATTAAAGAGCTACAAAATGGTTGTCTCGGAATTTCGATATCATTTTTATTTTTTGAGATATTTTATGAAAACTACAAGCAACTTTCAGATTTACACACCCATGTGCAAAAATAAAGTATATGTGAACATATTTCCAAGGGTCATATCATGGTGTAATTTGATACTGGGAACTCGAATTTTGGGTTTATTTTGCTTAATTTCTATCAGTTTTTAGAGAAAAATCGTAAAAAAGTTTTTACTTTAAGAATCAATAACTTAAAACTTTTAAAGACCTTTTTTTATGATTTTTGATTGAAATTAAGCAAAATAAACCCAAAATTCGAGTTCCCAGTATCAAATTACACCATGATATGACCCTTGGAAATATGTTCACATATACTTTATTTTTGCACATGGGTGTGTAAATCTGAAAGTTGCTTGTAGTTTTCATAAAATATCTCAAAAAATAAAAATGATATCGAAATTCCGAGACAACCATTTTGTAGCTCTTTAATTTATCTATCTAGAGATATGTAAAGATAAAGAGTGTATTGAGGATGTGCAGGGGGTTTCGTATGGGTGTGGACATTTTTTTAGTGTTTTTTAAATTTTTCTATAAGAAACTCACATTCAATGCTCATGATATGGGTACCAAACGATAGCTCTTGACGAGAGGAACATTTCTATACTATCGGTTTATATATTGAAACTCAAAATAAAGGATTTACACCCCTATGTGCTTTTTTCAAGATTCCAAGGTGTGTGCTTTTTTCAGGTATCCAAAAATTTTGTAAAAAAAAACATTTTTTTTTCGATCGAATTTTCTAAAAATTCGAATTATTTATTATCGAAATGATTAATTTCATAAAAGAAACAAAAAGAATAAGACATTTAAATAGTTTAGTATAAATAATTTGTTTATAATTTTAATCAATTTAGCTTTTTTCTTTTCTCTATCTCTTTTTTTGTTTGTTGTTTCTTTTTTTTAGTATCATTTTTTTTAACTTTTCTCTGAGATTTTTAATTTTAAATATTTAAAAAAAAAAACTTTCAATCAGAATAAAAAACTTTTCAAATTTTAATTTTTTTGTTAAAAATTTGAACAATTATACAGTGGTTCTTGCGAAAATGTAACGTTCCGTTTGGAGCGCGTTCAGAACGGTCTTTAAAAACGGTCCAGTTCTCGTTCCAAATAGTTTTCAAAAGGATCATGCTTTGTTTCTCGTTTTTCCTTAGAAGCGAATGAGTCTAGGAACGGAAATGAAACCCTTTTGGAAATTGTTTGGGACTAAAACCGAACCGTTTTTAAAGACCGTTCTGAACGCGTTCCAAACGGAACGTTACATTTTCGCAAGAACCACTGTAGTGGTACTATAATCCCTTTAATTTCCGTTTCACAACAAAAAAAGAAAAAGAGCCAAATATGTTGGTTACCTGAAAAATGCTAATTTCCCCTCATAATTGAAAGGACCCTTGAAAAACATAACCCAGGTGTAACTTTTACACGAAGTGAGGTATGCAAAAATAATTTTCATACAAGGTAGATTAAATGAAGGACTACAAATGATACCATATTAAGACCCCCTGTGAAGTTATTTTGGGAAGAAAACTTATTTTTCACTTTTCTGCCCTAAAGGACCCTCATATACCCCAGGGGCGTAGCTACATGGGGGCGACTGCTTCCGATTTGTTTTTAATGATTTCGAGCCCAAAGAAAAACTAAAAGAACTATTTTTAAACCCCTATATTGACAAGACATATCCAAATATAACTGAATTGTACAAAATTTATTTAACGATACCTATTTCAAACGCGAATTCTGAAAGATCATTCTCGTGTTTAAGAAAATTGAAAGATTACCTCAAAGTACAATGGATCAGCAGTGGTTAAGCGATTTAGCTTTATTAAATATTGAATCAGAAGAAGCTGACAAAATAGATGAAAATAAAATTGTCATTGTCTTCAAACGAAATTTTGTCCCTCGCCCCCATTCATAAGTCTCTAGCTACGCCCATGGCATACCCGCTATAGTTGTTGTATACACCCCCTATTTTTTATATATTAATCGAAACCTCTCAACGATTTATACATAGATGTAAACTTGATTTTCTAACTGGGATGTCAGAGATACAAATAACGAAAAATACGAATAAAAGTGTAATAGATTTAACGAGAGTCGAGTGTAAATTAATTTAAATTAAATTTTCTCACATTTTAATTTAATTTAGGATCTAATGATTACATTGATAATATTTTTGAAATGGTTAACAGAAGTTTTTTTCAATTCGCTCGATTCAAAGACTTTCAAATTTTAAAATCAATGCTTAAGTGGGTGTGACCAATAATAATTGAGATCAAGTTTTTTCAATTTTTACTTATTGGGGCTTGTCGACTTTGTGATCTTGGGGTTCACATAATATGTGATCAAGGTCATCTTGCTGGTTTTGTGACCGATGATGTCTAAAATTTTACTGATCACTGTTTTTGTGATCTTATAATTTTAAAAAATTGGATGAATTAGAAATGTGTGATCAAAATTTTAATTGATGTGATCTTTAAAAAAATTATCAACGAAATTTTTAAAAGTCCAAGAGCTGTTACTGAACGCTTAATTTTATTTTACCTCATGGGTTGACTCTTGGGCTTTTACGGTATTTATTTTTCCTTAAACATGGACGAAAGCATTTACAATGAAAAACGGTAAAAATGTTAACTTAATTGCTCGAATTTACTGAGATTTCATTAATAGCGAGTTAACGCTGGGGGGAAATAACATAAGCAAAAATTTTTAAAAGAGCTTGGACTATCAGTGTGATCTTTTTTAAATTTGTGTGATCTTTAAAATCTTAGGCGTGATCAAAATATTTTATAAAAAATAAAAAAGCACGTGATCTAACATTTTGTGATCATTGTAGGTCACAAAACCAGCAAGATGGCCTTGATCACAGATTATGTGAACCCCAAGATCACAAAGTCGACAAGACCCAAATATTGTATAAACTTTACCATAACTGAAATTCAACTTAAATAACTAAAATTGGAAAATTGAAAGGGGTAAATGGGTGTTTTTTCGGGGTAAACTGTACAAAAAAATGGGGCTTTTAGGTTTACTCTATTAAACTATCGTTCCTCATTTCATTAACCCATTGTACGAATGGAGAGAGACAAAAATAAGAGGAAAATTTGGTGAACGAATTTATCATTTTCAGAAAAAAACCCGGTTAATGTTTTTAATCAAGTCGGAAATTTTCCGAATTAACCAAAGTAAGAATATGCTCTGAAAGTTTTGAAAATGCGTTAAAACCAATGAAAATTTAAGTGATTTCCAATATTGTTAAAGTAAGCAAAAAATGTAAATTTTGCTTAACGACTGCTCAGTTCTTATTTAAGTCTTGATAAAAAAATCAGTGTCCGAAATTTTCGATCCGGCATTCCTTCGTCGAGTTTTAAGCGTAGTCTGGTTCTTCTTTAAAAAAATAGGTGGTTCATGTTTTTGACGAACAAAGAAAATCAAAAAATTCATTTTCTAAAAAATGATCGCACCAAGGATCGAACTTGGGACCTCCTGTGTGTTAGACAGATGTGATAACCACTACACCATGCGATCCTTATTTTAAATTTAAATCAATTTCGTATTTGAAATTTGAAAAAAAAAGGGAAAAATTATTATCTTTAAATCTTTTATTTAACTATAGAAAATAAAAATTTTAATAATCATCATCCATATCATCAATTTCATCCATTTCAGCACTTTCCATTGACGAAATACCACCTGTTGTAGCATTCTTACCTTCCATTGGTGAAGCTACTGTCGCATTTGAAGTCATGTTAGATGATTGTAGATCAGTTGAATTCATTGTATCTTGAGCATCTAAAAATAAAATTAGATTCATCCCTTAACTTAGGCCTATACTCTTTAAAATTTACCATTTCGAGTGATAATCAAGACTACCAAGAACAAAGAGATTTTGATTAAAGTCGAATTTACCATTTTAAAAATTTATAAAAAAATTGTTTGTTGATTTACCGGTTTTTGAAAAAGAGCCTTTTTTATACTAAAGGATTGGAATTTTGGGTCGGAATTCATGACCGAAAAACCTGAGAATAAGGTCAAATTAAAAAAAGATTTTTTTTTTAAATAATTTATTTTTAAATTAAGAACTCAACCAAGTTGAAAAAAAAAAAAGATTTTGTGTTAAAAAATATTCTAATGACAAAACAAAAAAAAAAACAGACAATCAACAACCAAAACAAAAAAAAGGTTAAATTTTTTAAAATGTCTCTGAAACCCAACATTTAAAACAAAAAAGTAGACAAAATATTTTTTTTTGGTGTTTTTTATTTTTTTGAAAATTTTTTATTTGTAAAACAAATAGTCTTTAAAAAAAGTCTCAGTCTTTGGATGCGTTGATGAAACCTTTTGTTTCAGACTGCTAATCGAACCGGAGAGAAACTAATCCTTCTCAAATAGGCTCTCTCTAATTTTTTACTAAATATTCCACAAAAAAAAAAAATTGACGAAAAATTTCTCTCTCAAACATTTGAAATTCTAAAAATTTTGATTTTTTAACGACGAAATAGTTTACCGTTCTCAAATCTACAATATAAATCTCAATACTAATTCCAAAATTGTCACATTCTATATCTCGTGTCTGTCAATATAGAAAACTCAAAGAGTCGATCTCTAATCTAAGTCCTCAGTTTTTTATTTAATTACACTAAAACGACTTGCTTCTTCTTCTTCATCTTCTGCTTCGTGTCTAACTCAAGTGAAGATTCTAACTTGTGTCTTGTGATTACGAGTTAACTTATTAAGTTGATCTCACGATGTCTTCAGAAAAGCACTCTCATTAGTTTTTTTATTGCTGACTGAATAAAGACGAACAAAAAAAAAGAGAAAAACTAATTTAGTCATGGGTTATAAGACCATTAGAATATTTTAAAAAAAATAAAAAAATTCTGTACTTACGATTTGTGTTCATTCTTAAAAAAAATGAGAAAAATTAAAAAAAAATACATACCTGAAAAATAGAATGTCACAATTTTGGAACCATTATTGAGATGATGATAAAAAAATACGAAAATATTTAAAATTTGAACATTTAAACATTAAAATCTCTTATTTTCGCCTATTGTTGTTACGACCTTAAAATCAAAGTATTAATTTTTCTAATTTCAAAAGGTTTTCAAAAGTAGTCAAGTACCTCCGTATGGCGCGTTTCTTCCGTTCTGTCTGTTGTTGTTATTGTTGTGTTGCTTAATTGGACCTGGTCCGTTCATACTCTTGTTATTCGACCATCCATTAAAATCTAGAAAAAAAAATTGATAAAAATTTTCATCTTTTTTTAGACTTTTCAAAGACATACCATCAAAATCATCGTTTGCAAAATTAGTGTTTCTATTCATATTCTGACCGCCACTTCTCCTATTACCTCCGCCATTCATATTCGGTGTATTGAAAAGCCCATTACCGTTCATGTTATTTCCGAATCCAAGTCCATTACCACCGAAACCGTTGCCCATACCCTGGTTACTAGCCAGACCGTTTCCATTAAAAGGAGTTTGCATGTTATTCGAAGCGGCTTCGAACATTTTTTGAGCAAACGCAGCAAAATTATTCATGTTCATATTTCCCATCAATGGAAAATTATTATTAGCATTAGACATCAATGGTTGGGCACTGGTATTGTTACTGCTGTTGTTGTTATTACTTCCAAAGCTGTTGAAATTATCGAAACCACTCGGGGTTCCGAACATACCAGGCCCATTGTTAAATTGTTGATTACCGCCACGGTTATTCGGTTTCGAATTACCGTTTTGTTTAGACGAATGTCTGTGTCCACCGCCGCCATTTTGTTGTTGAGAGCTAGGTTGATCTTTAGGCAATGCTTTTTTAACAGCCACAGCTTGACCATTTACAGTATGTTGTTTTTCTAAAACGATTTTGTCTACTGGGTCATAATCATCAAAAGTCACAAAACCAAAACCTCGTAACTTGTTAGTCTCTTTGTCCTTCATGATAACACAGTCTTCAATTTTACCGTACTTTTCAAAGTATGCTCTCAAATCAGCGTCGGTCAAACCATCTTTAATGGCTCCTACAAACAACTTTTTAGTTGTTGATTCAGCGCCTGGTTTACCCGATTCTTCTCTTGGCGTAGCTCGCTTGGTTTCTAATTCCCTACCGTCTAGTTTATGTGGCCTTGCCTTTTGAAGCTCATCTACCATTGTTGAACTTGTGTAGGTCACAAAACCGAAACCCCTCGATTTTCCTGTCTTTGATTCTTTCATTATTACTGAATCAACTAACTCACCAAATTTACTAAAATAAGTTCTCAAAGTTTCTTCAGTTGTGCTGTAGTTTAAAGAGCCAACGAATACTTTACGACAAACTTCAGGCTCAAGTTTGGATTGATCAATGTGACCATTTTGTCCATTTTGCTCTACATGACCGTTTTGTCCATTTTGTTCAACGTGGCCATTCGAACCATTTTGAACGTGTTCAGTCCCGTTTTGAACATCGTTTTGTTCTATATGAGTCCCGTTTGTTGGAGCGACAACTTCAGTTGACATTTTGTATCTTAAAAATTATTTCTAATAAAAAAAATAATAATTTTTTTGATAGCTTTTATAATTGATAAATAAAAAAAAAAAGAGAAAAGAAAAAAATTTCGAGAAGATTTTTTTTTAAAATAAATAAATGGCTGACGTCTAAATATTTGCACCAACAACAACAAAAAATCAATAAAACAACGAATTGCAAGGTTCATAAACATAATTTATAACTTTTCTATTAAAACTTATGGCGTTCAAACTTGTTTCTTAACATGTTTATGAAAGTCTCGAATATTATTTTTAATAATAAATGAGATGTTTAAAACTTAGTCTTTTTTTTCGTGTCTTTAATTATTTTCAAAATAAATAAGTTGAATAAATTTATTTAAGTTGTTTTTTGTTTAATGTCAAGATGACCTTTTGATAAATTAATAGGATATTTATATAAATGTCTTTAAAAAATGTGTAATTAAAAATCGCTTCGTTTTAAAATTACCTGCTGTAACCTACGGTGATAGTGAGACGTTAAACTTAACAAAATTACAAGGTAGTCTCTTTTTAAATTTTTTAACTAATTAAGAAGCTCCAAATCTTTAAATTATTTTCCTACCCTTTAACACATTAAAGAGATTCCATATGTTTTTTAACATTTTTATATCTTAGATCTCTTTAGATAAAGATAAGGGCTCGACATAAAACAAAAACTTTGCTTAAAGATATTTTTCCAAATATTTAGAGGGTTATTGCATGAGATTTTAGCAAAATCGATTTTTCAGATAAGGATTTTTAAAATCTAATATAAATGTACCAGACCTGGGCAATAATTTCTAAAATCCAATAATTTTTTTCGGACATTTATTTTCAATAAAAATTTTGGTAGCTTTCGCGACAGTATATGCTCAGACCCTATTGGCGATTTTTAAGAATCCTTCGTATCAAGTTTAATAAACTTGAAACTGCCCAGTACCATCAGCGACAAAGAAATTTTCACAAGAACAGGTCGACGACCCATTCAATTTAGGCCGTCAACCGAAGTTCTTGTAAAAATTACCAGCCTTCTTGTAACACACGAGGATTTAGTGATGGGCATTGATCTTATTTTGGTTCGGATTTGCTTGAATTTCTTAAAATTAAAGACCTGGATGATCACTTTTTTATTATTTCTAATTGCTCCGATCAACGGTTCTCATGTCAATCATGTTCCAAAATTTTGATAATTGCCGATCACTTCGAGGATTCGAAAGCAAAATAGTTAAAAGTAAACTGATTAGGAAAAAATGATAAGTAAAATATTTTATAGATTTTATCCGAATCCCATGACCCATCAAGAGTTATACAAAATTTCCGGAAAACTTAGAATGTCCCAACTTTCGGATATTTGAAAGATTTAAAAAAATTTAAGAATATTTGGATAAATTTAAGATTTTTTCTAAAATCACGGACTTGTGATCAGTATTGAAAAAATCAGTATCAGTCAGTATCAGTATTTAGGGGAATCAGTAACAGTCAGTATCAGTACTAGGACCAACAGTATCAGTCAGTATTCAGTATTAATTTACCGAATCAGTATCGAGAAAATCAGTATCAGTATTTAGCCAATCAGTATTTCCTTAAGTTAAAAAAACATTTTACACATGATATAATGTTACCTTCACTGTATACAGAGATCTCTCATGAATGTGTTTCCATTTCCTTAAATGAACCCTTTAAGGAAATGGAAACAAATAAGCAGAAACTTGATTTGATATAAGAAAGGAATTTAATCACAACTTGTTTAACGTTGTTTTTATACTATTCTAAGTTAATTTATTTACATAAAATATATCATTTCGTTGGGATTTTTAAAGGAAAATATTAAAAGGAAGACCGATAAAAAAAGGCTCACCCCTCAAAAAAATTATTTTCTCAAACACAAGCGGTAAAAAAAATTTCAATTCAATAAAAAACAAGGGATAGTAGCAATAGTTTCTCCAAATTAATTTTTTTTAATATTCCAAGTTTTTTTTCTATAAAATCTTACTTATTCGGCTCAAATTAATAAAAAAAAGTATCACAAATAAAATTTTCAGTATTAAACAGTATTACTGAAATACTGATTTTGCACTCTATTCAGTATCATTATTTTTAAAATCAGTAACAGTATCAGTAATACTGAATACTGAAATTTACTGATACTGATCAGTAAAATACTGACAGTATCACAACTCTGTAAAATCAGTTAAAATATAGTCTGCAAAAGCGGCACCGAATTTTTAACAGTAAAAATATTTATATAACATAAATCCAAATCTGAAGCAATAATAGTCTACCGTAATTTTCATTATTAAACTTATCAGGAAATAATCGAAATAAAGAAGAAATTAATCAGATGTAAGAGCACGAAATGAGATTCTGTTGAGTGAAAAGCAAGTGTTCTTGATATTTAACTTTAAATCGAAACTTTTTTTTTCTCATAAAATAGTTGGTTCAAATTTTTGAACCTAATAAAATAAGAGAATTATTTTTTAATAAAAAATGCATTTAATTTTAAATCAGATTAAGTCGAAAAAAATTAAACATTTAAATTAAAGTAGCTTTATATTAAAAGCGTTTATGTGTAGCAAGTTATTTTAAAACTATTAATAAGCATTTTTCTTCTAGGACTAAAACATGATTTGATAAATTAGAAAATAATTTCAGCCAGTCTAAGAGGGAATCATCATTCTGGACTGGGTAATTTTAAAGATACAATAATTTTTTTGGGTCAACCCTGTTTTGTGATCAATCGTGATCGGTGAAAATTGATGTGATCATAACCCTATTTTTATTTAATCAAATAAAAACAAAATGGAAAGTATTTTTTTGGGCTAGTGCTTTTTTGACATATGCAATCTGACTCCATACTCATTCTTCATTAATTTTTTACACATAGGACATGTTACATGATTAGCTAGCTCCCTGTTTACTTCTAGCTCTGTTTGTTCAGATACGACTGGTTGTAATGATGACTCTCTCTCATAAACTAAATTTTGCTCGAGCTGAATTTAAATTCAGTTGGTTGAATCTAGTCTCAATGGATTCAGTCGGTTTATCTTCAGAAATTGGCTGACCATTGCCCGATTCATCACATTCATCTTCAGATGGTGGCACATCCAACCTACCATCATTCGCTTGAGTTCTTTCGTTTTAAGATTTCAGTTTTCGAATCACAGATCTTAGCTACTATATGATCGTATTCAGAGTCTGAGATCAAATTTTAGTATAGCGTGATATTTTTCAAAATTATGGTGATCTTCTCCTGAGTGATCACCACCGATCACCAAACCACTTATTAGGGATTGATGTTCACAAAAAAGGGTTGACCCCTTTTTTTGTATCTGATATTCAAATTTTTTCCAATAAATTCCAATTTTTCTGTTGGAAAGAGTACTAAAGATTTGAGTTAAATTCTAGATAAGCCGCAAAGTTGACTATTATTTTTTTAGTTTTAAAAACAACTTTAAAAACGATTCCTCAAATTAACATAAAATAAATTTTAGATTCGAAAGATTTAACATATAAAAAAGATGATAAAAAAATACAAGATTTTCGAGAGAGATACTGATTTACGTTAAAATAAATATCATTTTATTTTTTTTTTACAAATTTAAAGTGTCATTTAAATCGTCTATAAAGTCATCTAAACATTTCTTCAGGATGTTAAATTTACATTTTGGACAGGTTAAAAATCAAATACTAAAAGTGTTTAGGGCATATCTTATCATCAAGTTATCTTTAAATTAACCATATTTTAAAGAAAGCTTGGTTAAAGTATTAAGTTACAAACTAGATAAGAATTTTGTTACACTTTAAAAACTTTACCGTAAACCCCCACTTTTTGTACCCAGAAAATTTGGCCTTTAACATTCGATTTATGCTTAAATTCCTTTGTATCAATGGCTCGAAAATACCTCATTCTAACCGCCTCAACCTAGTCTTTAAACTGAAGGTATGAGATTTTGAAACAATACTTTGTCTATCGAAATATTTAAAAAAAACTACTGGATACAAAAAGTAGGGGTTTACGGTAATGTAAAAAAAATCCGACGCATAACATAAGGATCTCTGAAAAACATACACTCGAGTGTATTTTCTATAAACATGCGCACATGTGTAATCATACCCTATTAAATTATTCGGGTAAGAAAACTTTTTTTTGTAAATTTTAAGTATCAAAGAACTTCATCAAAATAACACCGGTTTATATTCATATCAAATCTAAAATTCCAGGAAATAAAAATCACCCTCAATACCCCTAATTTTTTTACAATAAACCCCCTATTTATTTGCAAAAAATTAATTATCTTGGGGGGGCGATTTGAAATTGCGAATCAATTTAATAAAACCGAATGTTCAAAAGTTTTCAGAACTTTTCTGACCCTTTTCATACATTTTCGAGAACTCCCATGATTTTTCGGAGTCTTCAAAAATTTTTCGTAAATTTTCGGATCCCGAAAGTCCACGAAAAATAATGAAAAGGTCCCGAAAAGCTACGGATATGAAAGATTCTGATAACTTTTTTACGTTCGGGCGTGTTCGGATGAACGCGTAGACAGAAGAAGGTCCATGAAAGGATTTGAACGTTCATTTTTGGAACATTTAAACGACCAAGTTAGTACATAAGAATTTTGTAAATCGTGATTAGATTTTTTACGTAATACCGAACAAATTTATTGCTCTTATCAACTAATCTTTCTGTGACGCTTGATACTAGAACTAAAACTAATTCTTTAGTATTTAGTTACCTTAAATCTATCTTTAGCGAAAACAAAAATTCTTATTCAAGTGATGTTTGAATTTAATTAATATTTTTATCCAATTAAAACGCAACATTAATTTTTGTGTCATTTTTAAAATTCCAAAAATAAGTTTGTTTTTTTTGTCACTGTTTAAATTAGAATTAGGTTCTTGGATCACCAATTTATGTTAAAATAAAATGCAAAATTTGGGTAAAGTTAAAATTAGATCTGAAAATAAGTTTAAAATTTTCATTTTTATTCAAATAACAATGAACTTAAAAAAAAAATTAATTTTTGTATTTTGAGATTACATAAAAATAAATCTTAAATTAAATTTATATTAATGATTAAATGAAGCAATTGGTAGTTAATTTTTTGATATTCTTTGTTTTAATTTGGTTTTTTGGACTTTGGTTTGTTTTATCGAGCAACAAAAACCAATTGCAACAAAGTAAAATCAATTCAGATAATCAAGATGATGTTGATTTATTAAAGCAACGAATCAAAGAAGCTGAAAGCCATTTGAACATACTTGAACTGAAAAACAAAAAAAATGAATTAATTATTCAGAGTCTCAAGTTGGTATTTTTCTAATTTAGTTGGTTATTTCTTTTTCTAATTTGTTTTTATTTATCTTCGTTAGACAACAAGCATATAAATTATCAAAAAACAACCCATATGCCTTGAAGGAAGATACAAGTATTTAAACTTTATGTGAAAATGTTTACCTAAACCGTAAAACCCAGGAGGTTTTGGTGACAAAGATAAACACTTGTTCGCTAGTCTTCTAAAATTTTTTTTTTACTTAGACCCAAGTGAAAGATTTGAAAGTCTTAGACGCAAAGTATTTAACGATATTGAAGATTTGTCTTTTTATGTAAACAACCAATTGCAAATTTTGAGCAGAAATTCGTTTTTAAGCGATAAAATTAAATATGTAAAATCAAACTTTCAAGATAGAATAAAGTAAAATTTACCCCTTCAAATATCCCACTTAAAATACGGAACCAGTTTAAGTGTAAACTACAAAATGGAGTTGACCACTGACTTAAGGTGATTGGTTTCGGATTTAATGGGCGAGTTTTTCTAATCTAACTGAGTAAATACTTTAAAGTTTGTTAACGGTCGAAATGCAAGATTTATCACAAAGTGATAATTTAGATGAATGGCGTAAAATGGAAGCCGAAAAGTTGTCAAACAAAATTCAAGATGAATTTTATAGATTACAAAATCCCACTGATTGCGATAAACAAAAAAAAGTTCTTTGTGATTTGAACAAATCATGTGGTTTTGGATGCCAAATGCATCATGTAATGTATTGTTTTATAACTTCATATTTTACAAATCGGACATTGGTTCTTGATTCAAGTGGATGGCGTTATAATCCTAATGGCTATGAAGCATACTTTAAACCTTTGAGTAAAACTTGTAATACTGCTCATGAGGATGGTATTGATTGGACCGGTAATAATTTTATTATATAAGAACTTAAAAAACTCAAATTTTAAATTTTTTGTAAAGGAAACGAATTTGAGAATGCTCAAGTAATTAGACTGCCTGTTATTGATGAATTATCCAAAAAGCCTGAATTCTTTCCATTGAGTATTCCAAAAAAATATCTAAACTCATTAAATCGATTGCACGGAGATCCGTTTGTCTGGTGGGCCGGTCAAATTCTCACTTTTCTCATGAGATTTAACAATGATTTTGACAAAGTTGTTCAAAATACAAGAGAAAAAATCCAATTTCAGACGCCATGTGTCGGGTATTAAGAATTTCCAAGAACTTAAATGTGTTTTTTCTAATTATGATTTTAAATTTAACAGAGTCCATGTTAGACGAACTGATAAAGTTGGCACTGAAGCTTCTTATCATTCCTTGGATGAATATATGAAACATGTAAACGAATTCTTTGATTTGTATGACT
The DNA here is from genome assembly GCA_022207745.1 of Brachionus rubens. Taxonomy (NCBI): domain Eukaryota; kingdom Metazoa; phylum Rotifera; class Eurotatoria; order Ploima; family Brachionidae; genus Brachionus; species Brachionus rubens. The sequence goes on along the minus strand of JAJVHD010000011.1, from coordinate 2,868,183 downwards.
TGAAGAGATCTTTTAAAAATAAGCGTACAGTGTACTTAGCTACTGACGAAGTGTCAGTTCTCAAAGAAGCACAAAAAAAGTACTTTTTTATTATAAATTTTGTGCTTTTATATTTTTGTATTTAAACTTGTTTTTTCAAAAGTTATAAAGATTATACTTTTATAATGGATGAAACAAACGCAAAAACAGCATCTCTTAATCAACGATACACTCCAGAATCAGCTCAGGGTGTTATTTTAGATATTTATTTTTTGTCTCAATGTGATTTTCTAGTCTGTACTCTATCGTCTCAAGTATGTCGCATGGCATACGAATTAATGCAAGCACGTTATCCAGATGCTTCTTGGAGATTCAAGTCATTAGACGATGTTTATTACTTCGGTGGTCAATTGAGACATAATGTAATCGCAATATTAGATCATGAACCTTATCCGGGTTATGGTGAAATCGAATTAAAAAAAGGTGATCTTATAGGTTTAGCTGGTAATCATTGGGATGGTTATTCGAAAGGTAAAAACTTGCGTACTTTACAAGAAGGTCTTTTCCCGTCCTATAAAGTAAAAAACACAATCGATTCCTATTAGAAAAAAAGGGATTTCAATGAAAATGCATCTAATTGTACAAAAATATTTTAATTTCAACAGGAAGTGTTTTATTTTATTTTTTTTAAATCTTGATATAAATATTTATTTTTAATAAAATTTTTCTGAAAAAAACTCTTTACTCTTCTTTATTCAATATCACATGTTTTTTTTTTAAAAGGCTCTACTTTATAAAAAAACTTTATACACTCTGTATAAATTATTCGTTCTGTTGTTAATCTGATCAACAGAACTGTGGGCATTGTGAAGTTTAGTACAAAAGAACAGAACAATTTTGAAAAATTGAAATAATTTTTTGTCTGTTGGTCTTATGATGGATCTGCCCATGTAACAAAGTGTAACAAACTTTGTTACACCATTGGGCAACCTCTGCTAAATTTATGCAAAGTCTCTGCAAAATGCACACTATTAAAAAGTATTGAAACTAAATGCGCAATTAGACTGCAGAGTTTTTGCAGAGTTTGCTCAGTGGTGTAACAAAGTTTGTTACACTTTGTTACATGCGCAGATCCATCATAAGACCAACAGACAAAAAATTATTTCAACTTTTCAAAATTGTTCTGTTCTTTTGTACTAAACTTCACAATGCCAGAACTGTGTAATTGTAATATCACTTAATACAACGCTTTGACAAAAAGCGTAGAATGGGTAAAATCGTATCCTTACGTAAACTCTTGATTAGTATTGGCAGTCGACTAACGAACCAACTGGGCTTAAACAAGAACGGTAAATTTTCACACTAAGTCCATATGTGCAAATTGTAGATCTCTTAACCTTCTTTAAAATGGTACCCGGTAGTGTTAATAGAGCTATTACATAATGAGAAAAATGGACTTTGTTGAATTTAAAAACGATTTTCAGTTGCAACTAAGTCCATTTTTCTCATTATGGAATAGCTCTATTAACACTACCGGGAACCATTTTAAAGAAGGTTAAGAGATCTACAATTTGCACATATGGACTTAGTGTGAAAATTTACCGTTCTTGTTTAAGCCAACTTGGTTCGTTAGTCGACTGCCAACACTTCTCTTGATGGCAAGTAGTTTACGTAAAATAACATTAAATCTCCAATGCCTCCTATTGTAGCCGACTTATTATGATTAAGTATAAGCTGTTAAGTAAAGTACGTCAGTGCGGTATCTTGCTTTTTTTAAAAGCACTGAATTATAATATTTTTTCATAAATTAAAGGCGTCTTATTTACGACATATCGTTATCAACAAATTTTCGAGTTTTACCACACCTTTTCCCCATAAAACTTGTCTTTTTTCACTAGAAAATATAACGTTCAATTACTAGTTTGTATTCTTTATTAACACTTTTGTCCGTATTGGAAACTGGGTTGGCTCAATGAATTTTTATCTGTACAAATTCAAGACGAAATGAATCAAGATAAAACAGTCCTGAATATTTCTTAGGTAATACTAAGCTATCGACTTATTCTCCTCAATTTTTTGCTAAATTCTAGCTAATTTGTAACCAACTTTTATGGTTAGTGAAAAAATGGAAACAAAGTTTTTTAGGATAACCGACCAGACGTTCTGACATTGAGAAAGAAAAAATTAAAAATTTAATTTGTTAAAAAACACGATTTATTTTAGTAAAATACATTAAAAATTTAATAGCTGATTTGCTAAACATCTTAAAGGAAAAAAAACATTCATTTTTCTATGCTTAATTGAACGCTGAAAGTGAAAATTTGTTTAACTATTTAATTGGCAGCTTCAAAGTACTCTTTTGATTGAGATGGGTCGGCTTTCATTGTCTTTTTACCTGGTTTCCAGTTAGCTGGGCATACTTCACCATGAACATCAGTAAATTGAAAAGCTTGAACCAATCTTAAAGTTTCATCAACTGAACGACCAACTGGTAAATCGTTGATTGTGATTTGACGCAAGTTTCCGCTACCATCAATCAAAAATAAACCTCTGAATGCAATACCTTCATCTTCTTTCAAGACACCGTATCTTCTCGAGATATCGTGGGTTTTATCAGCCAAAATTGGAATGTTCATTTTACCTAAACCACCTTGTTTTCTTGGAGTATTAATCCTTTAAAATTAAAAATTAGCATCGAAAAGTAAAATTTTTGCTATTGAATAAATACCAGGCTAAATGTGAGAATTCTGAGTCAGTGCTAACGGCAACGACTTCACAACCAATTGTTCTGAATTCTTCAACACGATCTGAGAAACTTATAATCTCAGTTGGGCATACGAAAGTACTAAATATCAAATTCATTTAAAAAAATTACATCATAAATGTTTAAAGTTAATTACAAGTCAAGTGGATAAAAGAAGATGACTAGATATTTTCCTTTGTAGTCATTCAAAGAAATTTCTCTGAATTGACCATCTACAACAGCGGTGGCTTTGAAGAATGGAGCTGGTTTACCAATTTGAGTTTGAGACATTTTTCTTTTTAATTTTTTATCTTTGTCTAAAAAGTGATGAATTCTTAGAAAATTAAATAGTAAAAAATAACATAAAATTCTCGTGTATATATAATGTAAAAAAGGCTTTAAATGAAATATTTCAAGAATATTCGATAGCAAAAAAAAAATGACTAAGCACATTTTAGTTTTGTGTTCATATGAAAAAAAAGGGCAAAAAATAATGATGTATGGGTGATACTAACAATTTTCATTTATTTTTTTATCTATAGATTATGTTTGCTGAAAAATTTTACTTTGAAAATTTAACGTGACAATGTACAGGTTTAAGTTTTTTTTTGTTTAGTTTCTAGAAATATTAAGCGAGTTTTTAAATTTCGAAAAAAGAGTGTTGTTCTTAACTAAAAAAAATTGCTAGAAAAATTTTTTTTTAAATAAAATGTTATTTTTTGTATGAAATGTCTAGGCCAACAAAAAACCGATAGCAACATGATTGACACAAATTCAAATTTTCATCTTGTATACTTACTCTCATGATTGTATTGAAGTCTTTATAAAAAAAAAACAAACTTAAACACAATAATTTCTTGTCCGTTTTAGAAAAAAAATTGAAAACTTGAAGCTAGCCTTAAAAGAGATTCTTTGAAAGTCTCCTTAATTTGTTATACTTTTTTTAAAAAAAAGTAATTATAAAGATGCTGAAGGAATAACACGATAATAAACATTAAATTAAAATTTAAATGAGATTTTATAATAATGTGATTATTAAATAAATTCGGGGGTTCGATTTTGTTGTTTGATGTTTCCATTTAGAATATTTTTTTAACATAAAATATTAAATGCTAACATAATTGCTGGTAAATACGAAGATAAGTCAGTTTTAGAATTAGGTGAGTAAATATCATGAATGCTAATTTGTGCACAAGTTAGAGTAAGAAAAAATAAACATGATTTATGGATTTGTCTGTAACCTTCAGAGAGTTAAATTACCAAAAAATCTGAAAATGCTTATCAACTTGAACGATTGTAGAGGAGATCTTGGATAAAAAAAATGACCAGGAATACAAATAATGATTGGAACCATTAAATCCTTGTTTGAATGGATTCTTCGGTGCTAAATTTTTTTGAAGAAAAATGAACTTCCGGATTGGAATATAAACTAAATTATTAATCATTCTTGGAATTATTTTGAAGTCTTATTTTATATTTTAAATTAAATCAAATTATTCATGAAAATAAATGAGAAATTCTAATTAAAATCATGTTTATCCTTAAAATCTTGACAAAATCAGGTAGAATTTAATTGATAATTTCCAAAATTGATAATGATCTTTTGCAAAATTTTTTCATCTATAGACAGCCATCAAATAAACATCAAGTATTTATCCTTCATTATTCTTATCATCCTTCATGATTTTGAAAGAATCGATATTGGCTAGATGTACTTAATTTAGAATATTTTGAATTTTTTTTTATTTTTGAGACTGATTCAATCAATAACAATTTCCAATCTTTTAAAATTAATTTTTCAATATATTAAGCAAGATGTATGATCCTTTTCACAAGAAAATCCATCATTTGAATCCTTAATGAGTATTAAAAGAAACAAGATGAAAAACTTGTTCGCAGAAATTGCTTAGAAACCAAAAACTGAATCAAAGAAACCTAATCATAACGGACGCGTCTGGCGCCTCGTCAAAAAATATTTATGGCTAATTTTGTGGTTAGGTTAATTATGATCTATGGCCGCCTTTTGAGTGTTAGGGAAATAATTTGTATATGGTGAGCATTTAAAAAAATGAAGTAAAGTGAATTATTGAACTTAATGGGTTAGGGTTACTCATAATTTTGAATTTTATAATATCTTAATTTATTAAATAATTTTAGCACAGTTAGTGGCATATACTTAGTATTGTACCTATAAATTGAATTATCTAAGAGCTAGGGATTCGGTGTTTTACTCGATTTTACACGAATGATAAAGCAAAGGACTATCTTATCAACACACACGCTTGGTCTAACGCTCACGCTCATGGCCCTCTCTAATGCTTCCATTAAAGTTCAAGTTTCCTCTCTAACGCGCTGATTTTTATTCTTTTGACCCTCTAACACTTATTTTTTCACTTCTAATACTTTACTAATACTAGTGTATTCTCTTTTTAACACTTCCTAACGTTCTTTAAAAAAAAGAAAAAAATCATTAAAATCACTGTAAAAAGACGCACTAAATAAAAAAGAAAACAGATTTAAGCAATTCAGATGGTTTGGACGTTCTGTCTGGCACAACTATATGAAAAAAATTTACAAAATTGGTTGAAATGGAACATGATGTTTAAAAAAAATTCCAAATCGTGTGAAATTAAATGAATTTAAAAATACTTGAATGAAATCTACCCTAAATTTTTAAAAATTTGGAAATATTGATGTCAAAATGTAGATCAAGGAAATAGATACTTGTTTTTCTAAAAAAAATTAAAAGCTTCCTTTTAGTATAAATTGAATAATAATATTTCTTTTTCCCACAGATCCTAATCCAAGTGAGCACTTAAATAGTTTGATCAAAATATTAAAAAAATTAAGGAAAACCAGATTCCATTTAAATTTATTTGCGTCAAATCAAATAAACGAGTTACCTAACAAAACGGAAATAGATTATTTGTTCAAAATTTATTTTTTAAAAATTAAATTTTATAATTCATTATGAGGTTTATCATGAAAATTTTTCGAATTATCTGTGTTTTTGAAAATTAAATAATAAAAATTAATCATGTCTTCGTATCCTTTAATTGATATCCTCTCATCAACACCATGGTATCTTAAACGGGATGCAAATTTTCAAATTTTTATTTTTTTAGTTTTCAATTTTAATTTACCTCTTTAAATCTGAATTTTTAAGTCTAATTGGTAAATATCGATATATGTTTTCTGTTAAATTTGAATAATATCTTGAGTCGGTCAATGCTACCATTATACCTTGAATGTAACTTATGCTTAAACTATTTTGGTCTGTTATTGTATTGTTGAAAACTCACCTGGTATCGTTGAAACTCCTGGAAAAACTTGAAAAGTTGTATGCTCAATAATAGAATAACCTAGAGTGTTTATCGGCGAGACTTTACTCGGTTCACTACAATCTAATATATCATAATTGATTCGTTTATCATTCATTACTTTCAAGTCGTATTCAAGAACCTTTTAAAGATTTAAATTTTAAACTCTATATTGATTAATAATAATTTTAAAAAACCTCTTTGCAAGATTGAAGACTATGTATTCTGTGATTAACAGTGAATTCAGCGTATGAAGGAAGAACATTTTCTTTGAAACCTGATCTAACAATGGTCACAGCAGTCGTTGTTCGCAATAAAGAGTCTGTTGTAGGAGACTTTGATAAAATTCTTAAATGAAATAAAATAAAAAATAAAAAAAAAATTGATTTCACGTAAATTTACAATTCGATAATTGGTCTAAAAATCCAAATGTTCGAAAGAAGAACTCTCTTAAAAAATCCGAAGTTTGTAGCCAATTTTGTTAGAAGAGTTGTTTCAGGACCATATCCCAAAAAACTTGGATGCTTGTTAGCTTTCAATCTAGTTAAGTTTTTAAATTAATTTAGCTTTTAACATTATTTTGAATGAGTTACCTTGAAATTGCTTCGGATATTATAAAAATTGATGATTCGTTAGGATCTGGCATTGAAGAATGTCCACCAGTTGTGTTAACATAATATTTAACTGTCAAATACCCTTTTTCAGCATGACTTATATAAGCCAAAGGTTTATCAAGACCTTCGACGACATCTTCAATAATCATAGTTCCTTCATCTAGAACAAATTCAAGACTAGTGTTTTCAAGAAATTTGGCAATTAACTTAGCTCCTGAATGACCTGTTACTTCTTCATCATGGCCATACGCTAAGTAAATAGTACGTTTTGGTTGACCGTGTTTCTCTAAAAAACGAATAATTGCTTCCAATTGAGCTAGCATACTTGATTTATCATCTAGGGTTCCTCTGCCGTAAATGAAACCTTCATCAATTGTGGCTGAAAATGGATCGAATTTCCAGTTATCGTCTTGAAAATTAGCAGGGACAACATCAAAGTGAGCGGCTAAAAGATATGGTTTCAAATTTTTGTCAGCACCGTCTATTTTGTATAATAAGCTGTAATTGTTTATCAAATTAAAAGACACAAATTTATACGATTCCAGCGCTTTAAATTCTGATGAAAAAAATTTATTTACAAAGATCAAAATAATTAAGAAAAAAAGTGTCCAGAAAGTACCGTTTCTAATGAAAGCTACGTAATCGTTTAAAGCTGAAAAATTTTGATTTTTATGATCGAACGAAACTGTCTGGTAAGTTAAGCTTTTTTGAAAACGATTAAAAACATTTTGGTCAGCATGGATTTTTTCTACTTTATCTGTTGGTTTGATTTCATGCTCACATGGTTGGTTAACTAAATAAGCACGGTAAATTAATGTCGAAAATCCAACTAAAAAAATACCAAAAACACAAAGCCCAAATGATTTTTTAGTCATTTTGATTTATTTTTGCTCTTGGTATTTAGTTTTGTTTTGTTTTTAAAAATACTTTAAAATTATGCTTGCAAATTAAATAATGTGATCTAAAATTAGCTTTTTAAAGTGTGTTTCTCGAATTTTTTGTCTTGTTTTTAATATTTTAAATTTACCTACAAATTAATTTGTCCCATGATATCATATGATATCAGCTGATGTCAGTTGGTATCAGCCTTTATACGCTTATTTGATTGTAATATCAATTATCAAGACCAAAGGGCGCGTGTTTTGAAATTTTCAAATAAAAATTAATTAAGCGCACTCAATGAAAAAAACTGAAAAGCTTTGTAGAAATTTTTCATTGAGGTCTATCAAAATCGTCGGGCTGTTACTTACCTGTATGTTCAAAAATTTATTATTGTGTTCAATAATTTTATTTAAAGTCAAAATAATTGAGTTTAATTCAGACGGGTGGGTAACTAGTAAGTGTAGTTGTTGGTTTTACCTAAAAAATTATCACTGTTACCATCTTATTGCAATCGCAATCAATCAGAAGATTATAACAATTCCATTAAACTCAATTATTTAAATCGTTATATTTAACATTAACTTTTTTCTTATATTTTATTTGTAATTTTGACTAAGTATTTTGGACATAAAATTAAATAACTTGTGCATATAACTAATAAAATGTAACATCATTTGTAACAATAAAATTTTTGAACAGTAAGGTAAATAATCAGAACACAAACTAATATTTTTTGACAATTATTTGAGATGTAAACTAATTAATTAGAATATACAGGTAATATTAAGTCATTTCAAATTATTCTGACTTGAAGGTTTTTTCCGAAAAACATGAGAGTATACCTAAAAGCACCGGCTTCGTCATTTTGACGCATGATAAAAAACTTAAGAGAACAAGCTATATTGACCACCATTTCTTTTTTAGTTTTAGTAAAAGATGTTCAACTACCATTTTTCGGTTAAAAAAGTATGTACTCTCTTTTTTGTGGTTTAGACAGAAGGTTATGTTCAAGACGAACAATCAAATGTATCTGAAAATACCATATATATTTTTTTGTAAATATTTCTTTTGATTTTATAGTAAATTTTTAAGATTTTAACTCTTTTGGATGCAAGATCTTTTTGGAAAATTGATTAACGTTCAAAAAAATTTTAAAATTATTTCAAAACGTACCTTTCATATTTTCTTACTATTTAGACATTAATTATGTCAATTAGACCACGAGGACTTCCACATTTTTTTTAAATTTGTGTGAAGAAAACGCCAAAACTAAAATTTTCTGAATATTTCTTAAGCTCATAAGCAATCCAAGATCATTCTGTCCAAGAATTAAACTAAGAAAAAATTTAATTTCTCGCGCCAAAATTGACTTTTCAATGCATGACTTTTGTAGTTAGACTTCTACGTAATTTTTTTTAGTGTTAAATTCTTGATTCTTTTTAATTGATTACACTTTTGTCCACCGTAGAAAGGATACCAGAGAAACCAAAAAACAGATCCCCTGAAGCTAACTTAGGCTGCCTATAACTCATCAATGGTAGGTTATACATGAAAAATGACGACTTTTTCGTAATCCTTGAAGTCAAATTGATTACAATATTTTCATTTAATTTCTCAAATAAAAATCATTGAAACTGCTTATTGAATCGTTAGTATTTTTCATTTATTTATTTAAATTTGTTCAAGCCCCATAGGAAATAGGTATAAAAATTAAGTAAAAAAAGAGTTTAAAAAAAAAGATTTAAAATTTACAACTAAATTGTTCAGTTTACACACTTTAATAAAATATTAAAGTCATTATATAAGTAAAAATACTCTTGATTTGTTCTCATTCCTAGATCTATAAGATAGAAATAGTACTTTACCGAATCTACAAGTCCATCATTGTTACAGTCAAAATGACTTTCTATTGGAAAAATAGAAAATTTTGGATCATATTCCATACAGTTTATTTTTGTCAAGCTTTCAACAACTGACAATTGTTTTATAAACGACGTGTTGTCTCTATCAAACGACTAGATACTCAAAAACTTTACAACTTACCGAGTTGTTTAACACTTGTTTCAAGAAAAATATCTTGTGCTTGTTATAGATTTGTCTGATTGATTCCAACTTTAGCGCTTTATTGAGCGGCCTTGTTCTCGTATACTTACTTAGTCCAATAAGTCGTTTAACCATAATATTTAGACGGATATCAAATTCGTTTAAGCGTTTCTCACATATAAAAATGTTATCCAAGTGATACCTGAATATCGATTGAGAGAACTGTTTGTACAAAAAAGCAACAGTTTCTGGTTTCATCATCTTTGGTCTACAACCAATGCTACTGAGTGGATACATACTTTTCTCCACTTTTTTCATTTTTTCCTCTACATATTCATTTACTGATAATTGATCACCAATTGGGAGCCCTAAATATATCAGGGAAGATACCAGTATTTTTCATTGGGTTGACAGTTAAAATTAATTCATCGGTTAGTGTAACCGATTCGAGAGTCTAATGATTAAATTACTTTTATTTTATTTTTATAATTTCCAATTACATTTCAAAAATTAAAAAAAAATCACAGCTTTAGTTCCATCAAAATCTCATCAAAATTTAGAATGCTGTTCTCAATTTGCTGTTTGACAATTTCAAAACCAATTGATTTGTATATTCTTATGGCCTTATTTTGTTTATTTGTAGTAACTAATTTAATGCACTTTATTTTGTTTTGTTTGGCAAAATCAATGCAAGCATTAACACACGCTTTACCAGCACCTTTTCCTTGATGATTTGGTGAAGTTGTTACTCTAATCAATAAGCCTTCATTATCGGCTAAGCTTGACACAATCGGGTCTGTATAAATATTTTTTTCAACATCTAATAAAATTCCAGCACAACTAATTATTTCATTGTCTCGAGTAACGGCGACAAAAAAAGCGTTTTTTTCTTTCATGTAAGTTGGTTGTGCATTACGTTCACTTAAGTCCGATTTTTCAAGGGTCTCTTTCATCCATGGCAACCAACCAGAAAACACAAAATAAATTGGATAGAAAACAATTAGAATTGAATATAAAATAGCTGAAGAAATAAAAATATACAAAACGGGTAACTCGAAAAAGCTTCTTATTAATATTGTTGTAACAATTGTAACCAAAAATAGTATTGTTAAATAAAAAGGTTGAGTGACTATGTCCATAATACATTGGAGTATGATTTGTTTGAGTAATTTGGTGTATGCTTCGGTAAATATTTTATGACAGTTGGTTAAAAGAGCTTGATTTTTAAAGTCTGTTCGTTTGACTATAAATGATCTATCTGAATTCATTCAAATTTGTTTGAATCTAAAAAAATTTTAAAATTCATAAATAAGATGGCGATTCTGAAAGATTAATGTTGTCTTGTTGGCTGTCACATACCGACGGATAATTGTTTAGCTAAAATCATAACCGATGGCCAACTAAAATTAACGTTTGTTTCATTTAAAACAAAAAAAAATTTAAAAATTGGATTTGAATAATTTAAAAATTTAACAAAACTTGAATTAATTCGTTTAACTTGTATGCTTTAGAATATAGAATATATTTTTAGATCCTAGGAGAAACACTTTTAAATTTTGTATACAAGGTTTTTAAAGTTTTGCAATCTACATAGGAGTAAACTCAAGTCTTAAACAGAATGAAAATATGAATCTTAAAATGAATATTTTATGTGTAAACCGGATAGGTCAATATCAATTGAATTTCCACACTAAAAAATATAAAAATAATCAAGTACCTCTGACTATTAGATAGAAAAATTTTAAACGTTTTCCCCTTGTGATAAATTCCCTTTTAATTTTTTTCCCTGTTAAAAATCTTACCTCTACAAATTGAAAAACAATATTAGCCAAAAAAAAATTTTAAATAAAATTAAGTGATTGACTCTGACTAACTAAATAAATTTATAAGAAAATACAATTTTCCTTAGTAGTAGTAGTAAATGATTTCCTCGGCTTGAGCTGAATCTTACTTGATTCGACCTTTTTAAATCATTTTGGACATAAACTCCAAAATCTTTTTCTCACATGGCTTTTGACATTGCCTGCGCCCCATATTTGTTGAATATTGTGTATTCGAATTTCGGATTTTTCGATCCTACGTGCATTACATGACATTTCTCAATATTAAGGTTTAGAAACCAAATCGATATTACTCGATATCACTTTGAACCAGGATGTTATAACTGAGACTTCTAATTATAGCTAGAATCACACATTTTTATCAGACCATCTGACATGTCGTTTACAAAAATAAGAAACAAAAGAGGATCTAAGACAGACCCATGAGGAAAACCACTCGTAACATTGTATCACAGAGGAAAATGTGTCAGACCCTAATTCTTTCGATTTTAAATCATATAGCACAGAGTCACAAAACCAAATAGTTCCATTTAGCGAGGTATTTTTATGTTCCATTTAATGAGGACTAGGCGTTTAATTACTTTCCGATGCACGGGATGATTTCTACGCCTCATTGTTATTCATTGGAGTTAAAGAGTATAGGGTATGGATTGATTCAGCTATCGGTCTCGAATGCTAAGAATTAATTTTAATTTGATTTCTTATTTTTCTTCTCACAAAATAATTTTCTTAACAATAGGAATTATCTAGAAATTTAAGGTTAGAAACATTGAATTGTGCTCAGGACCGCAGCTACAATGAGCCGGTATCCGATAGGATTGCAAAATTCTGTTAACTGTTTTAACAAAAAAAAAGTCTTTTTCAAAAAGTTCTTAGACTTGTTTACACGTATACACTGTTTAATTTCTAAATCTCGATTAAAAAACATCATTTTTTTTAAATCAAATTTTTATTTTCAAATTTTTTGTAAAATTAAATTTTCTTTCAAAATGATTGATCATAAAAAAATTTCGATAAAACGTACTTTGATGGAGAGCGATGAAATGATTCAATCGGTTCAAAAATGTTATGTATCTGCTGAAAGTTTAGTCATAAAATCTGCATTCAAAACTTCAATTCTCTCAATTTTTGGTCAACCATTTAATCAATTTGTATTCGTTCTAATCTCTTATTTAACCTCAATTGTAATAAATCACGTTTTTGGAGTCCCTGTATCAATATGTTTTAATTTATCGTTTATAATTTTCCTTTTTGCTTTTTTAGCGTATGTTTATTATGATTTAAAAAATATTTTTTTCAATAGAAATCCTGGATCATCTGACATTTCTCACAAATTAGCTTTTGAGACTTATTCGAAAGAAAAAAATGGTATGTTTGTCGCGGTGACACAGGAAAATAAAGTAATTAGTATGGCTTCGGTTTTGATGAATGATGAAAAATACGTTTATAAAGATCCGTGTTTGCCACCACTAGAAAAAAACGATGCGATTATGATTAGAGTTTCGACTTTACCAGACTATCAAAGAAAGGGAGCTGGTAAAGCAGTTGTTTTAGCCTGTATTGATTTTGCAAGAAGACATAACGCTACAAATATTAAATTGTGTACTTCCAGTCAGCATAAAGTAGCAATTAGAATGTATAAATCATTAGGTTTTAAAATCATAAGTACGAAGCTAATCAAAAAAAGATTAAATTTAGGTCTATTGCATTTGGAATTAAATTTAAACTAAAATTTACTTTTTTAAATAAATTGACTATCGATCTTTTTTTAAAATTTTTTTTTTTAATTTTTAAGACCCCTAAATAAAAGGCACCCAGATGCAACCTTTAAACAGAAAAACGCCACAAAACATTCATACCCTAAAATATCGGAACCCTAAACTATTATCGTAATAAACCAGTCGATGACACCCCGATTGAATGCCTTTCAGATTGTGCGACTGATTTATAGGAAAGCTATAATGGCAAAGAATTTGGTCGAATGAGCATCTTAATTTCCTTCAATATTTTATTCTTTTTGTTTAAACTTTTTGAATAAATTGTTGCGGATTTGTTTGCCTTAAAGGTATAGTTGCCAGCTAGAGTTTAATCCGGGATAATTTTCACAAAATTAACACATACTGAGACTCATCAGATTCTCCGGTTTAGAACGAAATTTACAATATTTTTATGGTATGAGTTTTAAAGTTTTGAATTCGGACGCGCTGCACGTACTATCATCTGTTTTGTAAAAAAAGAGCTCTTTTTTTTCGATTTGAAAAAAGGTTTGAATCTATTGAGTGAGTTAATGAAAAAATCTCATTGCCCGGAAAATTGCAACAAATATCAACATTTGTAACCAGGACCTCAAATATTTTGCTATTCGATTTTACAGTAATTCATCTGAAAATTCAAATTAAAAAATCAACAAATAAGAGTCTTATAACCAGTTTATTTACAAAAAAATTAAGTCAACAAAATGAATCGAAATCAATCAGTATTTATAAAGAATATCCTTCTATTTACATGCTTCAAATGTTATATAAAAAAATACTTTAAAAAAAGGATTATTTCGCTCACAACTAATGAATTTACATTTTTACAATAACATTTAAACTTTATCAATAACCTTAAAAAATCGGCTAGACACCAAATTCCAAGTTTTTTTTTAATGTTCTGTAATACTTTTTTTCCAAGTAGAATTTCACTTAAAAATCATGAAAATTATTTCTTGGGATAAATAAAAATTATAAAAAAAAAAAGAACTTCAAGACTGTTTTTTGTATAAAATCTAAAAAAAAAACTTTTTTCTCTTTATTTTTTCGTTTTTTTTTTTGTTTTAAATATATGTTTTAAATATTCAAATTATTCGGTTTAAAAATGTTCGGCTGTGTTGAATCATGAGTAATTTTTAATGTATTTCCTCGATTAGTCGTCAAATAAGTGTTTTCATTATAACTTGTAACTGTTAAATTATGACTACTATCCTCTTCACTTTCAGTTTCTTCGCTAATGTCTTGGTCAAGTGGTCCTTTTCGGATACTCTTACTCAATAATGGTCTTTTTTGATTCATTTCATACAAGTTTTCACTTTCATCGTCATTGTTTTCTTCACGTACATTATCTAGGTCTATGTAATCACCGTGTTGATACTTTCGATGCAACTTTAAATTTAAAGGTTTAAAAACAAAGTTATTTAGTAAATGCGTCCCAAAAATTACCTCATGCATATAAAGAGCACTAAAGCACATGTCTAGGGAATTTTCCAAAGCAGTTGTAATACTAGGCACTGGCATTAATGGTAGACCCTGTGACGATAATTGAAGTGTTGATGCTTGAGCTCTATAGAAATTTTCATCAAATTTTTTAATTTAAATTGTTCACTCCTTAAAACTTACATTGTTAATAGAGTTTGTTGTTTATTAGTGAATAACGGGCCTTCAATTCTCGAAACAGCACCGCGCGGCATTTGACCAAATGATTGTTGTTGTTGAACTTGAACATCAAAATTTTGTTGTGGATTAACCGATGATTCTAAAATAACATTTTAGTCAATTTTCTTGATTAAAGCTCATGTCAAAAATTACTTATTAAATTTGAAGGCAAAGTTGAATTATAAACAAGAGATTGAAGATGATACAATGATTTTGTTAATGATTTGTCAACGCTTTGACTATTAGTCAACTCAGTGACCTGTGGACCAAGTGTTGTTGTCATATTTTCTTCGGTAACACTAGCCTCTTTAATCGCTTGATCTTTTAATTGATCAATAAAAGCTATTGATTCTTGTGGTAATTTCCATTTTGGATTAGTATGAACAAAGTGTATAAGAGATAATTCAGTTTTTCCATTACGAGCTTGATAGGATTTTTTAGTGTTTGTCTTTGACATCCAACGTGGATTACCATGACGTCTCGTGTCCATTTGAGCAAAACTACAAACATCACCTACACCAATGACATCAACTGTAAAATTACGTAAAAAGTCTACAATATTAGCAGCTCTTGGTCTTAACCAAAATATTAAAATAAATGGCGTGATAATTGGACTAAAAAGCTCTTCCAACAAATAAACCTAAATTTAAACGAATAAGCTCTTTTTTTCATTTAAATTTTTGCTTTTCGGAAACTTACAAATTTATATTGAAACAATTTTACAAATTCTTCCCTAACGACATAAGAGTTTGCGTGTTCTTTCCATGAATCGGGCATGTAATGAACATGAGCCAATACTTGAAACATCATTTGATCGGTAAAATAAACAAAATTCTAAAAAAAACTTGAATTTAGTCTTTAGATGTTGTTGTTTTTTTATAAAGATTTTACTTCGTCTGGTATAAGGGATCTGGCTATTCCTGCAACAGCACCTGTTATAGATATAATGGTCAATACATGCTCAACATTTAGAACATCTTCATCGTAAACAGTGAGTAAAATTAAAACTGCAAAAATAGCACCAAATGTAAGAACAAAAAATTTTGCAATAACTGCCAAAAATTTTGATATAAACGAATTCAAATAGAGCATTGCTGGTTTATAAGCTCTTGAAAGTCTAGCGTCTAATTCATGATCAAGTTCGTTGAAGTGACGAAAATAAAGTCGACCATAGTTACTCCATCGTCGAGAACCAAGTACACTTGGGTCACGTTTTATTAGCTCAGTGTAGTTATAAAAAAATTGAAGTAGCTGCCAAACAAATATCACTGGTGATAATATCAAGTTAAGAATTCCAAGAATTAATATTGATTTTGACAGTCTTGAATATTGCAAAAATATAAAGTTAAATTTAAAAAAAAATAGGAATAAAAAATCTTACTCAGCTGTTAAATCACTTCTTTTACTATGAACTTTAAACTCAGGCCTTAGTTGATAACAATTTTGAAAAGGTGCAAATGGACCCCCTAATCAAAATTCATTAAAACTTTTATTTTTGTAAAAAAAAAGAGTAAAACTTACAAAAAAACAAAAATTCGAAATTATATTTGAAACCAGTTGTTAACAAAATTCTTAAGTACAGGTCATAAAATAAAAGATAACAAATGAAAATAAATGAAACTGAAAGTCTATTTACAATTGTCCGAGTATTGGTACATCTATTTTTGGAGGTAATAAACCCTGATTAACCATTGCAACTTCATAATTTTTGAATCTTAAAATTCGATTATAAATATCCAATTCTGTTAACTCTTGTTTATGAATGCATAAATGATGTTTTTTTTGCATTTGAAGAAGCTTTTCTTGTACCTCATGCCATGTTATATTCGGTAAATCGTTCTAAAGAAAAATGATTTTATGAGTCAAATAGAGTTTTGTTAATAAGAGCCAACTCACTGTATGTATATTTAATGCGGATATGTAAAAAGAACGGATTTCAGCGTATCGTGCTATATTATAAATGGCTTTAATAAGTCGAAATAACCAAAATATTACAAGAACTACAATTGCAAACCATATTTTAAAATTAAAACTTGAGATATTAAAAAATTAGAAACTTTTTTTTTTCAAAGATTCAGTATCTGTGTAAGTTTACTTATTCACACATTTGTTAAACGGAAAAACAACATCGTGTAAAGACTTTTTTTCAACAATCGAATTATTCGTTTTGTCATTGATAACTTGTTGATTTTGAAAAAGAGTTTTATAATCGATACATTCTAACATAAATACGCTGAAAAATGCCAAGAACATTATTTGAAATAGATTTAAAAATTCAGTGAATATTAGCGAGGGCATTCCGTGATTTTGATGATAATGGTAAACTCGAGTGAAAAACTCGTCCAAATCATCAATGTGACTCCATTTTGCTTTAAAAAAAAATTAAAAAAAAAAAGAAAAAAGTTGTCTTTTATAAAAATTACATTTTTCGATTTCATGATTTAGTGTAGTGAATTGAGGGGGGTAATCTTCGTCTTCGTTGTCTGTCGTTTGGGCGTTTAGACCCTTATATTGACTGGCAAATGAAGCCATGTTTTGTTAACAATAAGAACAACAACAACAACAATAACAAAATTTTATTTATTTTTTTTTATTATGTAAATTTAATTCTCTCGATTTTTCAAATGTATTTCGGCTGGTATTCAAATGAATCCATAAAATAATTTTACATTGAAAATCAAATTCTAAACATTTCAAACAAAAATTTAATTAATTTCGACATAGAAAATCTTGTGATTGATCAAAGAAACATACACATATTAATTTGTCATTTTTTTAGATTAAAATTTAAAGATAAACTATTGAATTTATAAAATAGGTAATTCTTTTTTTAAAATAATAAATGAGTGTCTAGTATCCTTAGAAGATAATTAAATATTTTTGTGAGTTGATTAAGTCAAGTACATTAAAATTTTTTTCCTTTAAATTAGTGCAGTCATCTTGGATTAAAACTAAAGGCTCAAATATTTAGATTAATCATTGACACACTTATTTCAAAGTTAACTACCGTAAAACCTCACTTACTACCCTGTGACTAAATCAAAGTTTTCATATAGACCTATGGGATTGTTCAGTAGTTGACCCTATTTTTCTAATCTTAAGAGTCCCATGGGTAAATTTTTGATTTTGATTCTTTTTGAGATTTTTTTAATTGAATTATAAAAAGGACATATTTGTCAAACACAATGCTCGGTTCATGATTTAAGGACTTCTCTGCATGTGCTCGAATGAAATTTTTCGAACTTTTATTCACTTGGACATTCCAAAGCTGATTCAAAAAAAAAAACATCTTAACTTTTATTTTGGGATTACTTCATTTTAAAACGTTCAGGGAAGCTTATTTTAGTGCCTAATTTATTGAAAATGCCTCATTTAAAATCAGACATCGTGTATTTATCAAATCTAAAATTAAAAAATTAAATTAAAAATTACTTTAGTACCGTTTAAGCTAGTCTAAATTTGATCACTAACCGAGGATTTTACACGCTTCAAAAATGAAATAAGGAAGGCAAAAGTATTTTGCAATAGGAACGGTCATTATTTCTTTAATATTGCCGGTTTAATTGCTTGATTATAATAAATGTCGCCATAAAAATCAAAATAGAACACTAATAATAACCATTATTAACCACAACAAAACCTAAAATCCCATAAGAATAAGGTGTATTAGTCAAACGGAAGCTTTTTTAAGAGTTTTTCACGTAAAAATCTAAAAAAATAAAATAAAAACCGTTATCTAACAAATTCTGGTATTTGAAAAAATGCCTATGCAAGTCTGGTAAAATTTCAATTTGACCCATGGGACACTTGAGAACGAAAGAATTGATGCTAAATGAAGACTACCACTGAGATAAAAATCGATAGTTTGAATTCGATCCCTGTGCTAGTAAGCGGGGTTTTACGGCTAGAATTCTAAGGAATCGGAATAAAATCACCCTTGACTCTTTCATTTATAGCTAACAACGAATGTTTTAAAGTTAATCAACTTTGTCAAGACTTAAAACAATGCTAAAACTCATTACTTGACGCGAAGTTTCTTTAAAATCTCCCGGGAGTCTTTAATTCAAACACCCAATTTATGTTTTTAAATTAACGACTAAAGAATCATGAGGACTTAAAAAAAGGTCAGAATTTAAGAAAGAAGATTTTTTGGGGTTAAGATAAGAATATTGAAATCTCTATTATGAGACTCTTCAAAGTTTATTTGAATTAAAATTTGAATTCTTTTGACCTTTTTTTACAGAGTAAAACGATTTGAAATTTAAAAAATTTTTGAAAACAAATAAAAAATTAATAATTACGATTTTCGATTTATCTTTCATAGAAAAAAAAATAGAAAAATTTATTATGCAATTATCTTTGTTTACAACAAACAAAAAATAAAAAAATTTCGTCTTTAATTTTTTTTCTTTTTTGGTTTATGTCGATTTGACAAACAAAGTAACATTTGACTCGATTAAACCCTGGACTTATTAAACAGAAAAAAAAATAAAAATTTACCTCGCTGAAACATGAATTATTATTCTAATTTTCGGTTTTGGGAACGAGACTCAATGTGATTTTTTTTTTACTGTTTGAAAAATTAAAATAAATTATTCAACTTTAAAAGATTTATTTTTTTTTATTTTGCGTATTTTTTTCAAAAGTTTTTGTTTTGAATTTTTCTTTTCTGAATTGGAATCATAATAACAACACCCACTCTTCTCACACACACACACACATACAATGGTAAACATTTTTTGCATTTGTGAATTGAAAATAAAAATGTTAATATCTCATTTAAAATTTTTGTTTATTACGAATTTTTTATTCAAATAAGATCATTATAACAAGACTAAACCAAAGTCTATTCTTTAATTTTTCTGTACTTTGCTCAAAAAACATGCAGAATGTTTCAGTATTTTTGATCAATGCGAAAAATTTAGTCTGTGTTTTTTTGTACTAGAATTACTAGAAATTTCACCGTTTAGCCCAATTTAAAGTGCTGTGAGTTTTGAATTTGAAGGCACTTTTAAAATTTTAAATGACTAGTGAATGCATAACATATTTTTTTGAATTCTGAATAACAAAAGAGACTTAAAATTTTGCTTGACTTTCGTATGAAAAAAAAATATATGAAAAAACAAAGAGAAATTTACTCTAGAAATTTCTAGAATAGATTATATTAAGTATGATTTAAAATATAAAAAGCGCGCAAGCATATATAACAAAAAATTTAGTTCTCAACTTTTCATTGTTTCATTTTTGTTTGTTAGAAAAAAATTTTCTCGAATTTAAACAATGGCTAAATGGGGAGAGGGTGATCCTAGATGGATTGTCGAGGAACGAGCTGATGCCACTAATGTTAACAATTGGCATTGGACTGAAAAAAACGCAACACCATGGTCTAGAGATAAAATAAAAGAACTTTTAACTGGT
Organism: Brachionus rubens; assembly: GCA_022207745.1. Taxonomy (NCBI): domain Eukaryota; kingdom Metazoa; phylum Rotifera; class Eurotatoria; order Ploima; family Brachionidae; genus Brachionus; species Brachionus rubens. The sequence goes on along the minus strand of JAJVHD010000011.1, from coordinate 2,847,930 downwards.
TTATGTATCGAAAATAATGAATTTTCGTGTAAAATAAAAGAGGTTACTAAAATCGAAGGCGAAGCATCAGCTAATAATCGAAAAGCTAAATTGATTTTTTTCTACGAATGGGTTGTCAACGGTGAATGGGAAGGAACATTAAAAGATAACGAAAATAAAACAATTTATAAAGGAAAATTTGAAATACCGAATTTGAGTGAAGAACACGATGCCAAAGATGTTGATGTTAATATTACAATGACAAATGAGAATAAACAACCGAAATTAAAAGAATTCATGCATCGTCAAGGTACTGAAAAAATACGAGAACAATTGGCTAAATATATAACTCTTTTAAAAGAAGGTAAGACTTATTTAAATCTATAAAAAAAAACATCAAATATTTATTATATTTTCTTTTAAGAGTTTTCTCAAGGACTTATTTTACCAACTAAAGATAGCAGCGGAAATTTAAAAAGTTTAGCTGCTACACAACCAACTGCTAAACCTGTCGAGATTTCATCCGTCACAAAAAATTCTCAAGAAATTAACGGTTCAGCTAAAATTGTTACTAAAAAGTTATCTTTGAATGAAGAATTCAAGTGTAGATCAAACGAATTGTACGATGTTTTTACAAATTTTGAGGTAAGGGTCATTAAAGTTTTTATATTTTTCATCAAAAATTTTACAAGTTTCTAAAAATTTAGATGGTTAGAGCATTTTCTCATTCTTCAAATATTGTATATGAGGTTGAAAAAGGTGGCAAATTTTCATTATTTGATTCAAATGTTACAGGAACATTTGTCGAATTGGTAAATTATTTTAGAGTTTATTTGTACAAGCAAAAGAAAAATAAAATTTCAAAATTTTCAAGGTTCCGAATAAAAAAATTGTCATGAATTGGCGTAATAAGAGATGGATTGACGAACATTATTCGGTTGTTACGCTAGAATTTATTGAAAAAGAAGATTATACTCTATTAAAACTGAATCAAACTGGTATACCGCACAATTTCTTAGAAAATACCGAAGAAGGATGGAAAAACTATTATTTTAACTCGATTAAACAAACTTTCGGATTTGGTTCAAGAATTATGTAAACATAGATTAACAAAAAGACTTAGACAAAAGAAAAAACAAGAAATGCTCGACAAAACACTGAAAAAAAGTTATTTTTTAAAAAATTTTCTATTTTGAATTTGTTGCGTTAATATTTGCTACCATCAAGTCAAAGGTTGATTATACCAAAATATATGTTTTTATAATTATTTTTGAATATTTTCTTTTTAAAGTTTATTTAGATCATTACAGGAAAATATATCTACATTTTTATTTTAAAATTTAGTATTTTCTGCTATCGATCTTGGTAATAAAGTTTATTGAAAAAAAATCTATTTTATTTGTGTTCTATGATTTTGAGTTCTATCGTTCTATGACCTTAAATAATATATTATAACAACTGTTAAGAGTAAGTTTAGTATACTATCTTGTTTATAAAAATCTTAGGAAACGAAGTATTTCTCAAGACTTCAGTTAATATCTTACACTCCAATCTAAATGACTCATTTTTCAAACAATTTTCTTGTAAGATCATATGTAAAACCCTACTTACATTGATCTTGGATGTTATCACGAAAGTCTTCCTGGGAATCGAAATAATTTTACTCGGAAAAATAGCACCGTAAACTCTTGACCACTTGTCCAAGAACAAAGTCAAAATTTGGGTTTGTTCTATATGGAACTAATACCATAGAAACCATGTTATAACAATTTTGTTCAATTCTTGGATCCATGTCTATATTTTAGTGATATCGCGGAAAAGCCAAAGTATTATTATGACCAAAAAAATAAGGGTTAGTTACAATGGACGGATTAATACTATTTGGTGGAACATAATGTGGTTGTGTTGGGATAAACAGATCGACTGAATCGTGTTGATGATTAATTTGAACGTTATCTGATTGGAATGATGACATTGGTGGGGTCACTGGTTCCAAGTTTATATCTACTGGAATCTCATTTGCTCTTCATTGCTTTGCTCCTCTTCATTAACTTCTTCTAAATTCTCGTCGAAGTTATCTTCATCGTCAAAACCCATGATTGCTTCTTTTTCTTCCAAATTATCTACGTAAGAACTTAACTTCAAATTTTGTGACACTAAAACCTTCAAAGTTGAATGTATATCTTGACTTGTAATACCTGAATCAAACGAATTTTTAATCAAATGTGATTCGAAATTGTACCATATCTCAGATAACCATTCTATTGCTAAAACATATCCTGGTTATTTTGAGTTTTCATGGACAGTGTAGCTTTTTACTTGACCATTCTGTCCACTTAGAACACTAAGCTTTTTTAATCTTAGCAAACCAACTTACATCAGCTGGTTGCAGTAAATTGGTTATTCGAGGCGGGATAAAAATCGTATTAAGACCAAGTTGGGATATCTTGTTTTTCACTTTCTCGGTAACGTGGGATCTCGCGGAGTCAAAATACAAACAACTATTGTGCTGATCCGGTAAAATTGTTCCCAAATAGCCACAAATCGTTTCATCATTGAAAGTACCTCCAGTTTTGTAAACAAGCCTTACGTTATTTGGAGGTACAAAATTGATCTCCCTCTGATTAAAAAATTTTTTTCTTGGTTTTCATATATGGAGAACAAAGTTATCAAGTCAAATTTTGAAAATTCAGATAGCGTGGAAGTTTTGCATGGCGCGAACCTTTGGGAAATCAATGGCTACTGGACGATTAGTACGATTTTAAAGTACGATTCCAGTACTATTCGGTTCTGTGAATCTATATGAGACAAGTCATATACCATTTTGTTCGTCTTAAATTTGTACACTTAAAAATTCATATAAGAAGTCAAGGATTCGTATTTGAGCTATTGATAATAAGTGTTAAACAGAAATATAGTTTTATAAGCTAAATGGTTTGAAAAGTTACAGTATTGTGAAAAAATTAGAGAACGCTTATGATTTTTTTGTTTCATTTATATTCAAAGGCTTATATTTCAACATTGGATCGGGATATCGATTTGGTTTTTCTTTTAGTCAAAAATATACGTTTTCCGGATCTGGATTAGGTAGCCACTTAAGTCAACTCTAAAAGCAAGCATGATCTGTATAGAAAATTACAGATCCTTTACTTGCTTACTTTTAGAGTTGACTTAAGTGGCTACCTAATCCAGATCCGTCTTTGGTTGGATTATTTTTTATTCTGTATCTTCAAAACATGATTTGAGTTTATTTAACTCACTCTCGATTGGAGGAAACGATTTTTCAATTATCTCGACCTTACAGTATTCATATTGTCAACAAGGATTACCTTTGGGTGTCTTCTCGGTTCCAAAGAGAGTTTTCTTGAAAACCCGTCTACCCTTAAGTCTGAAACTTTTTCATGTGATAGAAAGAAGGTTTCTGTGCTCAAATACAAGATTTGATAAAGATCGGTTGAGTTTTCGCTGAGTACGAGGGCTAAATTCAAGTCGTTCTCTAAATTTTTCACAAAAAATTGTTTAACAAAAAAAAGAGTGTTTTTTTATAATTTTAATGCCCAGACTCAAACAATTCGCCAGCCAATAAATGAGGGTTCATTTGAAAGGAGAAAACGTATATTTTTGACTAAAAGAAAAACCAAATCGATATCCCGATCCAATGTTGAAATATAAGCCTTTGAATATAAATGAAACAAAAAAATCATAAGCGTTCTCTAATTTTTTCACAATACTGTATAGTACTAAGAAAAAATGTGGTTTTGCATTTTAATAATGGAATTACTGAGAGTTAGATGACTTTTATGAAAAAGGGTTGAAAAATACCACATTTTTGGGACTTTCGCAAAAATAAGAGTCAACTAAAAAGAAAACTTCCAAACTAAGGTAATTTTGATCGGCAAATTCGAATTTTTTAGTATTTTTGATAAAATCTTTATATTTTTTTTATTTTCTTATAAGTAGGATTAAATAATGATTAGATACATGAATTTCGGAGGAATACTAAAAAATTCGAATTTGTCGATCAAAATTACCTTAGTTTGGAAGTTTTCTTTTTAGTTGACTCTTATTTTTGCGAAAGTCCCAAAAATGTGGTATTTTTCAACCCTTTTTCATAAAAGTCATCTAACTCTCAGTAATTCCATTATTAAAATGCAAAACCACATTTTTTCTTAGAACTATAACTTTTCAAACCATTTAGCATCGAAAATTAAGCAAAATTTAAAATTTTCGAATCGTACAAATTTTACTATTCATTTTTGGACCACTGAATTATATATTTTTTATCGATATTATTTCTGTACAAGCTGGACATAGTTTAGGTAAGTCAAAAGAAACAATCGTACCTAAAAAATTTCCATGATTTTTTAGTCATGATAAGTTGATATAGGTACCGACCTTTCGTACTTATGACGACATACTTGAAATTGTATCCATGCGTTTTTTAAAGAATGTACACAGTGTACATAATTTTGTACATCGACTGCAAATGAAATTAGCTCTCCTTCTTTCTTCAATAGCAATCGTACAATCGTACAATAGTAAAATCGTACTAATTGTCCTGTAGCCGAAATCAATATCTAATTAGAAAAAACAAGATCGTATTTTCATGCAGGGTAAAAATTTACAATCTTGAGAGCTCGTAGGGATCGTAGGAGAATTAAAAAAATAAGATTTTTTTTTAATATTTTATTAAACTTATTTCATACTCTTTATCTCTGGATCATTACTTCAAATTTTTTAATTAATAAATTAAACCGATTTTATATAAATTTGAGATGTTTAGTGTTAAATTATTATTGCTATTATTAGTTGAAATTTTGTATAAAATAAAGTTAATAAAGACGAATAATAAAGAAGTTTTATAAACACCCTCTACAATCATCAATCGAACTAAATTTTAAACTTAAAAAAAAAAACAAATACAAATCGTTATATAATAAATAATTTAAAATAACTAGTACAGTAGATTAGATTTATGCCATTCTTATATAAATAAACATTTTGTGATATTCATTGAGTATTATGTTTGTGAGATCGATGAAAAAAAACAATAAGTTATAAGCAAAAAAAAGTCAATTCTATTGATTTCATTAAGGGTTTTGTAATTTTTTTTGTTGTGATGGCTGATGCGAGATTCTAATTTTTTCTTTGTTTACCTTGTTGCATTTGTTGACCTTGTGGAACCATGTGTCCCATTTGTTGATCTTGAAAAAATCGTGCATTATGAAGAGTTTGATCAAAAGTATCATGTACTAGTGAATTACCTCTTCTATCATTTCCTGGAGCTGGAGCATAACCTGGAATCATTGGTCTAAATGCTTAAAAAAAATATTTTTTTTTAGTTCAAGAATTACAATTTTTATTTTTTATTCAAAACTTACGTTGTCCTGGGAATGAAACTGGGAAGCCCGATGAAACTTGTTGTTGGTTAAAAACTGAATTGTTTGGAAAACCACCCATTTGACCTGGAACTTGACTTGGAAATGGTGGAAAAGAAGCTTGAGGTGGAAAACTTGGTGCACCAAAACCTGAATTGCCTGGAAAAGTTTGTGAGCCAAAAGCGGTAGCTGGATTGCTAAAAGCTGAAAATTGACCTTGATTGGTTGAAAAACCTGGTTGACTTGGGAAACCTTGTTGAGCTGATTTTTCGACTTTTGATTTGCTTAAACCCATTTTGACTGATTTGACTTAGACAAAAAAATACCTAAAAATTTAAGATTTTAATTTTATAATTTTGAAAAAAAAAACATGTAAATTTAAATTCTTTAAATGAAAAAAAACACTCTAAGTCGAAACTTTTTTACGAGTTTCGCACGAGCATGCTACACATTAAATGTACTTTGTGTTTTTTAAAATTTTATTTTAATAAAATATAAACTCTAATTTTTCGGATAATAAATTGAATTGTCTTTTGATTTAAACAAAAAAAAAATCCTATTTATTCTATATTCATCTATTATCCCTCACTCACTGTTTAAGAGTTTGCAATAATGATTGAATTCATCTAAGAAATTCAAAAAAAAAAAAGATTAGATTGTTTTGAAAATGTTTTTGAAATTTTCTTGTTGAAATTTTACCTAATGTTCAGGGCAATCTCGGTTCTAAATCTAATTAAAAAATAAATTTTTTTGTCATAAAAAAAAATAAAATTCAAAAAAAAAAAAAAATTGTTCCATCAACAAAATAATATCGTCCTAACATTTAAAAAATTTTTTGTCATAGAAAAATAAATTTGATAAAATTTATATTTATATCGATTTTTCTTAAAAAAAAAAACATTATCTCTTGGCAAACTAAATAAGAAAAAAAAATAAATAAAAAAAATCAAACAACTACAACAACTACTTTTTGAAAGTAACTTATGGAATTATGGAAAAAATTCATCTTTTAAAAGCTAACTTTTCAATTTTCGAAAAAAAAAATAATTAGACAAATAAATTCTTTTTAAAAAGTGGACTACATACTCCAATCTTAATATTAAGAAAATATTAAAATGTTTTTGTTTTTTTCGTGAGAAAGTAGTTAGTTAAAAAAAAATTTACTTTTTTATTTTCTGTTATTAGGACTTATTTGTCTAAGACGTGATGACCCTCTATTTACTTCTGGGTATTGGCTTAATGATTGATTTCTATTTCTTGAGGAACTTGGAACGCAACCTGGAGGGCATCGTTGTGGAGCTGGTACACAACCTGGTGGACAGTATGGTCTACCTGAGTATTGTTGAGGTTGTTGTTGTTGTTGTTGGTAATAATTTGGTGGACAACATGGTAATTGATTTGGATATTGAACTGGTTGAGCTCTGTAAATTGTTGTTTGGGTTGGATTTTGAATTGGTGATGGGGCTTGTGGTGGGAGTGTAAATGATGGTGGTGGTGGTGGTGGGGCTACTTGAGTGAATGGTGGTTGGAATGGAGGAGGAAGAGCTGGCATTTGTGAAAACATTGGCGGAAATTGTGGTCCTTGACCAAACGAATGTGGCATTGGTGGAAACATTGGTGGCATCATTGGGCCTGGTGGAAACATTGGTGGCATCATTGGACCTGGTGGGCAGAATGATGGCATTTGTGGTGGACATTGCATTGGCATTGGTGGTGGCATTGGTGGTGGGCAGAAAGATGGCATCGGTGGTGGACAAGGCATTGGCATTGGTGGAGGACAAGGCATTGGCATTGGCATTGGTGGTGGACAAGGCATTGGCATTGGTGGAGGACAAGGCATTGGCATTGGCATTGGTGGTGGACAAGGCATTGGCGGTGGCATTGGTGGTGGGCAGAACGATGGCATTGGTGGTGGACATTGCATCGGCATTGGCATTGGCATTGGTGGTGGCATTGGAGGTGGGCAGAAAGATGGCATTGGTGGTGGACAAGGCATTGGCATTTGCATCTGCATTGGTGGTGGGCATGGAGGAGGACATTGTTGTTGAGGTGGTGAACATGGTGAACAACGGTTACGTTGTGGTGGACATTGATATGATTGATAACCGCCTACTGGAACGCAACCTGGTGGACATTGTCTTGGACCGCATCTGGAGTTTCTTGAACCCATTTTTTGTTTTTATTTATATTTTATATAATTTAATCTAAATAAACATCAAATGTTTTTCATTAAACTGTTTACAATATAAAACAAGAAAATAATTTTGAAGAGTCATCCAGACCAAATTGGTCTTGAGGGTCTTGCATTTTAAATATTAGACCATCTTTAATTTAGTTAAGAATTTTGATGAGACTTATCGGATTTTTTGGTTTTAAGTATTTTGTAATTTATTTCCTATTTCGATTTTAAAGAACAACAAAAGTTTATAAAGTTCTATTTTTAATATTAGAATTTCGTAAATTGATTGTTTCGGGTTGTATTGCTGCATAATCGAACAAGAGAACCCAATAGTTATATTTTTAAAGTATTAAATTTTTAAAATTAGATCTAATGTTAGTTAGTAGATTCTATATTAGATTAAAAATTGTTTAAATATATTTTATAAAATTTTATTTAAAAAACCTAAAAAAAAATCTAAATTTTTGTTAATTTTGAGTTTGATTTTTTTTTTGCGTGTAAAAAAATAAACTATAACGATCACTCCAAAAATGATCTAATTCTAAACTTAATATAATTCAAATTTTCGGGCGTTAGGATTTTGTTTTGTTTTAAAAGAATTTTTTTTATTAAATTAATTAAATTAGTTATTATTATTAAATAAAAAAAATGGATATTTTTTTATTTATTCGATAATTGATGACAAATTTTAAAAATGAACACTTGGTTAACATTTTTAAAATTCATTCTGATTGATTCATTTTAAAATTAATACTTGGTAAAACTTTTTTTTTTTGTTTTTTTTTCGGATTTGTTAAAACTACTCATACTGTTATTAGGATTAAAATATTTTTTTTTGTTAGACCTTTATATTTTGATTAATAACAAAAAACTAGTACTAAAATCTAAGTTATTCTAATATTATTGAAATTTTTACTGTTTATTGTCTATGTCTTGGTGAAGGACTAGAATTCGAGCTGAACGATTTGGCTGGAACACAACCTGGTGGACATTGAACTCTTTGTGATGATGATGATGGTCTGTAAACTACGATTTGTTGTGGAGCTGGAGTGCTTGGTTGTGGAGCTGGTGGAAGAATTGGAGCTGGCATTGGTTGAGGGAATGGCATTTGTTGTTGGAATTGCATTGGTTGTGGGAATGGCATTGGTTGTGGCATTGGCATATGCATTTGCGGCATTGGCATTGGCATTGGTGGTGGACATGGCATTGGCATTGGCATTTGTGGCATTGGCATTGGCATTGGCATTTGTGGCATTGGCATTGGCATTGGCATTTGTGGCATTGGCATTGGCATTGGTGGCATTGGCATTGGCATTGGTGGCATTGGCATTGGCATTTGTGGGAATCCACCACCATATCCTCCTAAACCACCCATTCCCATACCACCAAATCCACCCATTCCCATACCCATACCCATACCACCAAATCCACCCATACCCATACCACCGCATCCACTCATACCACCTGATGGGATACATCCTGGTGGGCATCTTGTACCTTGGCTACTAGCTAATACGCAACCTGGAGGACAACATCTAGCGTTTCTACCACCCATTTTATTTTTTTGTTGAGATAATTTAAAAGTTAAAATCTAAAATTAAAAAGAAATTTTTTTTAAAAAAAAAATACTTTCGATTCAAAAGAACTCAGCTCGAATGTAAGATGAAAAAAAAATAAAAGATACACTTATAAATACTAAAATTTTGGTTACGCTTGGAAATTTTTTCCTTAAAAAAAATATATTTTTTTTTATTTGAATGCTCGTTAGTACGAAAAAAAAATAATATTTTTTAATTAGTTTTCTTTTCTCTTCGTCTCTTTTTAAATTCATTTAAGTCTAATGAGCCAAATAAACTTTGGTGGCATTTTTCGTAAATGTACAATTAAAATAGTTTGCCAACAAAAAATGAGAAAAAATAAAAAGAATAGTAATTATTCGATTTTTCATTTTTTGTTGTTTTTTTTTCACCCTGTCTCATTTTTTACCAAAAAAACTATTGAATTTTATTTGAAATTTTATAAAGAACTAATTTCATGGTTGAATGATTTCTCTTGTCGTATCTGATAGATAACCGAGTGTTAGAAAAATCATTGATTGATTAATCAAAATATCGAATCAGTAAAAATGTTTTAAAGAAATCGACTATTTTGATTATCATCGATACTCAATAATCGTTTTGTTAAAAAAATGTCTTGGATTTACGATTTTTTTGTTTGTTTGTTTGAATTGTATTTGATGGTCGAAATAAAAAGGTACATCTTATTTATACTACATAGTGAATCACTGAAGCAAAACTTGAACTCCTCTTGGCCAATTTGAATTCGTATATCACATTGTATCAGTCTAATTCACGTTTGTGAATGAGCAAAAACAATAACAATCAAAAAAAGATAAACAATAGGTTGTTTTTTTTTACCAAAAACTCGAACTTAACATATTTCAAGACATATGAGAAAAAAATATAGGTGGAGGGAAAATTTTATTTTCTCTTTTGATTAACGATTTTTTTAATTAATTGATGATGAGAAATGAAATATATAGTTTAATTAAAATTAAAAAAAAAAATTCAAATTTAAAAAAAACTAGTTAATTACAATAATAATTTACAAACATATAATTTCTATGATAGAGATAGGCTATACAAAAAGACAAAATACCATAAATGATTGGTGGTATGTGACGAGCCAAGCTAATGTGAAATCATATTTTCATTCAAAATTTTTATTTTCAATTTAACATTTTCCACGACAATAACAAAAAAATACCATTACTATTATTTCTTTGTTTGCGTAAAAAAAACAACAACAACAACAAAAACAACTAATTTGATTGATACCTCTATTATTTTGGGTAATTGTAAAAAAAACTTCTGTAATGCTCTAGTGAATTTGGTAACAAAAAATATTTCGGTTTCTATTGTTAATTGGAAACAAACTGAAAATGAATAATTATTTTTGAAAAATGGCTTGTTATTGTAATCAAGAAAAAAACTCAAAATTGATACACATTGTGAATCATTGGAACTTTCTTGTTCCCACGTTTTTTTTGTTGGAGTAATTACAGTTCTAATTAGAATAGAGTTAGTCGGCAAAATAAGCATTTTAATTAAAAATATAAAAAAAAACTCTCTTAATTTGAAACAAAAATTACTGCTTTCTTGTTATTCACGTTTTAAAGGTAACATTAATTGACACGAGAACAAAATCAAAGTCTAAATTTGCACTGAAATTATTCTACAACTTGGCTTAAGCAGTCAACTTAATCTCAATCTTAAGAAAATACGAATTTAAGCAGTCAATTTTTGGTAGAGGGAATCTTACAAAATTAAGGACAATATTTTATATGTAAGCAAAATCAAGCATTTGGAAAATTGGTCAAAAAACTTTAAGCGTTTAAGTAATAGCGATTAATCAATCAATTTGTTTGTTTTTTTTTTTGCAAAGAGTAAATTTTGTTTAAGTTTTTTTAAAATTTTGTATTTTAATTTGACCAAATAAAAAAAAAACGAAAAAGAAATTTTATTCGTCTCATACCTTTGAAAAATAAGAAAATAAAATTAAAGATCTAAACTTAAAGATATGTCTAGATAATTTTAGATTTTAAAATTGAAAATCTTGTCAAGCGTAACCAAATTTCTATTAGTCCAGAAACTAATCGATCTCTTTTATTTTTTTTTTGATAAGTTTTTGTTATTGGTTAAATGTCTGAACTAAATATTTCAAATTTTTAAAACATTAATTGGACACAGTCATTGTTTTTTGAAGGAAAAGGTTTTTTTAAAAAAAAAAAAAATTTTATTGATCACATTTATTTAAAAATAAGATTTAAACACACAAATATTTTGTTATGAATTTTTGCCATAGATTTTTCTACACAAAAAAGATTTAGTTCTATTCAAAAAAAAGAAGAAGATTGAATAAAATTAATTAATTTAAATTAAGTCATTAATAACAAAAATAACATATCAAAAATTTCATGTTTACAAGTCACGGGTGTAAGCCCTATTTTCACCATTTATTGATTCACTTGATGACGATGATGAACCATCACTATCAGTTTTTAATAAACCATAAGGTCTTCTTTCTGAGCTATTCCAAACACCATATCCAAAATAGATAATAAAGCCTTTAAAAATGAATATTATAATTTTCTAAAGATTTGTATTAGAAGTTTCGGGCTATTTCAACTTATGACTTTTTTTTAAAATTTTTTTATGGTTATGGTCGAGTGCATGCTCGTGAGCAAGAGTATCAATTTTAGAAACACTCTCGTGCATACCAAGCAAAGTTACGAATAAATGACAAAATCAGTCAATAGTGTGATTTAAATTTCCTGAACGATTGTACAAATAACAATTTTTGATCCTGTACAGAGGTATCTTGAAATTGGATCATGATCAATTCAGTTTCCCTTTCCTTTAAATCGGTCCTACATCTTTAGATAAAGTTCTGCTAAAAATCTTAAATTATCCATTAAATACACAGTAGAATTAATGTTTACACCGTAACCGTAACCAAACTTTAATGAGTTTCTTTGACTGAATAGATTATGCTTCCAGTAGTTCAACGGATTACATTAAAATTTTGATTTCGATGTTTTTTCTTTTTATCTTACAATCCATAGGTCAAGTTTTAGTTTGGTTACGGTCACAGTGTAAACCAAAGACGTTACATTTTCATTAATTCTACTGTACGCGATTATGAAGGATTTATTTTTCATTGTGATTTTTTGAAGATCTTCATCTAATTCTCCTTCAGGGTTACATGTAACTAAATCAAATTTATAGTACAGTTGAGGTCATTCACGTGTTCTAATTGTGACTTTCATTAACTAATGATTTGGGAAAGCTACCATTAATTTATAGGTATATAATGAAAGCTAGTTTTATAAGCTTTAATTAGTGCTTTTAGCTTTCAATTGATAAGAGGAACACGTGAATGACCACAACTGTACTAGAAAATAGAAAAAATCGAATTTAAAATTTTATTTTTTTTTATTTTTGTTACGTACTAAAAACAAAATTTTTTCAATATTTAAATCTGAATCTCGTATTTTAGTAAATTTTGAGTTTATAATAAATTTAAAGGGTTTAGTTAATAATTAGTTCGGACAATGAGGAAACAGTGATCAAGTTTTCTTTAACTTTTTTTTTAGTAGTACACTGCTAAATTTTAATGTTGAGCAAATGTATTTGCAAAGCAAAAAACATTTTTTTCCAATACTTTCGCCTTCATCCGAGTTTGTCTGTTGTTTTCATGACCTTTCAAAAATGTTCGAGACCTTTTTATATTTTTTCGCAGATTTTCATAAATTTTCGGGGAAGTTCCGAGCCCGAAAATTTATGGAAGTTTATGAAAATTTTTGAAAACTATTAAAAGTTCGGACGAATGTTGTCTGCTCTCAAAATACATGTCACAACATTTAGATTACCACTGTACTAACCGTGAAAACTTAAAAAATTTGATTTAACTACATGTACAGTCGAACCTCTTTAATCCAGCCTTCCATAATCCGGCGATTTCGAAGAAAATTATAGTTAATTTTGATTTGTCTGAAGGTCTAAACTAATTTTTAACCCTGGGCACAGTGATTCAGACCAGAAAAATTTTTGCCAAAATTTATGAGTGACAAATATTGATTTTTTTATTAAATAAATACAGTTTATTAACTCCTCTTTCAGGATTTGTAATGGTTGTTGTTGATTATTGCTCTAAAAATCGGCTATTAAATCGAAGAGATAAAGACTTAATAAGATCTATGGATTGTTCCAATATTGATAAATTAGTAAGAGTATTCAAATTATTATATATTTAGTACGGATCTTTAAGTATCCTTTTAGGTGACTTAATTAGGCACTTGCTTAAAAATGTGTTAAAGAGTATCTTAAATCATAAGAGTATAGAATTTAACGCATTTAATTTTCCTTGATAACAAAGTTAAATTAAAAACTTTAAGCTTCGTTAAACAATTGCGAAAAAAATGAATTTTTTTAATGATACTCTTTACCTTTTTGCAAGTCATCGAAAATTATTGACACTATTTCGTTATACCTATCAATTTTAATAATAATAAAAATTATGCCTGGGGGTCAAATGAAATTATACAAAATTTGAAATAAAAATTAATTACCTATAATCATCCAAACACCAAATCTGATCCATGTCGCTGAATTCAAGACAAGCATTAGATAAAAATTGATGAATATACTTAACAATGGAAGAAACGGAACCAAGGGCATCTTTAAATTCAAATAAATTTATATCTTTTAACTTAAAAAAAAAAATTTAAATTTTAAAACTTACTTGAAAAGTAATAATTTTATTACTTTGAGGCTGTTTATAAATACAAAAAGTCAATAAAAATCCAATACAAACAAAAAATACGATTAAAACAATAATGTAGGTTTCTGTCAGTTTATCACTTGCAAGGATAAGAATCATGCATATAATTACAATATCAATAGCTTTAAATAATAAAACAAATAATTATGTTTCGAATAGAACAAAAAACTAAAAGGATTTTACTGCATAGGACGGTTAAAACATTAACAAGACGAGATGTTTTTGAATTAGGTACTTTTGAAGGTTTAAATAATCTTTCGAAAATGTTTTGATTTGTTAAGTTTTCATCTGAATCTGATCTATTTATTAATCTTCTTTGATTTCCATTGGTTTCTTCTTGATATCTTAATACTAATACTGATATTGCTACTAAACTGTAGGCTAAAAGTGTTCCTATTGACATCATATTAACTAATTCATCTAAATCAAAAATCATGGCCATGAATGCAGCAAATAGCCCGCTTAGAATTGTTGCTAATAATGGAGTTTTGAATCTGTCATTAATCTTTGACAAAACTCTAAATATTAAACCATCTGAGGAAATGGCGTATAAAACACGAGGTAATGGAAACATGGCACCCAATAAACTAATAAAACAATTTTAACCAAGTTTAAAATTAAATTTTTAAAAATATACAAACCTTGTGGATAAGGAACATATAGCACCGATGGCTACTAAATACCTTGCCCAATTCCATCCAATCATTCTAAAAGCTTCGGGCATCGGAGCATTTTCATTTATTAAATAATATGGAACAATCAAACTTAAAACTGCTGAAACTCCACAATAGGCAACTGTGCAAATCAAAAGAGCAAATATTATGCTAATTGGTATGGCTCTTTGAGGATTTTTTACTTCTTCACCGGTTGTTGCGATGCAATCAAAACCTACAAATGCGTAAAAACACTTAGCGGCACCAGCAAGCCTTTCAAAATAAAATAAAAATTGATAAATTTATTGTTTCCAGAAAAAAATACAAAAACCTTACATTCCCGAAACTCCGAAGGGGAAAAAACCGCCATTTCCGCATGATTGATAAGTTGTGTTGCACGCTGTTGATGAATTGCTAAAGGTTCCATTGACGAACTTAAATTTTTATAGAGGTTATTATAGAGATATGATAGATTAAGATTTGAATAAGTTTTAAGGTTTTGCCTAAAACACGGAATTACGGAACATCGGAATGAAACGGAACCCTAAAATAAAATAAGAAACATATTTAACGTAAACTACTAAACTACGGAATTTTTTTTACGGAACCCGGAACGTGCATTTTTATTGTTTTTATCCGATTAATGAAGAGACACTCGATGTTTTATTCTGCTGTATTCTATTTTCTGAACACTTTGAATTTTCGGAATTAGAACTTAATGAGATCAAGATGCCGATCTTGAATAAGGGGCAAAGGATTTACTTTATAAACCAAGCAGAAAATTTTGCACAAACCAAAACTTAAGTTTAAATTCATGCCATACTAAACCAGGATTTGCGGTAGATAATGCATTTGCGGTAGAAAATTTCAACAAAACCTTATGCATGCTATGTTAAATCCTAACTTCCAAAAGTTGACTTAATATGCAACTCCAGAACTGGACTGTTAAAGAGCATGTGCATTTAATATCTAAGGTCACAGTATACCCTTGCAATGGAGTGCATGACCTTAAACCTGGGTTTCGGGTTGTATCAAATCTGCTGATTGGCTGAAAAAACTGACCAATCAAAAAATTGGACACAAATTGAAAAACAGGTTTAAGGACACGCACCTCATTGCAAGGGTATACCGTATGCGTCATGGTTTTCATGCCTTCTGAACATTTTAACTTGTTCCAGAATTTTAAGACCAAATAAAAACAATTTAGAGGAATTCTCAAAGTAACTTAGTGGCTAATTTTGAAATGTCCATAATAAAATTTGTTCGATTTAGCCTTGTTAACCAGATTGAACATCTAGATTTTGAAAATATTCGTAGCATCAAATAAATTACCTCGTTTGGGTCAACAGACCAATTACTAAAATCAGCTTTAATAGCTCCAAAAATAATAATGAATGTAACAACACATAGATTTACGCTGGTAAAAATATTATTCATTCTGGATGACTCTTTGACACCCAAAGCCAAAATTCCTTAAAAAAATTGTCAATAATTCTAAATAAATTAATGAAAATAAAAAAAAAAGCTTACCAGTTATCAATAAAGTGATACCAAAAGCAAAAAAATCTAAGAAAAAAAGATTAAAATAATTTTTTTACCTTTTGAAGATTGTAATATTTTGTTTACCTGGGTAAGGCGATAGTCCTGTGATGTTCATCGGAAAATGTTGTCTAAAAAACTTTTGAATACTATTGTCTATTAACGAATCAAAGTAAGTGCTAAACGCTCGAGCAACACTAGACGTTCCAATTACATATTCTAATATTAAATTCCAACCGATTATGAACGCTAGAAACTCGCCTATTGTAACATAAGTATACACATAAGCACTTCCTGTTTTTGGAACACGGGCACCGAATTCTGCGTAACACAAGCCGGCTAATACAGATGCAATAGCTGCAACTATAAACGAGATAATTACTGATGGTCCGGAGACATTTTTAATTACAGACCCAGCCAGTACATAAATACCAGCACCTTTTGATTTGAAAATTAATTATAATCGATTATAAAATTATATTTCCAATATTTACCTAGTGTGGACCCAACACCTTTTTTTAAAATTTAAACAATTTTAGAAAATTTTTAAGAGCTTGATAAATTCTTTAGAAAATTACCCAAGGCTGTTAAATCTATGGTATTAAGAACTCGTGCTAATTTTGTTTCGCCTAAATTATCATTATCGATACGTTTTTTGCGAAAAAGAAATGAAAAAAAGTGATCAGACATTTTTAGACTTTATTCGTGATCTGATCTCAAAGTAAACTCAAAAAAAAAAACAAATTAAAGAAAATGACTTTAAAATTTCTTTTTTGGACCTTTCTCTTTGTGAAATAAATATTTATAATAAATTTATATCATATGACGTCTAAAAATTAATTGCAATGTATATGAATATTTTTATAAGTTTGGAAGAATTCTTGCAATTAACTACACCATCACTTTAAATTGTCTTGAGATTTTTTTCTTTTAAAGCATTATTTTACTTTGGGTAAAAAGTGGACTTTTAGAGGAGGATTTTCTTAAATTTTTACTCTAGATTTACTTTGAGATCTAACCAAAAAGTTTGTTTGGGTACAAAAAAATATTGATCTCCCAATTTGCTGCTGCAATTATTGATTTAAACTTTTTGTAAAAATTTTTCGATTGATGCATACAACCACTCTTTAAGAAGCCAAAAAAAAGGAATAACGTAACCGTCATCAAACTTTAAATTCTTGCAGTTTTTTTATTTGTCAATGTGATCTCTATTATTGATGAGTCATCAATGATGATCGATATCAGAGGGTTTGAGTCCTCATAGCCGAAATTGTAGGACCTCTAAGTTTGATATTAGAGTGGGGTAGTATGCGAGGTTATACGGTACGAATTTAATATATTGTTTATCAAAATTTATCGTTTTAAAAAAGTTAAAATATCTTTTATAATTGATAAAAACGTCAAATTTTTAAAAATTTGCCGGATTATTTAGACTATACCAAAACCGGTAGTCAAATATTCAACGATATTATCTTTGACAAGCAAACTAAAACTATATTTCTTATCATACAAACATTATGAGATTATATTTTAAAAATTTATTTTATCAGATTAACAATTTAGAGATCAAACGGGACAAATTTTGGGTAACGTTAAAGCTCGAGTCTGTTAATTTTTTTATTTATTTTAAGGATTTTCTTCAATTTTTTCACATCTCAAAGGCAAATTACTCTCGACTTTTCAT
This sequence comes from Brachionus rubens, assembly GCA_022207745.1. Classification (NCBI taxonomy): domain Eukaryota; kingdom Metazoa; phylum Rotifera; class Eurotatoria; order Ploima; family Brachionidae; genus Brachionus; species Brachionus rubens. Next base: position 2,830,176 of record JAJVHD010000011.1, on the reverse strand, counting down.
ATCAATTTCACAATCAAAAAATAGATTTCGCAAATTTTATCAAAATTTAACCATCAAGACAGAATCAAATCTTATTTAATAAAGCTTCGTTTAAAAAATAAGTCGGACAGTTGCAACAAAACAGAACATACATCACTTTAAGCCAAAAAATGTCGTTACCGTTCTTCAAACGTATCAAATAATAACTATCTTTATTGTTTCCATTACCATGCGACTTGACATTTAATGGACATCTAGTCTAAGAAAATTATTTTGGAATGGCGGAAAACGTACATTAATAAAGATAAATAAGAATTTTTTGATAGAAAAAGAAATAAATGTGTAAAATTATTTTGTTAAAATTATTTTGTTGATGACTTAATCAAAGAACTAATACTGAGGGTCTTGTTGATACCTCATCATTAATATCTAAAGAAATACCACTAGATTCGTATTCAAGTTTAATATCCTCGTGTGTAAATTACTTGTTACTTACTCGATAGTCTCGTTACGCTTGTTACGCAGTTACGATATGGTACGATAGGAGGACATGGTACGCTTCTCATAAAAAGTATGATACACTTTTTTTCACTAGCCGTACTAGTAATAATAATGCAATTACAAGTCTAACGATTTATATCTCCAAAATATGTCAAGATTCTGAGTTAAGGGGATTCTCCATGACTGTGGTGGATGATCATCAGAGACTATGTGAAATTTAATGTAAAGAAACGCGAAAGAGTGCGAACAAAAATGATGGAACAGTGTTTTGTAGAAAAGACGCACCATTTAAAATGGATATTCCTCTCGAGACTGCAATATTTCGTATCATTTTTCATTAAATTTTGCTATCTGTGTCGTCTATGGTGATCTTTTTAGATTATTTTTTCTTAGCTAAGGGAGTTGCACTCTTAATTAGAACTTTAACGATTTTTATTATTATCAAACAATTTTCATTTGAAATTTAAACCATCTTGAATTTTAAGAACTTTAAAAATTAAGTAATGTGAATCTTTTGGTTTGAATTTAGTCACTTTATTAAATCTTCATTATCAAAAAATAAGCCATACTAGAACCCAAGTATGAATTAATTGTGTTTATAGTTTTTGTTTTTAACTCTTGATTCCGCACAACAACAACAAAAATTCCTAAAATAATAAACTCATGAATTTATAAGATAGTATATCATGTTTTCCAGATTAGTAAGCAAATGAACATATTTACAAGTAAACACACACACACACTCACTAAAATATTTAATTAACTAAACTATTTTTTTTAAAGTGTTGATTTTGAAATCTAAGCAAAAAAAAGAAAGAACTGAATTTTAAAAAATAAAATTATTAATAGTCTGGTTTTATTAACAAGAATATATTTCAATTAATTTTATGTTCTTCAAATGGTTTGTTCTGTTTTATCCAAATGAAATTTTTTTTTTTTTAAAAAGAACCATAATTAACTTTATTAACTGTTCTTTTTCAATTAGTAGTAAGTTTTTTTTTTACAATTTCAGAAATATCATCCTAATAAAATATGCGTTTCAATTCTTTTTTTTAATGTTATTCTCAGAAATTTGTAAAAGTATCGTTTTTTTTTTTAAAAACTTAAATAACAACTTTATCTTAAACACTTATTTATGACAAGAAAATAACAGAAAAATTTTTAAACAAATTTTTTTTTAAGATTGAGTAATGGACGATAGGACTATTGTTATAGGCCATCCTTATAAAAAGTAATATTTAACACATAAAAATCACAAATCATAAACAAATCAATTTATTAGTAAATAACTTGCTTCAATAACATTAAAATAATCTCTTAAAGACTCAATAATTGAAGGAAAGTTTATGATTTAAGGAACTTAAAAAAATTGTTTCTAAAGGTTTTGTTTTAGATACAAAAAAGCGTTTGTGGTTTCAACGATATCATTCCTGTTAATTATTGCTGTACTTGTTATCATTCTAGCTGTAAATTACAATGATAATAGCTCTAATAAAGTTTGTTTAACTAAAGCATGTATTAAAGCTGGTAAGTAATCAAAAGCTTAATGTACTTCTATTGATCTCTTTATCATCGTTCCATTCACGGAAATTGTGATCTAAGGAAATATTAAGGGCTCTTTGAGTGACGTTCAGAGGTAATGTTTATTTTGGAAAATCTTCAAACATTAAATTCATATACTACCATGTCGAAAATATATAACTTAAAGTCAGATATGTTCAGGAATTGACATTAATTAGAGCAGGCGCGTTCAATCTATTTCAAAATATACTGACACACCAGAAACAAAAGATAAAATATACCATTTATAGATTTATTTTTAGGGTCTCTTGGAAATACACACCCCTTTTTTGGAAATTCAAGCCCAGTTGTAAAAACTTTAATTCTTAATGAGCTTTCATTTTAGCATTAGAAAACGACAGACATTGATACATTTTCAGGTTCTCTCATTGCTTTCTCTGATAACTCAAAAAGTCGTGCAGTCTTGAAAATTCCCTAATTGACTTCCTGCAACTGTAATAGGGCGTGGTTAACAATAAGAACCAAAAAATTATTTACATATTTGTTGATGCACGTCTCGCCTTAACAACAACTTAGAAGCTTTCATACACCTGCGAGTGTATTATTTCGAAGTGACCCAAATCTCATCGAGCCAAAAAAAAGTCATAATCTTAGAATTGAAGGTTATTTTTTTTTTGCTTTCAGATTTTGCAGATTAAATAGAAGTACAGTTAAATAATTTTATAAAATATCTTAAACTCTTTGACTTTTAGCAAACACGATTCTGGAAAATTTAGATCAAACAATTGACCCTTGTAAGGAAAAAACGAGATTAAAAAAAACGTTTTTAAAATTTCTATTATTCAGGTGAAGATTTTCATTTGTTTAGTTGTGGATCATTTGTAAAAACAAAGCGAATTCCTGATGAACAAACAAAAATAGATGTTTTTGATATCTTAAGAAATACATTAGCTTATTCAGTTGCAGGTAATTTAATGCTAAATTCTTGACCAAAAACTTTGAATCCAAATCGGAAAATTTTATTTAGACATATTATCAGCTGAAATTGATGAAAATGATATTTCGGCGACTGAAAATGCAAAATTGTTGTACAAATCCTGTATGGATGAAGGTAAACAAAAAATTTTCGGTTTCGATTTTTTAAAAACATTATTTTGTTTTTTTTTTTAAGAATTTATACAACAAAATGGAGAAAGCAGATTTTTAAGTATACTAGAATCAGAGTTTGGTGGTTGGCCAATATTGAGACCAGTTTTAAAAGAAATATCAATCGTTGAACGAATGACAAAATTACGGAAAATTGGATTCAAAACTTTTGTCGATTTTCACGTAACACTAAATCCCAAGGATCCACAAGCGTTAATAATTAAAGTAGCTTTCAATTCTCAAGCAGAGCTGTCGCTGACATGTTAGCTTAAAGAGCAACCAATCAATTATTTCTCTGATTGAGATAAGTTCGGAAATTAGTCTAGAAATAGCTTGACATAAGTCTGGCGACGGTAATGCTTTGTTTTCTAGTCATAATTTAATAAAAAAAAATTTAAGGTAAAACAACCAAATTGGTTATTCAACAAACAATATTACAACGATTCAAATTTTGTCAAAACATATAAACAGTATATAAAAAAATATGTGACTTATTTGAACTCGTCAATTATTGAAGTTGATGAAAAAATTGATCGAATGTTTGAGATTGAAAAAAATATTGGAATGGTAATAATTATTCAAGTCTATTCTAAATCAGATAACAAAATATGCTCTATTAACTTAATAATAAAATTAGCTTACGCCTCATCTAATTCAATTTGCTTGAATTTTTGAATGATTTTTAATTCCGTCTGAAGTTCTGATTTCTTGTTGAAAGTCAGCAGATGGTATTTACAATTACGGACTTTCACAGGTCAATCGTTAAAACATGGTTATTGCAAGGTCAAACCCTAAAGACCTTGCAATAACCATGTTTGAAGGCTTCCAATGGGGGAATTCAGGTTTAGAGCCTCAGTTTCGGTTTTCAAAAAAGTATAATTTCGAAAAAAAAAAGATATTAGTTTTAACTAGTTTTAACTGTGAGAACTAAAAAATTTCCTATCAAATATTCCTATTTTATGGCTAATAAACTGCATTGGGGAGAGCGGGATTGTGCGGGGGATTACGGTATTATAGAAATTTTGAGTATTGAAAAACTTTATTTCATATCAAATATTCTCATGCTGTCTTTTCTATTTTACAGCGAGGGGATTGGAAATGAACGGCGGATTCACGGTACTATAAAAACCAAAGAATTCATCTTTCCTTTGGAAAATTTCGTAATATCCACCCTAGACTGTCCCGAAGATTAGGCTGATAGTTTACTGGAAAACTTTTATGATTGAAAGAATTTTTAACTAATTTCTCGAATAGCAATTAAGTTTTACCGTATTGCAGAAAAGCACCCCCAGAATCATAATGGAAGTTACTTTTGATTATTTCTGAAAATCACAAAATATAAATTGACTGAATGTTCGTATGCCTAGATAGGCATGGACATGTCTAGATTAGGTGGCATTGATCAGCGAGGAAATACCGTATTGAATAATTGCCACATAAAACCTTCTATTGATAACCATCTGTTGATTTTCTTAATTTCTACGTTCATTTAAAAAATTTTCACATTTTAAGAGTTTAATAAATGAAGACCAAAAAAGAAACTCGACATATAGGAACATGACCATTGCCGGATTAATACAAGAAATTCCAAAAGTAAGATTTTCGGTAAATATAAAATTAATTTTTTAATGCTTGCTTTTTTAGTTCGACTGGAAAGGTTACATAATTAATGGAATATTCAAAGACATAACAAATGTAACCATAGATGAAAATGAGCCGATAGTTGTTGACGATTTTCAATATCTTTTATACATAAGTGAATTTTTAGATAAAGCCGATGTTGTTTACAAGAAAACGTAAAAATTTTAAGTCACTTTTGCTTTCATTATAAAATACATCATTTTTTAATAGAGATTTGGAGAACTTAATGATTTGGTCAGCTATTAAAAATGAAGTTACATTTTTACCAAAGAAGTACAAAGAAGCAAAGCTTGAATTCGACAAAGTAAATTCCAAAATTATTAAAATTTTTACTCGCAATTTTTTTAACTCTTAAAATTAAAGGTTTACAAAGGAACCAAATCTTCACACCCAAGAGTAGTAACTTGCTCTAGTTATGTACTAGATGTTATGGAGTTTGCTGTAGGACGACTTTATGTTATGAAACATTTTAACAATCATTCGAAACAAGCTGTAAGATTCATAGGATACCGTAAAACCCCGCAGGGTACCCCACTATGGTCTAAGTCGAACTTTTATTTTAATACCGGGGGTAAAATATAAAAATCCGTAAAAAGACTTCTTCAATAGTCCCAAGGGTAAAAATGATATTCATTCAATTTTTAGTCATGAGGCAAAAATACTGCTAGTGAGCTCAGCAAGCAAAACATAAACTAGCGTTAATTTTGAATGTAAATTTAGTTGTAAATTTGGTAAGTCAATAGTAAATTAAGTTGGATTTTGAATGACAATAAATTTGTTGACAAAATTTTGTTGATATTGTGACACCTGGATATGATGTAGTGGGTTACAGAAAGAATACAGAAAGAATACACAAAGAATACAGAAATTAATTTTTAAGCAGTTTTTTTGCCTCATGACTAAAAATTGAATGAATATCATGTCTACCTTTGGGAGTATTGGAGAGGTCTTTTTAGGGATTTACCACCGGTTGAAAAATAATCAACTAGTTGATTGATTGTTGATAGTCCGGTTTAAACAAATTCATTTCCTAAACATCAGATTTTTATTTTTAAGTGAGTTCAATTTAAACCAATGCCCATATAACTAAAATAATCATGATTTGCCCCTGGGATATCAATGACCCTTATTCTCAGGGGTAAAATACAACTTATCCCATGGGTCAAAATATTAAAATCATGTCTTATCCCTGGGGTACCCTGCGGGGGTTTACGGTATTATACATTTTATTAATCTCATTATTTTGGCTTTAGGCTACTGAAATGATCGAAAACATTCGTATTGAATTTATGCAAATATTAAAAGAAACCGAATGGTTAGATGAAGATTCAAAAGTTCTTGCTCTTGCTAAAGTATATTCATAAATTATTTTTCAATTTAAAAGACCCAAATTTTTGTGTTTAAGGCTGACAACATCGATAGTAAAGTTGGATACCCTGATTTTATTTATAATTCAACACATTTGGATGAAATTTATTCAAAAGTAGTCATAAAAAAATTTGCATTAAATTCCTGTTAAATGTTTGTTTTTTTTAGTTCAAAATGAATGGAACTGAATATTTATTTAACTCTCTTAGAATCCTTAAAATTGATGCTTTGAATGGATTTCATGAGCTCAGGATTAAAAGAGACCGAAAATTGTAATATTTCATCGAACAAAAAAATCATCATCTAGTTAATTTTAAAAATTTTATTTTATAGATGGATCTCAGGACCAGCAGTTGTAAATGCGTAAGAACTAATTAAGCTTATTTTACCCTAAATAATTTTGATGCTTTAACTAGTTTTGGATATACTCCCTCTTTTTTGGAAGAAAAAAATTTAACTATGAATAAACCGATTACAGATTTAAATACCTATCATCAGGAGGGTTGAAAAAATCCGTTTTGAAATTTTCATCGCTCCTTCAACACCCAAATAAAAGTCTAAAACGCCTATTCAGCGAGTTAAAATCATCACACACATAAACGCATCCAACAAAAAAAATTCTAGATCTAGATATGCTCTTCATCAAAAGAGAGGAGGTGTATTCGGCAAAATCCTTAATTATTTTTTTGTACCAATTAATCATTCATAAAGAAGACTTTTTTTTTTAATTCGGTTTGTAAATTTTGAAATATTTTAAGGTTCTATAGCCCTTACGCTAATCAAATTTGTAAGTTAAATTTTGAAAACTAGTTTTTTGAAAGAAAAAAATTCAATTTTATTTCAAGGTTTTCCTGCTGGGATTCTTCAGTCTCCATTTTACGACGCAGAAAACCCAAAGTATTTTTTAATTTTAAGCTTACCCCTTCTCATGGACTCTCAAATTTTTTAATTTAGTTATTTAAACTATGGAGGTATAGGATCAGGTAATTTATAATTAACATAAACCTATAAAATTCATCTTTTAAATTCACTTCTTTTTTGAAAGTGATTGGACATGAAATAACTCACGTAACTTAGATTTAAAAAAATTGAAAAAAAATTACTTTGTAGCTTTATGAAATGTAGGGTTTCGATGATAGAGGTCGATTGCATGATAAAAACGGGGTTTATTATGCAGACGGTGCTTCAAGTCTTTGGACAAACGAGTAATTTACTTAAAATTTAAAAAAAAAAGTTCTAAATATTTATTTATAATCCAGAACTGTTTTGAAATACAAAGAAAAAGCAAAATGTATTGTCGATCAGTACAGTAACTTTAGTGTCAAACAAATCAACAAAACGGTAAAAGAATTTTTATTTAATTCTTCAAATGAATTGATTAAAGTAAGTGTAATTTTTTTCAAGTTGAACGGATTGTTAACTCAAGGTGAAAATATCGCTGATAATGGAGGACTTAAGGAATCTTTTAGGGTAAATTGAAAATTACGAAAAGTGTTTAAGTTTTAAATTGATAAAAAATTTAAGGCTTACAAAAAATGGGTAAGCAAACATGGGGATGAACCATTACTTCCAGGTCTTAATTACACTCAAGAACAATTATTTTTCATTAATTACGCTCAAGTATGGTGTACAAAGTATCGATCCCAATCTTTGTTATACAGAATTTTGAATTCAAATCACAGCCCTGGTGAATTTAGGTAAATTTTTAGCAAGAAGAAATTTGAAAATTTTTAAATTTAGAATTTATATAGAATAATTGGTCCAACGTCAAACTCAGAAGATTTTGCTAATGTTTTCAAGTGTAAACCTGGTCAAAAAAATAATCCAATTAAAAAGTGTTCAGTTTGGTAGAACGTTTTTTTTTTAACATGAACAAAATCACAACTTAAGTGTTTTCTTTATTCGATCGGTATACGCCAAGTTGAATAAAATTTGTGACTGAGTGTAAAGTTTTTTACTTTGAAATAAGTTTTTTTTGAATATATTTTTTTTTGAATAAAATGTCTTAATTTTCCATTTTATTTAAATTTTTTGTTCGGCATTATTCAACTGATTCTAATAGTTAAACAGAAAAGGTTCGTATGAATTTAAAAAAATATTAAATACCCTTTTTTGGACGAAAGATTAGTCAATCAATTTCAAACATTATCGCGAACTTTAACGATAAAATCACAACTAACCTGGTCGTTCACATGTTCCAAAAATGAACTTTCATGAACGTTTAAAAGCTTTCGAAAGTTGTCATGGCCCCGAAGGTCCACGAAAATTATTTTTACGACCCTTTTCAAAATTTTTCTGTTAATTTCTAAGATCTTTGGAACCTGAAAATTAATGAAAAAATTATTAAAAGTACCGAAAACTCTTGAAAATATTAGTTTTTTTTCTAATATTTTGAAAAAAAACTTGGTATCTGACAGATGTACGGTACATCCTGGTCATCTTAATTAATCCAATCGCCATCTAAAAGTGGATAAATAATTTTTATCTCGACAAAAAATCAAATTTTTTACGAAGAGACTCCTCAACCTTGAATTGGTTTTCTTAGTTTCAGCATTTTTCCCTATTAAACGTCATAGACTACTCACATAATTTTACACATAACAGATAAATAACTCAATTTAGATGATCTGATTATTGTTTTATCCAGTCCTTGGCATTATTTCCAATGTTTCTTTCTTCCAATGTTTTCTTCAAGACAGAATTCTCCAAATTTTTTGTTCATAATGTTACTGGTATACCTTGCTCTCCGATTCCAAATAAACTAACAACGATTTTTTTACCAGCAATTCAACGGTCTCCAATTCTTCTTTTGAAACAAACCCACTTCATTCTGTTTCCACTTATCATCGTTTTTGCTATTTTGTTGAGTACGATATTCCGAACTACTGACAATCTAATGGTTTAAATCCTTTATAAACTTGTGAACATGGAACTTACCCGTTCGAGGTATGACTCATTCATTTTTAAAAAAGTAAAGGACAAAAAGGATGTAGAGCATGAAAAGACAAATGATTGGTCTCAAAATTGCTTAAAATGTTTTTTGTAAATAATTCGTTCTTTATTTATCTTGAAGGACTAATCTCTTTTTTGTTCATATCCTATGATATATTAATGTCGCCATTAGACCTAATATCGACTCGCTTTTAGTGTCAGCTTCAAAATAGATCAGTTATTTTTGTTATTTCGTTCTGACATGTCTTTAGGCAATATAAATTATCTCGAGGGTTTAATTGCTCGTTGTCATAAAACAGTCTATGAATACTTTAAAATTGCTAATTACCTAATTTTTTAAAAATATATTTCGAGGGATTTTTAAAAAAGCTCATGCTAAATTGCTAAACTTTAAATTATTAAGATTAAAAAATAATTTTATTTGAATATCCATAGGATTTGTTTATAGAGGATAATTTTTCTTTTCAACTATTAAATATCAATTGTATTAATAGATATTTAAATATTATTTTGATTTTCACTAAAAGGTCATTATTCATTAAAAGAACAAATCGACTTTTTTTTTTGTTGAGACAAATTACCATAAATTAAATACTCTTTCAAAGGTTCTCGAAAAATTTTTCAAAGACAAAAAAGAAGGCAAAGATTCCTCTTATCTCTAACCCTTTACATTAATCTTTGAATAAAATATAATTAAGAATGCAAAATATCTGCTGAAATCAATCAATAACCTTGAAGCGGAACCAACATGATTAATAACTATGATACAGGAAATTAACTATTTTTGAAAGTTACTTTTCAAGAATAAACATGTTTAACATTAGAATGGATACACAACAAAAAAAATCGATCAAGAGTTAATAAATCCAACTTGATATTTACAAGACTTTAGTCAAGCTAATCGAATACAGGTCAAATGAAGAAGTTTGGTAGCAAATGTTCAAATCAATAGCAATGAACTAAAACAAAGAAAAAGAACTGAAACTCTTTAGAAAACAGTAGAAAAAGAAGAAGAAGAGATTTTTTTTTATTTTTGTTTTGAGACTTGATGATTTTGCTTGTTGAAAATAATTGAATTTCAAAATAATAAACATTTTAAAAAAAAATTATTTGCTTATCTTTTTTGTTTTATTGTTTTTTATTCCTTTTAAAAAATATTAATCCATTCTTAAGTTCTCAATTTTGAATTTGAATAGAGGTAAATATACTTTTTTTTTTCAAAAATACGGGAGGGGGGGGGTGAGTATAATACAATAGAATATCATTTATTATGAAGTATTAATTATCTATCTAATTGTCTCAACTTGGGGGCTTACATGAGCTAAATCTTATGCTTCAATTCAAAAGATAAAAAAAATGAAAATTATTTTACTCATTAAAATCCTGAGAAAAAAATAAAAAAAAACGAACATCGTCAGTCAAAATTAAGCTCGTTGATTTGTTTTTTTCAAATGTACAAATGAACTGCTATCACAAAGCACTAGGGTTTTACTTTTCAAGATAATTTATCCTTTTTTAGTTTTGTTTTCGTTGAATCGAAAAAAAAATGATTTTTTTATCCCTAATTATTTTCTTTAACTCAAAATACTATTTGACGCTGTACTTAAAATTAAATTATACTTGTCCTCATACTCCCTAAATCCATTTAATTGTAATAGATTAACGTTAAGATTTTGGATGTACAGTTTTTTAAAACTCAAACTTTTCTATTCTCAAAGCTTTCAAAATAATTCTTTTGGTTTGAATATTTCTTGTACCTCGTTGGTTTTTGGGTATTATTGCGTAATTTAGCGAAGGTCTATGATTTTTTTTTTCTTTTTAAATTTTGATAATCAAAGTATATAAACCAAACTTGTCTCATTATAAAAGGATTTTATCAAAAAAAATGAGTGAGCTCGAGTTGACTTTAAAAGGAAATTTCTTTATTTTTTGTTTACCTTAGCATAATTTGTTTTTAAATTCAGAAATATATTTTTGTTTGATAAAAAAAAAAAATTTTAAACTCAAAAACACGATTTTTTTTTGTTAGGCTATCATCAAATAAACAAACTTTTATAACAGTCTAGATCTTCTCAACTCTTTGATTTCAAATAAACGTTTTCAATAAAGTCCTTTTTCGTAATAAAATCAAACGATAAATTTTTTTTTATAAAAATTAAGTTTAAGCTCTGTGTTTTTTCGTGTTTGAAACAATTGGAAACGAAGGATTTACCACTTCAGTTATATATTGCTGGACGTTTGACAGTCCCTATTTTTGTTCAGTCCTACTTTACATTATAATTTATTTTAGAAATGACGGAAAGTCTTCAAATTGATAAATCTCACTCAAATATGAAACGAATACTTGTGATTATATCAATTTTTACATTTGCACTAGTCATAATCGTAGCAATATTGAGTGTTTTATTGGGAACTTCAAATCGTTATAAATTAATTGAAAAAAATGTATGCACAAGCAAGAGTTGTATTAAAGCAGGTAAAGCTTAATTTCAATCATTTTTTTTTATTTAATCAAAGTTAAAATAAATTTAAAAACAAAGCGAGTTTAATATTAAAAAATATTGATGAAAATGTTGATCCATGTGAGGATTTTTATCAATTTAGTTGTGGAATGTTTAATAAAAATAATCGAATACCCGATGATCAGCCAAAAATAGATGAACTTTCAATTCTTAGAGACAAAGTGGCTTATTCAATATCTGGTAATATATCACTACAACTTATTTATATCAATACATGTTTTAAAATTGTATTAAGATCTTCTGTCCGAACCGATTGGTCCGAATGATACAGTTGCAACTTCCAATGCTAAAAAATTGTTCATCTCTTGTATATATGAATGTAAATCACGAATTAGTATTATTTATTGGGATTTATTTTAACATTTATTTTTTACTTCAAAGGGAAAATAGAAGAGAAAGGTCCCATGGTTTTGTTGGATATTTTAGAAAAAAATTTTGGTGGTTGGCCTCTATTGAAAGGAAATGAATTTGATAACTCGACGAGACTAATTGATAAATTTATAAGCTTAAGAAAGCTTGATACTTGGCAATTGTTTGAAGTTTTTGTTTCTCTAAATCCAAAAGATCCTAAAAAATATGTCCTTAGAGTAAGTCGTCTAAAAATTAACCCCATTTTTTTTAAAATCTACTATTTAGTGTATTTAGGTTTCTCAACCAGATTGGTTTTTTAATAGAGAAAATTTGTACAATGATAAACTAATGATTGCTTATAGAGAGTTAGTTCATACTGTTGTTCAAAATTTAAATTTAGATAAAAGAAATCTTACTGAAGAGATTAATCGTATGTTCGATTTAGAAAGAAAATTCTCACTGGTAAGTTTTTAAATAGATTTCGGTCTACGAACAGCAGTCTTTAAGAGCTAAAATAATTTTTTTTTAAAGCTTCAACTTGACGATGATCAACGACGAAACTCTACATACAATAACATTACAATTAAGGCACTTGCTGATGCGATACCTGATGTAATCATTTAAAAAAATCGCACAAATACTTTACAAACCTTAAAAAAGAGTTATTTTTAGTTTGAGTGGAAAGAATTCATTTTTGGAATTTACAAAGATGTTAAAAATGTGTCTGTAGACGAAAATGAAATGATTTTAGTTGACGATTTTCATTATTTAATCGATGCATCAAAGCTCTATGCAGAAGTTAAACAAACAAATCCTGTGTAAGTATTTCTTTAGTTCAACAAAAAAAAACACTTCTACAATTAAGGATTTTTTTCAAGAGATTTGAATAACCTGTTGATTTGGCTGTTTGTCAAAGAGACCATACCATTTTTACCAAAAGTGTTTCAAGAAGCAAAATTAGAATTCGATAAAGTAGGCTCATTTGGGAGAAAATTTTAAATTTTTTTCTAACTCAATTTATAATAAAGGTCTATGAAGGTACAAGCTTAAAACAACCAAGATCCTTATCTTGTTCGAACTTTGTTAATAGTAAAATGGAATTTGCAGTTGGTCGTTTGTATGTAACACGTTATTTTAATACAAGTTCAAAAAAAGAAGCTGTCGAAATGATCAATAATTTATTGCAAGAATTTAAAATAATTCTAAACGAAAGTAATTGGATTGATGCACATTCGAAAAAGCTCGCTTTAGAAAAAGTAAAACTTGATTCACTTAGAAATACAATTTTTTTAACTTTTTAATTTTTTTAAGGTTGATTCAATGGATTCAAAAATTGCTTATTCGGAAAAAATTTTCAATGCAACATTTTTAGACAATGAATATAGAGAGGTTTGAGCTTTATACACCTTAATCCTGTTAACTATCTTTACATATTACCGGTCTGGTACGGTAATATTACCGATCGGCTGGCTTGATTTAAACTAACTGTCTTTTTGACTCAGTATACTCCCAGGACTCTCTAAGCGTTAATAAGTTATAGCGGGCAGATAAATTTTAATTCAATAATTTTGACTTTGTGGTATGCCAAGGTTACTGGTTCAATGGTCTTTTGCTCGTTTTAATGAAGCTCCACTACTAACGGAGCTCGTCTGTATCTCGCAAACGTTTGCCCTCTTTAATTGTTGGTTGGCGCCTTCGGCGCTGTGGTTGTCTTTGCTGCTTCGCGGCTTTTTAAGAATTCAGGCTTCGCTAAGCTGCGCCAACGGGGCTTTTGTACATAAGTAATAAAATTTAAAATAAATTTGAAATAAAATAAAAATGACATATTCCTCAAAAAATTATATAAAAAAAGTTTACCACGAGTTTTATAATTTCTTTATTTAATTAAATAATGCTAGCACAGTTAGTGGCACATACAAAGTATTGGACCTGTGAATTGAAATTGAAAAGAGTTAAGGCTTCGGTGTTTTACTCGATTTTACACCAATGGCATTTAAAAAAGCTTTTGCTAGTTTATTTGCTTCTTTGAAACAAATTTGATAAGAGCGGGATTCGAATAGACATTTTCGTGACACATTGATCAACCGACGATACCAACTGAGCTACCAAAACTAAACTCTTTTCTTAAGAAAAGAGGAATCTAACGAATTTGTTAGTTTTTCAAGTTAAATTGAGTCACCAGAGAAAAAAATCTCCTTACCCTGAAATTAACCAAAATGTACGCTGCGGAAGGCCGATGTTGCAGGAAGCAAGCAACGTAAAACTTCAAAGAGTTAAAATTACAGGACTTTTTGAAATATAAAAAGATGGCTTAAAATTTCATTTTATTTAGTTCATTTTCAGTGAAACCGAATTGCTTCAGAATTTTTTCAATTTGGAAAAATTACGAGCCAATTTTGAACTTAGTCAACTCAGAAAGAATCATAATCCAAAAGAGTAATTCTAGAAATTTTACTAACAATCAAAACGAGGTTTTTAAGCAAATTCTTTTTTTTTAGATGGATATCTGGACCTGGTGTTGTCAATGTAAATATTCAAAAGATTCATTTTTAGTTTACCTTCATTAATTTTATTTATCACTTAGGCTTTTTACAGTCCTTCGTCGAATCAAATATGCTTCCCGGCTGGAATTTTGCAATCACCATTTTATGATTCTGGAAACCCAAAGTAGAATTTTATTAAAACTCAAACATTTCAAATTTTCTATTAATTTTGATAAAAAGATATCTAAATTATGGAGGAATTGGAACAGTTATTGGACACGAAATAACTCATGTAAAATTTATTTTTGATCATAGTTGGTCAACTTTTTTATTAATTTTAGATTTTTTTCTAAGGGGTTTGACGATATGGGTAAGAAAAAAATAAAAAAAATAAAATCTAAATAGACGCTTAAGAAACTCTTGAATAGGTCGTCTTTATGATAAAGATGGTATTTTCCATCCTGATGAAGACCACACGAGCTTATGGACAAACGAGTAAGATAGACACCAAAATATCCGCATGCAATTTTTAAAAAAAAAATTAAATTTTAAAAGGACAATAAAAACTTACAAAGAGCGATCCCAGTGCATTGTAGAGCAATATAACAATTATTTGGTCAAACAAGTTAACAAAATGGTAAGTTTAAAATAAAAGCGAATGACATATTTTTAAACGATTTTTTGAAATATTTTTTAAGCTGAATGGTTATAACACACAAGGTGAAAATATTGCAGATAACGGTGGTTTAAAAGAAGCCTTTAGGGTAAACAAAAAGCATTCAAATCAAAAATGGAATAATATTTTTAAAATGTTTATTCTTTAAAGGCTTACAAGAGATGGGCTTCAAAAAACCATCCTGAACCTGTTCTTCCAGGTCTTGAAAAATATAGTCAAGACCAAATGTTTTTTATAAGTTTTGGTCAATTATGGTGTGGTAAGTCAAGAGACCAATATTTAGTACAAGCTATTATGAATGATCCTCATGCGCCTGGTGAATTCCGCATTGTCGGTCCAACTTCAAATTCAGAAGATTTTAGTAAAGCTTTTAAATGTAAACTTGGTCAAAAAAATAATCCGGAAAAAAAATGCTCTGTTTGGTAGAAATTTAATCTCGTTATCATCAAGCACCATAAATACAATCTTTTTTCGAAAAAAAAAAGTATTTTAAAGTGTAATATAAGCCTTATATTAAACAAAAATTACGAGCCAGAGTGAAAGAGAAAATAAAAAAACAAAATCACATTTTTTTTAAGGTATATGAATTTTAATTTGTAAATTTGAAACCAAATTATCTTTAAATTTTTTTTTAATTAATAAAATTTTTTTTATAAATTTAATTTTTCTTTGTTTTTTCTATTCGTACCATGTCTGAAATGGCCGCATTCGAATTTAAAGACGATTATATACCGACAAAATATGCTCAACGTTTAAAAAAATGTATTGGGCTATTCTCTTTTATAACCTCTATGCTTGTAGTATTTATACTTGTTCTTGTATTCTTTATTGCCAAACAATCTGAACCTGAGCAAATTAAAATTTGTACAAGCCACGCTTGTATCAACGCAGGTATTTAGACATCAACTTGAAAATATTCATTTGGTTAATTGTTTTCTTAAAGCTTCAGCATTGATAAATAACATGAATTTATCAGCTGATCCATGTGAAGATTTCTATGAGTTCACGTGTGGAAATTTTGTACACAAGACTAGGTTAACTGATGACCAAGAACGCGTAACTACATTTCATAAGCTAGATGTCGAACTTGGACAATCACTAAGCGGTAAAGACTTCGTAACAGTCGTTAAAAAAAAAACAATTATTGATTTTAAATTTTTAGATTTGCTAAACATACCGGAATCAGAAGATGACCTACAGCCTATAAAAGACACTAAGAGACTTATGAAATCTTGTTTAAATGAATGTAAACTTAAAATTTAAAAGTTTTTGTTAAAAAACCTTCAAGATTTACCGTTAAAGCAAACATTGAAAAATATGGAGAAGCTAAAGTGATGAGATTTGTAATAAATGAGTTCGGCGGATGGCCTTTGTTTGATCAAATTTTTTTTAAAAATGAAACAACTCATGTTTATAGAGTTTTGAGTTCACTTTTTAAAAATGGAATTTCAGCTCTTTTCGGTCTCTATGTAACTAACAGTCCGACAGACCCGAATATTCCAATCATTAAAGTAAAAAATTTATCAAAATCCTAAAACAAATTTTCTAAGTATAAAATAAAAGATTGCTCAAGCTGGTTGGTTATTTGACAAAGCGAGTTATGAAAATTCAGACACTATGACATCGTATAAAAAGTATATAGTTAAAATACTTCGATTGTACAATGCATCGAATAGTGATTTAGTTGAAGATGTTGAAAAAATGGTCGAAATTGAAAAGAAGCTCGCTCAAGTTGATTAATCTAAACTTTTAATTTTTGATTAAAACTTAGACAGTTTCTTTTTCTAGAATCTTTTGACAAGTGCTGAAAAAAGATTAATTTCTAACGAAAAAATGTCACTTGGAGAACTTAAAAGGAAAATCCCAGAGGTTAAAATCATCACCAAAAGCTAAAATTCCATTTTTATAATAAAAAAATTTTTATAGTTTGATTGGAAAGAGTTTCTTCAAGAAAGTGTTTTCAATAAAATAGCTAATGTCACTGTTACAGATGATAATGAAATTATACTATCCCATCAAAAATTTGTAACAAATGCAATTAAAACATTTTCCGATGAGCTAGCCCGAGATAAAAAGCAATTATTCTAACTTGTAAATTAAACAACAATATTTTAATCCTCTTTTAAATTTTAGAGGTTTGACAAATTTATTAATTTGGGTCTTTATCAAGTCATCGTTGCAATATTTACCTTCTAAGTATAATGTTCAATCGATAAAATTGTCTAAAGTTAGTCCCGAATTACTTTAAGATCTTATTTTTGTATTTAATTTTAAAATTAAAAGCTTTTTCCTGTTCTGGAAAGTTATTCATCGAATCGTTTGCAAAAATGCATTGATTCAGTTTCTGAGATGATGGAATATTCTGTGGGTCGATTATACGTTCAGAACTTTTTCAAACACGAGTCTAAGAAAGCGGTAATTTTCCAATTCAAAATAAAGCATGTTTCATTAAACCAGTCCGTTAATGAGAATCACTAAAATTTAATTTTTAACGATGTTAAAAATTTTTTTAAAAAGACCAATGTACAGTAATTTTAATGATTTTTTACTCTTTTTGAAAAAACGTTAGGATGTGTGATGCAGTAAAAGACAAAGAGTTAGAAAAGCGTGAAATTTTAAAGGGTACTAGAAATAAGTGTAAGAGGTACGTTAGGATCGAAAAAAGAAATGTGAGAGGTGCGTTAGAGACATTATTATTATTATTATTATTATAAATAATCTGCAATGGGTTTCCCCACGGAGCTAAGTACCAACGTACTTAGCTATGGCAGATGTTGTTTGACTCTGACATGTAGTTATCGAACTTGTTTTTAAAATTGTTGATTGACACAGCATTCTTGATGTCTTCTGGGAGTTCATTCCAATATGGTGTAACTCGATTTGAGAAGAAGTTGTGTCTTACTGGACATGACTTAACAAATTGTCTGTATAATGTGTTATGACTTCTTGTATTACCAGCTGGGCCTGGCAAACTTGAATTTGGACAGTTTTCAACAGGGTGATACCATTGAATTTTATTGAAACCTTTAAGAAATTTGAAATATTGGATTAGATCACCTCTGATTCTACGTTCTTCTAGGCTTGTCAAGTCTAGAAGTTTTAGTCTCTCTTCATATTTTTTGTTTTTAAGACAAGGTACCAACTTCGTCGCTCTTCTTTGTACTTTCTCAATACGGCCAATGTCGTGCTTACGAAAAGGGCACCAAGCAACTGATCCATATTCTAGAACAGGTCTTACGAACGATGTGTAAAGCACTTTAAATGTTCTGATATCTAAATTCTTAAAAGAGTTTCTAATTTTACCGAGTATAATATTTGCCTTGAGGACAGAGTTTGAGATGTGCTCTTCCCATTTTAGATTATCCTGGAGGATTACTCCTAGGTCTCGTTCAGATCTACTATTTTCGATGATGTACGAAAAGTCGTCTGTTTCTATTGAATAGAAACTGTCTTGGTGAATTTTATTATTACCAAAATGCATTACTTTACATTTACTAAGATTTAAATCTAATTTCCAATCGGTAGTCCAATCGATTAACTTGTTGATACTTGATTGGAATTCTTCTTGATCTTTTGGATTTCTAATAACGTTTATTAACTTACTATCATCGGCAAATAACTTACACATTACGGATAAACATCTCGGTAAATCATTAATGAAAATGACAAACAACAAAGGACCGAGGACCGAACCTTGCGGTACTCCACTCAATACATCTTTCCAATCTGAAGCTACGCCATCAAGAACTACTCTCTGTTTTCGCTCGGATAAAAAGGCTCTGAGCCAGTTGAGAATTTTACCTCTAAATCCATTTGCCTTGAGCTTTTCAAGTAGTTCTGGGTGTGAAACCAGGTCAAAGGCTTTCATGAAGTCTAAAAAGATAATGTCGATTGCAAAGCCTCTATTAAGACATTCGGTGATTAGGTCTAGGGTTTCTAAAATGTTAGTGATACATGATTTCGCTTTGACAAATCCATGCTGAGAATAATTGATCAAGTTATGTTCCAATAAGAATTTTGACATTGTTTCTTTTATAATTTTTTCCATTACCTTGCATAGCACAGACGTCAATGAAATGGGACGATAATTTGCTGCAATATTTTTTTGTCCTTTTTTAAATATTGGGGTGATATTCGCACTTCGCCAAATTGATGGTAAGGTTGAACTATTGAAGGACTTCTTGAATATTAATGAGATGGGTACCGAGAAGCTCAAGGCACTCCCATGAAGAATCATTGGACTAACATGGTCAAGACCTGGTGATTTATTTTTATCGAGATTTTTTAAAATGTTGTAGACGTTTATAGGGTCAAAATTTTCATCACTAACCTGACAAGACTCATTCGTGTATGGGTCTATGGATTTAACTTGCTCATTGATGTTTCGTTTTTTGTAAATGCTATAAAATTGTTCATTGAGTAAATTGACTATGTCGTTTTTTTCTGTCGTAATAAGCCCATCGCTGTTTTTTAACGATCGGATTTCGTCTTTGAACTTAGTTTGATTGTTTATGTATGAAAATAATAGTTTTGGGTTTTTTTTTGACTTTTTAGCAATATCGAACTCGAATTGACTCTTAGCTTTTGTGATTTCTTTTTTTAAACATTTACATAAGTCGACGTATTCTTTTTTAATCATATTCTTTTCGGATGATGAACGAAGTTTGTTCCATAAACTAAATTTTTTGCGACACAGTTGTTTTAAGTTCTTGTTAAGCCATTTGGGTCTATCAGGATCTGTTCTGTTTTTTATCTTAAATTTTGGGACAAATTTTTCAACGCCTCGGTTATAGATAACGGTAAATTTTTCGTACATCTCCTCAACATTTAGATTCAAAAATTCATTTGTCCAGTCAAACTTGTCGAGATATTCGGATAAACCAACAAAATCACAACTTTTATTATCATTAATTCGATAGAATTGAAAAAAGTTAAAGAAAATAAAATTATCACTGATATTGGGTTTTCTTTAACAATTTGTCATGAAACCTTTGTAATTAACACCTCTCACACTAAAATTTACGATCCTAAAGCTCCTCTTCACTTCTTTTTTTCGACCTTTACGCACCCCTCACGCTTCAATTTACAACATTAACGCACCTCTCACACCATTCTAACGCTAACGATTTACGAGCCTAACGTTTAATAATGCTTTCAGTTTTCATTTTACGCTTTTTTTATTGCTAACGTTAACTTACACTGTGAGTAAAAAAATCATTAAAATTACTGTAGATCCTGAGAGTTAACAGAATGTCTTTTGATTCGGTTTTAGAGGGTTTATAATTTATTTTTAAAGGCTTTTGAAATGATCAAAAACATTCAAAACGAGTTTAAAATAATGTTAAATGAGTATGACTGGATGGACAGTGTTTCCCGCAAGTCCGCGTTGGAAAAAGTATAGATAATTAACAATGAAATAGTATTTTCCTAATTTTAGTTAAATAAAAGGTTGATTCATTGGATATTAAAGTCGGATTTCCTGATTTTATATTTAACGATACTCATTTGACATATCTCTATCAAGAAGTAATTTCTCAAAAACTTTTGAGCGTAAATTAATTATTAAATAATTTTTTTAAGTACAAAATGAGTAAGACTGAGTACTTTGATAATGTTATTCTGATCAGTCAAATAGTTGTCAAAAAAAATTTGTTTGAATTGACCGAAAAAGTCGAACGAAAAATGTAAAACGTTTAAACTCTTTTTTTCAGGCTAAACTTTTTTAAAACTCCTTCTGAAGATAGCAAATCGGCCCAGCGGTTGTAAATGCGTATTACAGTTCTCAATCAAATCAAATTTGTAAGAATCAATTTATACAGTGTTGTACATTAAAATTTTCTATTAACATAATTAACAGGCTTTCCTGCTGGAATTTTACAAGCACCGTTCTATGACTCATCAACTCCCAAGTAAAGTTATACTCTAATTCTCTCCCCTAATTTTCATGTAATTTTTTGAATAAAAGCTATTTGAATTATGGTGGAATCGGAGCAGGTACTTTTATCAATATGATTTTTAATCTTCTAAAATAAATGAGCATATTTTTATTTTTAGTTATTGGACATGAAATAACTCATGTAAATATTATGTCTCTCATAAGTCTTCATCTAATAATTAAAAACATTTTTTTAAAGGGTTTTGATGACCGAGGTTATTCTTTCAAAAACGAAAAATCTTTCATCATTTTAAACGTTATGTGTTAAGGACGTAGTTATGATAAAGATGGAATCTACCATCCAGATGGATCTGGAAATTTGTGGACCAATAAGTAACTTAAGCTAATCAAATAGTACACTACTTTTGCTAATAAGCTTGTTGATAGGACAATCGAAAACTACAAAAGTCGTGCCCAGTGTATTGTAGATCAATACAGTAATTTTTTGATCAAAGAAATCAACAAAAAAGTATTTAGACTCGTGAACTTTGACAAGTTTTTTAATTCAATTTGTTTTAGATGAATGGCAATCAAACACAAGGTGAGAATATAGCTGATAATGGTGGTCTTAAAGAGTCTTATAGAGTAATTTTTAAAATTTTTAATTTTTTGACTTTGAGATTAATTTTTGGTCAGGCATATAAACGATGGGAAGAAAAAAATGGTAAAGAACCATTACTGCCAGGCTTAGATTTCACTCAAGATCAATTGTTTTTTATAAATTGGGGTCAAGTATGGTGCAATAAGCACAAAAATCAATATCTCGAAAAGGCAATTATTCGAAATTTTCATTCACTCGGAGAATTTCGGTATATAAATTTATACTTTAATGATAAAAATTAATTCTAATTTTTTTTGTGTTAAAAGGGTCCGAGGACCAACAATGAACATGGATGCATTTAGTCAAGCTTTTGACTGTAAGCCGGGTCAACGTAACAGTCCTATTAATAAATGTTCATTATGGTAGCTTAAACGATAATATTAGTTTTTAAAATTTTTTTTTTAAGTTTTATTGTTATCATATTACACAAAATTTAATTAGCAACACAAAAAAAAAATAAATTGTTCAAACTAAAAGTTCTTTTTTTTTCGTCTAAAGTTACTTAATAGATAAGGCTATTCGAATTTGTTTTTGTGTTTGTACAATCAACTTTAAAATATATAGATTTTAATTGTTTTTGTTATTCTCTTTTCGCTCATAAGTTTCTTAAAGATTGATAGGACCCGGTTTTTTTATGTTTCTAATTTAAAATTTTTTTTATTTTCTCTTGTGTTTTTTGTAGTTGTTGTTGTTGTTGTTTGAATTTATCATATCGTTATTTAAAACTTTAAATGATAAATTACTGTTTGAGCATTTATTAAAATGGATAACATTTCAACAGCCTTCATATGTTAAAATAACCACATGCGTTTATAAGAATCGATGCTACTTAAAATACTAAATCGTAAATATGTCAAATCGAGTTCTGACTGTGTTCTTTGACAATAGTCAAAAAAATTTATTTATTTACTATCCGAATTACCATAAAACCTTGCATATTAACCTACCATAATATCAAACTCTGAATGCTTAAGGTCCTTGTCTAAACAAAACAATACGCTTTAGATTTTTTTATGTTCTCTATTATCGATGACCGATATCAGAGGGTTTGAGTCCTTCCAACCGAAATTGTAGAACTTTAAATTTTGAGATAGTGGTTGGGCGAAATGCAAGGTTTTTATACTTTTTATATCAAATACTGAGCCACTATTTAATTACCGGTCCGGATTAGCCGCGGAAAAATTCATCCAACGATAAAAACTTTTTATTGTGCTACCAGCTTTTGTCTTGGATTTCGAAAACTTTTAGTCAAAACGGAACCGTATTAAATCAGAATATATTCAACCTAATCAGGGTACTTTAACGCGAAGCTTACTGTGTCGTTATTAATAAATATTTTAAACTATCTAACAATCATCTATAACCCTTAACCGACGATTGTCTAGTTGAAAAATAAAATATGTGATACATATTCCAATAAGTTTAGTGTTACGTTTTATCAAAAAACATAAATTATATATTAAGTTAAAGATCGTGAGAAGATCTGTTTAGTGAACACCGTTTTGTGCCGAAATTCCCTTAAAAAATTGCTTAACGTTCGTGCGTTTATTAACTTCTTGTAAAATTTTACTCTTATTAAACTAGTTTATTTACTCAAATTTTTAAACTTTTAAGGTAAAAAGATCATGAGGATTCTGCTGGGATAGTTTAAAATTCAAAAAACTTATTATGTCACGAGTTCTATGCCTTTAGGGTTTTTCTTGCATAAGAAAGCCTTAAATCGGACCACATTAACATTACATTTTTTAATACATTTTCTAGCCTAACTTTTTCCGTTGAATTTATGGATTTTATTCGTTTTTTAATAATATGAAAATTGAACAAGCGGGCGTTTAAGAGTTAAATCTGAAATAAGATTGGATTCAGCTATTCTAAAGGAAAAACATTAAAAAC
This sequence comes from Brachionus rubens, assembly GCA_022207745.1. Classification (NCBI taxonomy): domain Eukaryota; kingdom Metazoa; phylum Rotifera; class Eurotatoria; order Ploima; family Brachionidae; genus Brachionus; species Brachionus rubens. Next base: position 2,806,607 of record JAJVHD010000011.1, on the reverse strand, counting down.
TAAAAAAAAATGCCTAAATTTCGGTATAGCTTCTTAATGCTTATTGTAGTTCTATTAAAATATGCTATTAATAGCCTGGTCGTTCACTTGTTTCAAAAATTTAGGCATATGTATACATTTATATTAAGATATTGAATGGGTATGGGTTTCCCGGAAAATTCAGGTTTTAGTTTGGGTAGGGTATTGGTTACCCAGGAATTTTGGATTTCAGGTATGGTTCTGGGTTGGGTAACCCATAAAATTCGGGTATACCCAAAACCCAATTTTTGTCTGAAACAAAAAACTTATAAAGTACCAAATTTTTTTAGGTTACCCAAAAGCAGGACCCAAAACCTTAATTTTTCGGTTAACCAATAACCAACCAAATCCTTAAAATTAATGGGTACATATGTCTGCAAAAATGAGCGTTTAATAGTTTTCATAAACTTTGATAACTTCGACGGACCCTTTTCACAAATTTTCTGACTATTTTCATGATTTTTAGGAGCCTTTTAAAAAATTCTAGGTCCCGAACAGTTGTCAAACATTCTGAAACTTTAGAACGTTCCGACGAATTTGGATGAACGAAAACGTTCATTTTTGAAACATGTGAACGTCCAGGTTATAATGTAAGATATCGATAGAATTTATATTAAAATTTTAAAAGTCATTTTGATTTTTGTGTCTTAGGCGTCAATTAAGGTCGAATGAAATTTGAATGTTTTTTTTGTTTTTTTCATTTTCAGAGATGAGACTTTTTTGCTATTTTTTGTTTGCCGTAAATTTTGTCTATTAGACCTGTAAAATCGCCTCTTTTTGTGGGCTTCTTTGGGATATTTTAGATACATTTGACAAAGGTCTCGGTCTAGTTTTGATTTGTGTTCGTCCAAAAAAATTGGCTTAAAGGATGCGTCCTTAAGCAAGGTTTTACGGTAAAAGTTGATTCTTTAACCTTTTTTTAAAATTTTAAATAGATCATTTGAATGTTTTAAGTTGTTTTTTTTCCAATTTAAAGTTTTTTTTTAAGATAAAAATAGCGTTTGTATCAATTCCATACCCAAAACAATTACCCAGGTTTATTTGACTTATCATTTTGAATGAAACAAAAATTGCGTGTTCGTTTATCTCATAAAAAAAAAGATACAATCACCTAAACATTTTTTTTTTAAATGTTTTTAATTATTTAAAAAAAAATTGAAATCCTTATCAGTTGAATTCAAGTGTTCAAGATCATGTTTAATTAAAAAAATTGTAACATTTTTGAAGTTTCAAATCGGATTTCGATTACATAACATTATTTTAAAAAGATTTTTTTATTGTTAAAATTTTTATTTTAAATATTCCAAGTTTTAGCCCTCATTTTTTCTTTTTTTTTCAAACAAAAAATTTTAGATTTTTCTTAAAAATGTTAAAGCTGCCTAAAATTTCACTTTTTTTTTGCATATTTCTAACGTTTTTTCATTCATCCCGGTCATTTTCTTCATCGTCATTTCGTTCAAATTTTAAACAATGTTGTTCATTGGGAAAAAATCAATATTCACCATCAGATCCAAATTCGTGTCATGATTATTCAAGTTTAAATGATAGATCAGGCTCATGTAAATTTGCATTTACTATTTGTTGTTCACAAAATCGAAGAAATCAAGAGTGTGAACGAGGCAAAAAACACGCTCTAGCTACTTTACCATGTAATGATCTTAAAAACGATAATTGTGATGTTTTAACTGTAATTCTTTATTACCATTAATATTTTGTCTCTTTTGATGTTTTATGATGATACTTAAGGACTGTTGTAATTGTTGTGAGTTGGGTATACAAGCTCAAAAAAGTGGCGAAGAATGCAGTTCAGTCCCTGAATTAAGCCAGGAATGCAATAATGTCTACCTTGAATGTTGCAAACATCAACCAAAAAGTATCTTTAAAAATTCCGCGTTATCGAATCTTGGATTTAATAATTTGGTTTAAGCTGACGATTGTAACACTCACTTTTGTCCTAATGGTCAAATATGCGAGAATACACGCTCTGGTCCAGTTTGTAAATGTCCAAGTGGTTTTGAAAAAGATCAAAGGTCTAATCATTGTATAGATATTGATGAATGTAAACGACCAAATATTTGTCAAAAAGGATCAACGTGTCAAAACTCAGTGGGAAGTTATACATGTACACGTTCATGTGGTGTTGGTTATTCATTTGACGCCATTTTTATTTCATGCAGAGGTTTTTAATTTTTGAAGATTTTTAAGAATTAAATTATTAAAAATTTTTCAATAAAAGATGTAAATGAATGCGCAAGTGGGGCTCATAATTGCGCTACTGGAATGAGATGCGAAAATTTTCCAGGTTCGTTTAGATGCATCAGAGAAAAACCTTGTGGAACAGGTTACTCAGTAAGCGTTTACACTCAAGAATGCGAAGGTAAGTAAAGTTTTAAAATTTCAAGTTCAAGTTTTTAAACTTTGATATATTTAGATGTTGATGAGTGTGCTTTGAATTTACACGATTGCGCTAAAGGTTTTACCTGTGAAAATGTACCAGGAACCTTCAAGTAAAAAGAACTCTTAGATTTTATATTTGTTAATTGTCTTAAATTTAAATGATTTCAGGTGTAAGCCAAAAGATTGTGGTCCAGGTCATCAATTTAACTATAACACAGGTGAATGTGAACAAATCAAATGTATGCCTGGTTTTGAATTAGACTTAAAAGCTGGAAAATGTAAAGACATAAATGAATGTCTTAATCCAAATACGTGTCACTATAATGAAAGATGTGATAATACTGTTGGTTCTTATAAATGTACACTTGATTTAATTTGTGATGAGGGTACTGAATTGAATCCGGAAAAGACTGAATGTATTGACATTGATGAATGTAAGACTGGTCGACACTCTTGTCCATCAAATGCTAAATGTGTAAATACACCAAGAAGTTATAAATGTTTGTGTCCAGGTGGTTATAAATTGGACGAAAACAGAAATATTTGTGAAGGTAAATTTATTTAACAAACCGATTTTCAATTATTTTATTAAAGTAATTTTTAGATATTGATGAATGCGCTTTTGGAAACGTATGCCCATCAAACGCCCATTGTAAAAATACTCCAGGTTCTTTCACTTGCGAGTGCAAACAAGGCTTTACCTTGCAATCACACATATTTTACTCATGCATTGGTATCTAAATGTTTATTGAATTTATTCTAATTAAAAAATTAATTTTTTTTTAAAAAGATGAAGATGAATGCGCAACCCCGGGTATCTGTGATCATAAATGTGTTAACACGTATGGCTCATATCAATGTCAATGTAGAGAAGGTTATAAATTAGCCGCTGATAAACGGTCATGTGTCGGTAAGAAAAGATATTACGAGACTTTTTTTTATCTACAGACTTAAGTTTTCAATGTTTTTTCAAGATGTAAATGAATGTGAATTGCAACCAAACTTGTGTCCGGGAGAGTGTGTCAATACACCAGGGTCATATGAGTGTAAATGTAAACAAGGCTTCCAATTGGATTTCAGATACAAAAAAACATGCGAAGGTAGCTCAAAATTTTAAGACATTAAAAAAAAAGTTTTACTTAACATGTTCTTTTTTTCTCAAAAGATATCGATGAATGTGAAACAAGAGCTCATACATGTGGATCAAAAGACATTTGTGTAAATACTAGAGGAGATTTTAAGTGTATTAAAATTGACTGCCCTTCAGGATACAACATGGTTGGCGAAGGAAAAAAGTATGAATTTAACAAAAAAATTTGATTCAGATATGTTTCTAAATGTTCTTATGTATTAAGTTCACGATGCGACAGAGCACCGACTACTTGTAAATACGCTGAGCCCGAGTGTTTAAGAAAACCAATGAAAATATTTTACAGTTATACTTCGATTTCTTATAATGTTCAAGTTCCATTAAGAATATTTACGACTAGAGTTAATACTTACAGCAGACGTATTAAACTTAAATATGAATTTAAATTGATCGATTCACAAGGTGTCAATTTGAAAGAAGATCAATTTATGGTAAAACAAACTGAAACAAATACATTTGATATTTTCCTACTTGAACAATGCAGAGCCTCTGAAAACTTTCAACTTGAATTAAAAATTGAATTCTACAATGACTTACAATTTTCATCATGTTTACTTAACAAGATACATGTGTTTGTAACCGAGTAACAAAAATCACTTATTTCATAATGGTCTTTTAATTTTTTTTTTTTTAAATGTTTTAGTCTTTTTGAAAAGTATATTTTTAGAATAAATTTTTGTCTAAGAAAACATTATTTTGCAAATTTTACTTTGTTAGCAAATGATTTGATTCTTTTTTTGTTTCATACTTTCTTGAGCTAAGTCAGGCAGATCAGTATTTTTTGAAAATTTAGTTTCGGAAAAATTTCTTGCTGTAAATCACAAACTCTGTTCGATAAAATGAATTTTCTATCTATGTACGGGTTTAGTTTAGCACAAATGAACAGCTTCTCCTTTAGTGTCGGGTGTAGGTGTAGCGTTACACCTTTAAAAATAAAATTAAAAAAAAACATTCGATGTATTTTGGAATAAGTTAATCATATTTACATTATTGTATACTTACCGTATAAGCTCGAGTTATAAGACATGTTGCAAATAAGAGATATCCGTTTTTAATGACATGTTTTAAAAACAAGTTTTTTCTATTTCATAAAAATCGTGTTTGCTAAACTTGATTTCTTTTTTTATTCGAAAAAAATTACGCCCTCGTGCTTTCTAAAGCAGAATAGGATTCTGTTATTGAAAATTTACTTTAAAAACTTCCGATTTTGGTAGAGGTATTAATTTGGATTTTTAAAATTTTTTCATCGAAAACAATATTAACTGTCTAATTGACTCAAAAGATAAATACTTTTAAAATAAAAAGTTTTAAAGCAGTAGAAACTTAACTAGTGAGGTTTTTTATCGAGTTAGAAAATTTTTAAAGTTTAATTTTGATTAAATTTTGATTGACAATAACATTTTCGATCTAATGAATTTTGTCCTCCATACTTTTTATACAGTAAAGGTGAGGTGTTTTTTAAATTGTGTGTTCGGGAAATTTTGATATTCTTCATGGATGAAGAAGATCTTAAAGTAAGAGATTCGGATTTTTTATCAATAGAGGGTTTTGATGATGTTAGAGCGCTTAAAAATTACCCAGTCAATCAATTTCAAATGTAAAACTGCTGAATGATCACTGAGGAAGGGGCTGTTTCATCAATTGCCATTTTTACTTTACTCATAATTCTTATTAAGGATCCAACGTAATATTTCTAGAGTAAATAAAAGTGCCAATCGTTTGAAATGCTATATGTCTTTTTCAAAATTATTATCCTTAAGTTCCAGACTTCAGAACAAGTTTTCTGAAATCTTGTTCATATTCTTTTTGGTAGGAATAATTTGTCTATAAATAATTAGATCAAAGAAATCGACTTATAAATAGATTAGTATTAGTATATTCTTCCGAAATCGCATACTAGATCTTTGATAAGAATTATGATTAGAGTAAGAAGGTCAATTGATGAAACAGCCCCTTCCTCAGTGATCATTCAGCAGTTTTTCATTTGAAATTGATTGACTGGGTACTCATTATTCTTGTTATCGATCAATTCAATTTGAATTTCACTAATGTATCCATTAGGTATTCTGACCATTTGTTGATTTCTTTTTCGATATAACAGTCATTTCGAGAGTTCGAGTTGTTCGAGCGTTTTTTCGGTAAAAAACCTCACTGTGCTCTTGCATAGTTAAAGACTGAGTAACTCTTCATTTATTCAATAAAAATAAAATGTATAAATTAGACTCCGTGAAATGTGATATTTAACTCTTATTCGTCTAAAGGTTTGTCAAAAATGACCCAACCGACCATTAAAGACCAAGGTGGGATAAGAGTTAAAAAGATTTAAACATGATTTTTCTTAAATATACAGATTTACGTTAAAAAGTCACCCTTATACAGTCGATATTTGAGAATTCAAAATTTATGTTTAATTTTTTGACTCCAAATCTTCTAGTTATTGATATATTTGATATTAATGTAGGCAATTGATTAAGCCAGAACGACTTCCCACACGAATATAAATTTCAAATTTTTATCGGTCATTAAAATTCCAAAAATAAGTCCTACAAACAACTTTTTGTTGTTGTTTAATTTAAATTAAAGTTTATTGAAACGAATTTGATTTGAATTCAATTTATCATTGTTCTTTGATTTATGTGCTAGCCTATAATTTAGTTCAATTTTTTTTAAATTAAAAATAAATCTAACCCTAAATGATAGTGTCTCATAAGACCTCAACAAACACAAACACACAATTTTTTTTTAACTAAACTAAATCATTTGTTTTAAAAAATATATATTTTGAAGGACAGACTTTCATGATCATGTTTTCAAAATTCTTCTTGTAATATTTTTTTTTCTTTTATCATTGTTAATGAATTTTGACTTTTCATTGATTAATTTATCTTGCTAAAAAAAACCTCAATTTGAATTCATGCAATTTTTTATCCCAATCTTAAAAATTTTGAAACACGAAAGTTTCAAAAATTTTAATAATTATTTTTTTTAATAAAAAAATTAGGTTGAGGGTCTCGGTAAGTTGATGGACTTTTTTACTTTATTTTTTTTTTAAATTAATCTTGGATCGTATCAGTTTAGAAAAACAAAAAAATCAAGACATTTACTTGTTTTTTTAATTTAACAATAACAATAACAAAATATGTTTACACATTAAAAAATGTAAATGGAAGAATCTCAATGATTACTAGACCATTTTATGTGCAAATTGAGGCCTTTCAGTTTAAAGAATAATGTGAGTTCGCCATTATGGGTAATTTTTGTAAAAAAAAGGAGCATATAACCCTTTTTATTAGGGTTAATTTTTAACCCAATCGGGATCAAATGTTTAATTGTTGTAATTAATATTCTCCCAGCTAAATTAAGTTATTTAATTGAGATTCAAATCATTTTTCCAAATGAGCTAGTTATCTTTTTTTTTTAAACAAATGTTTTCCATTAAATAAAAAAATTTGGTATTTAAAGATAGGATTCTCAATAGTCTACTAAATATTTAGGGATTTTTTTAGATAGTTATTTGTTTTTTTAATGGAGAGCTTAATTTTAAGTCGTCGAAATCAGTACATTGCAGTTTTAATGTCTATCAAGGAAAATTTCAGAAGGTTTTTAATTTTTGATGAAGGCATTCGTCGAGCTATTGTCTTAAATATTAAAATAACAGCTTGTATCGTAACCACTTGCACCAGTGTGAAGTTTTTTTTCAATTTCTCAAATTCTTAGAATCTAAGAAGACTTGAGAAAAGTTGAGAAATAAAAAAATTAACGGTAAATTTTGAGGAAAATTGATAAAGATACATTATGAACATGTAACATTCCCTTTCACAAAATCGTTCTAGCCTCAGTCTCAATAAAAGAAGGTCTCATTAAAAGGGAAACATGTGTGTTATGCTGCAAAGATGTTCTGATAAAAAGAATAAGCTAGTCGAAGTCCAGATAATAAGGTTTTCAATTAAAAAAATAAACCAAAAAATGACAATTTATGATTTTTATCTAATAATTCAGATTTGGTATATTTTTCAAGCCTTAGGGTTTCTCAACTTCTCTTAGATTCTAAGAATTTAGAACGTAAAAAACTTTACATTGATACCGATTGCGCACCAGCACCTTGTGTAGTTATTGCGTGGTAAAGCGAAGGGTTGATCGAATAATGAGAGGAAACTTTGGCTGATAAAATTATAGAAATTAATTTAAATAGCAATTATGGCTTTAATTTTATCAAAGTCGAATTTTTACTTTTTTTTCTCAAAATATTTCAATAAATTTATAAAAAACTTTACACTGGTAACCTTCAAAATATATTACATATGCTTTTTATTTTACAAGGCACTCGAAGTAAGATGTGATCGGCAAGCGACCTTTGTCAAATAAATAAATAAATAAATAAATAAAATGTTTTAATAACGACCATAAGGTAGATAGAGCGGGTTAAAAAACTCAAAATTAAATTTTCAAGTGAGTGGCTAAGAGAAAACTTGAGACTTGATATGATTGACCACTGGACCAGGTCCTTTTCAAAAATAAAATATTTAAAGAGATAGTGCACATTTCAATATAAAATTAATAAAATTATTTAAAGAATTTAAAAAAAAATACGTACTTTTTGGTTGATCTTTTTATCAAGAATAAAGAAAAGAGATTATTTATTGGCAAAGTTTGGAGCTTAGATAATAATAGTCTTTAAAAATTTAACATTATTTCAAGGGTTGTTACTGTTATTAAAATTTACCAAATCATAAGCCTCACTTAGATTTTTCGTAATTTTTGAGAGCTAATATCCTGTAAAATTTGTTACCATGATACAATTTTATGAAAAATAGAGCATTTTTGCTAGAAAATTTACGCTGATTTATACTTTGGATTAGAGTTGTTCCTCAAGTCGCGATTTTTCAAGCCTTAACTTGACTTTTTGGGATAAAGACTTTAAATTTTTCTCTCAAAAAATGCTTTAAACAAAAAAAACGATTTCTGCTAAATGTATTTAATATACTCTTACGATTCTCGAGATTTTTAGCGATTTCATCTGTTGAATTTTGTAAGAAAAAGTCATTTAAAAATCTCAAGCCAAGTCATGACTCGACATCTAGGTGTATTATAAGATCTTGCTTTATTTCTTAATAAAGATCTTAGTCGTTATTGAATCTCTGCCATACCAGGACTTATTAAATTCGTGAAGAACTCTCCCAAGAACCAAATCAGGATCTAATTAAGATTCTTAAAAAGAACTATCATCGACCGTAATCTACGACCTCGAAAACCTCAAAAAATCTAATTGGGGCAAAAATCAAATATTTTACCCACACTTTTCCGCCTTTAGCAGCCTAATGAACAGGTGCTTAACTTAAACATTTAAGAACTCATGATTGGAAAAAGATATTTTTGATGTGGAGATACCAACTGAAAGCTAAATAGCTCCCATTGACGCAGGTACCCAAATCTGCCGAAGAAAGTCATCTTCGAACTAAAATGGTAAAAAAAAGGCATTTTTTTAATCGAATTGTATGTTATCGCAGGTGTAACTTTTCATCAGACATTTTTTTTTCGTTAAACTAGACAAAATTCTGAACAAATCTATGGTTTTACTTCTTTCATTTAAGCTTTATTCCATTTAAAAAAGCATTCGAAAAGTTAAACAAAAAACACAAAGATGAGGGATTTGTCAAAAATCGAAATTCTCGTCTCGAAAAGAGATTCTTTCAGTTTTCCTTAAAAAGAAACTTATTTTGTACTGTTTTCAGCGCTTAAAATCGATTTTCTAAAATAGACTATTTTATTGATAGATTACGGTTCCGATGTCAAAAATGACAAAATTAGTTAACACTTTATTTTTGAATTTCCTTAACATAAGTTATTTTTTATTTTCTTTACGAAAAAAATCAGATAAGTACGATTTATTATGGTGCTAAGATCCAATTACCGTAATCCCTCATTTTTTGTACCATGGAGAGAAAATTTTCAGTGTGCTTGTAACAAATGAAAATTTTGTTTTAAAAAGTCAAAAATGTTGTTAATAACAACATGATGAAGTCATTTTTAAACTTAGAGAAAAAAATAACCATCCATCTAAATTTTTTATAATCTACAAAGATGCCAAAAAAAAGTTACCCAGTGGTACAAAAAAAGAGAGATTTGCAAATTTTTTTTTTTTAAAGGCTTATGTCGACTCACTTACTAGAAGGACAACCTATTCGAGATTAAGTAAGTTAGTTCATTTATTCTCACCTAAATTCTCTCCAAATGTAGCGACTTAATCGAGATCTAAGGCTTTACTCGAAACGCATTGCCAGACACTGTAGGTGCAACAAGTTTAAACTCGATTATATAGCTTCATCCGATATCGAACCCTAGACGTTTTGAATAAGACTCGAGCACGCTATCTATTACACCACCACAAATAGTTAAATAAATAAGCCAAGACTCATTAAAATAGTCGAATTATACTTCCAAGGTCTACAGTTATTCCTAGTGGTAACGAATTTAATGAAATTTATCCATAAATATTGTAACGTAGATCCCACTTAGCCTCAATGAGAAACCATTTAAGTCATCTCATAGTTTCTCATTGTAACTAAGTAAGATCTACGTTACAAAAAATATTCTCATTAATCACTAATTTAGACAATCGGGTTTCAAATAAAAATTTTTTAGAGGACATGCGTCATTAAACCTTTCACATTTTAAAAAACATAGACATAAGAATCAAGTGATTTATTTAAATTTTGACTTGATTGTTTTCTGCAAGCAAGCAATCGTCTTGAACATAGCTAGACTTAAAAATAACTCGTGTTTACCTATTCCAAGGTATCATTAATCAATTTTATATACATATATGACATGTTGCCAACATTATGAAATTTTTCTTTGAAGCTCTGACGTCTCCTTGCGTGTTAATTAAATCATAATAAATCTCAAAAATAAAAAATAAATATATTTTTTTTAGTTTATAAAAAAAAAGCTTTTAATATTTTTTTGATCAACCAAGGGCAAAAATATTTCGTCAAAATAAAAATGGGGACACGTTGAGACGTATTAATATTTTAATTGAATTTATGTGTTTGTTTGATAACACAATTTAACAATAAAAAAATTATAAACTTTTTTTCCAATCAGAGTTAAAGTATCTTTAACAATTTTTAAAGATATTGGTTAATTGATCGTTAAGAATGTTGACTAGAAGACATTTTAATTCATGTCCTTTTGGACAATAAATATTAATCGAGTTTTTTTTTTTATTTTATAAACTTATTTTTCTAATTTAAAAAAGTAATTTTTATTTTTTTATTATATCTAAATTTCTTTCGTTTTAGAGACCTTTAGTAAATTTTCTGCTTATTGTTATAAGATACTCGAACTTTTTTTTTTTACAAAAAATAAAATATTTGTTTTCCTCAATCTTGTCGTATAAAGAGTGAAATTTAATCAAATTATCAATTAAATGTCCGATAGAAATAGAGATAAGTGTAAATTTTCAAATTTGAAACAAAAGCTATTTCATCTTCTTTTGTTTGTAAGGAAATTTTTTATTCGATTAATTAAACTAGTTAAAAGATTGTATTAACACTTAAAAAAGTTTTAAAGACAAGAAATTATCAAGGTTTTTTTAGTAGATGTTGATGTTGATTAAATATGAGATTCTTCTATTTATTCTCATTTTTAATTCTTTAGATTTAAAAATTATCGCAGTTCGACTTTATTGAAAATTTTCTTACTTTTCTAAAATATTTCCAAGTCACCAACTGTAACCAACTTTTTGACCATATTGGTCGTTTTTGGCTTTGTTTTTAAGACATATAGATCAAGTTAAATTTTGGTAACGGTTATGGTGTAACCCAAATTGCGTTCAACTTTCATTAATTCAACCTGTAGAGTTCCTGACATGGAAATACAGCACTGTTAGTGAGAAAAAAGCGTACCCTCCTCCGTACCGTACCATTTTACCGTACTTTACTAATTAATAAAAATAAGTCGGCTACGAAAGAAGAGTTTATTAGCATGTACCATTCCATTATTTATAAAAACCTGAATTTAAAGAAAGGACATTGGGCAGAAAAATAAAAATTTTAAATTAAAAGGTTAAATTATGAAACAAATATTAAGTTTTTGACTTCAGATTCGAAATCTACAGACATGAAAACCTAACAAAACTGCTCCCGCTTGAGATTTTTAATTTATGTTATTTTTTTTATAGGTATCTCGATAAACCCAAGCTAACTTAAAAATTTCGATTGTTTTTTAATTGATTACTCTTACTCTTTTTAGATTGCTTTTAAAATATAATTTCCCAAATAATCGTATCCTTTGTTTTTCATATTTGTAGATCTCGAATCTGAAGTCAAAAACTTAATATTTTCTTCCCCTTTATGTGCTAGACATGGGTAGCCCTGGGTGATATAGACTATTTCCTTAAGGGATCATAAGTCCAAGCTGAATTTTTGATATGTTATAGATTTTTTGACGAGAAAAAACAAAATGTCAGTCCCGTCCTTCAAAAAGATATTCTTCATAGTTAAATATTCGAGAAACTGAAATTTCGGTGTTTTAGGCTCAATGGAAGTTTCATAGAGGCTATTAGAGATAGAGGTCTATTTTTTTAAGCTTGTAGAGGAAACAATTTTGTACAAATTGAGATAGTTTTTGAAATGAAAGTATGAAGTTAAGACTTGTCGTGTTTGTTAACGTGAAGAATAAATCTTCTTAAGAAACCTTCTTTTGAGTATGGTCACTTTGGAGCCTTAAACCATGGGAACGGTAAGTCACATGAAGACAAACTCTTCTATCGTAGCCTACTTATTTTTATTAAATAGTAAAGTACGGTAAAATGGTACGGTAAGTTGGTACGATACGGAGGATGGTACGCCTTTTTTTCACCAACAGTGCTGTATCTATAAGGCACTGTATTTCCGCCTGAAGTCGAATTAAAAAGTTATGATTTTTTCTCCTTTTTAAATGTATCCATTTGAAACTTGTGAATTAAATTTTCGGTAGTTGAAATTTTTTTGTTTGTCTGACTAATTAACAAAGAATATCAGAACATTTGTTAGATGATGGAAAAAAAACTATTAAAAACAATCAAGGTTGAGCGTTTCTTTACTGCAACGAGCCTACCATTTTTGAAATGTTTTGGAACACTTTCTTACAACACATTACAATTTAGCTTTCTTTTTTTATTTTCAAATGGACTATATTTAAGTTATCCTAATGGAATTCAGACCTTAATAATACTCAATAACTATTGTAAAGGCAAATTTTCGAATTTAACGACACATTTCTGATTTGAGAAAGTTTTTTTGAATTCGCTATTAGCGACATGTCCTAACGACGTGTCAAATAAACGACCCTGTCCTCTTAAAAGTTAAATGTTATTCAGTTGTAATATTAAATAGATAAATAAAAATCACTGATTTAAATTTTAAAAAGTAAATAAAATCTGTCCATTAAGTGTGAGTAATTTTAAATACGCGTTTATGTATAAGGTATTTTTCAAAAATTAGATACCGTAAACCCCCTCTATTTGTATCCAGTAGTTTTTTTTAAATATTTCGATAGGTAAAGTACTGTTTCAAAATCTCATACCTTCAGTTTATAGAATAGATTGAAGGGTTTAGAATAATTTATTTTCGAGCCATTGATATAATGAAATTTAAACATAATTCGAATGTTAAAGACCAAATTTTCTGGGTACAAATAGAGGGAGTTTACGGTACATATTTTAGACTTTATGAGATAAAATGAAAAGTAAAAAAAATGAGGAAAAAGGAATTAGAATATAATTCAAGTTGACAAGAAAGCAAGTAACTGTTATAATTTTGAGAAATTTGTTTCATTAGTTTGTGTTTAAGGATTCGTTTATATTCTTCAGATTATTATCTATTACATCGATATTTCCTCGGACTGAACTAAGATCATTTTTTAAATTGAGATGGTCATTTGATTTTGAACTAATTATGATTCAAACATATCGACCGTTAAAATAAAACATGATAGTATTTGAGATAGATCCACGTCAACCATTTTTTTTCACTTTTTAGTTGTTTCGGTAAGTTATCGATAATGTCTGAATTTTTTTTCAATTGTAAAATTGTCATTATGATCTTGCTCGTAACCACCTCCGTTGTCGTCAATTATGCGTTAGCAGATTTCGTTTTGTTTCTTTGAGTAACATTTCTCATTCGTTTGAATTGGTTTAATAATAGACAATATTCTAGTTTGAATCTTAAGTTGAACAGTACCCTTTGATAGGTTATTGTTGATCGAAAATGTTTCTTCTTTAGATTCATGATCATCAAGTAGCTTGAAAGTCTTCTCAATTCGATTCCGGGTAGTTTTCGCGCATTTTACAACTTTTCAAAATTATGTCGTTTTGAAGTTTTAATCCGAGTCTGCATCGTTTTCTAAGATTAGGTCGTTTGCCATTTTATCGTTCGGGGTAAAATATGTTATGGAGTTTGTGAAATATAATTTTCAAAATTCCAAACACGATTTTAGACAGCTGAATAATCGGTTTTAGAAATAGAGCAAATAATTTGATCTAGATTAATGAATTTTTAATTTTCCAAAAATCTTAAATAATATTTGAATTTAAAAAAAAAATAATAGACATGCTATAGATACGATAGGTAAGTGTTAAAGATGATCTTAATGATAAGTTTGCAATTAAAAAATTCAGTCTTTGGTCAACCACATTATAGTTATATTAAGATACCATTTTATCATTATTTGAAGCCATTTTCCATAAAAATTTAGTTTTATACCAACCCCATGAGATCCCAATGAGACTTTTTTTTTATTTCTGGGAAAACAAGAATTACGATTCTTCAAATCCAGATTTTTTGGTCAATTACAAAGCGTAATACTTGAAAAAAGAGTTTTTTTTTCTATTTTATTGTAAGGTCTATGTAGGTGTATGAGGCAAAGTTTGCAAATAGAGTTTTAATACTCTCATTCTTAAACACGGAAATAATAAAATACAAATTAAAACTAGTAATATAAACTGTTTTTTTAGTTTTTACCGAACTGAAAGAAGCATAAATTAATTGATTATGATTACCGTGTTACCAATGAGACGTTGAATTTTCATTTATTCTACTTTATAGCGATCGAAAAATCAAAATTACATATCAATTCTTAAGTATAAAAAATTTTTTTTTCATAAACATTGCACCCTTATGAAAATAAGACACCGTAAAATATAACCAAAATATGATCAATTCTTAGGATTAGATAACTTTTTTCATAAACATAGTTTCCAGTTCTATCAAAGACTATTGAAAAAAGCTAATAAGAGTCGATCGAACCGGTTTATTCAATAAAATTTAAAATTATAAGTTAAGTTAATATTGCGATTTGTACAATAGTACCTTTTTCCAGATGCTATCACACCATAATCAGAATGGCACATTCATGTCGATAACTTTGCATAAGCTAGGGTAGCAGTGTTGCGCTCAACTAACACAAAAGACTTCATTGAATATTTTTGACGCGCCCAGGATTCGATCTTACCACCTTCTAAACATCTTTGAATAATGATCAATGAAGATACTAAATTAGCCATCCTCTCCCTGATTACTGTTACCGCGTTCCCCAAGAGACGTTGAATCTTCATTTAGTCTACTATATACCAATCAAAAAATCAAATTTACGGATGAATTCTTAGGATTAAATAACTTTTTCATAAACATTGTACCCTTATAAAAATAAGACAGCGTAAAATATAACCAAAATAAGTTTTAAGTAAAATAAAAGTCGTAATAGGGATTTAGTCTAAGCATATCAAACAATTAGTTCTAATCAAAATTTATATTTTAAAGCACAAAATATTTTAATAGACGTTTCTGACAACTATTAGCATGAAACGGCTATCAAGTAGTTTTTTTTTTGTTGTATTAAATATACACAATCGTATGGATCGGTGAATTTATAAACTCTTTTGGATGTTTTTATTTAGATTTTTTTATTTTCTCTTATTACAAACAACAATAATAATAATGATAATAATTTACCAAGAAATTTCCACTGGATATTTAGATAAAAATGACACATGGCTTTGTTATTATAAAACTAAACGGTCATGCATTCTCTTAAAAATTGCTTCAAATATTAAACAAATTAATTGAAATTAAAGAAGCTTAACCGAGTATAATTAAATAATATTAAAGAAAAAAATAAATAGTAAAGTGAGGCAAACTTCTTGGAAATTAGAAATTTTTATTTTTTTACAAAAGCTGTCCATTGTTTATTTAGCTTGTTTTATAGTTGAATAAACCTTGTTTTGTTTTAATTTTTTTCTAAAGCCTAAAGGAAATTAGGCTTAAATTGACCAAAACAAAAAAAATATAAAGTTTATTTTATTTTTATTATTTTCCAATATTTTTTTAGATAAGTAAGAAAAAAACGTCTCAAAGTAAAGAGAAAAGTGACCGGGTTTTTTTTTTTTGAAAAATGCCAATTAAATACGATCTCACCAATATGAGCATAACAGATCAAGAGAGAGTTTTATTAAGTGAAATGAGTCATTCGACAGTTGATCAAGTTGCACAGGATTTAGTTTTAATGGATATTTTAAATTCGACTGGTTCACGTTTGACTATAGATAACATAAATACACTAAATGTGAATCAACCGAGACCTAATCTACGACAACCACCAGAACATAGAGGTAATCAAAATGCTTTAAGTGATATAGAGTCAGCTATTTTGAAGAGCTCAGAGCCGATTAATTTAAACGAAACAGAAGAAATAGTTGTAAATGGAGAAAAGGGAATTTGGGCGAATAAGTCGGAGATTATAAACTGGCGAGGCGCTATGCCTTTGTCTGATTACATGATCAACGATGATCCAAATCCGGAAATAATTCATAAAAAATCAAATCAAAGTGTTCTTTATCATCAAGAAGTTGCTATTAGATATCTTAGACCACCCACTCCTCCACCACCTGGTCCAATTCTTATTCAACAAGAACCGAATATTTCTCTCCCACCAGCGCCGCCTTTGGTCATTCGTCAACAACCTGCAAGGCCAGTCACTCCACCTCCACTTGTAATTCGTGAAGCACCTCCTCCGCCACCACCACAAGTTGGTAAGTAATGTTTTAAAAGATTTTAAGTTTTTTGTTTTTAAATAATTTCGTTTAAATAGGTAAAAAAGTGATTACGATTTCGGGTAAAAAAATTCCACCACCACCTAGAAAAGTAATTATCGAACGTCTCGCTCCGTTGCCAAGTAAACCACAATCAGTTATTATTGAAAGATGGCTTCCATATAGACAAGTTAAACGTAAAGTTATTTTTGCTCGATCCTCTGAAATAGAAACAACGACATCTAAGCCAAAGAATGTAATTGTTCAATGGCAACAACCACAAGTTCGTATACAAAAAGAATTTAAAGATTTAGGAATTGTACGAGCAAATCCTCTCGAGTATGTTCAACGTTATGGACAATCATTAAAACGATCAATGGAATTACCAAATTTTGTACGTGAAATAAAGCCACCAGCAGGTTTATCATTAGCTGCCGATTCGCCATCGACTTCACTATATGAATTAGAAGGCGATGTATATGCCTTAAATTTAGTTGATTTAGAACGTGAAGGTCTTGTTGAGTACAGATATTTTTTGAAACATCCAGAAAATAAAAATCGAGTTGAATCATCTAATTACAATGAAACAAGATCGAATAGCATTTTAAGTGAATTAACAAAAGCATTAAATCTCGACTCAACTGAAACAGTATCTCTTAACGAAGCAGAACGAATAATGTCAAGAATATACACAAGATTAGGTCGACGTTTTGGTGAAGAAGAAGCTAAATCATTTTTCAAAAATGTCGAAATTGATTATGCGGGTAGAATACGTTTGTATGATATTAAGAGAACAGTTGAAAATGAATTTAAATAAAAAAATTTTTTTTTTAAACTTGCAAAATACATGACTTTACAGTACAAAAAAGTCCAAGGACTCTAAATTCTAATTTATGATGAACGTGGCCTTTTGTTTGTTTTTAAAATTGATATTTTTTAATTTATTTATTTTTTTTCCTTAATAAAATTAAATTAAATTTTGAGCTATTTCGCATGTCATTCAAATCACTTTTTTGCTTGAGCGATTAAGTTTGATCGATAATTATACTTTTCATTTGAGGGCAAATTTAATAAACGGGGAAATAGGTGATTTGGAAAAAAATTATAAAAAATGAATTTTTTTAATGGAAAATAAGAACCCATACCTGAAACCCCAAATTTCTGGGTAACCAACACCATACCCAAACCCAATACCTGATTTTTTCGGGTTAACCCTTACCCACCCAATACCTTAAAATTTATGGGTACATATGTCTGCTTGTGACTGAAGTATCTTAAGGAGGACCGGGTGATGACTAAAAGAATGATTTAATTTTATATTTTATTTTGATTCAAACAAGTGAATGAATATTATAAGATTTGGTTACAGTTTTTATATACATAAAATGACGTTAAGAAAATAATACTAAATATAAATAAAGGATTGAAATTAACAAACAACTTAATGTTTGTAAGAAAACTACAAACAAGTGAAAAGAGAAAGTAATGTTATACTTTCAGTTTTAGCTTTATGATTAGAGTGTTAAATACACTCTTAACCACGACACTTCAGTGACCATAAAAATGGTCACATAACATAGCAACTGGTCACCAAAAAAAATTATTGTTCATAAAAAACAAAATGATTTGATGATGATGTAAGAGAAGAAGGTTCTTGGATTGTTTCATCAGGCATCGATTCAGAAATGGGATCCAATAACGATTAAGAAATGCCAATCACGTTTTTGATGACACATCAGACCAAGAAGAACTTAATAATGAGGTGTTCACAATAATGGTCACAGAGCATAGCAATTGTTCACAAAAATTTTAACATGGTCAAAAAATCTTGTTAGGAGAATAATCTCATCGCTTAAAATACAAAAAAAATATCTTTCATTTAAAAATTTTATGTGCATGCTTTTAATGCTCAATTTTAAAAACTAATTAAGCCATAAAGATTTTTTTCATATGCACAATAAATCAAGAATAGACTCGGTAATATTCAGGCGTCTAATGTTCGTAACAAAACTTTAACATATGAAAATTACAGTACATTTCTGAAGTTGACATGTTTCGGAGCATTTCTTAAGACGCTCAGGAGCATTGCTTAGGCAAAGTTTCTAAGCTGCCTAGGACGCAAAACGAATGCTCACAAAACAAGTGAGACCCGGGCCTCTTCGACCAAGATTTTTAAAGATTTTAACCAAGGATCTTTCTAAATCCTGGTTCAAATCATTTTGAGTGGTAAACCTGTAAGACCTAATCACTGATTATCTTTCAACTTGGGACCGACATCAAATCGAACTTTATCTCAGGAGCGTGGGTTAACCGATGTCGACGGCCATTATCTATATTGACCGTCGACGCAGATATATCAGTTTTAAGGTGGCTTTTATTACAGTTTACCCACTTTAACTACGAAACCTACACAAGGTCCCTTATTGGTCAACACTTTTTGTCTTATTCACAAATATAATTAGTGTTGTTTAACAGCTGCGCGGCCAACTGGTCGGCCATTTTTTTAATTTGGCCGTTTGCATGACCGCCTAGGAAATTTTAAAACTGCTTAGATAAACACTTTTATTAAGCTTACCACATCGAAATCTATAAGTTGTCAAAGCATCGAAATAAAACGATCAATTAACTTGAAAAACAAATAATAAAAAATTTTATTAAGAATTAAAAATTTAAAGAAAAGTTATGAGTCAATTATTCATTTAAAACATCTTATGATTTTGTTTTAATTTTTAAATCAGATAATAAACATGCATAATCAATCAATAACTTGACCAAAAACATCGATTCATCAGTCGATTTATAAATATCATGAAGCTCTAGAAAAACAAAATTAACACCAATAAGTTATGTGACCAAAATATTTTAGACTCTTACTTTTAATACTATCATGGCTAGCTAGATTTAAAACACTAGATGGAAACTTAAATTCTTTTGCAGTTGGATCAAGTAAATGCAATTTGTTAACCAAATTTTCATCAATTACCTAAAAAAATTTTGATTAAACTCAAGGATTAATTTAATAATATAAATGTTATTTACATGTTTCTCGTTAAATTCATCATTATCAGTTAAATCTGATACAAGCTTGAATATTTGTTTAACATCTTCAGACACCTCGGCCTCAGTTATTGGATTATCTAAATACTCTCTTAACTTTTCACAAATAAAATTGATATAACATTTTTCAAAGAGTATGTCAAATTTGTCTTGTTCATGAAGATTCTCGTATTCTATGAAAAATATTTTTTATTGAAATCTTAGTTAAAATTTTAGACCAAGTCTCTTTACCATAGCGGTTGTTTACAATTCCTAAAAAGTGAGCTTCCAATAATTCCTCTTGACATTTGTGTAAAATATACAAAACTCTTTCAATCAAATTCATCTCAGCCTGATTTTTATCGGCGAATTTGTAATATTCTTTTAAAAAATGTTATTAGTCAACAGTTTAAGGAATATTAAATCCTCAAAGATGAAAATCTCGTCCCCAAAAATATCGTCCTCTTCAGCACAAATGACATTTAAACTCTTTTTCTCCTTTGTGTTAAGGAGAAAAAGAATCTTACTACAAAAATAAATTAGATATGTATGTTTATCTACCAATTCGAACAAAGTTTTTTCTATTTGGCGATTTCTTTAGCCAATATAGTGGCCTTAGTGGCTGGTAATAGGCTGAATCATTGTTTAATAATCTAATATTGACAAGATAGAGTTCCTAAACTGAAAAAGGGTGTCTGCGGTATTGACAAATTCCATTAAATTGGAGTGTCTCAAGTTCAATTTTGTATCCTCTGGCTACCCATAAATAATTTCTTAAAAAAAATCTTATTAAGGCAGTGACTAGATCTTGTTCAAGAACAGTATAGGATCTTGACTATTCCTAAATTGAGATAAGATTCTTGATTTTTTCTAGTCAAATCTTAACTTCAATAAATTTTTAGGCATAAGATCTTTTAAGACCCGTTAGGATCATAAATGTTCTTATTTTTAAGATTTTTGAAATTTAAATTATAGGTTCCTATAAGATCTTATGCCTAAAAATTTATTGAAGTTAAGATTTGACTAGAAAAAATCAGGAATCTTATCTCAATTTAGGAATAGTCAAGATCCTATACTGTTCTTGAACAAGATCTGGTCACTGCCTTAATAAGATTTTTTTTAAGAAATTATTTATGGGTAAACTCCTGTTTCTAGTAGCTTTTCAACTCAAATTTCTGCGCTAATGGGTTTTTTTAATTTGTGCTGAAAAATACATAATCGGTTTCTTTTATTTTTGTAGTGAAAAGGTTTCGCAATGTGGGGAGCAGCTTTTTGTTTGTGGGGAAGAGTGAGACCCTAACAGTTTAAAGTTTTTATTGAAAAAATTTTACCTTCGCTTGTAATTTCGAGGACTAAAACAGTTTTATGCTCTTCGTTTCTTAATGGTACATAATAAGAAGCTTTTCCGTTAAAATACTCGACTGTCGATTCACTAACAACTGCACATTGATAAGCTTTGGATCTAATAAAACTTAAAAAATCACATCAAAATTGAGAGGACATAATTTTAGAAAATTACCCGTGTTTTTTTTCAAGAACCTCTTCGGTCAAATGTCCCATGTCATTAAGAATATTTATCATTTTTCCGTCTTTTTTCGAGTATTTTATTATTGGTTTCAAAGTAACTGAAAACTTTTCGTTCATTAAACTCAAATTATGCTCCTCTGAGCTTATCAAATTAGCTTCATTCTCCAATAGTTGAACGAAATAAACGTTAATAAAATCTATCTACATAGTTTTAAAACCTTTGATTAAAATATTGATGAAAAATTTTTTTTAGAATAACTTACCCCTTGACATCTTGATTTTATCCACTCAATAGTACTTAGACAAGTTTTAATCATACGATTTTTGAATATTATGTGAGCATAGGCATTGGCGAATGAGTTTGCCAAACCCTTTTTTTTTAATTTTTATTAAGACGAACATTAAGAAAATACAAATTGATCTTACTTGATAAAACGCTAGTTCATGTTCACTAAACGAACTATTCTTATTTGTATTTTGAATGGTATCGATTCCGATTGTTCCAAAAACTTTGTTACGAGCGTATTTTAGAGGAAAAATCACGAACGACGCATCACTCTATTTAAGGCATAAAATAAAATTTGGTTTAAATATTTCTAAACTTTAAAGACTTACCTTGCTTGAGGATGGATTAAAGAAATGAACGTTTTCACTATGTTTTAAATTTTCGATGTGTCTTGGATTACCACTGTCAATCACATCAAAGCTTAAACATTTATCATTTTTAGACAAAGTTTTTCCAAGTACAAATTTAGAATCATGTGGTGTAGAAGCATGATATCGAAGACCAATCGTGTTGTCTTCCAAATTTTCAAGTATACCAATATAAGCTGATATATTGTTTTTCATACCATGATTTTCAGCATCCTTTAAATATAATTTCAAACTTATAACATTTTCAAATTTCCTTTGGGTGACACTTACTTTGAATAAAGTGAAGAAAAGTTGTTTGAATAATGGTTCAAAGCTACCACAAGTAATGTCTCCAACATATCGGATTTGATTTAACCATTTTTTTCTTACTTCACCTCTTGTTTTTTCAGTCGCATCAAACTTGAAAAAAAAAATTTACAAAATGAAAAGGCAACTTTTGTAGATCTTACAGTATAAAGACATGAAAGATAATTTAATAGCTGATCTTCGAATTTTGGAAAATCAACGAGACCAACAAGAACTGAAATCAAATCGAAAAATTCATTTTTGTTTATTGTGTCATCTGATTTACCGTTAACTGAAGTTTCCGAACGAGTTAAATTGATACCTACAATGTTAAAATAGTTGAGATTTAAAATTAATTTTTCAAAAAATTTTAATTTACTGTTTGCTATTTGTTCTTTAAAGAGGCCATCTTTGAAATCTTGTAATGCGCTCTCAATTGTTGTAAGGTTCAATTGCCCACTTCCTTCGTTATCTAACTTGTCAAAACAAGCCGAATATTTTTTGTTTCTGTAATGATCCTGCTTGATTTTTCGATTCTAAATAAACGAAAATTAAACAATTTTATAATCTTAAGAAACATATTTCAAGGACCTATTTAATTTGTAGCCTTCAGTGGTAGCGGCAATATAGTATTCCTTGTTTTTGAGGAGTCATTTCCTGCGATATCCCGCTTGTTGCATATAACCGCATTTTTACCATCAAAAGGCCATGACAAAAATTGAAATGTTCGGAAAGTCTGTGACACTGTAAATTTGACACCCAATATTTTTCTTGACCCGGAAAAGGCCGGGCATCGGGGAATATGCACGTAAAGTACCGGTAAAATTCGGGAATTAGGGTTAAAATAGAAAAAATGTCCAGCCTTTTCCGGGTCAAGAAAAATATTGGGTGTCAAATTTACAGTGTCACAGACTTTCCGACCATTTCATTTCAATTTTTGTCATGGCCTTTTGATGGTAAAGATGCGGTTATATATCCGCCACCACTGTATTTCAAGCAAAAGTTTCGTCATATTTTTTTTTACATACCTTGTCTTGTTTAGAATTCTTTTCGAAACGACTTTCGGCATAATTGTCTTTCAAAAAAACGATTAAATCGTTGACATAAATTTCTGAATTGATAAAATTTTGTGTAACAAAAGTGTTAATAAGGTTTCTAAACTGTTTTGAATTTAGAAATTCGGGATCAAATTTGTAGAGTAATTCCATGTTGTTCAATAAGTCATCAGGAAGATCTTTTAACAAATCAATGTTAAATGTTTTATTAATCGGAACATAGTACAACATTCCTCCCTTCATAAATACTGAAACAAAAATTTTGTTAAAAGTTTTGTAAGTTTCTAAAGTTTGCATAAAAATTACATAATTCCTCTTCTCTGGATAGAGTCGATTGGATGATCTCATTCAAATTGGAACTTTGCGGTTTCAAATCGTTAACGATCGAGACCTCTTTTTGAAAACTTTTTTGTAAATCGATTTGCTGGTTAGGCTCAATGGTATCTTCTACGTTTGCTTCCGCTGATTTTTCAGTTACATTTAAATCTCCGGATTTTTCTTCTCCAACTAAAGTTCCTTCGGTTTTTTCAGTAAGAACCATCGATTTTTCAGCTTCAGCAGGCTGATTTTCAGGATTCTCTTGAATATCTGTATTGTCTTCATTCATTTTGGGAATTGATTCCTTCTCAGGTATTTGATTCATTGAAACTTCGCTCATTAAAAAAGCTTTTGAAAAATTTTCCGACATTTTCTAAAAATTGAAACAAAAATTAATCATTAACATCTTTAAATGTACTTAAAGTCATAAAATTACTTTTTCAGGGATCAATTGTTCTAATTTGTTTTCGAATTTTATGAATGGATCAAGAACTGGCCCTTCAAAAATAAAATAAAATGATTTATGAAAATTATACAGGTAAACACTACTCGGTACATACATTCTAAAGGATTTCTTAGTTGAGCATTTGAGTCTTTTTCTCTAAATTCGTTCAACAATCTAATAATTCTTCTCCTACTCAACAAACCAGTCTAATTTTGAAAAAAAAATGAGATTAATTTTTTTGTATTATAAAAATATTCTCAAAAATAAAGCAGCCAAACGATACACCATGATGCTAAAAACTAAGAAATAGTTTTGAATTGAAAGGTTTGTAAAAGACTTTTTGAGGGATGAACTGGTGTCACATAATTACAAGAGTTAAATCGCCCGGTCTTTTGATAAGAGTTAATAATGAAATAAAAAATTCGAAAAAAAAACTTAATATCACAAACGACAAAAAATTTCTTTGGAACACGCAAAAAAACAAAGGCAAAGAAATGATGCTTTAACACTAGAAAGTCCGGCGGGTCTTTCTGACCCGATTTTAATTTATTTGAAGAAAAAAGTGATCTGAGTGAACTTTTTAAATGTGAATCTATAGATCTCATTGAAAGCTTTCTTTAAATGCAGATTACTACCCTTTTAGAGGATTTTATTCCGGCAAAATCCGCAAAAAACCGCGGAAATCAGATTATTTTCTAAAATGGATTATACCACATACAATTGTGGAAAACATCTTTTATTTTGTTAAAACTTACCAAAAGAGCATCTGATTAAAAGACAATATTTTTATTTATATATTTTCCCGTTTTAGAGAAACATATTACAGGAATCAGGTCACTTAGGTATGACATGTTTAAG
Source organism: Brachionus rubens (assembly GCA_022207745.1). Classification (NCBI taxonomy): domain Eukaryota; kingdom Metazoa; phylum Rotifera; class Eurotatoria; order Ploima; family Brachionidae; genus Brachionus; species Brachionus rubens. Next base: position 2,781,795 of record JAJVHD010000011.1, on the reverse strand, counting down.
AAAACTTCTTTTGCCAGCCAATTTGTTTAAAAATATATGTGATTGAAATTCGTTTTATTTCTTTATTTTAACGAGATTTTTCATTCCCGGGAATTTTCGCGATTTTTCGCAGTTTGTTTGACACCCAGAAGTCAAAAATGATTCAATTAATCGATAATCAAACAGTTTGTGTCTAAAGCTACCGATTGATACCCTTAAAGATGACTTAGCAGATATTAATATCCTTTTTTAATCATACGGGTCAGAAAGACCCTTCGGGCTTTAAAGGTGTATATCAAAAGTTGGCTTTCTAGTGTTAATAATAAAGATAGTCGAAATAAGTTAAAAGCCTTCTAAATCAATACTCGAAAACTTTGCTTTGATGTGCATGAGCGTCTCTCAGACACTGTTTGGCATTCTGCAAAAATTTTTTTAAATTATTATCAGCCTCAGAAATGCATCGTAGCGCCTTAAACATCCAGTATCCAAAACATGTTAACTTTTTTCTGAAATATATTGTATAGATAAAAAAAATTTGATTTACGCTTGTTGAATCGAGCATTATGACTAAATTGTGCAGAATTTGACCAAAATTGTTTGAATTTGCCAAATTGACAAAATAAACTGAGCATTCTTCAATAAAATCATTGAATAAATCGAAATTTTCGTTTTCGAGATCTTCAGTAATGAACATAAGAGTCTAAAATTAAAAATTTTTTAATCTATTAACTTCCGAATTAAAGATTTATTAAGACTATACCTCAATAAAGTCGTTTTTCATAAGTCGTTTCTTCAAATTAAGATCATTTCGGTTGTAACAAAATGGGGGAAAACTCGGTTTTATGTCCAATTTTTTTCTTTGATTGTTTGGTAAGGTTGATAGATATTTTTTGTAAAAATTTAAACACTCAACCAACTTTAATTTTTAATAAAATTAGTTTCGTTATTTGTGTTGTTTAACAAAATAAATTTACAATTGATAACTCTAAGCGTCCATTTTGAGGAATATTAAATTTATCGAATAAACTTTCAATTTGCGATCTACGCTTTGAAATTTCAAGTGATTGTAGCTTTTCCTGTTGTTCTCTTTCAGCTCTTCTTTTTCTTACATCTTCTTTCGCTTTAGCAAGTCTTTCAAAAACAAAATAAAGTCACAAATTTGAATCATTCAACAAACATCAATTTACTTGTTTCCTTGGAGAATGAATAATTGATCCCTCAATTCCATGAATACTTCACGAGTTGTACGAACATAAGGTGAAGTTTCATTGTGATTGTTGTGCGATGGGTTATTACGCATTAAAAATTTAGCTAGACGATTTATCGGGTTAAAGTTTGGATCCTTTTCTTTCTTATTGATAAGATTTCGTTTTTGAGCCTCTTTAAGAACTTTTTCACAACCAAGAACGAGAATTGGTAAAAAGTTTTCTAATAAGTAAGCTTTTGTTTCGGCTGATGAGTCCAATTTAGTGAACCATTCCATTGCTAAAAGTTCCATTGGAATTTTACGATTAAGCGCTTCTGCATCTTCTCGTATTAAGCTGATACTTTTTCTTGATGAATAATGTTTAGCTAACAAGTTATCAACTTGTGCTTCATTTACAAGACTAAACAAAATAATTTAGAACAAGTTTTAGAGACAAAAAAACAAAAATTCTACTTTTCTATATTTTGATTGGATAAAACGTCAGTCATTTTTTTGCTAATGGCTAGCGTAACTGTCAACTTTTTTTATTTATCTATGCACTTTTTAATATGATTTCCATAAAAATCCTATTTGAAAATTTTAATACATAAATATATTATTGAAATCAAGCAAAACTTGTCGCTTAGCAACACCTCTTTTAAAAGAAATTATCAAAAAAATTTAAAAAAATAACTTACGTTAGCTTTGAAAAAATAAAGAATTATTATCCTACTCAAATCATTAAACTTTAAAGTAGAATAGATTATACTTATAATATGAGGAGGATCAAGGACGGCACTTGTTTTTTTGAAATTCTTTTAGTTCAAACCTTTGAATATCAAAACCTGGAAATATGATTGAATTGAAGCCCAGACATTTTTAAGTTGAGGAACGATTGTACGGATAAAGAATTCGACCAAATTTTAAAAGCCAGATATGGTAAATAAGTTTGGAATTACAAGTAATCAAAAATGGGTATGTCACTAAAATCCGGACACGGAATAGCTATGTTTAAAATACGGACAGAGGATTTCGTAATTGAAAAAAATATTCAAAAACTTTAGTTTAAAAAAATTAACATCCGATTTTTTACTGTTACAACAAAAAATACAATATGCAATTTTATTTATTGCAATAAGGAGTGGTTTAATTGGAGTAAATGATCAAATCCTTGTCAAGAATCGAGTACTGAAAAAATAAAGTCAACGCTTGTTTACCCAAAATCTGTACCTCGAGGTGTATTAAATATTTATTTTTTTGTTGCATCAAGTTTGTTGTGTTTGTTATGTAGTAGTAGTAGTAGTAGTAGTATTAGTGAGACTGCAGTATAGTAAACTATACTAACGCCTTTCGGCATTTAGCTCTATAGGAGCTGTGGCAGTCTTTCTTCTATTTCTTTGTTAGATACTAAAATTTTGTTAGATACTAAAAGAAATTCTCCAGACCATAAAGAGACAGAAAATTGCAAAAAACTTATTTCTTTTAAAATGCGTATTTTTTTGTCCGTCTCCGTATTTTAGCTAAAACCGATCCGTGTCCGAACTTTAGATAGCTAAAATTCTGGGTTCGGATTTTAGTGACTACTGAAAAATGGTTTTAATTAGGTTCTTATTTGGGGTGGGGTGGAAAATTCAATTTAAGTTGGCATGCAGAAGTTAAGTGAAAAAGAAGGCCTATTAAGTGATAAGTATTAATTTGAATTTTTTTGAATTAAAACCTATCTCTGAAAGCCATTAAATTTACAATATTTAGAGGATCAAATATTCAGAGATGAGTTGATTTAAATGTACTAGTAAATAGTATAAATTGTGTTAAGAGCCTGTCTTAAGGTTACCAAATACAACTTATTTTTAAGGTTCCTAATCCAAAACTTCCAGGCTATCTATATTTTATAACGGGTTCCCAAATTTTATTATCTAGCAAGAGTTGGTCTTGTTTTATCGTGACGTAAAAAAAAACATATATATTTATGGCAATTATTGTAATTCATTAATAATTTTTCTAATTCTCTTAATGATATCATCTGATTTCATATGATTTCAACTGATCGGAGGTGACATCATATGATATCATGTAACAAGTTAATTTTCGGGACTGTATATAAATAAGATCTTGTATACCAATGGTATGAAATGCATGTATAACTATTAAAAATCAAATAATAATCGTTTATTCAAAAATAAAAATTAATTTCTTCCATTAAATTTTTTATAAATTATCCTGAAATAAAGTCGAAAACTTAATGGTGTTAGAAAAAATTTATAAAAACTAAAAACATTTGTACATCAACAAGTTAAGAAAAAAACAAAAAAAATTCTTATGAAATCAACAAGTTCAGTGACGCTAATCTAAAACTTTTACATTTGTTATGTTGTTTACAACCTGATCGATTCGGTTAATTGTATACTAAATTTTTTTCAGAAAATCTAGAAGATTTTCATATACAATGAAAGTAACACTAGCGGCCGGGGTAACTCGAATTAAACATGGAATTAGACCTTTATAAAATCCGTAAATTCGTTCGTTTTTATAAGTCTTCACAACAACGTCGTAAAAATTTTTATAATTTTGATGTTGATCTTGAAGTCTTGCTCGTGTCAATTGAAACGGATAAGTACAAACAACAGCTATTATTTTAGACAGACCACTAAAAGCTGAATAATGAATAGTGTTTAAGTTCTCATGAAAATAAGTAGTCCACCATGATTTCATTAAGTCATAAGTAACCATTTGAATGGTTCCATTTAATGTACCAAATAGACCTGGTACAAAACCTGTGTATAAACCCTTAAATCCTTCATTTTTAACGATCGATCTGAGTGCTTCTATCGAATTTTTATACTTAACCACTTTACCGCCGACATCTTTTTCCACTTGACTGTATTGCAAACACATACGAGTTTTGACTAAAAACAACGGATTGGTTACTAAAATGACTGAAACACCGGCTATGGTTGCGTCTAGAGTGTAATTGCTAACGGTTAATTTGGTATCGTGACGTGCTTTAAGACTATTGTACAATAGAAAATAAAGACCCCAAGCCGAACCAGAAGCAAATGTATTTATGCCAAGACCACGATATAAACCACGAATACCATTTTCTTGTTTATAGACTGTTATTATAGTATCGAATAAACTTTTGTATTTTGGCCTATACGCCGGGGCTAGTTCGCTCACGTTTTTTGTTGGGTTACCTAAAAACTTGAGTTTCTTTAACGAAGCTGCTTCGTATACTTGCCATCTAATTTTTATCAATTCTAAAGGATGAAACACCGCCGTTGATGCAACGCCACCGGCTGTACCAGCAATAAAACTTCTCCAATCACCAATTTTAGATGTTTTTTTATTTTCCATCCCTTCGATTCGCAATATTTCAAGTATAAATTAGGTTTAAAAATAATAATTTTTGAAATTTTAGTCGAAATTTCTTATGCGTTTAGATATTGTTAAGTAAATTTTGAAAATTATATTATTTTTATCTTTTTTAAAGTGATTTTTTAAAAAAACAAAATCTAAATTTAACTAAGTTTTTGTTAAGTGAGACTTTGGAAACGATGATTCAATCAAGCTTTCAAGTTTAACATTACATTAAATAAAAAAAAACGTTTTGACCGGTTAAAAATTGAGAAAGAATGTGAGCAATGCAAAGCTTGAACGCTGAAAACCAAAAGCGATCTAATACAAATCTTCCAAAGAAAATTCTCTAGCTTAGTTTAAATGCGCTGTATGTTTCGCATTCTCACAGCAGATAGAAGACTGATTTTCGACCTCAAAATCGTAATCTACACATACGAAAACCTAGGAAAGCCGATTTTTTAAAAGATCGGCTTTATTATATTTATATTTATATGTCCAAAATAATTTTTTCAGAAACTTATACACATTCTGAAAGAGCGTAAAACCAGAGAGAGTTAAACGTATTTTCAATGATCCTTGAGTTATTTGAAGGGTGCAAATTTCGGAAAAAAGAGCTTTTAACACCTTTTTCTTTTTTTGATATAACTTCTTTGATTTATACCAATTCTAAAACCAAATAAAATTCTGAACAATTTGTTGATTTTCGTTTAAAATACGATGAAGGATTTTGAAATTTTCGACTAAATCTTTGTGTATGAAAAACCACTAGAAACATATTTCTATAAATTAAAAACCCCGTAAAATTCCTGTAAAAAGTCCTTTTTAGACGCTGAAAAAGGCATGATGTTAACATTGTAGAAGTAATATCAAAAAAAGGAAAAAAGTGTTAAAATTGGTTCTACCTAGACTAGGGTACAGCCTCTCGGAACGGAATGCACATGGATTAACGATATGATAAGACAAATCATATTGTTCATTTTGTAAAAAATAACTTAAGACATGACTTCATTTTAACCAATGACCGCATTTTGAGATAAATGGTATAAGAGGTTCATGAATTTTTTTGAATTTTGAAACGTTGTCCAATAGAGGCCCTTTGACTTGTGGGTTTCCAAAGTTATTGGATTTAAGTGATTCAAGATTAGAAAAAAGCTACCTTAGACTGTTTATCAGGGTAGTAAAAACCGGCGTCGACGGCCAATCCAAATAACGGCCGTCGACGTCGGTTAACTACCCACGTTTCTGAGACTGATTGTATCATCTGATTTAATTTGGCTCCACGGTCACGAAAATCAGTTATTTGGAAATAAGGGTTTACCATTCAAAATGATATATGTATGAACTAAGATTTTAGAAGTATGAACAAAATGAACAATATGAATGCATTTATACAATTTCAAAGAAAGAAGTTTCTGTTAATTATAAAATGAAATAAATTCATAGGCTGTCATATATAGTGACTGTCGTTAATACCTGACGTTTTTATAACGGAACAGTGCCTGAATTACAGAACAGTTTTTTAACGGAATGAAAACTAAAATACGGAATAGAACAGCTGAACAGAATAAGACTAAAGAACACAATTTTTTTCTTACGGACCACATGCTAAAATACGGAATATCTACGGAACAGAATTTGATGCAACTTCACCTAAGATTATCATCTGAATCAGTTCTAATTTTCTACTGAATTAAAAACCAAGATCTAAGATTTTAGCTTTTATAGACAAAATTTTCTTGTTTTAATTCTAATTATTCCCATCGGGCTATTCAAAATGGACCAATTTGAAAAAAAAGTTTTTAAATTCAAAAAAATGCTCTTTCAACAAAAGAAGCTTTCGATATACTCAAAAATTTCGACCCATCAAAGGACATTTTTACAACAAAAATTTCAAATCCGAAATCAGGAGAAATATATTTGATATACGACTTGAATCCTGAAAATTATGATAAAAGCTTAAACAAAACTTTTTTTTATATAAATTAAACATTTTTTTTATTAGACGATTGAACAAGTGACGGTTTTTTATGGTTTAATAACGGGGCTAACAAAGAGCTTCCAAAAAGCGAACCACTTATATTTAAGTCATATTTTGATTTGAATCTCAACGGGGTTTCAGAAAAAAAATTTCTAGAGTTACATAACAATGATTAAGAGCCATTCTAAAGAGGATAATCAGTCATCTCAAAGCTCTACATCTACCAAAGTGAAGCGTAAGATACCTAACGTTGTCCCGGCATTAGTCCAATATACTTGAGACGACTCTCTTGCCACACCAAATTCTCATTGGCATAGTAAAAGGAAGGACATTCCTTACGTCACAACACTTCCCTCTACTTTTAAAATCTTAAAACAAAAATGTGCCAATGATGAACCAAGTAATGTCTACAAGTCAGCCCAACCGAATCTCAAACCGCGTAACGTCAAACAATGTCAAAATATCAAAATGTTTTTAAATAAACAAATGCGTTTCACGTCAGATGAACTGTTAAGCACGCACATTTTACACATCTCAATTGGTTTTGTTAAACAAGTCTTATCAGTACCCGATATTAGAATCATTTGTTTGGACGATAAGTTGTTACTTGAGACAAAAAAAATTAAAAAATGGTTAATCAAAATCCAAAAATATTTTTTTCGGACGAAGATTGATTTAACATAAAAAAAGTGAATCCAAAAATATTACACATAAAAAAAAAAGTATCAAAACTAAGTTCTTTAAAAGTGAATAAATACATAAATGACAAAATCAAATCTTTAAACAAATAAAACTCAAGTGGATCGAATCTTTCTTATCAAATAGAAAGCAGCGGGTCGTGCTTGGACATTCAAAATCGGAATGGCTGGATGTGACTAGTGGCGTTCCCCAGGGCTCAGTCCTTGGGCCACTTCTATTCGCGTTATTTATCAACGATCTTCCCGAGAGATTCAAAAACGTGTGTTCACTTTATGCCGATGACTGTAAGATTTATTGTATTTTTAACGAACAAAACAAGGACCGAAATAAAGAGCAATTTCAATCAGACATAGATAACCTGATACAGTGGTGCAATGAATGGTCAATGGACCTTAACATCGATAAGTGTGAGGTCATCCATATCGGCAATAACAATCCCGAAAGTGAATATTTTATGTTCAAGAATGATCGACTTCACAGACTTTCCAAAACAACAGAACAGAGAGACTTGGGTGTAATCGTTACTGGAGACATGAAATGGAGTAAACAGGTGAGTACGTCGGCTGGGAGGGCTAACAGGATCCTTGGCCGAATTTTGAACGGTTTAAGCAATCACAACACAGAGATCATCAAAAAAATGTATACAAGCCTTGTTCGACCTCATTTAGAGTACGCGGTGTCGGTATGGAATCCGTACTTAAAAAAAGATATTGACATCCTTGAGAGGGTGCAAAGGAGAGCGACTCGGAGTATACATGGCTTCAGAAAGTTTGAATATGCGGAAAGGCTCAAAAGACTCAAACTGACAAACCTTACAACCAGAAGAAGAAGAGGTGATCTCATCCAAATGTACAAGCTCCTAAACAAGCAAGATCACATAAACTGGTATAAACGAGTGGACAATGACGAAAGAGTCAATCGGACATATGAGACAAGAGGTAATCGATACAAACTAAGGCGAGAACTTGTGAAAAACTGTGCACCAAGATTCAATTTTTTCACAAACCGTATTGTAAATGACTGGAACGGGCTGACGAATGAAGTTATTGAATCGAAATCAATTAACATTTTTAAGACTAATTTAGACAAACTTTTGAAAAACTAAAACATTGCTTATGGTCTGGATAGAACCAGACTTAACGCGAAAGCGTAGCAATTATTTTTACTACTTTTACTACTACTACTACTAAAAAAAACATATATTATTTTTTTTTGTTTTTTTTTATGAATAAAAAAGTCTTTAACGTAAAAGACACATAAGTCGCTTAAAATCGACCCCAAATCGATTTAAAAAACATAAAAAAAAATAAAATCTTTTTCTTAATTTAGATTATCTTAATATTAATCTAATTCATAAGCTTCCAAATCGATATTATTGATCAATTTAGGGGTGACATAATCAACAAGCCCTTCGATGCTATTGACTTCTCCGTGTTTTTGTCGACGATATTTGAGATAGTTTTGAATTTGGAGTAGTGTTGGCTTCCAAGTATCATCATTGTGGTCGAGTAAAATTAATTGATAAATGGAATATGGTTTTGAAATATTGCGATAGATATACTCTTCGATGAGTTCTTTGAATTTTTTTGATATTCCATGTTTCGGCTCAGGTTCTTGTATGGGTAAATGATGTGAAGGCGAATGCATATTTAAACCTTTAACGAGGCTTTTGTCCGTTTTGTTGCATGTCATTATAATGTAACGAGTGAGGCATGCTTGTTTACAATTACAATACGGGTACTTTACTTTCATTTTATGGAGATCGGCATTGTCACGACATAGCGTACAATTGTTCGAATTAGTATGAGTCGACGAGGTTTTGGGTATATTGTTTGAAATAAAACTCCAACTCTACTTCAGACCCGACGGTAGTCATGAAAATCCACTCAATTTTTCGACGCATCGTTAATGTAATTTAATCTAAATTAAGAAAAAGATTTAATTTTTTTTTATGTTTTTTAAATCGATTTGGGGTCGATTTTAAGCGACTTATGTGTCTTTTACGTTAAAGACTTTTTTATTCATAAAAAAAAACAAAAAAAAATAATATATGTTTTTTTTATTTGTTTAAAGATTTGATTTTGTCATTTATGTATTTATTCACTTTTAAAGAACTTAGTTTTGATACTTTTTTTTTATGTGTAATATTTTTGGATTCACTTTTTTTATGTTAAATCAATCTTCGTCCAAAATTAACAGTTGTGTCGTTAGAGTAGATTCAAAAGCGCAACTTCAGTAGATTCTATCCTTAAAAAAATTATTAGTTAGTTTAATAAAGTTTAACGAAAGAATAATTTCAACTAATGATATTCCTTGTTTTAAAACTTTTTATAAATAATCAGCTATTCTTTCTCATTATACTTTCTTAATTGTCGGCTATTCATCTTTAAAATAAATTTTTTTAAAATAAAAAATTTTTCTTTGTGAGAAAGGTCAGCGCCATTTGTAAAAATTATTTTTTAGAAAATTTATTTTTCAGTTTAGATTTGAAATTGGTGTGGCGGCCGGCACAGTTCGCCACAATGTAGTAGGGTTGTTAAACGAACAAAAAAATGGTTAAAATTTCAAAGTTTTTTAAATTAAATTTAAAACAAAATTACTTAATTTGAAATGGTTTATCTGATTTTTATTTCATTTCGAATCTATTTGAAACAGTTGAAAAGTTGTTTTTTTTAAATTTAGAAAGTTCATTTCAAATTTTTAAGGTTTAAAAAAGATGATTTGAAATGAAAAAAGAGAATTTAATTTAAAATACCAAACTTGGAAATTTTTGTTATTTCTTAGCTGTCTTCAATCTTTTAAGCTTTGATGAAAGGAATTATTAAGCCTTTTCAAAAGACACTGTTTCTTATACACAAATTATTATCTAAATATTATTATTTAATATGTCTAAAGGATTTTCTTACAACTGAGAGGTATGCAAATAAAGTAAATCAGGCATTTGAGTCCTTTTGAATTCACTTGTTGCGTTTCTTAGCGGAAAGCGATCTTTTGAAAATTGCTGGTTTCAAATTCGACGATAGTGTCCAATTTAAATTTTAAAATTTCCTTGTCATTATTTTAATCATTTTATTTCATATTACGAAAGTAAATTGGAAATTTTTAAAATGAAACAAGTTTGCTAACTTGAGTTTTTTTTTTGTTTTTTTTTCACAATATTTATTTTGAAAAAAGATAAGTTTTATGAAATAATATTCGAACATTTCTAATGAACTTCGAAATTTTTTAATTATTTCAAAGTATTAAAATTTCGAAAAAACTTCGAAATTTAATTTCAAATTTAACAACCCTACAAAGTAGCGCCGCCACTGGAAGGAACCTAAAAAAAGAAATAATAAACTATTTAAACTCAATAAATATAGAAACAACTATATCTCTTTTAATTAACAATGGGTACAAAACAAATGCTTTCGGAATTCAAAAGACGTCCAAGGCTGTAGTGCGCAGTCAGCAAGGTAAATCGCTTGCCAGAGTTAAATTAGGGTTGTTAATTAAAGTTTTCAAATTCTAAAGTTTTTTAAAATTTTTTGACTTTTTGAGATAGACTTTGAAATATCTTTTCAAGTTTGAAAAATAAAACTTTAAACTCTGTAAAATCCTGCTTGAAATGAGAAAAACGCCGAATTATTCGACTTATGTGCGTTTATAAAGCAATTTATAGTATGTTCTCATCATTCAGAATGTCCAGGAAGATTTTTACCTTAAAAAATTCATGATTTAACACATTTGAAAGGTCCAGAAATCAAGATTACTTTGAAATATTTGTGTTTTTTTAAAGAACAAAATTTCAAGTATGAAATCTTTTTCTTTGAAAAAACTTTGAAGTTGAATAAATTAGCTTGAAATTTTTAAGAAAACTTTATAATTTGATGAAATAGTTCAATTAACAACCCTAGTTAAATAGGGGAAAAAAATGTATTAAAAAAATAATTGATCGTTAAATCGACTCAATTTTCAAGTCAAACAAAAAGTGAATCAACAATAACAGATTCTGAATTTATCTTTCGATTCTAATTCGGTATTTGACTCGGAAGAGGTACCACTAAAATATTCAATATTCAGAGTTACCGGACCTCTTTCTACAATCACGATCTATCCCATATTTTTCGGTTCATAAATGAAAAGATCCGAGTTAACTTCGGGGTACAATGTAAATGGCAAGACAATTTCATCGACGGATCAAAAAAAAGCTCTCGATCCTAAGTTTATCGATAACATAGGAGGCATTGAGTTAGACAAAGTCGAAGGGGACGATTAAAAAAAGAACGCTTGGAAACTTGCTTCCATCATGAACAAAAAATCAATCATCTCAATAGTTAATTTAATTGCTTATCTAGCTAATTTTTTTGAATGTTTTGTTTAACTGTAAAAACTTCAGTATCGTTTCTTTAGTTTTAGGGAGTTGTTATTGTTTACTTCCTAAAATTTTTTAACAATTACGTATCCTTATGTTATTTCAAAAGGATTTGAACATTTTTCGATTAATTGCCAAAATACCAAAATAAATATTTCTTTGGAGTTTAACATCTTAAAGATTTAAAAAAGCTAAAAAAGTATTGTAGAAAGTATTCATTAATATTAGTTTCGAAATTCAAGGTGAAAATGTATCAAATTAGTAACAAATTTTCCGTCTTTTGATTAGAAAAACACACTTTCTTTTTAGAATAAATCTTACAAATTGAAATAAATTTTAAGTAAACAGCAAAAATTTGACTTTTTGAATTTAAAAAGTTTGTTTTTAATATGCACCAAATCATAAGTCTAAGTTAATTTTTCATGGTTTTTGAGAGCTTATTTCTCTTCAATTTTATATCTAGATAAGACACAAACTTATCAGCTTTGTTATAGATGAGTTTTTTTCAAATGATAAGTAACTCTTGATACTAAAATATGTCCGAAATATCAATTCCCGTAAATTTTCAAGGAAAAATGCTCAAATTTTAGAAAAATCGCTTATAATCAGTCTTAGTAACTCGATGATTTCGTGGTGACTTGAGTCTGAGTCAGAGTCGCTTGGTTTCTTGTGACGATGCAATAAGAATGTAAGTAAAAGACCTCACCACACTAGAAACGTAAAATTGAAAGTAAGAAGCGAACTCTAAGTGATGATGTAGTGTCTTACATTAGTACCTTTGGGCCCGTCTATCCGATCCTCTCGTTAGACGTCTTGAGCATGCTTTTATGCTCAAACTAAATCAACTTTCTAAAGTTAAGTTAATTAACTAAACCAGTGATATCAGCGAGATGTCGCTATATCACAGATGATATGAAAAATTTGAGCTTTTTATTTGAGACTAGCTCGATTTAGCATCGATAAAAAATTTCATATGATCCAATTTTTTTTCGAAATATTAAGCCGGTTTATTAAAAAAGAATTAAAATAAAATTTTCTTCATCATTCTTTAATACTATTCAAATGATGAGACTGTCAGTCTGACTCGAGTCAAATTTTTGAGTAACTATCAATATTTGTTTGATGACAAACCCTCACCTATCTCCAGAAACAATTATGATAGAAAGATGTTAACTTCGATTTATTATATCACAGAGGAGGAATATAATTTAAAGCTAGTAAGATTTATGATTTGGGCTTCTTAAAAAGAATTCAAAAATAGAAAACTAATGGTCGTCCAAAAAAAAAAAAAAAAAATTGAATTCTACGAGTTACATTTATTCGGCATTATTTGTTACGACATTATAGGCTACCTTATAATTCTTTGTAACAATTAAGACTTTTTTTAGTAAAAATATTTTATTTAAATTTCGATTCAAATGATAAAAAAATTAACAATAACGGAATAAATTTATGGAAATCAAGGTTTTTTTAATAATAGTCAATGACATTGAGTGTTTTGAATGTCGGAAATAAGCCAACTTCTTTGGATCGTTTATTTTGTCCTTTTGAGAAACCATTCCAATGATTTCCAGCTAATGCAATATGATCACCTTTTTTTAATTCCATTTCACCGTTTTCTCTATTAGGCACATGATCATATATTGCAATTACGTCATGCTTATTTTGTCCACCAAAATAGTACACGTCATCTAATGATTTAAATCTCCATGAAGCGTCTGGAAATCGATTTTGCATTAGTTCATAAGCCATACGACAAACTTGAGATGAAAATGTGCATACTAAATAATCACACTGAGATAAATGATAAATGTCTAAAATGACTCCTTGGGCGGATTCTGGACTATATCGTTTGTCCAAAGATGCTGTTTTGGCGTTACTTTCGTCCAACAAAAAGTTGTAATTTTTATAACTAAAAACATACAAAATTTACCTTTAAAAAATAAAAAAATATTTTTTGTAAGCTCTTACTTTTCTTTGGCTTCTCTTAAAACGGAAATTTCATCAGTAGCCAAGTAAACATTACGAACAGAACTAACGCCGTGTTTTAAATCATAAGCATCGAAAAAATCCTTTACATATTTCATATATTCATCTAGACCATGAAAAGCCGCTTCAGAACCAATTTTGTCGGTTCGTCTTACATGAACACTATAAAAAAAAAATTAATACAACTTTAATCGTTGGGAATAAATTTTTAATGCTTACCCGACACAGGGTGTTTGAAATTTTATGTCTCTTTTATGTTTATCGACTGATTCTTGAAAATTGGAATTAAAACGCATGAGGTATGATAAAATTTGACCTGACCACCAAACAAACGGATCACCATGAAATTTTCTTAATGGCTCGTAAAACTCTTTTGGAACACTTAAAGGCAAATATTGTGGTTTATTTAACATGGCGTCAATTATTGGCATTTTGATCGCTTTCGCATCGTTTTGGTTATTTTTATCTTTTAATCAAGAATTAGTTCAAAATTTTTGCTAAACAAGTTTAAGAACTTTAAAGTTACCATTCCATCCAACGGTTGGGTCATTATTGACTACACAAGTCTCACTCAACGGCTTAAAATAAGCTTCATAGCCATTTTCATTGTATCTCCAACCATTTGATTGTAAAATCATAGTTCGATTAGTAAAAAAAGCAGTTATAAAACAATACATGACATGATGCATTTGACAACCAAAACCACATGATTTGCCCATGTCACAAACTATTTTTTTCTTTGAATTACAATCTTGAGGATTTTGGAGTTGAGAAAATCTTTTTTGAACCATTTCAGTTAGTCTAAGGGACTCGGATTTGCGCCATTCACCAAGTTGTCCTGAGATTGATAAGTTATAAGTGCTAGCGATCAAAACACTTTATAAAAAAGCCAACATCATCTAAGGTTTAAGTGAATTATATTTTTTTAAAGACACTTACTTTATTCTTTCTTCAAAATTATGTTTTATTAATTCTAATCTACTATTGAATTTGTTAGTGTCTTTTGAATTTTTTAATGAATCAATTTGTGAGTGTATAAAAAAAGAAACATCTTTGATATCGTCAAATATTTTACGACGAGTATTTTCGAAATCTAAACTTGGACCTTAAATAAAAACGAGTTTAGAGTTATCGTTTACATTTTTAATGGTGGGAATTTCGTAAGCATATTGTCTCTTGATAAAACATTGATGAAGATAATGTGTAAAGGCCTTACTATATCATCTCTTATGTTAACACTCACAGAAATAACAAAATCGAATTGAAAAACAGTCTTGTCTTGATAGATCGGAAAGCTATTATCAAGAAAATTCTAAAAAATATTCTTGATCCCTGGCTTCTAGTGAATACTTTTTACAGTCGCCGCTCGTTTAAATAATGTCATCCCCATGTCACTGTTGTTTATACCTTAAAAGAGATCTTCAAAGAATATTAAACTGAACTAAGGACTGGCTGGTTGCTTTGAATGCTGACAAGTGTTAAGTGATGCACAAGAACCTGGAGACAAGAACCCAATTTAATTATGAAATAAATAAAACGCTGCTGTTAAAAACTGGTAGACCTAAAGACCTGGATATAATTATTTCGAATGTCCTGATCAAATGAATTTAAGTTGTAACCGAGCTAAAATGGTCTTGAGAATGGTCAAAAGAACATATAAATTTGAAAACATCGATTATGCAAGTAGTCTTTACAAAGCTTTTGTTAGACCACATTTAGAATATGGGGTTTAGGTCTGGAACCACATCTTAAAAAAGAAATTGCTGTGTTAGAAACAGTTCAAAGAAGAGCTTCCAAGCTTGCTTTTGAAGTTGGAAGATTGGAGTAAAGTGACAGACTGAAAGCCATGAATTTAACAACACTTTAAACGAGAAGACTTAGAAGTGATTTGATAAAAATTTTGACAAGATGAATTTGTTCAAACCCAAAAAATGAAGAAAACAATCGTTTCCGTCAAGCACAAAGAGGACATGAATTTATTGTGAAGATACAACTGGTATATTTTATTATTAAAATTAATGAATAATTCGGATTTTTCTTCAGGTTTATTCTGTAATTCGGATAGAAAAAATGTACAGTTTTGTTTTCAAAGCTAATAAAACGTAAATCCGAAAAATAAGACAAATTTCGAACTTAGCACCTCTATGTGACGATAAAATTTATTAGAATTATTCGGAAAACTGAATCAGGAATGCTTATTTTACAGTCCAAACCATTCCGATTTAAAGAGAGCATAATGTAGCATTCGTTAATAATTCGAGAGTTAACAAAATCGAGGCTTGACTGTACAGTATAAAATCATCTTATTAGAATCACTTAAAATCTCTCTAAGGTTTTGTTTTTTTATGGTATGGTTCGATCTTCCCGTAGAACTGCAGTAAAACTTACTAAAACTAGATAAATCATTGGTATGCTGTTTGTTATTGCTATTTGCATTCAATTGTTCTTGATATTCTTGAGCTCTGCGCCTAAAAATTGTAAGCTTTAGAAATCATAAAACAAAAAGGTTTCGTGATTGTTCTAATTTACTTTAATTCAACAATTATTTCTTCATTTCTTTCGTTTTTAGCTTGTAACTCAATCAAATCAACTTCGGCTTTTTTAATTCTTGATTGTAACTCTTCTTGATCACCGTTTACTTGGTCCTCATAATTATTTTGACTATTTATATTGGAATTTTTCGAATTACCGGTAAATATGTACAAAAACCCGAAAAGCCATAAAAATATTATGGTAACTAGAAAATATTTTATCCAATTTCTCATTTGGGCAATCAAAATTGTTTACTCTACTTTTCCAAAGTCATTTTAAATATTTCTAAAATTAAATAAAAATGAGTTTCATAGCATTCAAAGCAATGTTCCTTTATTTTTAAACCTTTAGATTTAGAATTTGATACGTGGCCCAAAATTAGAAAAAAATACAGCTCAAAAATCGAGAAAAAAAAAGCACTTAAAACAAATAAAGTGAAAATTATAATAATCATGTGAATGAAAAAAAAAGGTAAATTTTTACTTCTATTTAATATTTTTTTTCAAAGATTAAAGCATATTTTTCTTATTTTTTTGTTATTTATAGAGCAGTTAGCAACAAAATATCAACTAATATATGAAAAAATAAAATTTTTGAAAAATTTTCCTAGCAATATGAAATATTTTACATTTAGACATTTTTAAAAAAGGTAAAAACATAAATTTAATTGGGTATTGAGTTTAAGAGGTTTCTAAAGTTAATTTTAATTTTTGGATGTTCTTGATTAAGTCTAAATGTTCTTGTAAATTTAAATTAATTTTTTACAAAATAGTAATTTATATTTAAAGAAATTTAACGAGAGCGCTTGTTCTTGAAAGAGTTCAAGAGATTTCTAAGAATCAAGTAACGAGAACTAAATCATTCAGTCAAAAACATTTATTTTAAGGTTAAGACTTTTTTAATAACGACCTAATTTTCAGATTTTGTAAGTTAAAATTGATTCTAGCTCTTATGTAATCTCATAGATTAAATTCATATTATTTATTAGATTAAACAAAGTTGAACGCTCTACAAGAGGATGAGTTTATATTTTAATTTTTTTGGTTCAATAAGTTTAACAGTGGTCATACTAGCCTTCGAAGGAAAAGAGGTTTGGTGAGTTTCGATCACGAATTATCAAATGACCTTAGCACAGTCGACCATATTTCGTCACCTTAAGTTGATTCATAAAGTTAATAGACACTGCCGAGTTGTTCTACACGATTTGACACCTTTTGATATTCAACGTAGTATCGAAACCTGTAGAAAACTAATCAAAAATCCTTTTGATGAACAATTTTTCAGAAGGGTAATTACTTGCGAAATACCCTTCTTTGATCAATTGAAAGATTGCTTTGTTTCTTCAAGTTAACGCAAATCCGCATACCGCGTAAAACCATTGAAGAACTGGAATGGATTGAACTTCTCCCTCATCCAGCATATAGTCCAGACCTTTCCTCTTCTGATATCATCTTTTCCGCTCTATGGCTCATTTCCTTAGAGGACGGAATTTTACTAACCTAGCTTAAAAAGCCAGGAATGGTACAAGAGAGGTATCGAATTTCTCGCTGATAGATGGCTAAAGACCATAGAGCATAATGGCGTATATTTTGAAGATTAGATTATTTTAATAAAATAAAAAACTTCAAAAAAACGCCACATTTTATCAATAACCCTAATACTAAAATTAACTTTTTCCGGTTTACTATAATTCGTTCATAAATCGATCATCAAAATCCGTAAACGTCACAGGATATCCCTTAAATTCTGAAAAAAAATATAACAAAGAATTAAAAAAAAAACAACATTGATTTTATTAACTGATTTTAATGGATGAATTAAAAATCAAATTTTATTTTTCTAAAAATATATCTCTGTTGGCGATTTTCAGTTAATCAAAATCTTATAAAACTTACAAATAAACTCCTAATTGAATAAAATTAAAATGTTTTGTCCATACCCAAGAGTTATGATGAATAAAAAATATATCAGAAAAAGTATATTTATTCATATCGAATATACTACGTGAATATGTGATTTTAATAGAAATTCTAAAAGTTTATTTAAGGATTCGAAACTAACTACAAAAAATAGAATGATAAATGCAATCATTTATACTCAATCATATAAACTGTTGTTGTTTTTTTGTTACAATTTCTATTATTATTTGCCCAAATTTTTGTTTTTAATAATCGAAATCCGTATATCGAATTTCTTTTTTTTTTACAATCAAATTGTTTCTTGAATATTTTGAACAAAAAAATTGAATCAATTAAAAAAACCTTGGTTTTGCAGGCTCAGTATAATTTATCATTCAGTCTTGTCAAATTATTATTACAAATCGTTATGTAAGTATATATTCGTATTGATGATTTATTTAGCACTAATTAAATAAAAAAAAAAAGAATAAAACAAAAATTATTAAGATTTATTCTTCCTATTTTTCTTTAATAAATTATACTCCTATTTTTTTATTTTTTTTGTTTCACCTATGTGAGCCAGTTGAATTATAAAATAAACTATAGAGAAAAAAAATCGAATTAATTTTGAAATTATTTCGTAATGCTCAAGGTGATATAGAAAAACTCGATTTTTTTGGAAGAATTTTTGATTAAAAAAAAATATCTTTTTCGTCATAATTTATGGTTAAAAGTAAAAAATTCATTATTGTTTTTGTTTTTGTTCATTTCTTTCTTTTTTTTTTCTAATCAAGTCCAATTTGATCTCAAGAGCATTCAAAAAAAAAGAAGTATTTTATTATATTATAGCATTCGATGGTAATAAGTGAAATGAAAAATTTTAATACCTTTAAAACAAATCAAAGTCGATATTACGATTTTAAAAATCTTGGATTTCATCAGAAACGACAAAAAATGTAATCAAGTCCTTAAAAATACGAGATAACTTCTCTTTTAAAAGTTAGATCCAACCTATGATTATCTCAAATTTGTTTGCATCCAATATTGTTTTTATTTTCAAATATTTTCGATCTACTACTATAAAAATTCAACCAGTTCTGAGCTTAATGGAAAATTTCCAAGATTGACCACTCATTGGATATTCCAAATTGATTTTTTCGAAAAGAATATCAAAAAAGATATATTAAAATATTTATTTTGATTGATCTGATCTGTACTTGTCTTTCCCAATGTTCATTTTTGAAAGACTATTAATTCGCAGAATCATAAAAAAATCACATTTTTTCCATAATTTTGACTTAATTTCTGTAATCTACGAAAACCCAAAATCAGCATGTTTCACCAAGGATAACACCCGGTTCACTAATCCGTTTTTATAAATGGCAAAATAATTTTCAATTATGCATTTCTAATCTAATAATATCTATGTAATCGTCCGTGAAAAAAATCAAAAGTTAAACTTAAATTTTAACTCTTGAGCAAAAATAGTGAAAACTTTTTTCTCAGACATATCTATGATCACAAATCTACAGTATTGCCACGCTAAAGTGTTTTTACCAAAATTCACGTTGAACTACGTAATTTCACGTGAATTTACGTAAATTTTGGTTAAAAGTAAAAATGACACAAAAACTCCGATTTTTTGAGAATTTCGTGATTTTTCCAAATTTTCCAAATTTTTATTCATAAAAAACTTAAAAATAAATTTACTTATTTTTACTTAAATTTGCGTTATTTTTTTCAACATTTTAAACCATTTTGAACATAAATTCCAAGCTCTTATGTTCGAAATTATATTTTTACATCATTTAACATAAATTCCTTGTTTTTTTACGAAAAATTACGTAAATTTAAGTAAAATCCGGTAAATTCACAATTTTTCTCTTTCGTGATTTTACCTGAATTTTTTTGGCTCAAGATTAAACTTAATCAGTCTAGACGCAAGCAAAGCGTTTGACAAAAATTGGCATGCTGGAGGGTAGTGCCAATAGAGGATCCTCTATAGGCACTACAGTATTTTGATGGTCATCATTAAAATCGGTGACAAATTGAGCAATGCTTTTAAGACCAGCGAAGGTGTAAGACAAGGAGGAGTTCTATCGCCTTACTTGTTTAACTTCTTTATCAATGAGATTTTGGTTCTTTGCACCGACCTAAACGTTGGTGCAATGATTGGTGATACAAATTTATCTGTCATAGCATATTGTAATGACATTATCATTTTATCACCCTCTGAAATGCAAGCCGGTATGCTACTGAAAGTGTGTGAAGAATTTGCTCTCTCTTGGAAAATGGAGTTTAATGCTAAGAAATCGGCTGCTATTAAACTTCGAGCCTGACTTCAAAATGAATAGTGTACCAATACCGCAAGTATCTGCCCTAATATATTTAGGGCTTCCAATTGGTGATTAACTATCAGTGAACGAATATGTAGAAGAAAAAATGAAAAATTTGATTAAGAGATATTTTTATTTGTATAATGACTTTAATATTTTATTATTAAAATGTGTAAACTGAACAACTTATTTGTAAATTTTAAATCTTTATTTTAAACTCTTTTTTTTTACCTAATTTTTATACGTATTGCTTATGGGGCTTAAACAAATTTAAATAAATAAATAAATAAATAAAAATATCCTTCTGTTAAAATTAATTAAGAACACTAAAAATTTTGAAATGGATCATGAAATTACATATTATCCAAACAACTGGTACAACAAAGACCTGATTGATCGAGAAAATTCCAATCATGATGCCCATGATTTGTGTTTTGATACGTATTTGTATAAACGTCAACGAATCAACAAAAATAGTATCAAATGGCTATGCAAAGTAAAAAATTAGAAGTTGGACCGCCCCCTCCCCTCCCTCAATTTTTGACCATTTCATGTAATTTTTTTTCAATTTACTAAGAAAAAAAACACCCTCCCCCTCCTACCTTGTATGTGAGATTTTTTTTTTCATACCTCCCTCATTTCGGTAATTGAATTTTACATTTAAAATCTACTTACACTAAAATTAAACCAAAATCAAGGCTAAAAAGAAGTACTCTGGTACATTCCGTATAGTGAATGACTGGAACGGGCTGTCGAATGAAGTTATTGAGTCAAAATCAATTAACATTTTTGAGACTTTTTGTTGAACTAATTCATTTACTCTCGGATAGGTCTTGCCTTTTAGTAAATGAGTTTATCTAAGAATTCAATAAATAAATAAGACTAATTTAGACAAACTTTTGATAGACTAAAACATTGCTTATGGTCTGGATAGAACCAGACTTAACGCGAGAGCGTAGCAATTATTTTTACTACTACTATTCTAAGTAGCCTTATAATTTTTCTAAAAAATAAAATAATTGGCTATTATTATACGAAACGTGTCGATGTCCATTAATTAACGATCCTTGAATTAGATAATTTATCATCAGAATCTAGTTTATTGTAATTGACATTATAAAAATACGATTTTAGAATTAGATTTTAGTTTTTTGGTCTTCACTTGTCTGATTTTAGTCTTATTTTTAAAAAAAATTTTAAAAAATACGAATGCATTTAACTGATTCTTCTAAATAAAAAATAAATGAAAAATGTTGCAGACTTCAATCAAAAAAGACTCTATTGTTGTTTTTATATTTTTAAAATTTTATAGTCAAAAAGTTTATTAACATCTTTGTTATTTAAAATATATTCCTAAAAATGACAACTTCGATTATCGAAACATCGATGTATACAGTTTTTGTTTAAAAAAAATTCATTCAAACATTTCGGTTCGTTATTATAAAAATAAATTTAGAGCAATTTTGTGTCATAATGACATAATTAATAATGAGTAAAAATTATTAAATTCAAAACACTAAGGATTGAATTTGAACGTCATTTACACGTGATCTACAAATCCAAATTGAGATAATATTTAACTTAAAGTAATTTTTACGTTTTTTAAAGTAATTTATTGCGAAAATAAAGCCTTTAATTTTATTTTAAACCAATTTATTCTAAATTAAAATACAAGTCTTGCTTTCTAAATCAAATTAATTTAAGATAAAGTTAAAATGTTTTTATATAAAGTAAAAAAAAATTAAATTAAAGCAATTCAATAATTCACTAAAGTTAACATTAAGTGAAATATTGACTAAGTGTTGCTTTTGACAGTTGAAAAACCGAGCTAAGAAAATTTAACCGTAATAAGAAAATTTAACTTCTTGAAGAACTATATAAGTCTCTAGTTGAACCAGTTCATAGTTTGGGCTTACTTAAAAAGGTTTTACTGCTAAATGCGAAAAACATAATATATTCCAATAAGACATAATCTTTCAGTCCTGATCCGTGCTTTAGGGACAACTGATTGTATTAAACAGAAAAGATCATCCAAAGATTTAGACTTAGTTTGGATTTTACTTTTCCAGCTCATTTAACTTATTACTACCACGAGCATTAAGAAGTAACAATTTAAAATAATAGAAAAGCTCTTTAAACAACTAAAGTTTTACTTTAAAAAAAAACAAAATAATTTAATTTAGCAAACTTTAACTTTCGGAAGGAACAGTTTTGATTTAAAAAAAATCTAAAGTACTTTAATTAAGATAGTTTTACTTTAATAAAAAAGAGTTTCACTATAGGAAGAAAAAAAAATACTTTATTTTAATTAGCCAGCCATCCAAATTCCAATTTTAAAAAAATTTCGATAATTGTCGCCTTTGTTTTTCAAAAAAAATTAACAAAGGAAAAAAATCTTCAATTGAATCTCTCGAACAAATTTTAAGACCTGCATTATTATCCAAAATAACTAGTGTACGCTGAAAATCTAATAAATAAGAAAATTCGGGTATGGTCGACTTTGTGATCAAGTGTTCACAAAAAATGTGATCAGTGGACTTTGTAATCTTTCTGATCACAAAAAGCTTGATCGCAAAATTATTGATCATTTTAAACTAAATATGCGAAAATTCCAAAAAAAATGATCACAAGAATAAATTTATGATCACAAGAATAAATTTATGATCACAAAAAAAATATATTTCGCAACTTAATTTTTCAACTTTTTTTTAAAATCATTTTTACGTAACTTAGTAGAAAAAATGGTATATCCTCGTCAGTTCTGAGTTACATATGTTGATAGAGTGTTTCTTTTCCTACACGCTGATACATAAAATTATTGGTTTTCATTCAAAACAAATGAGATAATGCGTCTTAAGAAAACAAAACATTAGCATGGTGCTAAATTAGCATGTTTTAATTTTATTTATATACATTTGTTTTTTCAACTTAAAATGATCAAGATGATGGAAAAAAGTTGCTTGAAAAATTAAGAGCTCAAGCTAGTATATCCAAATCAAGAATGTTCGATGCAAACGACACTTTCACTTTCAGCCAGGTGTTAAGATTCGTATGAGTAAAAATATTGAAATTTTAGATGTTTATTCTTTCTAAGACTAAATTTTTATGAATATACTAAAAGTCATTTATCACATAATAAATTTAATGATCACAAACAAAAAATTTTTTTAATTGAATTTTTTTATTGATTAAAATGATCACCAATTTGGCGATGTTTTTGTGATCAGAAAGATCACAAAGTCGACCAGACCCGAAAATTCTTTATGAATTTTATGAAAACAGAACATTCCTAAATAATTGATGGTAAATGTTTAGACTTGTTTGTTTCGTTAAGGATCCACGCTTTTTTTACGGAATCGGCTTGAAATCATAGCAAATTCAAAAGATAACTAAACTCAAATTATTGTCTATTTAGTAAAATATCTATATCCGAAAGTTTGAAAAAAAATAATCATGTTTTATTTACTTGGAATAACTCTATTAGACTTTCAGATAGTTTTTTTTATTTAGTTTTTCCGAACAAACTAAATAAGCCTCATTATTCACTTAGAGTAATAAATCGATTTTCGGTTGATGATTTTAAAAATGAAATTCTTTAGAAAAAAAAAAAACTATACAAAAACCAAAAAATCACTAGTTGCTATGAGACTCGAAAAAGTTTGTTATGAGAGATGAGATTGAAAAATTTGTACCATTTTGAAAAAAATAAAACAAAATCTAATTTATTATCTTTATAAAAATATTAAAACTTAAAAAAAAACTCAAAAAATTGTGATAAAAAAAAACTTTGAGCCAAAGATAAGCAGCGGTTTATTTTTTAAAATTTAAATAATAAAAATTTTGCGACCTAGTTGCAATTTTTTTGTTTGTTCAAACAAATTATTTCAACGGGTTTTCTTTAGTGTTAATGTTTTTTTTTTATTTTATTTAGTTTTACCGATTTTACTTTTTTTTTCCAAAAAAAAAAAAAATTATTTATATTAAATTTTTTTTAGAGATTCTTATTTTTAAATTAAATTTTTTTTTTTCGTTTTACGCGCTATTTGAATTCGTTTTTTTTTTGGGTCATTCAGTTAAGAATTCTATACAAAAACAACTTTCGTTGTTGTTGTTGATTTCAAAAAAAAAATTTTAAATCAAATTCCCAAGGCTTAAAGAACAAAAAAAATAATAACCCAACAAAAAATTTGATCTAACCGAATTTGATATGCAAAGACAAACTTGTTTTGTCAATAGATATAATTTTTCAAATGGAATTTTTTCATTTAATATTATATTGCCTATCCTTGTAATATTAATCTTCTAAGTTGAACACTACTTCCTCTTTTTAATTTAAATTGTGTTTGTATTCCCTCCTGATTTAATTAATTTAAAACCACGAGACATAGTTCTTATAATTGATTGACGGATTAACAAATATTTAAATCTGACATCATCTTTTTTGAATAAATGAATCTAAAAATAACCTCAATTTTTGAATTAAAGTAAATAAATGAGTCTATTCGTTAACTCCATGAGTTAAATATAACATGTAAATACTATGTAAAGAGCTTATAGCTAAGTGGGTCGAGTCGAAGTAAATAGGGCGATTGTTGGCTGGTAAAATTTCAATAGTAATTTACATTCAACTTCTCCCTGCTGTGAGAAAGCAGAACATACAGCGCATGATGGGCGCAACCATTCGCCACCAAATTGGACAAATTTAATTTAATTGGGCTTGCGAGTCGCGGTGACTAAATGTTCTGAGAGGAGCAATGTAGCAAGTGCAGCGATCGGCCCGTAATGAGTTTTGGCAACATAGCCGTTCGGTCGTGGTAAGCTTGTATTACAGAAATTCTGAACAAAATGTTGGTTTTAGATTTTTTATTTGTTTACCATAGAAAACAAATATTATATATTGATATAGAATATATTATTTAGGAAATTCGTTTTAGGAAGTTTTTTTAGACCTTAAGGTTTTTGATTTTTAGAAGCTTTTTAGACACATTGTTTTTATTCTACATGAAAACAAATAAAACATCTAAAAACAACAACAGAATTTTCTGTTTTACTAGCATTTCACTAATAAAATATATATTTTGGGATAATCCTCCGAGGAGATATAAAAAAAACTAGAAAAATATTGTGCTCTTTCAGAATCTGAATCAAAAATAATACCGTAAACTCTTGTCCACTTCTCTAAGAACAAAAGCAAAATTGTGGTTTGATTGAGTTCGTGTTTATATGGAACTAATACCATCGAAACCATGTTATTACAATTTTTTTAATTTTTTTAGAATAAATCTCAACTCCTGACTTAAGACTAATAGATAGGATGCTTGCCATCGATTAAATTTTCTTCAATTTCGAAATTAGTTCCACAATTTTTTGAATATATTCCAGAAAAAAATACAAAAAATTAAGCGAACATCCGAGCTGACAGTTCTGGTCATTCACGAATTAAATGAACGAACGTTCGCAGAAACGATTTTAATGGTGAAAGCTCGTTCTAGGATCTTCATTAACGTTCATGTAAGTTCGCCGAATCGAAAAGAATACAAAATTTCAAGAATGAAGATCCATGAATGGAGCTTTCATCACAAAAACCCATCTTGCGAACGTTTGTCCATTTAATTTGTGAATGACCAGAACTGTACTCTTAGTCTTAAGTCAGGAGTTGAGATTTATTCTAAAAAAATTAAAAAAATTGTTATAACATGGTTTCGATGGTATTAGTTCCATATAGAACAAACCTCAATTTTGCCTTTGTTCTTAGAGAAGTTGGCAAGAGGTTACGGTATATGTGCGGTCATTTGAGATAGTAACAAGCGATAAACCGAGACAAACTCCTTCAAAATCTATAAAAGTTGGGCCTCTCTGGTCAAATATATTTTTTAAGACACCCTCATTTGCCATTCTTAGGTTTTCATAACACAAGTTTCATGGAGAACAAAATTATCAAGTCGGATTTTGCAAATTCAGATAGTGTGGAAGTTTTGCATGGTGCGAACCTTATTAAGGCCATAAAAGTCCGTTCTTGGATACATTAAAGATGAATAGAAGAATCTAAATAGAAACTATGTGCAATTTTAATTTGAAATGAATTTATGCTTACTCTTGATAAAATTAAAACAAAGAGCATGATATTGAGTTATTATTAATTATGCTGATGAAAACATTAGTTTTTCTATCGACTGCAACAACGACGAAATTTGTCGTTTAATTTCCTTATCAGCATACAAAAAACTAAAATAAAAAAAAATCAACTAATTCGAAACTATTGTGTTTGAAAATAAATTCTAGTTGAAATAATTAAGTATTTTTCTTTCTTATGATATAGGGGAATAATTCCTTGCCCAGTCAATTTAAAATTACTGCAACATGAAAAATTCTTAATGGATTCTTCATGTAACAGTTACTTAAATACTGAAAAATCACTGAAAGTTCATGATTATTTTTTTTTCAAGTTTATGAACTTTTAAATTAATGTCTCAGTAATTTTTTTTTCTTAACGTACAGTAATTTTCCATTGAAAGGGAGTAACATTGATTTCTCAGTAATGATTTTTCACTGTTTGAAAATTTCCAAAAAGGATAGTTAAATTTCAATTTTTTAAAAATAATCCATCCAATCAAATTTTTTTTAAAATAAAATGTCATTGACCTTTTATACTTTTTCAAAATTTACTATAAATAACGGAGGATTTTTCTAAAGTCAGTCACTCAAAAAAATAAAAAAAAATTTAAAATTTTTTGACCTTTTTCCTTCTACTTATTCAACATAAATTCATTTGAGACCTAACTACTCTTCTTGGACTTGCTCCTTTAATCCTTAACTTAAAAAAATTTGACAGAAATCTTGACCCCCTTAACACTAATCAGCACTAAACTTCAGAATACCTATAAAAACTTGATATATCTTACCTTGATCGAAAAAACCTATCAAACTCTCGTCCTTGCAGTAAAACCCAGCTATATATCTCGAAAAATTTGTATTGTTTTAACCTTATTTTTGAACGCTTTAAGAAGGCTATTTAGTTTCATAATTTGGAAAAATTTTACTGAAACATTACTGAGACATTATTTGATACAATTACTGTAACATTACTGACAAGTTTTATCTTGACAGTAATGTAACATTACTGTTTTTGGAACTGCAAAATTGCTGTGACAGTGATTCTTCACAGTGGTTTTTCATTAATTTTAAATTGACTGGGTGTTGTTACTCAAAAACTTTATTTTAAGAAACTATCATTACAAAAATAGCTTTTATCAAAAGAAAACATATACTTTGGTGTATAATCAATAAATCTAATTATTACGCTTGTATGCTTGTTTTAGTTTTAAAATTGATTTAAAGTAACGAAAGTTACTTTAAATCCGGAGAAAAACGGAGAGCTCATAAATTTGTTTCTTATCGCATTCAAAGTATCGAGAATTACTTAAATTTTGTTTAATTTATGAAACATAAAAAACTTTCAATGATGATTTATGTATTAAACCTTTTAATTTCAACGAGAAGATGTGTCTAAATTTTTAGGGGATATTCTATTATAATGAGCTTGAAAGACCGTAGAACAAAAGGTGACCTTAGACCTTGGAAAATAGTCAACGGTTATGAGAAGATCAACCCAATGAATGGAGTGAACCTATCAAAAAGTTTGAAGCTAAATCTAAAAAGAAAACACGACATGAAACTAGTGAGAGATCTAAGCAAGCGTGGTACATTCAGGTACAATTTATTGACGAACAGAGTGGTCTCAAAGTGGAATGTTTTGCCACAGAGTGTTGTCAACACAAAAACAGTCAATGGTTTCAAAGCGGACATTGACAGAGAAATGTTTGGTATGAGACAAAGAAAGAGAAGAAAGACTGCGACAGCTCCTATAGAGCTAAATACCGTTAGTATAGATTACTATACTACAGTCTCACTAATACTACTATTAAATGTAAATATAAAAAAAAAATTCACTTATTGTTTTTTTTGATAAATATTGTCCTTCTTGGTCCTGTTTAGAAATTTAAACCATTCAGTCACTATTCTGAAGCGGTTCCTCATTTACAGAGTATAAAGGATAAAGTGTAAGATAAGCCTTATTTAAAAATATGTTGATGTAAATTCGAATAATTTGGAATATTTTATCATTGTTTACGAAACTGATATAATAACACTAAATGAATCTACTCTATCAGAACCGTATTTCCTAGCTGATAAGCGCCCCCCAATTCATAATTTGAAAACCGTCGTTTTTTCAAAATTTCAAAAATGTAAAAGGATCACGTGAGATGTTATATTATGATTAGACATAAGTTAAACATTAAAAAGCAGCAGTGATCCATTCCGAAATTTTATCATCTATGGGAAATAGTGCCCCTTCGAATTTTACGGTCAAAAGATGGAAAGAACGTTTCAGTAGTGGGTAGGAATCGCTTAAAGATGCCGATCGAATTGGAAGATCGATTATACCGACTAATTCTACAAACTTTGAGCAAATTCGACTTATAATAGATAAGTAATATAACGTATAAGTTTTCGAATTTAACGGCACCCTTCTTCATGTTAAAAGATGGAAAAATTTCTTAAATTCGACGACATGCCGTTATGTGAAATTCATCCAAAATAAAACTGTTTCTAAAATATAAACGGTAATTCTTAGTGACGATCGAAATTTTAAGCTTTGATACCAAGGACTTTAAAATGCGTGTCTTTTTTATGTAGCTACGTTTCCTTGTTTCCTCAGAGCAAAAACTCAATCCAATTATTCAACTACTCAAATCACTAAAATTAATTTTTGAAAAACGAATTTATAGTTTTGATATTTCTCTCTTCAAGCTTAGTTTGAGTTCTTATCACGAAGCGTTGAAGTATTGAATTTACTTAATTTTTCAAAAGAGTATTTACTTTAATATTCTTATGTTTACTCAACAGTTTACAAGTTCAAAGTTCTAAAAATTACCTTTCAGTACTACATCGTTATTGAAAAAAAAGACGTGCGCGTTAGTGTAGCGTAACAACAAACGTTTGATATAAAGAATTACGGATTTTTAGTATTAAAAAATTCGTTTTAATAAGAATATTTTCCGGAACTTTACTTCTTTTCTAGAATCAACACAATTCTGTCAAGTTTTAGAACTGTATTTTTCATAAAGATGCAGCATTATAGATTCTTATTGAATTTCTATCCAATTTTATGTTGTGAATTAATCAATGAGATTTTTAATTAAATAATTGATTCAGGAAGTATGAAAATTAAAAAATTAATTTTTTTATCGAATGAAGGAACTAGGGCTGGTAGATCGGTTTTGATTTTTAAAACCGGTTTTGAAAAATTTTTTTAACAAAGGACCCCTACCATTCTTTAAAAAACTCAATTTCATCAAAATTTTCAACACTCCTATGCTCTCATTTTCAAAGACTTTTTGTTTGGGATGGACATTATTTAATTTCTTTTTCACACAAGCGGTTTTATTAATTCAATCATTTAATTTAAAAAAAAGTGATTGAATTAAAGAACAATTTTTGGAAAAAAACTGATCTCTTTTCTAAATTTTCGCAAGATAGTAATCTGAGCTTTGAAACTTTTTCCTAATTGGAAATTTTTAAAATTTCACCCTTCTTCTATCGTGTATTGAAAATATGAAAAAATTACCCCTGGATGATCCAACCAAAGTAATTTCTTGTGAAAATTAAGAAAATATGTAAAAATTTCAATCAATGCTCTTTAAGGATCTAATGCAAGGAGCTCCAAAGCATAATATCTTCCTTAATTTAGGTTAAGTTGCGATTTTTGTTTAGAAGCTCAGTCACAAATTGTTTTTTTTTATGATGGTAGAAGTACTTAACATCTTTTTTTAGAGAAAGAAAAAAGGATGGAACTAGACATACAGTCTTTATATAATTTTGTAGAAAAAAATTTTAACATAAAGGATTGAAAAAAAATTATAATTCAATTTTTTAATTCGGTTTAAACCGGTTGAAAATAGAACCGAATTTAAAAAACAGGTTCTTAGGAACCGATCTACCAGCCCTAGAAGGAACTGATTGATTTTTTTTTAAACAATGCATAGCAATCTAGTTCGACAGTTTTATGTTAATTTATTTGAAGCTCTATAGGAATGATGAACAAAAGCTCGAGGACACGAAAAATGGGTGTATTTACCCAAAACTTAATCATTCTCAAATAAAAAAAACAAATATTCAATTTTTCGGGTAACCCAACCCAAACCCATATTTAAAATCCCACATTGCTGTGTATCCCATATCCTACCCGTACCTAAAACCTGATTTTTTTAGGTTATCCATACCCATTAGGGTTGTGAATCGCTAAGCCGTTTATCGATAAATATCGTTTAAAAGCTTATCGATTAGAATTTGAGTTAATCGAAATGAACCAATCGAAAAATAATCATGTTCCTATCGTCAAGAACTTTCGTTTGGTACCCATATCATGAACATTGAAAGTGATTTTCTTAAAGTTAAATTTGAAAAATACTTAAAAAACATCCGCACCCATACGAAACACCCTGCTTTGTTGAGCAGCAATCGTTTGTGTGTCCAGTCAGTCATATATGACGATGGCAGCAAATCAGATGAAGTTTGGGAAGGCTGAATATTTGGTGATGTATTAGACGAAAAATGACTTGAAGGCTGGTTAAGTTTAAATGGACTGTATCTTTTTTGTTTTTTTCATTAAATTCTAAAAATTCTCCAATTTTACAAATTTTATGATTTGTTTTCAAATGGGTATCCATATAAGTAGTTTAACTATCATGTTCATGATTATAATTACATAAATTACAAGTATTTATATTTGTTCCACTGTTTAACGTAAAATATCTCAATTTCAAGTTTTCACTCTCTTTCTTTTTCAGAACTTTTTTGCCCTTTCGATTCACTTTTTCGAATAACAACATAAATGGTTACATATGTCTGCCTATTCGTATAAAAATAGTTCATGGTCTTATTTAAAGACTATTTAGAGAAAATAACCTTAATATAGTTGCCATAGTAACAAATTATAAATGAACAGATTGTTCTGCAAAAATTTTTAAAAGTGAAAAAATTCTTTCAAAAAATATTAAACTATTCGAAAATACTAGTTTAAAATATTTGAAAATATAAAAAATGGCAGACCAGGATATTGATTTTGATATTGATGCCATCAAATCGGCCAGAAAGGTAATCCAATCTTAAATAAAATGTATTGATTTGTAATTTAACATTAAACAATACAGCCAAGTTCGAGAAGAAGAAAAGATATAGATGATGAATTTGGAGAATCTTTATTGGATTTAGATTTAAATTCTTCGAATAAGGTAAATTAAAAATTTGTAAAAAAAAAAGTATCTTTTAAAAAAATTAACTTAAAACAGCCAAAGTCATCAGCTAGAAGAGGCTCTAAGACAAAAGAAGGACTAAATCTAGATAATCTAACCGAAGATGCGAGTGATCTTAAAAAAATCGGCTGGGGTGACAAAGAACCAGATGTATCTCAAAGTCAAATTTCAAGATCCCGAAGAAGAGACGTTGAAAGCAATTTCAGTGTTGATGTTAGGTAATTTTTTTTGTAAAATAAAAAAAACTAAAAAAAAAACTAATTTAATTCAATGCTATTTTAAGTGAAGATGTTTTTGAATCGAAAAATTTATCTAGAAAACTTAATTTAAAAGATATGAATCAAAATGAAGAAACAGGTTTGTTTAGTTATGATCTAAAGAATATATTGGCCACTAAAAAAATATTTCATAAAAGAGATACCAGAGATACCTGACCTTGAAGAAGCTGCTGATCCAACAGAAGACTTAGCATTCCAAATAGCAGAAGCACCAGAGTAATTACGATCAGAAAAATGTTTAATCCAAATAATTTCTAAAAGCTTTTTTTATTAAGTGTTCAAGTTCATCAGATTGCAACATATAAAGAGTTGGATAAAGAGTTTTTCAAAGAAAAAGCATTCCAATTTTTAGTAATTTATTTTCGAGAGTTTTTTTTTTGAAATAACATAGTATTTATCAATTTAACAGGAAGGAAATATCGATGTAAGTTTGTTACATTGTGGTCTAAGTACAGAACTTCAAATAGCAGAAGAAGAAGATGTTATATGGGAATGGAACAAACTATTTACCGAAGTTGTTTCAGTTATAAATGCACATAGCGAAAATGATAAAAAATTTAGTTTTGATCAACCTAATGAGACATTCAAGCCAAAAGCAACTGAATTAGTAGCTGGACAAAATACTAAAAGAGAAAGAAAACTTGATTTTTAAATTTTTTTAATTATTTTCTGTTTTTTCAATTTTAATAAATTAGTTATCAAATAAACTCCGATATTTAACTTCTTGTGAGCCAGTGAACTACAAAAAGCTATGTCATCAATAACTTGAAACTAACTTTTTTTAAATCGACTTATCCAATCTTGGTTTTCAACAACAGCAAAGGGTTCAATGTGGCGGAAGTTAATCAGTTTTAACGTTTCAATATTCTGAACATTTGTACAGTCGACTCGCGATAATCCGTATACAGTTTAATCCGAATAATTTGACATCCGAACAGAAATACCCGGGCTCGGAGCCCTTTCTGATACTATTAAATGTATTTGATTATCGGTAGATTTTAATCCGTACAACAATTTTCTAGGGCTTTTTATATACGGATTATCGCGAGTCGACTGTATAAGGTTACCTCTTTTACGTCTATTCTCTACACTTGACAAAATTAGTGACTTGTATTATATTCCATTTTCAAGAAAGACGGTAGTTGCCTGGTAGCTTTTCTCTGAAAATACTCCAACGGACCCTTGAAAAACATACACCCGGGTGTATTTTAGAAATAATTTATTCGTGTCTTAAATGATTTTTTCATCAAAAAATGCCATTTACCTTTTCCGATGTGTATCTCTTTAACCGAGCATCCCAGATAAAAATGGACTATATATCTATGTAGATCTCATTAAGAGCTTTCGATTTGTATATAAAAAACGGTGGGTGTATACATCAACTATGGGCGGGGGTATATGAGGGTCCTTTAAGACTGAAAAGTGAAAACTCAGTTTTCTTACCCTTAAAAACATGAAGACCTGACAGTATATACGTACGTTACAAACAAAAACAAAAAACAAAAAAACAAAAAATAATAAATTATTTGTTTTTGAAATTTATTTTTTGTTTCAAAAAAACAAACTAAAAACAAATTTTTCTAATATTAATTTTTCCAAAAGAAAAAATTTGTAAAAAGATTAAATCTTCCGTTTTTGAGTAGCTTTAATCTTTTGTAAGACCTTTCGATTAAATACTTCTACATTTGACATGTTGGTTGGCTAATACTAATAAGAATTGTAATTTTCAAAATTCGTTAACAATCAATTTGTTAACAATGTATTAGGCGAGTTGAACTAATTTAACTCAAGAAAAATTAATCCTAATCTTCGAGGACTTATGGAGTCAACTCACACTAAAATCATGCCATGTGTCCTTAAACTTGACATTGATATAACTTGAAGATAACATAACTTGACTTTATTTTAATGAAATAAGTCCATTTGGTCTTGAGAATGCCGGTGATTAGTATGTAGTGATATAAATTTAAGTTGACTGTACTTAATTGCCGCATAAAATCAAAAACTAAAGACAAGGTGTTAACTGTACTTAACTTTAGTTTGTCGGATAATCTTATAAAAATGTTTTGAAGCTTTTCGAAATTTAACTACCTTTTTTAAGAATCGAATAATATTGAGTCTATTAATGAGTCTAAAACTTGACGACTTTTAATGTAAAATAAACATCAATTCTTTTATTTTTTATTAAGCCTTCATGCTGCCGTTTTTAGGTAATTTTAAGGCCAATCTTTGTTAAATAAATGGTTTTAGTTCAGTCATTTTTAACAAAAAATTGAAGAAAATGTACTGGGTTGATACTGGAAAGATAAAAAATCGTGAAATCAATCCGTCTTTGAAGAGTTTTAGGCGAGAAACTCAATTATGTCTTGTCAATTCTCAATTCAGTAACCATTTTAAATTGAAAAAATATCCTACTAGTCGTAAAAACTTTAATAACTTCCCTCATCAACTCATAGATTTTTTATTCCAGCTCCTAAAGTATGATTTTTATGAATTTAGTTTTTTTTGTTTTTATTTGTTATTAAAAAACAAAAAAAATTATTTTAAAAACAAATAATTTATTATTTTTTGTTTTTTTGTTTTTTGTTTTTGTTTGTAACGTACGTACAGTATATTCGAGGGTAATTGTTTTCAAAACTTAAATTCTTGAAATTTAAACCATTTTATCAACATAAATTTTAGCATCATAGTTAGAATAAAGCTTTAAACATATCAGGGCTTAATAATCCGATATCCAGTATCTTGATTGGACCATTCTAAGTCATTTTTAAATTTTGAGGAAATGTTTTATTTTTGAAATAAATTTCGAAAATGTGCAAATGAGGTCTATTAAACCAGATAATCATATATTTGTGCTTGATAATATCAGACTCTTCTGGAAAGATAATTAACCATTCCCAATACCAATTTTTAAGTACCGAGCTTTATTAAAGAAGAAAACTAAATTCAAACATAAACTAGAAGTTGATGAAGAATCTCAAAAATAAGTCCATACTTGATAGCGCGTTTGTGTTGGAATGTATAGTGCAAAGAAACTGGCTTCTAAAGTCCTTTTTTTTTGGACAAAATCTGTTCAAATAATGAAAAGAATGCTGAAAATGGAAATTATGCAATTGTTCAATTCACCATAAAAAAAAATACTGCGCGACAAGAATCAACCACTCGAAGAACATATTGTACTATGTTAAATATTAACTCAAATAAAGCAAATAAAGTTCGATTTCAGTAAAATCAATATAAATCAATATACTGCACTTTTACCGAACTTTTGGTGGCAAGCGTAGCCGTACCGTAGCGAAGCGTATCCTTCCCGAAGCCTAGCAAGGGACCTCCGTACCGTACTAAACGTACTAAAGCGTACCGTACCACTGGTAATTGGGATGTCCTTTAACTTTTCTTTGTGATAGAGTAAAGCTGTAAATTTATTCGAGCTTAATAATTGAAGAATTCATAATTCATTTATTAACCTTTACCAAATTAAAAACAAAGTAAATAATACAAAATCAGTAGATTAGTCGGTTCAAACATCTTAAGGCAAAAGGCAAATAGAGTGCTGGGTCAAATAAAAAACTCTTAGATATTTGGGTCAAGAGACACTAAAGCCTTTGTACACGTGAGGCCACATTTGGAATACGCGGTAAGTACGTGGTGTCCACATTATAAAACCGACATAAAAATTTTAGAGAAAGTACAAAGAAGAGCAACCAAGTTAGTCAAGTCGATAAAGACCAAACCGTATGAGCTACGTCTTCACGAACTCAATTTGATTAGCCTAGAAGACAGACGTCTAAGAGGTGATCTAATACAAATGTACAAAATAGTTAATGGTCTTGAAGAAATAAATTTGATAAATGGTATTAATTACGCTACAACAACTACAATTAATCTGAGAAGAAGGCACAACAAACGATAAGTACGTGAGATCAATAAAAAAGGGTCACACCGCTACAATTTTCTATCAAATCGAGTAACTTCAGTTTGGAATGGTTTATCTGAAAATGCAGTGTCAGCGACTTCGACAAATAGTTTCAAGGGTTTCATTGATGAAGAAGTGTTTGGAATGTCACGAAGCAATTACTGCCAAAGCCTTAAAAAGGCTAAACGCTTAAATGCGTTGGTATAGACTGTGTCTATACCGCAGTGTAAACTAACTAACTAACTAACTTAATAATTGAAGAATTCATAATTCATTTATTAACCTTTACCAAATTAAAAACAAAGTAAATAATACAAAATCAGTAGATTAGTCGGTTCAAACATCTTTAGTGATCTGCACCTCTAGCTGGTACGTTTAATAGCGAATACTTTGAACATCGATTCAAAAAAACAATTAATTAACCGAATCGGAAAAACGACCATTCACCTTGAGAAAATTCAAATAAAATATTCATTTCTACTCTAATTTTGGAAGAATTTCCGTAAAGTTACAATAAAGTCAAACTCACAAAAAGGGTTTCAAAAGGAGGATACAATAATTCACAATCACGTGGTAGGGTTTGAAAAAAAATTTATTTTACAGAACTAAAAATTAATAAAAATAAATAAATCTTTTTAAAAAAATACATTAATAAATATCGATATAGTATTTATTGATTGTATTTAATTTTCCAGACTTGTCTTGATCTTGTATATTAACCATTTTAGCAACATAAATATCTCCATTATCGTTGACGCTCATCGAATAGATTGTCTCTTTAGGCGAGTTGACTTCTATAAATTGCAATGGATTACCTTCTGTATCGAATACTTGAACCCTATTGTTGTGATGATCTCGAACATACAAAAGACCTTTTGAATCAGCACAACATTCAAGTGGATATTTCAGCATTCCGGTCTCATCTCCATAACCGTAACCATAAATTTTTCGAAATTTAAAGTCAACACCATTGTCAATTATTTGATAAGTAACAATTCTATGGTTTGCCGAATCACAAATGTACAAAACATTTTCATGAACTGCTACACTTTTAGGTTGAGAAAGTCGATCTTGTGAATTCGATGCCGATTCAATTATTTTAATAACACTTAAACTTTTATCAAAAACTTTAACTCGATTATACCCTGAATCACACACGTACAAATTTTCATTTAAATCAAAACAAATACCGCTGGGATTTGAAAAAACATAGTCATCACCAGGATCACCATTTTCAATTTTAAGAACTTTTAATTCACGTTTTGACACGATTATTACTGAATTGCTGACATTTAAGGCATCTTCATTTGAATTTAATTGAGCGTTTGTAACTGCGTATAAAAGTTCTGATTCATCATCGGGACTAGTGAATCTTGGCATGCAAATACCGTTTATAACAAGGCTCTTTAGTTCGTCTTTTTGCATTTTATATGAAAATAAATCCAGAACTTGAGAAAAAAAAATAAAAAAAATTAGAGTTGGATTTCTATTATTGAAAATTTTTACTTCTAATTTTTCCATAAGACGATGAAATTAAAAGTTTATTCCGAGAACAACTCAAATGAGACGGTAGAATATCAACTTCTAATCGTTGCTTTGGATTCGATTTTAGAATCAATTCTTGTGAATTTTTTAAACTATTTGAATTAGTTTGTATTTTAATATCGTTCAAATCGATTGATGATTTGGACAAGTTTTTAAGTTGATTGTTCTCTTTTTGACTGAGCTCATGAATTGACTTTGAAATTAGGCTGTTTTTATTTAAATTACTGATTAAATTTTGAGGTATTGGTGGCGCTGGTGGTGGTGGTGGTGGAATAGATCGTTTAGATTTTTCTTGAAAAATTTCCTTTTTAACCGGTGAACAATTGACTTGATTATTTTTTCGACTCAAAATTTCATCGTCCGTTGAAATATCTCTTGAATGACTTCTCTTCTGGTCATTTATAACCGGTGTTGATTTATTAATATTTTTAATTTTTTCCAAATTTGTAAACGCTGATGATAATTCGGTTCTCGATTTGTATTCTTTTTCTTTACTGCTGATTAACTCATTAGCAGCGTTTATGAGATCGTTAAGCGAAAAACTTTTCGACAAGTCTTTATTCAAATCAGCTTCATTGCTGTTACAAAGATGATTAAAAAATTGTATTGGACTTTTTTTTAGTGCTGAATCGCTCTTCTTCTCGTAGACATTGTAAGTCTTAGAATTGACACAAGGCTCGTAAATTTTGTGATCAGAGTCATCAGTTGAAAAGTCACTTGTCGGTCGATTTAGAACAAGTTTTCCGATCAGATTTCGATATTTTGGTCTCTCTTCGAATTTAACTTGAAGCGGGTCTTGTTCAGCTATTAGTTTTATATGATCGTAATCATCGAGATTTTTGCTAATGTTTTTAACCGAAAAATAAAGATTCAACAAATCGTTTAAACTACATTTTTCTTCGGATT
Organism: Brachionus rubens; assembly: GCA_022207745.1. Taxonomy (NCBI): domain Eukaryota; kingdom Metazoa; phylum Rotifera; class Eurotatoria; order Ploima; family Brachionidae; genus Brachionus; species Brachionus rubens. Next base: position 2,743,527 of record JAJVHD010000011.1, on the reverse strand, counting down.
TGTATCTTTTAAAAAGAAAAATTTTAAGACTGGAATAAGAGAAGTGAGAAATCATCAAAATTTATCAAATTAAAGTGCACAAAAAACTAAAACGATAAAGAATGTTTTTGGAACTTAATGAAGGCTAAAATGGTAAAAATTTAATTAGTTTTTCTAAAAAATAAGAAAGAAAAATTATTCTTTGCTTGAGAAAATTTATATTTTCAGTTAAAAGTCACGAGCTATATTCTACAAACCTTAAGACTTGGTTTAAAAAAAATGGATGAAAAAATAGTTTTCTTATAAATAAGTCTTACATTAACATTACGGAAATCTGATCAATGGCATAGCGTCCATACGGCAAGTCAGGACTTGATTCTTATTCTACCAGATACAACATACGGACTGGAACAAATTAAGAATTCAATATTTTCTCCTTTAAAGTACAAACAAACCAAAAAATTTTTCAGCTGGTTATTTTATTCGCCTATCAAGATTAGACTTGTCTAGAAACCTTGCATTTTAACTCAATTTTGCTTTAAGAATTAAAAATTTCCATTTTTTTACAACTTCAAAAAGAACAAAACCTTGATACTGCACTTAAACCGAAGTAATGACCAGAGATAGAGACTCAAAAATTTGACTCGAGTCAAATGTGACTCCAGTCAGACTTGAATCCTTTTTTTTGTGACTTACGTCAAGTCATTTCTCGTGTCGAGTCGCTGTCTTTGAAAAAAGACTCAAAATGGCTTTAATTTTCTCAAATCCATCTCATAACGTTTTTTACTAAGATCTCACTTTTACCACAAGTTCAACTCTCATTTTTAATTCGCCGCTTTAATTGAAAACAGTCTCATCATATAAATACTATTTAAGAATGATGAGGAAAAAAGAATTAAAAAGCTCATATTGGAAAAAATGCTGTTTTTTGACTTAAGTCAATTGACTCAAGTCAGACTCATGACTCGGACTCAGACTCGTGAGGCATTAATAAAAAATTCAACTCAGACTCAACTCACCACGAAATCATCGAGTCACTAAGACTGGTAATGGCTTGCCGTACCCGAACCGTACCGTGCCAGTGCTAAAAATTCTCTAAATTTCTAATGCGTGATTTTGCGATTTTTTAGTACTGGTACTGGTACTGCTATGATTTGAGTACAGTACGAGTACGCTTTAGTACGGCTACGCCATTAATTCGGTGAAATTTTTTTCAAAATTGAATATTTTTTTAAAATTACGATCATCTAAAATATAAATACTCCTCTAAAAGCTGATATTATTTTTATCAAGAAAGTCTGGATGAATTAGGGAAAAACTCGGAATTTCAGTATTTTTTCCTTTTAACTTGGAAACTCGGGTCACTTCCGGGATAAGACTAACGAGTGATTCTGTACTAGACTGTAGTGTGATTTTTTCGAATTGACCCCTGTTGATTTTTTACTTCCATGTTAAAAAGATGATTTCGGATTTTACGGACATTAGATTTAAACTTTAATGTCAAAAAGGATAAATTCAGATAGTTTGGAAGTTTTGCTAAAGTAAAGATGCTGGGTGAGTTCCGAATTAAAGTTTAACTAGCTAGCAAATAAGGGGTCTTGCGGAATAAGGGATATTATGTGATCAGTCAACTCTGGCGGAATATATGATCAACAATGATCACCAAATCTATGATCACACAACATGTGATCATTATAAAATATCAGAAAAAAAGGGAAAAAATCTGGTGATCACAAAAAGTTTGACACCTCGTTCATTTTTCATTAATTCACCACAAATATGGCAAGGCGTTCCATTTGGATACTTTGTAAGGACACTTTTGACCTCAGTTTCGGTCGCATCATCAGATCAGCGACCGAATTACTGTACATGAGAAACTTGTTGAACGTATAAAAATAATTTTCTTTTGTGACCAGACTTTATAGTCACGTGATCATTAAATGATCAAATATTGTGTGATCATAGATTTTATGATCAAGTGATCACATATTCCGCAAGACCCCTAATAAGACCAAGACCTTTTCAAATATTGAATTTTTCTAAGATATGGCCTTATAACTACTATTCTTTTGAACTGGTTTATAAAATAAATTGTAAGGGTGATTGAAATGAGATTCTTGAAAAGTAACTGGACTCAAATAGTAACGTTCTTCGACTTCTAATTAAAAAAATTCAAAAATAAAGTTAACTTACTCTTTATACTTTCGTATAACTTTTCTCAGCTCGTCTTTGTATTGCATTGATAAAGCAAAATATTCTTTTCTCTCATTCAAGGTTCTTTTTTTTTGTTAAAAAAAATTAAAATTTTTAAAAACTTAAAACAATTTTTGTTACGATTCATATTTTTGTTTGACACTTTCAATCTGATCAATCAACTCTGCCTTTTCTTGATTTATTTGTTTTATCAATTCTAATGCTTTTGTGTTCACTTGATGTTTAATCATGTTCAATTCACTAACAGTTGACTCTTCGATTTTAATTGTATTATTTAACAAATGAAGTTTTTCAACAATCGCCTTCGAATAGTTGTACATATGTTTAAATTCTTTTTTAACAACACCATAATGAGAAATCGAACGATTTGTAATCGGTGGTTTAAATTTTGAATAACAACCTGATTGATTACTTTCATCACAATAACCACGAGGAGATTCTTGATTTTCTAATAAACACTTTTCACAAATGTTAACACCACAATGAATACATTTTTGAAATGATTTTTGATTGTTGAATGTATCGTTATCGTTCAAGTTTGAATTACATAAATTACACGCGATACTAGAAGGTGATGAGCAAAAAGTGTTCGGAAAAGCCGATGTTATTGAACCACCGTAATTAATCATTTTTTTTATTCAAAAGACTTAGTGTACTTTAGCAAAAAAAAATATTTTTTTGATATCATTGAATTTTTATTTTCTCTAACTTGGTCTTATTTTTTTAAAGATTAATAAATATTTGATACGCTTGGTCGATTAAGATCAAAAAACAAAAAAAAACGTCCAATGACCAACAATGGTTTTTTCAACGTAAGAAAATTAAGGTTAACCAAATCATAAAATAAAAAAAACTTAAAGAGAAACTCTAAATCTAATTATGGTCATATGGTTATTTGAATTTTATTTCTATTCTAGCAACAACAACAAAATGAAGAGAACTTGATTTTTTCCAAAATAGATTTTATCTTGAATAATTTTTTATCCTAATGGAGATTTTCACAAAAAAAATGTAGGTTGGATTAATTTGTTTAGTAATTTAAATAAATTTTATAGATTTGTAATCAATTTCTAGAAAGAAACCAAAATTTTTTAAAGTCTTTGATTAAAGGAGGATTAATTAAGAATTTATGAGTCGTCAAATTAGAATTTATTAATATTTTTTTGTTTTATTGCAATGCAAGTGTAATTATAAAGCGTAAAATTGTTTATACTTTTGGTCAATCGAGACTTGTTGGAAGAATTTAGTATTTACAGATAAGTATTAATTTTTGAAATTGTCTTGTCTAGTCAGCGATCCTATTTTTGGACTTTGTTTCTTGATAATTTCATTTTGGGTGAATTTTGAAGGTGTTGATGAACTACTTTCTATAAGTTGTTTTGCTACTTCAATTTTTCGATGAGTAAATTAAAATCAAATGTTACCCTTAAGTGAGAAGTCCGTAGTCGTCCAAAATGCAAACATCAAATTTAAGACTTCCTATCAGTTCTAATTGAACTAGAAAACATTTTCGAGGTTTAAGGCTACTCGTAGGATTTAGTGCGGTCGTACCGATTTAACAACGAGTGAACCATAAAAGGGGTTGTCTAGTTTTAGACATGACTTCCGAATCAAGCTACATTTTATCGACCATTTTACCTGTAAATTGGGGTAAAAATCTATGCTTGTACAAATTTTCATCAAAATTGAACCATGCTAAAATAATTTAATATTCGATTTAAAAAATTCTTAACTTTTATGGACCTATTAGTAGGAGTAGTAGTAACGGTACAATCCTCTACGATTTATTTCTCTCACCAATTTTTTAATCGTTTTATCTTCTTAAATTGAGAACAAACTCAATAATTAAACCCTCTCATAAATGTTATATCTTCAAACACCGAGTCTTTCTCCATATGGTTTCTCTTCAATTGACTTCACCGATTTTCTCATTCTTCGTTGAACCCTTAAACGATCACTAATATCTTTTAAAATGGGATTCATATGAGGATTGTCCTGTGCCTTCGCAGCCCATTACAGGACATTGTTTGTTCCACTTAAGGCCATTCGACATCAAGACTCCAAGGTCCACATCTATCATTTCATATTTGTACTTAGGCCGGTTAATTAAGTTTGCTTACGCAAGGAATCACTAAAAAAATGTTATTATTTAAACAGCTTTGATGTTTTGTTAAAGCATCACTTCTATTTTCAACATTCAAATATTTGATATTAAATACAGTACAGTCCGACCTAGATTTTGATAACCGCGAATTTGTTGAAAAAAGAAGCGTGTTCCGTAATATTTAATAAAAATAATATTCCATTATGTCAATAAACATAAATTCCAAAAAATTAAATAAGTCGATTTGTATATTCATGGGGTCACTATCATATGATAACAACGTTCAAAGCAGCAACAATATAAGAAACAGAGGTTTACTGCTAGTATAATTTTCCATGCCACATGGCGATTATTTTATTTAATAACTATTGGTAAGTTAATAAAGAATTCTCCGTTAAGAGAGGCTCGCTCAATGACCTAGTATTCTAAGAAGAGGGTCGTGGATTGGATAAACGCAAAGGGAGAATATTTTCTGACAGTGCTTGTATAGGACGGGTCGATGTGTTTGTTAAGGATTTTACGACAGTTTGTATTGTCGGTTGATCAATGCTCAAAGTTTTAGGCCACGAAAGTGGTAGTTCGAATCTGGTTCACATCTACACTACTTCGTATGTGCCACTAGCTGTGCTAATTTTATTTAATTAAATGAAAACATATACAAGTCAAGTAAAAATGTATTATCTATCTTCTAGGGTTTTTATTTTCAAGGTTCGACCCTAGTTCGAACTTTTTGGCAAGCAATAATTAAAGATTAAATAGCTATAATCTGAAATTATAATAATCGGAAAAATTCTCTATCAGAAAATCCAAGGTCTTGTAGGGTGTCTCTTAATAAAACTCAGTGCCTAGAGGTGTTTTATTCGAAAAAAATTAAAAAAAAAACGTTTTAAAAAATATTGACCGACAAGTTACAATTAAAGGAAAGGGGGCTTTTCTAATTTAATCGGTCAAACTGATGATGAAAGCTTTTGTTTGATTTGTCAATTATCCTTAATCCAATATATATCTGTGGGCCAATTTTTCCAATCGTTCAAGTTCAATTGAACTTCATTAGCATAAGGTATCAAGCCTCTTGAACTTATAAAATTTATCATGTTCACAACAAGATCATGATAATACAGCCTTTTAGGAAAAAACGCCCATTCCATAAAAATTATTTGAAAATCCAATCTACTGAATAGGCTTGATGCGTTAAGAAAAGCGTAGGGCTCAAATCCTTCGATATCAATTTTCATTATCGCCTTTTTGTATTCACTTCCATCTGGTCTTTTTGGTACAACATCAACTAAATCATCGAATAAAATAGTCTCGACCAAATATTTGTCTTTAAACATTTCTTCTTTTTTGTAACTATCTTTATTAAACTTTAAAAGACTTTGGGCTCCTATGTTACCGTCAACTGGAGAAAGACGTTTGATTTCACCTCTTTTGCTCGAAATTGCGTTTCGAATTAAATTTACCCGATTTTGAAATCCTCCTATTCGAACAGCTTTATTGATACGTAAAATATTGTCATAAAATGGTTCAACTGAAATTACATCTCTGCCAAATTCAGCAGCAAATAATGAATATTGACCAACTTGTGCGCCAATATCAAATACAAGCCAATCGGGATTAAAAAACAAATTATCAGTAAAACGTTTCAAAATTTTAGCCTCCCATACTCCATTTGTCCAAATCGAATTCGAAACAAAAGTATCTTTTTCAAGGTTATGAACACACAAAATAGTTGATACATGAAACACTGCTGATGTACGACATTTTATAGAATCGTATTCAAGTTGACTTGTTAAGAGTTGAGAAAAATCAATTCGGTTTAAAGGTGATCGCGGACGTTTAGTTAAAGATTTCATTGGAAAATAACTCAATATTAAAAGAGTCCAAAAAGGAATGATAATTATTAAAATCAAAAATTTTTGTTTCTGTCTCATTTTGTGATGAGGATTAAAGGAATTAATTTTTTTATGATTTTTAGATAAAATCATGATTCCTAGTAAATATTGTAACTAAAGGTATTGTAACTAAAAAAACAATAAATTCTTATAAATATTTGAGAATTTAATAAAGCACTATGATTTCAGTTGAAAGAATAAATATTTTAGGAAACTGTTGAATCAAATAGAAGATTAAAATTATCCTTGTAAATAAAATAATGCAATTGTTATTATTGCCCTAATTTTTTAAAATAGACTTTTAATCTGAAAATGAATTTCTGATTTTTTTTGTTGTTATTAATTTAGACCACCCATAAGTTAGAATGAATTTTTGGGTTTAATTTCGACGACTATCTCAGAAAGATTTTTACCAATTTAATATTGACACTTTTTGATTACTCTGGTTCAGACATTGGCAACCAAAAATGTTTGAATATGGGTATGAGTTTGGGTATTACAACCAAACCCGACAACTTACCCGCCACACCCGAATATCTCGGGTGTAAAACCCGACAATCGACTTATAAATATCAAAAAATACGCGAAAAACATTCTTAGAATTGTTTTGGGATATTTTCGACCAATTGACAATGAAGAGGTCTAAATCCTTTAAAGGATTAAAAAAGGATGCATAAAGGATGCATAAATGATATCTATAGCAAATAAATCTAATTCAAATTTACTAGACTTGTTCCGATGACCCTAGCATCCTGGATGTCATTTATGTCCTTTTTGTCCTTTTACATTTACAAGACTTGTTCCGATGACCCTAGCATTCTGGATGTCCTTTATGTCCTTTTTGTCCTTTTACATTTACAAGCGTTGTTCCGATGACCCTAGCATTCTGGATGTCCTTTATGTCCTTTTTGTCCTTTTACATTTACAAGACTTGTTCCGATGACCCTAGCATCCTGGATGTCCTTTTTGTCCTTTTACATTTTAGAGCCTTCCTCGCGCCGAATATCGACAGTAAATGCTTAGTGAATCTCATTAAGATGCCTAACCCTCACCAACGCCTTACCCGAACCCTACCTGGGGCTTCGCCCCAGACCCCGTTCGAGTAAAAGCTTATTGATTCTCATTAAGATGCCTAACCCTCACCAACGCCTTACCCGAACCCTACCTGGGGCTTCGCCCCAGACCCCGTCAAATACCTTTTAGGGGCCCAGAAAAGGCTTTAAAATGTAAAAGGACAAAAAGGACAAAAAGGATGTACAGGATATATGGGTCAAGAAAAGGCTTTAAAATGTAAAAGGACAAAAAGGACAAAAAGGATGTATTGGATGATTTAGTCTCTAAGACCTAGTCTTGTAAAAAAACAAAGATAATTTTCTTGGATGAGGATAAAAAGGATAATGAAGTTTCCTTCACATCCTGTTGTCTATTAGTGATATTTTCAGAGTTGTTCCTCAAGTCTCAAGTCTCAAGTCAAGTCAAAGTCATGACTTGACTTGATTTTATTATTACAGCTAAAGTCAAGTCATGACTTGACTTGAAATTTTTTTTCCACAAAAAGTCAAGTCGCGACTTGACTTGAGATTTTTAAAAGACGTTTTCCTACAAATTTTAACATATGGAATCGCTTTTAATCTCGAAAATCCGGAAGAGCGTATAAAATAATTTGAAAAGAAATCGTTTTTTTATAGTTTAAAGCATTTTTTTATGGAAAATTTTCGAGTCTATACTCCAAAAAGTCTTATTATTACAGCTAAAGTCAAGTCACCACTTGACTTGGAAAATTAAAAAAAATCAAGTCAAGTCGTAACTTGACTTGAAAAATTTGGAAAAAGTCAAGTCAAGTTGCGACTTGACTTTTTGGGGTAAAGACTTGAAAAATCGCGACTTGAGGAACAACTCTGGATATTTTCTATTTTTGATTATGGATATTTTTCGTATGACAAAATGTTTTTTGCTTTATTTAAAAAACTTTTACTTAGTTTTATGCGAAACTAGCTGGTGTGCCCGCTAAACTTGCGTGTTCAAATGATCTAACGATTCTAAAATATTGAATGTCCTGATTATGTTCAGCTTGAAATTCTTATTCCCAAAAATCTGGAGGATCACTTTTTTAATATTTCTAATTGTCATGATCAACGATATTTCTGACGATCATGTTCCAAAATTTCTATAATTGTCCATTACTAGGCCGTTGGAATAATTCAAAAAATTAAATCGAACGATAAATTCGACTCTCAGAAAGCCGAAAAGAAACTAAAGAAAACTTCAGATACAGATTTTAGAGATTAAACAACTCATGTTTTTCAGCTTCCATTTCGATAAGGGATAACTTTTTACTAACGAGTAATGGTTGTTGTAATTTTTTTAAGGAATTTTAAAAAAAATAATTTTTACATAAAGTTCTGTCGGAGCAAAACGTCCAAACTATATGTATTCGTCATTTTTAATTTTAAAGCGTTATTCTCTGACCTCGAAAACCCAAAAAAATCTATCTTTCCATGGGGTAAAAAGTTTCAAGGTTAATCAACAGGCTGAGGCCCTTATCTCTATGAGACTGATTAACTCTCCATTTATTGATTTGAATTTAAAATATAAAATTACAAATTGAACAAAATATAAATTTTAGATAAAAAAATTTTTTAAAGTTAGATTTAATTTATCATACAATTTAATTGATTCGTCAAATATTAGATTAATGTTATTAAAAATTGAAATTTTTAAATGTTCTTTTTTTAGACAAAGTTTATTTAAGGCAAATTTGTTAACCAATCTTGAGAAAACATATCCAAAGGTTTTTTCACCTGCGCTCGTTCTTGTGCCATGTTCAATCATTCGGTTTTTATTACGAAGACTGTATTTTAGACCTCTCGAATCATTTGTTTTAAGGCACTCTTTCAGGAAAAAAAAAAATATATTCTTCCATGGGGTAAAAGTCGAAAATTTTGATCCTACCCTCTCGTGTAGTGTTGAAAATGAATAGAAGTTGATAAAAAAAAATGAATTTTAAACTTTTTTGCAAATCAATTATAAAGTTGAATAATATTTTATTTTTAAATTTATTTAACCAAAAAAAAAAATTAATTTTTTTTTAGTCAAATAATTTTAAATTCAATTTTCAAGTTGATTTTTTTTCTAGATTGTTTTATTTTTTGGTTATAAAAAAAAATCAACTAAAATTACAAATTTCCAAAAAAAAAATGAGGCACTAAAAACGAACATATTTACATATTGAAAAGCTATATCGCATTTTTTTTAGGAGCTTAGGAAATACCGTAAACTCTCGTTCACAATTACATGTAATTATAGTAGAAATTTCTACTATAATTGTAATATACTTCCATTGAAATTAAACCGTAGACTTTGTGATCGAAAGTTTACGGTATATTTAATACAAAAAAATAATCCTTTATGCTCAAATACAATAAGGCAATAAAAATCGAAGTTTTTGTTTGAAAAATAGATTTAATAATAACTTTGGAAGGAAAAAAAGACCTTAAAATATGTCAGTTTGTACAGTTTTTAATAAGATTCAAGACAGTGTGTCGATCTTGTCATAAAAGTAGAGGCTAAGTTAATAAACAAAGATTTTAAAGACTAAAAAGTAGAAATTAGACTTCTTTTCTAATGAAAATTTTTTTTTTTAATTTTTGGTCAATCGATTTCCTATTTCCATAAGGATGATAAATCATGAATAAGATTCAAAAAATTTGTTTTTCTTCCTATACTAACTAGGTTCACATATTATTTTCCAGGTAAAAATTTGTGAACACTAATTAAAAAAAGATCACAAAACATATTTTATGGCAACTAATATTTTTTTACAGGTTTACATATTACACAATCGCCGAATTCGGTTTAGCGAGTTTTTTCAAGGCTAATTTGGACCTTTGAAGAAAACATACACCCAGGTATAATTTTTTTAATAGAATTCTTAAAAAAACAAACTTTATGTTCCTATACATTTTTTATTATGCTTAGGTAGTTTTATCTCTGATACAATAATTTATTCCTGTCTGAAATGATTTTTTCTTTAAAAAACGCTATTTTTCATCCCAGCTAAACATGAACCATACATCTTTGTAGATCAAGTTCAGAGCTGAGAAGTCAAAAATCTTTTTTCTTCTCCAAATAACTTCACAGGGGGTCTAAATACTTTGTAGCCCTTCATTTACTCTACTACCCTGGTCGTTCACAAGTTCCAAAAATAAACGTTCAAATGTCTTCATTTGAATTCAATAAACATTTTTGAACGCTTATGAATACAAATTGTTTGTGAACGATCAGGGTAGGACGATGTATAGCCCGAGTGTATGTTTTTCAAGGGTCCGCTAATTTAGTTTTTTTTTGAAAAATTGAAATAATCGTTTATATGAATAAATATATATTTTATTGATGTTTAGCAGCTTTTTAGGCACTTTGTTTCTATTCTAGAGGTAAATAAATCAAAAATCTAAACCTAGAATGGTTCAGAATTTTACGCTCTACAAGTTTAGCAGTAAAAAATTACACGTTTTGCGACAATCTAGGGACTAGATGTGGAAAAAGTGGGAAACGGGCATTTTTTTTTTATTGATCTAAAATAATACTTATGATTTTTTTTTTAACATAATAGTCAAATAGGCATATGTAAAATTTTGAAGCTCTTTCAAAATTTGTATCATAAATCTCATACATTTCGTTATTTTGCATAGATGCTAACGATTTATTAAAGCACCTTCTTTCTTAGGTCATCCAGTTAGGAGCTCCCATGGAAAACGTTCAAATTTTTGAAATCCTTGGTTTTCATAAACGAGGAAAAGTTTTGCATTGCGCGAACCTTATCTTTTCCAAATCTAATATAATACCTTAAATCAAGTGGTACAAATTCTAACAGAAAAGCTAAAGGGTCGATTAAATTAATTGCATTTGAATTAAAAGATCTTTTAGGAAAAATGCTTTGACATGAACAAGACATTTTCGAACTCCTCTAATGATTAGGAAAGCTCGTTATTATAAGGATTGGTCATGTTCTTACAAAAATTAATGGACAAACGTCAAAACTTTAGATCCTTGGATAAATAAAACCCCTTTTTAGTTCCAAAAGCATACACTTGAGTTTAATTTCTATATTATGAATTTGTGATAGAGTACTATCCAAAACATAGTTAACACTCTTTTTTTTTATTGCTTAAACCATGCATGCACTAATCGAAACAACCCAAATAAACATTTAAAAACATGTTCCGAAGCTTAAACATAATTTTAAATACATATTTAAACATAATTTCTATAATGGAAGTTTATCAAGAACAGTTTTCGAATTTGTTTATTCGGCGTTGGTTTTGTTAAAAAACATTTTTTAAACTGTCAACACATTGTGCAAACATTGATCAAGTTTTGAGTTAACTTTGTTTTGGGGCGTACTGTAAAAACTAACTATTCTAGAAAATTGACCTGGACGCTCAATTTTTTCTTGAAAATGTCTTGATTTTTACTTTCATTTTTTGTCAACTTCCAATTTTTAAAAAACCGAAAATAAAATTTCTTGAAAATCTCTAGAAACATTTCTTGAGCACTTAAATATTTCTAAGAAATTCATGAACGTTTAATGAAAATCATCAAAAAAACAAAAAAGAATTTCTTGTAAATCAAATTAATTCTTCTCATACTTCAACTTTATCCGTTTAGCCCATAAAGAATCGGAAAGTCAAGAAGAACGCCCAGACAATGTCACTGTGTCACTGTCGCAAATTCAAATTCAGTTCCAGTAAGAATTTGATCGATTGCAGTCTCGACCGTTTGCCAATCCTTCAGGGTTTTCCAAGAAAAATACGATTGCTTGGGTGTTTTTGGACCACCTTTACAATAAATATTCCTAATATAAAATAAGATCCACCAATTGTATTTTTTCCTAATGAATGTTGCTTTTTCAAGGATCCCAAAACTTTAGGGAACTCCTGAGAACAACCAATTATGTGGAGGTTTTACCACTTAAGTGACTGAATTCAGTTGGATATTTTTATCGATCCATATAGTCGTAAGTCTGTTTAGTTTATTTACAAAATCGTTTGAAACTTTCAGTGCTTCTCTTTCAGTCGCTGTTGCTTTTAAAAATGGTTAAAATGTAATTTGTATGAAAGATCTTCTACAACTTTCAAAATTCAACTCAAGTCAAAGCTAATCTGTTACCAATTGTCTTTTTCAAACTCAACCGAAAGTTAAAATTATTTCGCTTTATCTTGACGAAAAATAATCTCTAAATAAAAAAAAATACATTTTTAATTTTTTTTCTCTTAAATAACATCAAAAATAGACTAAACTCAATATCTTCATTTTATTCAAATACCTTTGACAAGAGACATAAAAAAAAAATTTAATAAAATTTTGTATAATATATTTGCGACACCCATGAGACACAAAATGAAATTTTTTTTTGTGTTAACATTCCTTATTTGTTCCATTTTGTGTGATTTAAACAAAGACAGAACTTACATAAACATTCAAAATCCAATACCGTGCATTCGTCGTTTCAATGCAACACACCAAATTGGTTGTGGTAAACTTGACTATTCGTCATATGAAGGAATAGTATACGCTGTTCGAAACTTTGACGAATTCACAAGGCTCAAAAACATTTCACAAAATGACATACCTAAACTCGTAGTCGTAACCTTTCCTACATATTTTAGTCAAGTTGTCGATTTGTACCTTGAAAATAAGGCAAAAACTCCAATAAACGGAATTCTTCTAGTCACCAGTCAAAAAAATATATCAAATTACACATCGAGTGATTCAAACTTTGATTCGTACTCTGATGATCAAACAAGTCCAAACAATAAATTTAGTTTGTATTCAACAAACAAAACTTATGGTCCAGAAGATTGGAATCCGAATGGTAAAGGTTACATGTTCGAAAATTTCGAGATTCCATTCTACATTGTTTATGAAATAAACGAAACATTGAACATATTGGAAGAGTGTTATGACAAGTTTAATAAAGAAATTTTTGAAACTTCCGGTACACAAGATTTCAATATTAAATCGTCTCAATCTTTATGTGGTATGCAATTAGGCATCCAAATGAGCGGTTCTGTAAGTAGTAAAGTATGCGCCAGGCGATCGAATATAATGCATACATTAGAGTCAACGTCTTATTGTGATCCTTTAGGTGGATCGAATTATTTTACTTTTTTGAGTCAAAAACCCTCCAATACGCTTCCAATTGTAATTTTTTCAGCTCGCTTGGATGCGTTTACAATGTATGAATACTATACACCGGGTGCTAATGAACCTATAAGCTCATTGATTGGATTTTTTGGTATCATAGAACTATTGGCCAAGTACAAAGATGACTTGGACAAAAATAATTTGTTACTTGTGTTGTTCGATAATGAGGCGTTTGATTATGCTGGTTCGGCAAGGTTTTCGTCGGACTTGTTTAATGACGAGTTTCCGTCTGTAACTGTCAATTACGGTACCGATGATGATTCATTTGTGCTGAGTGAGTTTAAAAAATTTCGAAAAAATCAAATTTCTAATATTTTGTTCAGAAAAAGATAACATTACGACAATGATTGAGATAAGTCAATTGGGATCGTTGGGTTTAGACAATTCTACCAAAATTTACATTCACAAGGATCCTATTAGTTATGGAAAGGATAAAAATGTCGCCTCTATTATTAATGATTTAACTGAAAAATTAAAAAGTACGTGTCTTTGCGTATTAAGCCTTGAGTTACAGGCTGGTGTAAAGTGACTTCTTTCTAATCTTCTTTTTTGAAAAATTTAAGAATACTCAAATGGAGATATAAGTAAAATCGAAAATATCAATTCACAACTTCCACCATCATCAATTCATTCATTTTTACGACACGGTCTCTCAATTGGAGGTGTCTCACTAGCCGATTTTGAAAAAAAATTCGAAACAAACTTTTATCACAGTGTTTTCGATACACCCGAAAATTTAAACATAACATTTCCTGACAATCTAACCGACGAAGAATCAGTCAACTACAGTACCAAATTCGCTCAAACTTTACAAAAACTAAGTACAAGCATTGCTCAAACATTGTACTCATTATCAAGTTCTAAACAAACTGATTTGAGTGATCAAGTCGATTTGGCCACTTTGAACAAACTCGTTTATTGTTTTTATAAAAACTCAACTTGTAAGTTTTTTCGAAGTATTATGACTGATTCACATTGGAAGACATACTTGGCTCTGTTAGACGCTAATTTACCAAAAGGAGTATTGAGTTTTTATACAGGTGTCAGTGATAATCCTATTAGTGGTAAATGGTTATCAACAATGCTTTTACGTTATTTCACTCGTAATTTAAAACTTCAAAGTTTAAATCAAACAGAGTGCTCAAAAGATTCAAGTTTAGTAAAACAATTTCAAAAAGAGAATGGAATTTCATTGAAAAATTTTTACTTTGTTAATAACTCGACATGCGTGGCCTCTTCTATTTATCCAGTGTCAAGTGTTTCACCAGCGTTTAAAGATTTTGATGACGGTCGTTTAATTGATACAGATAAATATTCCGCATGGACTGAGTCATCATGGAATGGTGTTACTGTACAAATGAAATTGTTCATGTACACAAAATCAAATGTAGCTGGTTTGACTTTGAGTCTTGGTATTGTAATTGCTATACTAGCTGCGGTTTTAACGGTTTTTACCGATAAATTTTCGAATAAAATATTTTCAATTAAAAATATGGAACAAGGTGAAATATTTGACTAAAGAGAACTAAAATTGTTTTTTATTTTAAACTAAAGGATTTTGTAATTAAATTTTTTGTGTGAGTGATTTTTTAAAAAAAATTTTTATTAGTCTTGAAGGTTAAATAAATTTTTTTCATTTTTATTCAATTAATTGCTTCTTCAAAAAAATAACTGAAAGACCTGGTTATCTTGATGAGGTCATGAGCATTTGCCATATCATTCGATCTATTGTTTCTCATCATATTTCATCTATAGGGCAACGAGGCATGTGTCAAACTCCAGTTTCTTTAAAAGCTGTAGAAAGGTATTTGCTTAATCAATTTTTATGGGAGGCAAACGTGGGAATCCTAATATCTTAATGAACTTCGCAGTTTTGTAACCAGACAAATGAAGTATATAAACGGATCAACGCTATTGCTTATAACGCTCATTTGGTACCGTGTTGAAAGTACCGTAATCGAAAAAGGAATTTTTATATCAATTTTTATACGCTCTCTCAACTTTTTGGAATTTTTGCAATCCAATTTTTGCAAGCGTGGGTAGTAAAACTGACGTATACGACAGATTGGCCATTGACGCATGTTTTAACTAGCCTGATAGATCAAAGTGTAAAAGACTTTTTTTCCAAGCTTGGAACAGATTCCTCCCTTTGACTCCAAAACCCCCCAGGTAACAGAGTCACTTCAGATGAGATCTTAAATTTATCTTGACCCTAAACCCCCTCAAATCGAATCTTCTTTGTCAGAAAGCTACTTTGCAAAGCTCCGTTTTCCTCACTCATTAAATGTCAAAAAGTCAGCAGCGGATCTCAAACAGATTGTAAAATACATGGATTTGGATTCCAAAAATTTAGCTCTTCTTGGCGATAAGTGACTAGATGGGATGAACTGAAAATAGTTCTTTTTAACTATTTTCAGTCGAGTACGTCCTTTAACACTTATCCGTCGAAAATCGTGTCAAAAATGATCCGAAAAATTAAAAAATTAAAAAAAATTAAAAAATTGAGAAAGTTTAGGAGAGTATTATATGCAGTTAAATTAAAAATATCAATCCCAAATTTACACCAAACGACAACTGAAAAAATAAATAACATTATTATTTTCACAGAATTTTGAAAATTAAACATCAAAGTTGAGAGACTTTAAATTTTTCTCATATTTTGAACCTTTACAAAACTACAAAGCATATTTTCAAGGAGGATATAAAGCGATGGGTAGGTATAAAATTTGATTATGTTTATTACTCCCATTAAAATAAGCTTTTTGGGGTTTGTTTTCTGAATCGTACCGTAAATTCTCGTTCAATATTACATGTAACTAAACCTGTGACCTGTTACATGTAACTAACATTAAACAAGGTAGCACAGAAGTTTTGAATTATACACACTATACATTTTTCTTGGTCATTTTGATTAGTAGTAAAAGTAGTAGTAGTAGTAGTAAAAATAATTGCTACGCTCTCGCGCTAAGTCTGGTTCTATCCAGACCATAAGCAATGTTTTAGTCTTTCAAAAGTTTGTCCAAATTAGTCTTAAAAATGTTAATTGATTTTGATTCAATAACTTCATTCGTTAGCCCGTTCCAAAAATTAAAAATTTCCGATTTCTAATCAACGAAAAAGAACATCTCTCCAATTATTAACAGAACACTCATATTGAAAAGGGGGACGAACTTAAGTTCGATCCTCGCAACAAAGGGCCTCTTTATAGGATCAGTTGAAGTCATTTGAGTCTTTATTCAGCCAAATTTCTTGGCTAAAAAATATTTAAAAAAAATACTTTTTCAGGAAGCAAAAAAGTTCTATTATTACTTAAACAAGAAGAAAACTTCTTTCATGAATTGAATTTCAAAACAATTAGATTCAAACAAAAATTTTTAAATATTTTTAAGACTAAATTTACTTGAGAAAAAAAAGAGAATTTGCAATATTAACGTCTATGATTTCATTTGCCTTTAACATTTTTTGATGATTGAATTTTTTCAATTGACGAACTCCCAATCAATTCAATTAGAGGACCAAAGTTTAGTCAAGAATCTGTCAATATTATTGAACAATCCACATTTGACAGCTATCGCGTGACTCAATTAACGGTGGATGGTGCTCAAAATTTAGTGGTCGTAACAGTCCTCATTATAGACCTGATTATTTTCTTGCTAAAAATTTAAGTCAATTTCTGAAAGAAAAAAGTGTAGTTAGCTTTAATGACGGACCCGGGTTGTATAAAGAATTATTCGATAAATTTGATAAATTTATGTTAAAAGCTACAAAGCTTTCGATGGAGCTCCATTTGTAGAACAAACAACAAAAAATCTAGTCGATTTTTTAGATATTAGTGTCCCTATTTATCATTTAAATAAGTTCGATTGGGTCATTAGTCTCGAAGTAGCTGAACACATACCGAAACAATTCGAAGAAATTTTGTCGATAACTTGGTGAGACATGCTAAAGAAGGAATCATAATCAGTTGGGCACAAGTTGGCCAAGATGGTTTATCACATGTAAACGAGAGACCGTTTGATTATGTATTCAAAGCTTTTACTTCAAAAAGGTTCAAACATGATGATATCAAAGCTTTTGAGGTCAAAATATTCTTTACCATGGTCAGGGGGTAACATTTTCACTTTTTTTCCTACACGAGGCCGGGGTGGGTGGGTATTTTTGGCGGGTAAAAAAGTGATCTATTTGATTTTTTCTTTTAAATTAACATAAAAAATATTGAAATTCACAGGAAGAAAAATGAGGGTGGGTGGGTCTTTTTTGACAAAAAAACACAATTTTGGAAAAAAATCCTTTTTTTCCTTTTTATCCAACCGATAAAAAAAATTAAAGACAAATAAGTTTTAAAATTTTTTCAATTTTTTTACATAGTCAGAAATACAAATCAATTAACTTTCGATAATACAAAGACAATTTTTGTATTCTTTTTATCTATCCGCCTTTTTTGATTTTTCATTTCTTTGATAGTTGAAATCGGCGATTCTAATGATAATCCTTTCTTTTATGATTTACAAACGACTAAACAGTAATTTTATTACAATGAGAAAAAATTGAAAAATATCGTTTTTTAAGATCTATGTAGAAATACAACGTTATGATTGATTTCCAAACTTTTCCATAAACCAAAGTCAGAGTTTTAGGGTGGGTCCTTTAAAAAAAAGGATTCTGGGGAAAATTTTTCCCTAGGGTGGGTTACAAAAGGCGGATTTTTTTTGAAAACCCCCTCGTGTGCAGAATTTTCTTTCCTCCTACCCCCTGCCATGGTTCAAAAATAATACAAATGGTTTTAAATCTGTTTAAAAATTTGAATTTTTTAAAAGAAACCTTGTAACATGATTTTTTTGATGTATAAATATTTTTAATTTAAGATGCACCAAATCATAAATCTTAGTTAGTTTTCTATGGTTTTAGAGTGCTTATTTCTCTTATATTTAATATCTAGATAAGACACAAACTTATTAGCTTTGTAGTTTAAAGTCTTTCTCTACAAGAATAGGTTAGGGTTTTTCAAATGATAAGTAAGTCTTGATACCACAATATGTCCGAAATATCAATTTCCGTAAATTTTCAAGGAAAAATTCTCAGATTTTAGAAAAATCGCTTGTAATAAAGAAAATTGTTTGTTTGATGACAAACCCTCACCTATCTCCAAAGACAATTATGATAGAGAGATGTTAAGACACTTTTTACTTTGGATTTATTGTATCACAGATGAGAAATATAATTTAAAGATAGCGAGATTTGTGATTTGGGGCTCCTTAGTTATAAAAAAATTTGCCCCAAGTGAGGATCGAACTCACGACCTCCAGATTACTCCGATTTTCAGATTATGAGACTGACGCGCTACCGACTGCGCTATTGAGGCTTGATCCAAGAGGCATTATCGAACGATTTTAGATTAAAAATATTTTTTCAAGATTATCTTGAATTTCTTGTATTTTTTAAATAATAGTTTAACTAAGACCTCTATCTCGCTTCTTCATTAAATCTATTAAAAGAAACCTAGTTTTTTATAAGTTACTGTTGACTATCGGGTTTTCCAAAATGTTTGTCGCCATTTTAGAATTAAATTAAAATGAAATTTTGTGATAACCTTGTTCTTTCAAGTTTAAAAAAAAGTAGTCAGCTTGCCTGTATACGTATTTATTGTGGAGTAGGCTCCCATTTTTAATTCTAAAATGGCGACAACTATTTTGGAACACTCGTTAGAACTCGTGATATTTTTTAAAATCCTCGTAGTTAAAACAATATTTTACACGAAATTTTCAATTTAAATTTATGAAAAAATGTAAGAATGAATGCCTAGGACCATATCACGTTGAATGCACCGGTTCTCGTCCGATCACCGAAGTTAAGCAACGTCGAGCCCGGTTAGTACTTGGATGGGTGACCGCCTGGGAATACCGGGTGTTCTAGGCCTCTTTTTAATTTTTAAAAAAAATCTTTTCCCTACAATTAAAATCACTCTCATATTCTCATATTTTTGCTTAGACTTAATAGAAGACTTCGCTTCGGTATGTGTAAAAAAACTGATCATTAATCGAAAATCAACAGTTTCAAAAATCCAGTTTAAACAGTTCGTAATCCCTAAGACTATAAAACTAAGTTAGTTGAAAATAGTATTGAGTGTGCTAATAACTCGTCTAAATTTCAATTAATCGTAGGTTAAACATAAAATTTAATTTTTAAAAAAAATCTTTTCCCTACAATTAAAATCACTCTCATATTCTCATATTTTTGCTTAGACTTAATAGAAGACTTCGCTTCGGTATGTGTAAAAAAACTGATCATTAATCGAAAATCAACAGTTTCAAAAATCCAGTTTAAACAGTTCGTAATCCCTAAGACTATAAAACTAAGTTAGTTGAAAATAGTGTTGAGTGTGCTAATAACTCGTCTAAATTTCAATTAATCGTAGGTTAAACATAAAATTATTAGAAAATAAAATTAAGATTCTAAGCCACTGATAGATCAAACAACTTGAACTAGAGCTATTAATTTAAACCAAAATTATCCGATCAAACCTTAAAATTTATAAAATCATCGTTCCTTTAGTTTGCTTTATCAACTTAATACCCAATTTAAGAAGGCAAACTGAAGATTTTTAGTGTTGTATGATAGACTTCTGAAAAACTTTTTGATCTGAAATGTTGACAGGAGCTGTTCAAATTTATGTATCTTTCAAAAACTAAGAGTAATAATATTTTAGTCGGCACTGTTGGGGTCATTCACGTGTTCCTATTGTGAACTTTCGTAAACTAATGAAATGGAAGAGCAATTATTGATGTATGGGTACCAATTGAAAGCTAAAAATCTCTAGTTAAAGCTTGTAAAACTTGCTTAAAGCTACGTTGAACCGATTTTTAATCTTTAAACTCATTCAACAACTATTTTTTTGTCCGTTCCGTATCTGTTCCGTATTTTGATGGGAATTACGTAAAAAATATTCCGTATTTTACGTTAAATTTCGCATTTTAATTTTGAGAAATTCCGTATTTTAGGCTTATTCCGTTATTTAGTAGGCGTTCCGTAATTGGATTCCATAGTTTATGTACAGCCTAAAATATCTCCGTTAATAAATCTCATTAGGATCTCGGTGGAGATCTCAAAGAGATTTGAATTGGATTTGAACGAGATAGCCTTGAGATCTTGAAGTGAGACTACTGGAGAGAGCTACATTACGATCTCACTGAGATTTAAACTTGGATCTAATCGAGATCTGATTGAATCTTAAGATTCTTTAATTAAGCAGACCATGAGGCTTTATTTAAAAGTAAATTTTCATTGATGTTATTGGTAAGGAAATGAGTTAATTAGTGGTAAGATTTAGATCTTTCGTTAATATTCTGTTAAAACATAAACAGACAGTATTTTTCTCACGCGAAAAGGCGATTAAGATTCTGGTATGGATCTGAAAAAAATCAAAATTTTCTCCTGAATTCTCAAAGGAGAACCTGACCTGGATCAGTAAAAATCAAAATCAATGGATCACAAAATTTACAAGACCCGAAAATTCTGAAAGCGGAGAACGTAATATTACACACAAAAGCTCATTCATAATGCAAATAAATCTCAACATTGCTTAAAATTTAAAAAAATTATTTAATCGTTTTTTATTTTAACTGTGGAATCATCAAATCAATAAATAGAGTCGAATTTTTTTTTAAATAAAAGTTGTTTTTTTTTTCTCAATCGTAAAAAATCTTTAAGAAATAAACAAAAATAAAGTCAAAAACAAAAAAAATAAAATCTTTAATAAAAAAAAATAAAGTTAAGTTTTTAATAATAAATTTTTTTGTTTAGTTTTGTTTTACATAATAAAATACAATGTTTTCAAATGCAAATGCTATGTTCATTCGATTTTATTTATATATATATATTTATATGTATATGACCCAAAATGTACAATGTTTATTCCAATATTCTCATAAAGTCATTCACATTTTGGTAACTTTTAAAATATTAAAAAAAAAACATGATTTTTTTCCGAAACTAAAAAGAGTACATCATTCGATTTTTTTTCAAAACATAAAGTATCGTTCGTGAGTCGTGGAATATTTTAGGTCAAACAAATATTCGGGTCGGAAATAAAAAAATATAAAAAATCGAAAATGAATTGTAGCTTTTTAAAAACGGCCCGATTTATTACGTTGAGTTTTTATGTTTTGTTTTGTTTTAGGTCGTTTTGGGTATTAAATTAGCACTACTGTTGAACAAAACAGGTACTTCATTGCTTATATCGATATTTTCATTTGGTCGAATTTCGATTTCCGAGTTTATGTTTAGATTTATTCCGCTAGTATTAGCTTGATTAATGAAACATTTTGGTGTCTCTGTGTTGTTTGTTGTTTCGTTTATGTTTGAATCACTCAAGGAGCTTGAGTTTGGTCTGTCGTTCGATTTTTGGCTTTCTAAAATTAAAAAAAATTAAACTCTCTGACTAAGATTGATCAAACTTGTTTACTTTTGATAAATTCATCAACTCGTTTTCTATCATCATCAACATAAATAGCTGCAAAAAGATAAGCGGCAAAACTTAATGCTGCAAAAAATGGGCCAGCGTATAAGGCAGTTTGTAAACTCTTAAACTTGGTGTAATACGAGTCAGGTTGGCCGACTTTTAAAGCGTCACTGATCTAAAGATATAAAAAATATTTATTTGGTTTTTTTTTTGGATAAATTTAAAAATTATTACCGCTCCAATGACATAAGGACTACCGGCATCGCCGAGTAAATGGCAAATTAGAATATTTATTGCCGATGCGATTGAGCGTCGATTGGGTAAAACAGTGTACAATAAAATATCAGCAACTAATGTCCAACTTAAACACATACCGCTTATTGAAATGGCTGCAATGAACCAAAATAAAATTTCATTTGAATCACGGGTAGTAAGTACTAAAATAAATAGTGTTGGAACTGCTATGAGCGAACCTAAGGCGCATATCAATGGATCTGCATTTTTGAGCTTACCCCTCAATCTTAACCGAAAAAAAATTAAACTTTTGTTTCACTTGATTTTGATTTTTATTTTAAATTACTTGGACGATAAAACTGATGAGATAGTGACACCTATTAGACCAGCAAAACATGTAATCACACCAAAAATGAGAGGTATTCTTAAATTGAAACATGATTTTAAAATACTTAATTAATTCTAAGTTTATGGACTTACTGTTTAGGCTCTTGATTTTTCGAATGAATTGCATATTCAACATAAAGAGGAACCCACCATGAAAGACCACCGAGTACAAACGATGCAAATGTGAAGCCCATTGTTGCCCACATAAATGTTTTACTAGCAAAAAATAGATAATTATGATTTTTCGTTTAAAGAAAAAAAATTTTTTTTTTTTTTACTTTTTGAAAAGATAAAAAACATCTTCTTTCATTGAAGATCTATTAGTGTCAATTGAACTACCCTCGGCTCCACCACGTTTCGGCTCTTGTACGACTAATACTAATAAAACGATGCATACTAAACCCAATGGTGGTGTAACTCTAAGTGCCCATTGCCAACCATTTAACCATTGAGCTACATTTGAACCAACAATATAACCCATACCACTGCCTACAGGTACTGCTATGTAAAATATAGCCAACATTTTGGTTCTCATTTCATCTGTGAATAGATCACCAATTATTGTTGGAGCTACACATGAATACGAGGCTTCACCTATGCCCACCAAACTTCTTATTAACATAAACAACCAAAATTTCTATTAACCAAAAAAGGATATAATAATTTAAACTGTTCGGGTTAGGGGTAAAATAATAATTACATCTTCTGGTACAAATGATCCTATAAAAGTCATAAATGACCAAAAACTTATTCCGAATATAATGAGCCATTTTCGTGAATAACGATCTCCCATATAACCGAAAAGAGGCGCAAATAACATGTAACTGCATATGAATGCTGTTTGTAATAATCCACTTTGACCATCATTTATGTTAAAATGTCTTTGTATGTCATTTAAAACACCTATATGATTAAAAAAAATATTTTTTAAGCTGATTTTTTTCCCATTATTATTTCATATCTCATAAAAAAAGGGGACAATAAAAGACAAAGAAAAGTAGGATTGATTCGAAGGGGTTTTTAACAAAAAATTTCATACCGGCAAGAGTAAATCGATCCATATAATTTAATAAATTAACAAAAAACAAAACTATTACGGCTATATAATTTTTAGCTTGTTGAGATTTTTTAACATGTCGAGATTTGACTTTTTTATATTGAACAAAATTGTTTTGATTCAAATCGGAACTTAGAGGATTATTTTGTTGTTGATCGTGAATTGGATAATTTAAATTTGAATTGTGTCTCATACGAATTGAATCGGCTCGTTTTAAATCAACTTGATTTACTAAAATTTCTGAATTTTGATTATTATTATTTTCATCGATTTCATGTATTTTATTTGATTCGTCATCTTTAGGTTCTAACAACTCTGAATAAGCTGATTTTGACGATGAACTATCCGAACTTGGTATGTAAGATTCAGTTGAATTAGTTGTTGTTGTACTTGTGATTAAATTTTTATCATTTGATTTTTGAGTTAGAATCATTTTTTGTTCATTTTTTTTTTCAGTTTTTGAATTCGATCGATTTAAAAGAGGTTTTTTTGTAATCGAATCATCTTCTTCTTCGTCGTCGTTTTCTTCTATTTCATCGTCTTCATCACTCGTTGTACATTCTTGATAGTCATTTGAATACGAATGTGAAAAACTTCTTTTTTTACGTTTTCGTTTTTCTTTTAAATTAATGGACGACGATGGCGATAACTTTTGTTTACTACCCATAAATAACTTTTTAACCGACGATGTAAAATCGTTTAATTCCTGAACAATTGAATTATTAGTTAAAGTATTATTTGAATTTGTTTTACTACTATTTGATAGATAGCTTGTATTAAATGAATTAGTACGTACTCGTCGAACAATATTGTTATTTACTTTATTCTTAATTTCTTTAAGCTCTAGATCATTGTTTTTAATTGAACTTCCTCTAGATAAACTTTTATAATCACCATTTACCAATTGATCGTATGGATCAGAATTATCGTTTAACATTAATTTAAATGAGTTTGGTACATTTTGAAAATCAGATCCCATGACAAAATATAATAATGAGATTCAACTAACTCTAATTTTAGATAAATATTTTTAAAATTTTAATTTCGAACAAAAAATAAATAAAAATATGTGAAATGAATAGTATACTCTAGAGAGTAAAAACACTAAGGCACATTTTATCTTTTTTTGTGTTGTTGTTGTCTAGAAATTTGATACAACTTAGAGAGTGAAATAATAGAATAAACTAACATTTATTTAACAAAAAGACAAACCTTCCGTTTTTTTTTAAGGAACAAAATCTTGGTACTTGTCAATTTTGTAATCGACTGATCATATTTTTTAATATACCTTACGAAAGTCTTTCCCTTTCTAAAGGAACTGTAACAATTTTGTGATCATTAAAGAAATGAACCGGGATATTTGGATTTTTTTTTGATCCCAAAATTTTCATAGAGTTTTCTAGAGACCAGAACCTGTAAAAAGAGGGTTCAGATTTCAGGACCCTATTTTTTCATACCCAAAAATTTAGATTTTTTTCTGTGAAACAGCAGAGTTACCTAATCTTTCAGGTATTGGGTAGGTATGGGTAACAAAAAAAATCATGTTTTATGGTATGGGTTACCCGAAAAATTGGATATTTGGTAAGTTTTTGGGTTTTTTATTCGACAATAATTAAGTTTTGGGTAGATACACTCAATTTTTCGGGTAACCCCCCAAACCTATACCAAAAATCGTACATTTCAGGGTAACCCATACCCTACCCATACCTCTGCTTAATCCCTTAAACAGTGTCAGTCTGAAATTTTTAACCTTTGAGTCGGAGCCTGAGACGAAGTCTAAGCTATGGGTCTTTCCTCGTAGAGAAAAGGTCATGCGTTAGATTAATTTCCGACTCAGACTCCAACTCTGACTCGAAAGTTGAAAAGTTCCAGCTACTGTAAACACCCTTTGCATTTTGATAAGACAGTCTTAAAGAATTAGTTTTCAAAAGCTTAAACGACCATAGGCAAAATTATTCCTTTCAAAAAATAAAAAGTTTTATCAATGACCTAATTAATCCAAATCTAGTGATATAACTAGAACCCTCGATATGTCTCGTTAAACAATTCTCTTAGTCAAACTATCAGTAGTCTAAGTTTATTACAACAATCGGGTACTCTTAACTGCATTCTAATGAGACTTTTAAACATAAAACTATCTATCAGAAGATGGGTATAACAAAATTAAACATGAAGTATTTTTGTGTGTGTTTATTTTTTCAATTCTTTTTTATGTTTATGATGTGACGTTTCCAGGTAAATTATTCAATGTGTATAATTGCATTCTTGAACGATTTTAATTTGATATGCCTCTAAAATTTTTGTTGATATATTTTAAATGACAAGTCATTCAGAAAACTGCTTCTACTAGAAGACTAATGAAATGAATTTTAAAACATTTTTTTTTTCTTTGACTAGTCCTAGTTTCCACGTTGATTGTAATTTTAATAAAATATTAAAATTTTCAAACACCCTCCAAACGTGATTTTAAATTTTTTTTAAAAAAGGACTGAAATGATTGACCTAGACCCATACTGCTACGTAGTACTTTATAATTTGCTGAGTTGTTACAAAAAAAAAAAAACTATTTTTGAGTTCAAGCTAAATCTTGTTTTTAATCCACTCAATAAACAAAGACTTGAAGAAAAACATAAGAATTGAATAATTTAGCACAGTAAAATTAAAAATCAATTAAACATTATTGAAAAGAGAGAAGCCAAAGAAATGTAAAATTCTCTTTCTTAACATCTATGATGTAGTTTTTTGCAAGCTTCTCTTTTCATTGCGTATAGAACTTATTATAAATTATTATAAAACTGAATACAGAAAAAATTTTTATTCTCAATATAAATTATAATAATAAAAGTAAAATTATAAAAAATATAATAAATTTTGGAATATCTGCTGAACGCTTAATGTTTTAAACAGATAATGATTATTCCTTTTTTTGTTTACAAATCATGCTGATCTTATCGAACATAATTGGAATAGAATTTGGCTTAATCTATTTTTTGATTATAATGGTTGATAAAATAACCAGTTGGACATGAGCCAACTAACACATACTGATCGTCATACGATTACATTTTCTAATAAATTTGTCTCAGAAACAGAATAAGTCTAGTTTTTGATTAAAATAGAGAGATAAGAGGATTTGATTACGAAAATAGCGGGAAAATTTGAGTAGAAAGCCAGCAAGAATAAACGCTCGAGATTCAATTAGATTTTAATATCAGATTATTTTTTTCAATAAAAAAAAACTAACTCATCGATTTCTTAAGTACCTGATCGTGTTACAACAACAACAAAATATTTTAAAACACTTTGAAAAATCGAAATAAAGAGTATCACAAAATAAAAAAAAAAAAAACTAAATATTTATAATTTTGATGACGTGTTAAAACAACATATAACGTCCACGCTTTGCTCAGAATAAATATTGATTTTAGGGTAAACAAATGAAATGTAAATCTTGATCATTTACAATTTTAATTTTCTATTCGAATAGAAAAAATTATCTGTTTTTTTTTTAAATTATAATTCTGATCTATTTTTGCTACAAATAGGAAAAAACTTCTCGACATGATGTCGGTTAGGGACAAAAATCGATATTTATCAAAAAAAAACTAATTCGGATTTGTTAATAAGAATATTAGTTTAAGAAATAACATTTCTATTAGATGTAAAAATAACATAAATAATGGATTCAAGGAGTTACTTGATTATTTTTTGTTTTTTTCTGTTTTAAAATAATTAAATTCTTGCCTAGAACTATCCTAGCAAGAAAACTAGCCTCTCATAAACTTAAACTATTTGGAGGATCGATTAAAAAAAGAAAATCCCAATTTGTAAAAATAGAGAGTTTGGCATGGGGTAAAATTTTCAAAATTCTGACACACGGGGGGAGGGGGTGGTATTAAGTAGGCTTGAGAAATAAAAATTTTTCTTTTTTTTTCATTTTGAAATATTGTGGAAATTTTCTTTAAAAACTGAAAAACAAAGTTGACAAAAATTAAACTTACATCAAGAGGTATGAAAAAAAATCACTAACACAGGCAGGCACTAAGGTAGGCATGGGGAGGGGGTTTTTTCTTAGTAAATTGAAAAAAATTACATTTTTTACTAATTAACATAACATAAATTACATGAAATGGTCAAAAATTTAGGGAGGGGGTAGGGAGTATATGACGAGAAATTAATTGAATTCAAAAATTATTTTTTGAACTTTGATGAAATATTAGACCCATCCCTCAAGACCACCATGAGTAATTTTTTTTGGAAAAAAAAATTAAGGCGATTGTTTAAACCTAGATTTTTCTCTAATGAAGGGGATCTTGGTCAACAAAATACTTCTGTAATTTTTTTACATAGGGAGGAGGGTATAACCGTGCTAACATGATTTGTTTTTCTTATTTAAACTTAAGACTGGCTTATTAAGACATTGAATATAAAATATTAGAGATATAAACTGCAAGTTATCGGGGTCGAATGATGCTGTCATATAATCAAATAAATGTGATTTCGTTTCTTAAAATTCAATGGATTAACTTTAATATTAGTTTAACGACTAAAGTTAAATTCCAGTGTTTGGTAAAGGTTTGAATGAAAATTGAGCAGTTTTGTCTCCATTCCCCAGTCAAACAAAATTTCATGTACATTCTGTGTAGGAGCTTTATGTCACATGTATTTGATTATTTCTATGTCTTTTATGTGGCATACATGTGAATGCTTAGACATACATTTATGTATCATTCATGTTCAAATTTTAGTATACACCTATGCGACATGTATGTCAAGTGCTTTTGGTTTTATTTAATTTCAATTAATTTTTAATCTAGTCAAAGCAATTAAAGTTCGAGGGTATCAAGCAAGTAAGTCAATTTCATTTTAATGGAAGTAAGAGTTTTTGAAAAATCAAAGCTTAAATCAGAAATGAACATAAGTAATCTAAATGTTTTCAAAGTTAATGCAACTACACTAAATTTTAAGACTCTTGTTTTTAATCTAAGAACCAGTTCTATCAGTTAAAAGGTTTTTAAACTAGGTAAAAACTTCAATAAATCTTCTTAAAATATTCTTTATTACTTGGAAAAATCTTGACCTTATAAATGAAATAATACCTTTTGGTACAAAGGACTTAGCAAGTTTATACTCGGTATTCTTTTAGTTCAGGACAAATATATAAAACGAAAATAAAACTTTCAGCTTATGTCTTTTTAACCAAAAAAAAAGGTTTTGTTTGCTTGTTGGTTTGTATCTCAGATGGAACTTTAATAAAACTTTAATAAGCCGATTCACAAGAAGACTTTAAAATTTGTTATAAATTAATTTATCTTAAAGAAAAAAAATTAAGAATTTAAGAAATCCGTTATTTAAAAAAAATTATAGATTACTAATTCGAAAATATTAAACAAAAAAATTGTCTTTGTACTGTACTATGATATCTAAATGAAAAAAATAAGCCACAGGAGTGTAACATAGAATAAATTAATATTTTTTTATTACATACAATTACAGGAGTTTGACATACAAAAATTGTATGTCGCATACATGTACATATATGTAGAATGCATGTCACATTTTTTTTTGTTTGACTAGGTCGTTGAGATGAGGGAGGGGGATCAGAAACAAGTTGATAGATTTTATTTTCTAACCAAATTAAAAGAACTTTTTTCTATGTTTTAACAAAGACGAGGTGAACTCTTGAGTTTGAAAATTAAAGATTTTTTTAGTTCAAAGGTTCAGTTTTTTTATTAACAAATGAAAAAGCCACCTAGAAATTTGAATGTCTAGAATTTTCAAGTACCCCATGAGTGTAATAAAAAAGATCTTCAGATTTTTCTTGAAAAAGTCTTGATTTCACTTTGAATAAAATAAATTTTTTTAGGAAATCTCTTCGAACTTATTTCTAAACACAAACTTTTCGTTATCTGTTTTTTTCTAATCTCATCTCATTTCATTTTTGTCTTTTTAAAAAACAAAAAACGAGGACCTTACAAGCAATATCGCGATGATCCCACTAATAGAGTACCAAAGTCAACCTATTACCGAATCTCAAAAAGGTAATTTTACTAGTCCTATTCGAAATTCGATTTATATTTAAACTCAGTATACGACTCGATCTCATTTAATTGTTTCCAAGTTCGATTTCAAGAGTTTTCAAGGGTTTTCCCAGAAAAATACGATTGCTTAAGTCGACTAAAATTTTCGCATTCTCAACCAACATGAGACTAGAATAAATATCCCAAAAGTTAAACGCCCTGTAAATGTCACGAATGAAAAATAACTAACAACTAACAAAAATTTTTCTCCTTCACTTATTTTTTAGACTAATTTTTAAGCTACTTACTCCCAAAGTAATTATGTAAAAATTACAAAAAATGTCATTTTTCCACTAGAGGGTATCGTATATATAGGCCATGTGGTGATTTATTAATCTACTTCACGGGTCCTGAAAAAAGACATTCTTTGTTAAATTCAAATTTCATTTTACTTTAACATGAATCGTTTTTGATTGGACGAAGGCAGAGAGTGGTTATGGGTAATACTTTTTCAAATTGGGAACAAGTGAGTAGTGGTGTACCGCAAGGGTCAGTACTTGGACCGATTTTGTTTGTTATATACATCAATGGTTTATTGGAAGAGCTTAAAAGTTTTGGCTTAGGTTATGCGGATGATCTAAAGCTTATTGGAATTTCAAGTCAAGATCACAAGTCATTAGAATTGCAAGAGGATTTAAAACTGTTAATGGAGTGGGCAGACTTATGGTCAACTGAATTGAACTTGCTAAGTGTAAAGTCATGTACCTAGGTAAAAGAAACGAAAGATACCCATACGAAATGGTAAACTCGAGAGTCAATCATGTTCTGAGTGAATCATGTCAAGAAAGAGATCTTGGAGTCTTGGTTTCTAATGATATGAAATGGAATAAACAATGTTCTCTTGCGGCTGCAAAGGCAAATAGAGTGCTGGGTCAAATAAAAAACTCTTTTAGATATTTGGGTCAAGAGACACTAGGCCTTTGTACACAGCCCTAGTGAGGCCACATTTGGAATACGCGGTAAGTACGTGGTGTCCACATTATAAAACCGACATAAAAATTTTAGAGAAAGTACAACGAAGAGCAACCAAGTTAGTCAAGTCGATAAAGACCAAACCGTATGAGCTACGTCTTCACAAACTCAATTTGATTAGCCTAGAAGACAGACGTCTAAGAGGTGATCTAATACAAATGTACAAAATAGTTAATGGTCTTGAAGAAATAAATTTGATAAATGGTATTAATTACGCTACAACAACTACAATTAATCTGAGAAGAAGGCACAACAAACGATTAGTACGTGAGATCAATAAAAAAGGGTCACACCGCTACAATTTTCTATCAAATCGAGTAACTTCAGTTTGGAATGGTTTATCTGAAAATGCAGTGTCAGCGACTTCGACAAATAGTTTCAAGGGTTTCATTGATGAAGAAGTGTTTGGAATGTCACGAAGCAATTACTGCCAAAGCCTTATAAAGGCTAAACGCTTAAATGCGTTGGTATAGACTTTGTCTTGGAGTCTTGGTTAAGCCGCAGTGTAAACTAACTAACTAACTAACTAACATTATTATTTTATGTGCGGAGCTTTCGGGACAATTGAAAATACTTAAAGTATTTTCATTAGTTTTGCTATAACTAGCTTGTTTATTTGGTGGTTTGATTGTGTTATGCGCTACTGATGAGTCCTAAAAAGGACGAAACCGGTCTAGTTGCTACACAGTCAGAACCACTATTGATTGGTACAGTTTTTTTCATGAGCCATGCAGTATTTAATGATTCAATTTACATGGAGAAAAATTTAAACTATATTTACAGTCAATTCTAAATTTAGATCTTTGATCTGTTTCTTAATTCGTTTTAAAATTGAATAAGCTTAAACAAAAATTACCTTAAAATGAAATCTAAAATTTTTTTCTACACAAAAATTTTAATATTTATTTTAAATCAACTTCAAAAAAAAAAAAAAAGACGAAATAAATGGAAAAAAAATAATTTTCTATAAAAAATGTAAAACAAGTTTATTTTGGCAGAATTCCTCAATTTGTATAATATTCAATTAGATTAAAAAAAATAAAAAAATAAACTTCATTTGTATCCCTAAGATTTTTAAACAAATCAATAATGAGTGATTAGCCTTGAGTTGAACTAAATTATTAACAACTGTCTTACTCATTCGCTCTTAATTATAATTTTGAAATAAATAATTTCGAAAGAGGATTTTGATGAGTCAAATAAATTTAATGATAATTTATAAAAAATTATTATGCAACTTGGATTAGAATAATTAACACAGACTACTTTAAAAAGAAAATAAAATTAAAATCAATACACCCGAAGAAAAAGCGAAATTTTGTCAACAAAAATAAATTCCGATATTTTTGCTAGAATTTTCTAAAAATTTAAATAAAAAAGTTCTTTAATCGACAACAAAAGTCTAATGAAAATGAAAAAATAATAGTAACATAATTAAAATTGGAATATAATTATATTTTGGAATTAAAGTTTGTAATCTTGAGCGCTTGCTTTTTTTTTGTTGAGTTTAAAACAATGCTTAGTAACCATTCAGTTAGTTTGAGGAAAATTTTATAAAATTTTTTAATCGATGTCTCACCTACCTTTAAAAACAGATTTTTATCAAGAGTAAACATTATTAATGTCAAAATTTTTTTTTCTTGACTAACTTTTTATAACATTAGATTATTTACCCTTGAGGTTTTAGTTTCTTCTAAAAGACTGTCTTGCGAAATACTCAAACACTTTTTAATTAGAAGTATATAATTTTTTTAAACAAAATGGTTAACCCTGTTTTGTAAATTTTTGATTTTAAAAACTTTGTTTAGAGATTATTTTTTCTTAAGATCCTGAGAGATTCGTTGAACAAATCGATAAAAAAAACAAATGATTTGTTTCTCCGTTATGTATAAATTTTAATATTCTTTTTTGTTTTAGAAAATAAACAATTTAGAATCTTAAAAATAGTTTGTTTATGATATGAATTACAGTTCACGGCAAAAAAATAAGCGATGTTGGCTTAAAAATAACAAAAAATAATGCAATTAGAAATGATATTTTGATTGAAAAATGTAACCAAATATTTTTTTGTTTGAATATTCAGTCTTAAAAATTTTAATTATTGAGTTAAATAAGATTTATACCTAATCCAAGCACTAATTGAATATAATCTTAAAGCGTCCTGATGAGTAGTTTAAGATCGTTCTATTGGAATTTTTAACTTTGGATTTGCGCAGACAGAATAAAGAAGGCTTAAAAATAAACTTGATAACTTCTTTTTGATAATTTCTGACAAGCTTTTTAAATTTTGTAGTTACTAACTTTTACTAAATATTTTTCATTTTTTTCTTTTTGTTTAACTCTCGTAGTATTCAGCGTAACCATAAAATGATAGTTCAAACTTAACCCTTAAACACACGCTTTTTCAATTTAGAAAACGGATACAATCTATGAATTCTACGGAAAAAGTTAAGCTAGAAAATGTTTAAAAAAGACAGCTGATAATGGTCCGGATTAAGGCATTCATGTGCTGGGAAAACCTTTTAAGCCATTTATCTCTTGATCTAATTTGTTTTTTGAATTATTTCAGCAGATTACTCATGTTTTCTAGTATAGATTTGTTATTTTTAAAAATCTGATTAGATTTACTGGCTTATTGTGATTTAAATTGATAAATTTCAGTTAAAGACTTTTTTAAAATTTTTGAAATTTTTAGAAAAAGTTTATAAGCACACGAACGTGAAGTTAAATTTTAAGGGAATTTCCGTACAAACAGGGATGCAATGATCAGATATTCTTAAGATCTTGAACTTAATATAATTCATGATTATTAGGTAATGTTAACACACGGCCCTTAACTGTTTAAAAAATGTTTCACATATGATCCAACGGGCGGTTAAGGGTTTGCAAAAAAAATCACAGTTCCGCTGAAAGCCAAAAAATCTAATAGAGCTTTATTTGAACATCAAATTTATAGATAATTGGCAAGGTTAGATTTTTAAGTATTTTTAAGTTTTGCTAGACTTTTTTTTATTGAAAGTTAAACCTGATTTTCCTCTTGCTTAGGAAACTTATAATTAATATTCTTTGCGTCTCAGATTACACTGTCGGACGTAAAATTGCACTATTTTTTGAAAAATTTTGACATTTTGCTTTAGGAATAAACAATGGAAAATAAGAGATTCGGATTTGAGAATGTTTAAAAACTGTAATATGAAGCTATTGAGGGTTTGAACTCAGTTCAGACAAAAAAGACGAACACCACTTACAAATACGTAAGCAAAAAGCCAACGCAGCACTTGCCAAACTCAATCTCTATCAAGAAATTACATACCGTCTAAACCCACACATGAAAGGTCAATTATTCAAATTTTTTATTAGACCAGTATTATACTACTGATTAGAAAACGTCTTCGTCCAAAAAACGACCCTAAACCTAATCAAAAGAATCGATGGAAACCTACTAAAACGAATCTTTGGTTTATCAACAAGATGTCACTAAACAGACTTACCAATTGCCCTGGGAATTAAACCTGTCTCGGAAGTCATAAAAAAACTGAAACTAGAATTCTACCTAAGATTAATCGAAAATACGTACACAAAAAACTTTTTAACAGAGACATCAGACGAATTAACTCGCGATGACCTCTTGTCACAAGTAATAAATCATATCGATGAGATGAATGACCCAATAGACTACAACTATTGAAAAAATTAGAGCGATTTACTACGTTATGGACATAAACTTTAAAATGGGTAAACTTGGAAACAAAAACGTTGACCGAATAAAAGATATTTTTGCAAATAAGAACAGATGCAACATGACAAGTGAACTGTTCAATATTTTAAAATTTTAAGAAGCCAAATGTTTCAAATACATGATGCCACAGTCGTATGGTAAATTATTGCATGCAAACTAAAGTATTTTTTTATCTCTGGTTTTAACTGTGTGTTTTTTTTACTTTATATTTTTATTTTTTTTCTACTGGACATTTTATGTTTTTTTTTAACAATTTTGACAATTATCTAGTTTTTTATAACAATTTATTTGTAAATAATACGCTCTTTTTATGGGTGTATTAAATTTGGTTTTGATCGCCTAGCGGTCTTTAAATAAATAAATAAATAAATAAATATGAAGCTATTCAATAAATCTAACTAAAAAAATATTTGAAAGCAATTCAGCAGTGGTAGATAAAAATTTTAATTTTATCTAATCATATTCAAAATATGGGACTTTCGTCTTCCCAAAAAAAAATTCTGGCTAAACAATTGTTATTGCGCATCTGTAATGGATGCTAAATTTACAAATTTTGCTGGGTTCTGTATGAATGGACCACCAATTAGAAAGCGTCAATTTCGATACTTTTAGGCCTCTATTAAATTTTCAAATTATTATTTTATAGTAAACTATTAATAAGCAACAGATCGATTTTTGTTATTTTAAACATTTTTGAGATGTTCGATTTATCATTTTAAAGAAGAAATCAAGAGGAATCTTGAGATGTAGCTTTTCAGTCTTTCTGTTCACAAGTAAAAGACCTCGAAACATAGGGTACCCGAAACCTCCATTTTTTTGAGTTCCATTTAGCATCCATTCTCTTGAAAATTCACATTTTCCCACCCGTCATCGAGTTAAAAGCTTTAGATGCGGGCCTACAGTTCCCAAATATCCTTAAAGAAATGGTTCATTTTTTTAAAGACACACATTGTCTAGGAAATTTGGTACTCTTTTATTTAAGAAACATTTTTATTCATAAAATGGAGTCATTTTGGTTCAGGAAATTTAAAAACAAAGAAAGGAGGTTCCGGGTACCCTAAGTTTCGAGGCATATAACTCAAGAACACTTGAAGACCAAGTTTCATACATCTAAAGATTCCTCTTGATCTCTTCTCTAAAATTATAAATCGTTAAAAAATGTGAAATAAAAAATCCATTCTGCTGATAAATGTCCTTTTATGTTTATGTTAAAATAATATTTACCGTATTGCCTTGCAAACAAATGTCCCCAAAATAGCACATTTGAGGACCCAAAAAACTAGGAAGCAAATTGATTTTAAAGTATACTTGATGCGTTCTGGATACATCTCAGCATAGTCTAACAATACACTTCTAAGTAAAATTTATACTGATGCTAATACGTTCAAAAAAAGGGGGTCTTCGGGGGGCATTCTAATACAAGGCATTACGGTAGATTAAAGGTTTAGCGATTAATCAGATCTACAAGTGGTCTGATCTGATTTTGATAATGTAGAATGAGAACATTAATCGTAAAAGTTAATAGTATAAAATAAAGAATTCGTTAAAATTACGCGCCATTTTTTTGATTTTTTTATTAAATTACTAACTACAGCGTCAATGCCTGAGGCCCCCAATCAAAAAAGAAGGGGGACATTTCAGCAAGTAAATTTTGCGATCACGGGATCATAAATTCATCTAGGTAAAAAAATAAGGAAAATTTTTTGATCACATGAATAACCTAACCCCAAAAAATGTCTAATTTATCTTAATAAAAATTTTAATATTTTAGGTAACAATGAGATATGAAATCATAATTGTGATTAAGCAAAAATAATTAAATTGTAAACAAAACGTGATATTTACCTGCAATTGTAAATCTATCACAATAATTTAAAAGATTCAACGTAAACAATACGGCGAGTGTTATATAACTTAATTTATTGGTTTTAATTTTGATATTAGGTTCACTATTGGAACCAATTAAATTTACGGACGATTGAGTTGTAGATAAATTCGATTCGGAAGCAACTTCATTAATTGTTTCATCGCGCTCATTTTCCATCTTATTTATATATTTAAAATTCAACCAAAATTCTTTATTTTTCGATACCATTTTTAAAAAAAAAAAAAAAAGATTAAAATTAATTATATCAAAAAAAAAATATTCAAATTTAAAATCCTACATTTTACTAAAAAAACAATATCTCTCTTATCTATATATTTACTTTGTCATACTTTATTAATACGATTTAAAAATTTTA
Organism: Brachionus rubens; assembly: GCA_022207745.1. Lineage (NCBI taxonomy): Eukaryota > Metazoa > Rotifera > Eurotatoria > Ploima > Brachionidae > Brachionus > Brachionus rubens. Next base: position 2,706,962 of record JAJVHD010000011.1, on the reverse strand, counting down.
AGTTTAAGAAACAAATTTTATTTTTTCTTAAAAAAAAAATTGTAATTTTTTAATAAAAAAAAACAAATCTTGAATGACTTTAAGGAGCTTAGACTCATACTCCTAAAAAATTTTCTACAAAAATGAGGTGATTTTTTTTCTAGTTTGCTAGTTTTAGTTTATAATAAGAAAAAAATTCTTTTTTTTTTCACTGTAACCTATTTTGTAAAACTTTTATTTTTTCAGCCAAGACGTTTAAAAAAAGTTTGAAAAATTATAAAAAAAAAAAAAAATTTTCAAAATCTTGTGATTCTAAAATGAAATAGATCTCTAGTGCGTTATGTAATTATCTTTGTGTAATAAGTTTATTTGATATGCTTCACACATGGAAGTGTTGTGTTTCTGGGATTTCAAAACGATTTAACTTATTTTTAATTTATTTTGTTGTTGTTTTTCTAAATAATAAAATTATTACAAAATTTTAGTTTCTTTTTTTAATAAATGTATAATTTGAGATTTGTTTTAAAACAAAAATAATCTGCAATGTAACAAATATGTCTTCGCTCAACTCATCTCATTTCTTTTGGCAAACAACAACATAAATAAACAACTAGACAAACTTACAAATTTTTTTAATTGAAAATGAAGAAAAAAATGACAAAATTTAGTGATATTTTATGCTAATAGAGGATAAAAAGAAAATAAAAAATCTAGTTTTTACTAACGATATGTTTGATTCGAATTTATTCAAATTAGGATATTTTTTTTTAATCTTAAGTATCATAAGGATATTGATTGTTTACCTTATATTTATGTTTCCGAAATGACAAATATAACAAATTGCTCTAAAAATATGACCCGACTTGCTTAAAAGAGAACAAAATTTTGATTGACTACTCGATTCTTGTGGAAAAATTAAAGCAAAACGGAAAATTTATTTATTGAATAAATGAAAACTTTCCTCCTTTCGTAAATTTTTACTTGCGTTGTAGATCGCATCATAAAAAAGTTAAGCAAAATGATTCGAATTTTACCCCTCGATCATAGTAAGGATTTAATGTAAATTTCCGCTAATTCAAAACTTCCTAGCAATATGAATTTTCAAAAACGACTCAATAAACATGCTTTCCATACCAGAAAACCAAAATTTCTATGCAGGCTAAAGAATTCTCAATTTTTGTCTAGAGGGGTCCCAACTTTAATGACCAAGCAAGAGTTGTTCTTAGTAAATCGTTAAAAAATATCCTAAATAAGAATAAATATGATACTAATGAAAGAGAATTAAATTTTACGTAAGCTAATTTTATATCTAAAATTGATGTGGTCATTTTTTTTTAATAGAAAAACTGTATTCATTTTTTGAAAAATCGAATGGATCATCCATATGTATAATTATATATGTATCCTGGGGCTTTTCCTACATTGAAAAAACAAATAATGATAGCGCTCACCATTGAAACGCGGATAGACGCGTCTGTTCATTTTTTGACTCTCGTTTCATTAAAAAAATCTAACTAAAAAAAAGCGCCAAAATAAAAAACATCTTTTTTTAAGTTGCTATAAAAACTACCAAAAGACTTGAAACTTATTCAATATTAAAATATTTGAAAAATTATTTTTATGACTTTTGGAATAACACAAACTGAAGAGAAATCATAAAATCCTCTAAGATAATCGAAAATAATGACAATGTTAACGACGAAATGGAATAAGTTCTTGAAAATGAGCTTGACAATGAAAATTGCTGTGTACCAAACTCTCAAGATCATGATTCAAATTAGCTTGCTGTTTCAAACTGACCTGATGTCTTAATAAGAAGAACCTGGTAACAAAAAAACGAATGTCTAATTTCATCAAATGTTTTACTTTGTTGCTTTGTTTGTAAAAACGCATCGTCAAAATCTGCTTTTAAATATCAAAGTGAATGTGTATCAAGTGAATGGATATCTGTCTTGTCAAATCATCTGGTCCTAAAAAACAGAATAAATTAAAATCGATTAATCTTGAATAAATTTGAGAACTGGTGATAAGGCATCGAAAGTTTGTTGAACAATTTGAATTGTAAAGACATTTTAAGTTGCAACTTTTTATTTAAGAAAAGCGTGATACATACCTTTTATAAAAAAAAAATTTTAAATTTAGGAATAATTAAGAAATTTTTTTTTTTATTTGGAATAATAGGCAACAAATTTAAATGCAAAAAATGCATACGCTTATGCAATGCTTGTTTTCAAAATAGAAAATTATTTAATATTAGTTCTCAATGAAACAATTGAATAAACTCAAACTTTGCTCGAATACGTTCTTCTTATTTATTTTACCAAATAACAAAACCTCAATATTTTAAATTGTGAATTTTTTTTTGTTAAATCACATTTTCGCCTTAATTGTTTATAAAAATGGTTTGAACTTACGAATCTAAAATTTATTTTTTTTTGTAAAAAAATTAAAATTACAAATATTTTAAGTCCATCGAAGAAGATATTGAAATAAACCTATCGGAAAATGACAACATTGTGCCAAGTGATAAAATTGCATCAGAAAGTGTTGCTGATCTTGAAGATGAATTGAGAAAATTTCGAATCGAATGGAAACAAGAACTCAAAATAGAAAAAAAATCAGATGAAACCGAATTTGTAAAGAGTTTTAATCCAAATGTTGATATTTCGAAACGATCCAAAAATATTGCTGTTTACAATGAATTTCCTAAACGTAATCGTCCAGATATCAAAAATCAAGCTTCATTGAATGAAACTGAATCAACTGATCTCGAGTATCAACAGCCTCGAACAAATGAAGACAAAGCAAAGTATCTTTTCAATAAAGGTGTCATACTCGAACAACAAAGCCGTCACTACGAAGGTATTAACTAACACTTAATTCCAAGTCCGTAACCTATATTTTTTTAATTTTTCAAAAGCCATTAAGTTTTATCGAATGGCAATGCAGATGGATGCTGACATAGAATTCAAGATGGCCTTTAACAAGCAGCAGGCTAAGACAATGCCTGACAATAAACAAATCGAAAAAGTCGAAACTGTGGAAGATTCAACTGATGAACCGGAATTGGAAAAATCTTTGTACGACCAATTCAAAGATTACGTCCAAGGCGAAAATAAATTTTGTGAAAAATCCTATCCTCAAAAAGTAATATTCATAAAAAAATACATTTTGAAAAATAGAATCATTTAATTTCCTCCAGGCGACTCATTTTTCAGACCTGCCTTATGAGGTTATAAGTTTAATACTTAAATGGGTTGTATCAGAACATTTGGATATGCGTTCGCTTGATAATTTCTCAGCGGTAAGAAAATTTTTACTTTATTTTAATCAATTACTGGAATTGTTAAAAATCAAGTTTAGGTTAGTAAAGGATTTTATGTGTGTGGACGTGACCCGGAAATTTGGAAGCTTGCTTGCTCAAAGTAATTATCCTTAAGTCTTCATATTAAAATAGTATTAATACGTTTGTGTTAAGAATATGGGGTGCCAATAACATAAAAAATTATCTATCAACATATTCGGATTGGAGAATAATGTACTTGAAAAGACCTCGATTAAACATCGATGGAGTTTATATAAGTAAAACAACATATGCACGTGAAGGTGAACGTTCACTTGATAATTTTTATAAACCATGGCATTTGGTTGAGTTTTATAGATATTTACGATTTTTTCCAGACGGAAGTGTTATTTCTCTGACATCACCAGACGAGCCTAAAATAGTTGTCAACAAATTAAAACAAACAAATACATCGGCAAACAATTTGACATCTGGTTTTTTTAATCAATTCATTTCGAACGAACAGAGTTTATTGAAAGGCACATGGACACTAGCTTTAAATAAAGTCTCTATAGTCCTAGTCAAAAAAACTCAATTAAAAAATACAATTGTAAGTAAAACAGGGCGTAAAAAAGAAAAGGAAACGTTACAAGAACAAGAAAATGTATTTAAAATGGAATTTGAATTGATTGGAAGAATGAATAATCAACTTCAATGGAATAGTTACGAAATTCACACTGTCTACAAGTAAGTTGTTTACAAGAACAAGTTAAAAAAAGAAAAAAATTTTAATAAATTTTTTTGTAGAACAACGAACACTGTTAATATGACGACATTCGATTTGAATAAAATCGATTTTCCTAATTTTTACTTTTCAAGAGTCAAGAGCTATTCCCTTAGCACTGATAAGCCATTAAAATAAGAGAAAATTTTTAAAATTTTTAAATATTTTTTATTTGAATAAAATTTTAATAAAAATTTATTTATTTTTTATTTGTTTTGGTTTAATTTGATGACGATTAAAAACGTCTTGACCCATAAAAGTTCGTTCAAAGATTTAAAAAAATTTATTTTTAATTAAAGACCATTTCTGATTGTCTAGAGTTTGATATTATTCATGGTTTTGTCACTGAATTTAACCTGTAGTAAAGTAAAATGAGCCACGATGAGCTGCCAATCCACGAAAAAGTAAAATTTTTTGTTTCGATTTGATATCTCATCTAATTTTTAAAAATATGATAGAAAATCAATGAACTGTCTAATAAAAAGAAAATTTTAACATCACTTTTCGCTGGATCATTAGCTGGTGCTACTGCCAAAACAACTATAGCTCCACTTGATAGAGCCAAAATTAATTTTCAAGTTCGCAAAGAGCCTTTTTGTTACAGAGCATTGTTCAATTTTTTGAAAAATGATTATAAGACTTATGGCTTTAGAAATTTGTGGAGAGGTAATTCAGCGAGTATGGTACGTGTAATGCCTTCTGCAGCCATAAATTTTACAAGCCACGAACAGTATAAACGTTTGCTCAAAGTCGATAAAACAAGGTACACATAAATTAATTTTGAAAGTTAGTTTTAAACAAAGCTTTAATTTTTTAAGTTCAACACCAGGTAAACGATTCCTTGCGGGATCTCTAGCAGGAGCAACGGCGGCCTTTTTTACATACCCTTTGGATATAGCTCGAGCAAGAATGGCAGTCACCGATAAAAATCAGTAATTTTAGAAAATTCAAAAAATTATTTATTTGAGCTTAAAATTGTGTTCAAAGGTTTGGCAACTTGGTTCAAATTTTTAAAGAGACATACAAAATGGAGGGTATAAGAGGTTTTTTTAGAGGTTATACCGTAAGTCTTGTGGGAGCATTGCCATATGCTGGTAGTGCGTATTTCGTTTATGAAAGTCTAAAAATTTACCATAGGAGTAAGTGATTTTTTTGATTTAGTTCTTAATTGATACAATTATAATTTTAATTTTAGAAGAAAGAAAAAGAGAGCCTACTCCAATAGAACGAGTTCTATATGGTGCTACCGCTGGTGCTGCAGGACAAACCTCATCTTATCCGTTTGATATTATTCGAAGAAGAATGCAAACAGCATTTGTTCTAAATAGAAAAGAAGCTGAATTAGGAATGATCGAGCTTTTTAGTAAAATAATTCGAGAAGAAGGCGTAATTAAAGGCCTATACAAAGGTTTGAGCATGAATTGGATAAAAGGACCAGTTGCAGCTGGCGTTGGTTTCATGACTTATGATGTATTACAATATTTTTCCAGAAAAACCTACGTCAATCTTTTTCACAAATAAACATTTTATTTTGTTTACGATTTTCATAATTTTTTTTATTGTTAAAAAGTTTTTAGTTTTTTGTATAAATTATTTTTTTAAATAATTTTTTAAAGCATCAAAAACTATCGTACCGACCAAATATAACTTTTAATTACATTTATTTTCATCGAATCTGTCATTTAATTTTTTTATTTTATTCAATAAAATTATCAAATAAATGAGGTTTTTGAAAGGATTTCATTTGAAAATCACATATTGTTACAAGATCGAATGATATATTTTAGGCATAAAGGTGTTTATTGAATTCTTATCAACATAACTTACTATAAATAAAGCTAGACGTTCACACATTTCTAAGATAAAACTAAATTTTTAAAGAGAATAAAAAATGTTTAAATCAATAATTATTTTAAGTGCTTTTTTTACTTTATCAATTTTAGGTAAAAAAATTTTTGAAATCATTCTCCAAATTAGAGTTTAAAGATTAAAGTTTTAATAGCTAACCCATTGACAAAAACTGACTGGACTATTTTAAAAGTAAGAAACAGTGGTGGTTATGTAGCTAGATTTGAAGTTTTATACAAACTCGGAAACGATTACAAACAAGAGAGTACTGGAAACTTTGCAGGTATAAAAGCAATTTGAACTATTAAAATCTTAAAATTTCTAAAAAAAAATGTTTAGTTGGTCAATCGAGATCAGTATTGATTCCACCAGAAGCGCGATCAATTGTTGTTAGATGTGAAAATTTAATTTTCATTAGCAGTTGGTCAACAGTATTTTCATACAACATGGATATCGCTAAAGAAACATGTTTTGATATAAGTGGTACAACTTTGAATCCAAGATGGGAAACTGTTCAATGTTAATTTTTTTTTATTTTACAAGATATTTTGACATTTAAAAATATGTTTTTCGAGATAATTTTCTCAACAATAAAGAAAACGAATTTTAAAATTTTTTTAATAATAAACAGTCTGACTTATTCAAACCAATAAACTTGAGTTTAGGAAAAAACTGAACCTTGGACGTTTTGAATGAAAGCTGAACAAAATGAGAAACCCCAGGATAAATAAACACATGGAAGCTAATTAACGTAAAAGCTCGAGTTTTAGGACATGTCGCAAATAAGGGATATCCCTTATATTCGACATGTTATGTCTGATCGGACCTGTTTTTTTTTTCGACCTGTGACATGTCGTAGAGAGCGAAAATTGAAAAAAGCTGTTTTTACATCCTTCATCTGCGACATGTCGTAAATAAAGAGTACCCTCTAAATGAGACATGTTGATAATTTTTTTTAAACTTTCAAGAGCTCAAAAGTTAGAATTCAAGTAAGGCTTCATGTCAAGGTCAGAAAATTCCTTTTTACTGGAAGAAAACATCTCAACCAACCAAACCAATTGAATTAAGTGGTTGACTGTACTCTTGTTTAAGGGCAGCCTTAGGTTATAACTACTAAATACGTAGGTGGGGCTCTCTCCTGATAAGTTACTAGGAGTATGATAACTGAAAAAAAATAAGTTTGGATTCAAACATTTGTGAGTGTAAAATTAAATAGTTAAACAATTATTTAAAAATTTGAGATAAAGTGAAAAAGGCTTGTATATCACCAAATTACTTGAATTCTAACTTTTGAGCTCTTGAAAGTTTAAAAAAAATTATCAACATGTCTCATTTAGAGGGTACTCTTTATTTACGACATGTCGCAGATGAAGGATGTAAAAACAGCTTTTTTCAATTTTCGCTCTCTACGACATGTCACAGGTCGAAAAAAAAAACAGGTCCGATCAGACATAACATGTCGAATATAAGGGATATCCCTTATTTGCGACATGTACTAAAACTCGAGCTTTTATGTTATAAAAACTTTTACGTTTTTTAAGACTTTATTCGAAAAAAATTTTATTCGAAAAAATGTTTAAGACTAAAAGAAAATAGAACTTGATTGAATCAATTTTCCTTTAATTCAGGAAAAGTATCGACTTGTCTATGAGCATGTGAATTATGAAAAGCCGGTAGTTTTTCTAATTCCGAGTTTACTCTCAAAACATTAGGAAAACTGCTCAAATCAATGTTAAATCTATACGCTGAATAAACTTGTGGTACAAGACACAAATCAGCAATTGTTACTTCATCACCAACACAATATTTTCCACTTGTTTCAACTAAAGCAGCTTCAATTGCTTTGAATCCTTTTGTCAAATAATGGTGCAACCATTCGTTCTTTTTCTCTTCTCCAATTTCGTTAACTAGACGTTTAAGAACATTCGTGTTTTGGTATGGTTGGATACCAGAGTTGATTATTTCAGCGATGGCTCTTGCTTTGGCGCGCTTGACAGGATCTTGAGGTAATAATTTTGGCTCTTGAGGTCTTGTTTCGTCAACGTATTCAATAATTGGTACCTAGGATAAACAAAATTGTACTAGGAAAATTTTTTGTTTACGGGTAAAATATCTACCGATTGAGTAAGTTTAAGACCATCGATCTCTAAAACAGGGATCTCTTGTTTTGAGTTAAGTTTGCTAAAGTCATCTGTTAACTGTCAAAAAATAAATGATTAAATCGTTTTAAAAACTCGTGCTTGAGAAGTCATACCTGTTCACCAGTGTACAAGTTTACTGGTTTGTATTCGTAATCGATTCCCTTAAGAGCCAAGGCTATAAAAATTTAAAAAATTTACTTTCTGTATGTTTTTTGTGTCATTTAAATTACCTATTCTTACTCTCCAAGAAGCTGAGCTTCTGAAAAAGTTCCATAAAACAGGCTTTATAAAATAATAATTAGAGAGTTTTAAGTTACATTATAGCGTCATAAAATACTTTAGAAGACATTTTTTATCAATTGAAGGTGTGTTTTTTTTTAATTTTGTTTTTTGAAACTTTAAATTTTTGATAAAAAAATAAAAAATAGCGTTCTAAATTTCTAAACTAAAAGTTTCAAATCATGTGATCATTTGAAATGATATACTACAAGATACTTTTTAGCGATGTATATTTTTATTATAAATTTTGCTTGTAATAAATTATAATAAAAGCACTGGTGGTTCAGTGGTAGAATGCTCGCCTGCCACGCGGGCGGCCCGGGTTCGATTCCCGGCCAGTGCATTTTTTCCTCATTATCACATTTAGAAACTCCCGCAAAAGCTTGTTAACACCGGGTCTTATGTATTTCTTGATATAGAGTCCTTCCAATCCCCTCCTTTTGAATTCATTTATTTATTTTTTTAACAAAACCCCACCCAAAACATTAGAAAATCGAAAATAAGATTAATTTTTTACCTATTTTTTGCTAGAACACTATGTAAAAATTGGGATTGACTATATTTATTATTTTTTTTAAATAACGGGTAAAACCCAGAATCGCCGGAACGGAACGGAATTTACCCGGGACCTAAAATTCGGAATGAGTTACGTGTATTTATCCATGTCCTGGAACATAGATAAAGTTCCTAATGTTTTTATTGATTCTGCTTTGAATGAAATTAAAATGTTTTTCTGGTACAGTTTATTGAATATTACTTAGCGGGTACCAAAAGATTTGACGTTCGAGAAAAAAAAGACGAAAAAAAAATATGTTAATTTTATGCATTAATTTTTTTTTAAATGTTCAAAGCAATTTGCCCATGATTATCTATACAAAGTTTCATCCGCTCAGTCCTCTTTTGAAGAATCCTTTGATACTCTTTTTTAGGGATCGAATTAAGTATCTCTGTAATTTGCTTGAGTTCTTTGCTTGAATGATCGGGTATGCGCTTTTTTAATTCGTTAAATAACCAAAAATCACATGGAGGTAAGTCTGAAGAGTAAGCCGGATAGTCAATTATGGTCTTGTAATTTGAATTAAGAAAGTTCTTGACGTTTTCATGAACTTGTGATTGAGCATTGTCATGCAAAATTTTTCGTACCTAATATTGGTCCGATTGTTACACGGCTCAGACCAGTCTCAGTTTCAATATAATGAATAGAAATTCTTGGGTTCTTATCAATTAAAAGTCGAACTCGCACAATATTTGAAGAATTATTCGCTGTAATCGGTCTCCCAATTCGTCGACATCTTTGAGCGACTCATACCCACTATTGAAACATTTAACCCTTCTTCTGACTGTATATTTCGAACGAGAACTATCTTCCAATGATGCCAAAAGTTTGGAGTGGATCAATGCAACTTTAATATTTAACTTATGCTTGATCAAAATATAGTTTCTCGCATGATCCTTATAGATTGGTGAAATTTTGAAAAAAAAAGTTTCTTATTTATAAATTAAAACTTTTGAAACACATATTCCAATTTATCCATGCGAACTTATATTTGAAAGCTTCTAAAATGGAGAACAAGATTGTGCAAAAATTTTTTCAAAAAAAATACATCTACAGTGTTTTGTTGATAAAAATGTCATATTTTTGGTACCCCCTAAGTATTATTCAAACCGTGAGATATGTCTTCAAATCCTTGCACATATATCTAAAATGGGTTATTTCACTTTTTTCCATAGCTCTTTCGTAATCTCTGTCAAATATCGGTATATTTGATCGGACTCAAATATTAACCCAAAAGAGGTCTTTTTTATTTTTTTTTGAAATTTTTCAATTGGGTCCAAAAATTACAGCAAATTTTAAATGAGAACAGATTTATCAAAAAATGTTAAACATTCATCTACACCGTTGGGTTGGAATATAAAAAGCAGTTTCTGATTGTCTTTGATACATTAATCTCACATGAAAATCTAAAACTCTACTTTTTCTATGTTTGAGTAGCAAAAAAGTTTGAATAAATTTTTATAAAATTTTATTGATTAAATTAGCAGATAAATTAATATGGATAAGATTAAAATATACATTTAAAAAAAAAGAATTTACAAAAAGTGATTACTGAATTAAACACTGCTTATCTTTGGGTAAAAAGCTTGACTTGTTTTGAATAAACTCGTTAATGTATTCTTCATCGCCTAGTCTTTTTATAAAAAAAAAGTCATCAAAATTCAAATTCAAAACGGCTCTAGAGTCCGATCTAAACTATAGAAATACTTACAATTTATTTTCCTCGTCCATTTGAATAACTAATTCATTTCTTTTGTTAACAAGACTTATAAGTTCATTGAACAAAATCGTTTCTGTACGCTTTTGTTCATCAGTTTTCAAGAAATCGTCAATTTTCATCATATTTCTTAGCTGATCGCTTAACATTTCATAACGTCGTTCTAAACTCTTTTCATTTTGCCTTTAGATTTGAAACAAAAAAATTATCAAGACTTTAATCAAAAAAAAAAACATAAAATTAGTGTTGATAACCGACTTTTGACCCAACTGGACAAAAACGGGAACCGTAATTTATCCTAAAAAGGGAAATATGGATCTTGTAGATCTCATAGCCTGCTTCAAAATTATTACTGGTTGTCTTTATAGAACGATTCCTTGAGGAGTAAGTGTGTTTTAGTTGAATTCTAAAGAAATTTTCTTGGTCAACTAAACCTTATTTACTTCTCAAGGAACCGTTTTATAAAGACAACTAGGATATCATTTTGAAGCAGACTATGGGATCTACAATATCTAAATATGCGTTCTGTGTAAAATGTTACGGTTATGATTTTAGCTCAGTCAAAGTTGGTTATCAACACTACATAAAATTAATGTAATTACAAAATCTCAAGTTCTTGTTGTCGATGTAATAAGGCATTTTTTTCATTAATCAATAAAAACCAATCTTTTAATAACTTATCTTCTAGTTTTTTGTCTTTTTCCGAAACATTTTTGTCTTCTTCGGACGAATTTTTTTTCAAAATTGACCTCAATTGTTTTTCAATCAAGTACCCTCTCTCGTCTAATTCGTGTTGTTTCTTTCTTAAATTTATTATCTCTTGATTTATGTATTCGTTTCCGACTAGTTCATCACTTTCTTCAAAAGGATTTCCCAAGATTTCACTGTTAACAGTTGGGCCTTTAGAATCATCATTTGAACCGGATGATGATTTACGTTTAGTATGGCTTTTGGACTCGGCTATTATCTTTTTGGCCTTCGATTTTAAGTCGTCTGTATTCTAAAATGAAAAAAAATTAGCCTTTAAGTCTAACGTTGAAATTTAATTGTCATACTTGAGTTGAAACTTTGTTCTTTTCGATCAAATTTTTGGCTTTTTGAATCAATTCTTCGCTCGAGTTTTCTTTTTTGTTTGAAACATCATATTTATTCATACGATCAATTTCCTTTGGTTTCTTCTCTTTTGGAACTTTATTTTCACTCGTATTAATGGAAGTTTTAATGTCTGTAAATGCGTTTACAATTTTTCCATCTGATTTTATTTCAATTAGACCACTTTGAGGTTCACTTTTAGTAATGCTCGCATCATCGTCCGAGTCAAAAGGATTAAAATAAGAATTTTTCAAAGATTTATTTTCCGGTTGAGTAGATTTTTTCAATTCCTGAGGGTTAATAGTCATATTTTTTTTAAAATTATCAGTTGCATTAAACGAAAGTTGGTTTGAAAATGATGAAATTGTTTTTGATTTTGAAATTGATTTTTCTTCAAATACATTTTGAGAATCGTAACGTTCTCGTATTTGATACAGATAGGTCATTATCGAGAGTTGATCTAAATTTTTTCGATTTAACAAGTCAGCGTAATCTACCACTCGAACTATTGATTCTTTGTCAGTCGCATTAAACGCTAATTTTAAATTTGATTTTGGATCGTTTTCTTTTAGTTGATCAATTTTTCTGAAAAAAAAATGGAATAAAATTTAAAAATTTCAAAGCCTTAACTAATCGTTTAACAAGGTTGATATAATTCATAATGAAGGACAAGCAAGGACTTAAAGTTAATTAAATTAACATGCACCAAATCACAAATCTTAGTTAGTTTTTCATGGTTTTTGAGAGCTTATTTCTCTTCAATTTTATATCTAGATAAGACACAAACTTATTAGCTTTGTAGTTTAAGTCTTTCTCTACAAGAATAGGTGAGGTTTTCCAAATGAATAGTAACTCTTGATACTACAATATGCCCGAAATATCAATTTCCGTAAATTTTCAAGAAAAAATGCTCAAATTTTAGAAAAATCGTTTGTATTAAAGCAACCTATTTGTTTAATGGCTATCTCTTACCTTTCTCTAGAGATACTATTGTGAAAGATTTTGAGATAGTAAGATTTATGATTTGGGACTCCTTACTTCTTAAGGATTATTAAAGGTAACTTACAATGACCGATAAAACTTAAACGATTATTTTTAATAATTTTTCGCTAGAGCTGAATTTCAGATGGAACGCTGTGAAAAAATATCATGAGCGAGAAGGGCCACTTGATCCACAAAACTTTTTCTGAAAAAAGTTGTAATATTTTTGTAGAAATGAGTGGTTAAACATTCACGGTTGTTCCTAAATAACGGAACCGGAACTAACTAAATTACGTAACAAGATATACGGAATAAAAAGAAAATCTTAGTTTTAAAACTGGAGGTTTAACATTTTATCCTTCATACTTTCTTAGTTAGAACAAAAATTTTCTAAAAGCCCGCTCTGCAAAAAAAAATAAAAGGAGAATTATTTAAAATGTAACGTTACTAGTTTACATCGTAACCAAACTTTTACTTGTTTCTTAGACTTAATAGATTATTATATCGATGGATTACATTACAGTCGCCGCTCGTTTATATCACATCATCATTATGTCACAATCAACTTATATCACTCTATAATCATTTCCCATTCAATACAACATAATGCAAAATTAATCTAGTTATATCCAAATCCATTTACATCACACTATTTTAGCAAAACCAAGAGGGTGATATAAACGAGCGGCGATTGTAGTTAAAGTAGCTGTTTTTAATTATTTTTTGATTATTTTGATTGTTTTTGGCTTTTACTTACGATCTAAAGATTAATCTGGTTAGGGTGTAAACCAGTGATATTAAACTTTCATTAATTCTACTGTACATTTTCGAGTCGCTAATTTTACAAAAATTTCCAGAAATTTCCCAGAAACTGTTACAAATCTAACTTTTTTGGAATATTCGGCTAAAATTTTCAAAGGCCGATTTTATTTAACATAAGATTGCATCTGATCTTCAACAGTCTCAATACTCAATCAATATTCTGAACTGAATTTCAAATAACAAATAAAGTTTCTCTCACATTCAAAAATCAGTGAGCGACTTTATTCAGCATAAAAATCTCGTTTTATAGAGCAAAATAAGGCAGATGATAGACGGTCAAATTTAGGATAAGCTAACACAAAAAATTTATTACATTTTCTTTTTATTCCTTATACAGTATCAGTCCGAAGTTTTTAACTTTGGAGTCAGAGTCGGAGTCTGAGCCTGAGTCAGAAATAACGCTGAATCTAACACAGAGCCTTTCTCTTCGAGTAAAGACCCATAACTTAGAATCCGTCTCAGGCTCAGACTCCGATTCTAAGGTTAAAAAGTTCAGACTGACACTGTATCTTGTTCCGTAATTTAGTTAGTTACGGTTACGTAGTTTAGTTAGGTACTTCTCCCGGAGGGCTGATTCCGTAATTTAGGTACAGCCAACATTCTCATCCCATACTACAGAAGCAGAAAATTGTTTACCCTTTGCGGAGTTCGAACCCGACCCTGTGCTAGCATGACTAAATTGCTAGTCACTTATTTTCCTGATCACTACGAGCTTTCAAAGAGAAGTTACTAATGTAATTAAGAGTTATGTATAGATTAAATTGAAGCATATTTTTAGATGATAAGAAAGTTTAACTTAAATACTTAAATGATAAAAAAAAACAGAAAAAAATTGAATGAATAAAGTATTTTCGAGTTGAACAACAAATTTATTTATTCAAACTAGGCTTCAAATCAAGTTAAAGCCAAATAACTAAAAAATATTTATGTTAAAAAAAACCCTCTTAAAATTCTTTTTTCCCCAAAATACGTTCTTGTAGAGTTTAAAAATCATCTGGATTTATTAGTAACAGAAGTGCAAGGTGAAACTAGATTAAAATGACCTTTAAGAATAATTTTCTAAATGCAATTAGTTTATAATGATGATTTTCCGTAATCTTAAATACTTTAATTAGCCTGCATTTCGTTTAATGAAAATATTCAATTAACCCTTTTTTAGAAAAATTGATATTACTACTTACATTAATTCAGGTCTAAAATGGTGAATTATAGCACAAAAAGCTAAACCATCACTCCACGAGGTCGAAAAATCATTTACATCCAAGTTATTAAACAACTTTTGATTGACCAATTTTGAACATTTTATAATGTCTTTACACCAATCAAGAAGATCTTTACTTGTGTTATTGTTATTCTGATCAATCGAGTTGTTGTCTTGATTTTTAATCATAACATTTCTATTGCTATCTAATTCGATAGTTGTTTTATCCAAAAATGGATTATTTATGTCCTCAATTTCTTCTTCTTCTTCGTCTCCAAAAGGATTCGATTCGTTTTCAGCAAACGGGTTACCATTGACCGTTTCGTCTGGATCCAAAAACGGATTCGATTCTTGACTCTGAGAATTTGTTACGTTTGTTTGTTGTTTAGCGTCTATTGACACGTTAATATCTGGTTTGGATGAAGAACTTGGTAATGTTTTAAGAGACGAAATCTTGGTCAAACTCGGTGATAATGACATGTTTTGTATGTTAACTGTTTGCTTCATAATAGGTTCTTGTTGTTTTGTATTTTTCTTCTCTATCAAAGTATTACTATAGTTACTTTTATTAAAATTATATGCTATATTATTTAGCGTATTATTAAATTCATTTTGATTGAAATATGAGTCTATGTTTTCATCGATCTCACAATATATTTCACTATTATTATCACTATAATTTGAATTATGAGTTGTTGAAGCTTTCAAAGTTGTGTTTGATTGATCGTTTGAAAACAAATGGTCATCGTAAAGGCAATTTGAATTAAGATAAGGATTTGTTGCTGTTGATGCTGAAGACATATAAGATGCTATGCTTATCATGTCTTCGTCTCTATGAGAAACATAAAAAAAAAGATTTAGGTCGTCTTAAATTTTACAAAAAGAAACTAATTATTCCTTTATCTTTTTTTTTTATTTTTGAAACTTAATTCTTACCCCCGCAACCATTTTTTAAGAAAATTTTTTTTTTATAAATCTAGCCTTTTGCTGTTGTAGAAAAAAGGTATGCCAATGACACCAGTCGACAGAGGATGAAAATAAATCGAGTTAGAAGTAGTGCTTAAGAATATTTACGTTTTTAGGGTTTTCTTACACGAGAATATTTTGCTCAAAAAGGACAAAACAAATGAAATAAGCAAATCCTGAGATTTGTAGAGAATCATCTCTTGCATAAAAACATATGGTTACAGGTTATCCCCTGATACTGGATAAAACAAATACCCTTTTTTACCTTTCTGACTCGAGTACTTTTTTACTCCATCGATCATGGTCCCAGTGTCAATGATAGCTAAAGTCTACGCTCGATTTTATCACCCCATTCGTTCCTTCAGGTAAGCGTCAAAAATCTGAATAGTGATAATCTATGACGTGATAAATTCGAGCGTAGACTGTATTTTGCTTTCAGATCATATCTTTAAATCATTCAATAACTTTTATGTTCAATGATGAGTACTACAATGTTAAATTAAAGCACAATGACATTTGGCTATAAAAAAACTGAGGGTTTAAATTTGATTTTTTGTCTCCATAATCACATAGAGTGGACGTTTTGTCCCAGGTGCACCTTTTCTTGATCAAAGTACCCATGGAAACTAACTACATAAATTGCGACTACTGATCGCAAAACTAAAAATTCTCATTTATCAAATGCATAAAATTTGCAAGAGTTTAAAAGTCTCGATATTAATCTCGCACAAACTCCTTTTCAAAATTGTTCGAAAGATTCCAGAAAGGAGGCGGATTATCTGTGCCGATTAACTAAGAGCCCTGATATCTCAGAAACAGTGGGATAGCTTCATGGGAGCGGTCGATCCACCTTTTTCGAAAAAAACTTGATGACCACCCTTCTCTATCTCTTTGCTAGAATCCCAGCTTACGTAAAAATTCTGTCTACTCCACTACTAAGAAGTGCTTAATTCGCTGGTAACAGTACCATCTTCCAACATTCTCTCATGGATTGCTCAGATTTTGACCTATGCTTAAAGATTTCAAAGCATTTAGAGCTAGTTTAAAATTATTTTCAAGCGGTTCTATTGGAAATGATCAAAACGTTTTTCCAAAATTCAACGGATCAGACAAGGACTCCTTTGATGACTTGACGAGCTCTTTGAGATGGTTCAGTTTCTCGATATCGTCACTAACCGGAAAATTCGCTTTTCGGACAATTTTTTTCGGTCCCTACCGCCCATAATAATTAATAATAATTAATTTAAAGTACAAAATCAAACATCTTTATCGTTTGGCTAGACAGTGCTTCTGGTAATTTGTGATTATTAACCTCTTTGGTAAACACCGTAGGTTTGTGAGCCCCCAAAAAGATAAAATTCAAAAGGAAATCTTAAAGTGATTGTAATCTATTATTTTTTTTTAAAACTTACGTTGCTTTTCCATCTTTAATAAATTGTGAAGCCATTGAGAACGAAATCGATGATGATTTAACTTTTGTAGAAGCAGGTTTTAAAACAAAATTTGTGATATCGCTTTGAAAAAATGGATCATAAGAAACATATTTTTCAAAGTTAAATTTTCCACTTGCAAGTAATCGTCGTTTTCCATTCGATTCTTCCTTTAAAAATTATCAAAAATTTAGCTCAAACCTTGAATCACTAAGAAACACTTACACTCTCAACCATTAAAACCCATTCCTTCTCTTCAAATTCATTGTCATTGATACCTTTATAAAGTGTAACATCAAATTCAATTTGATCGTTCGATTTTTCCCATTCGACCTTGCCTTCATAAACATTAGTCAGCCCTGGTTCCCATTTAGAAAACTTAGAAAACCATTTTACTATAATTAACTTGTTATGGTATAAAACTTCCGAAGTGTTACTTTAGATTGATATTTTCTACCGCGATGAGTCCAAACTAAACAAACCTTATCAGGCTGCCATTTAGAATTACAATTAATTACGAGCTCATGTGAAAATGTAGTAAATTTAAATTTAGCTGCTTTTTTACCAACTCGTTGAAGTCGTCTCCAAACTTTTGACATAATTTATTTGATAACGTATTTGCCTAGCTAAAAAAATGCTAGAATAATTATTAAAATTTTCAAATAATTTACCTAAAAGATAAGAGAAAAAATAAATGAAGTCATTTATTACAGTAATGAGTTTTGTTTTTTTGACAAGGAATTTTTCTTGTCGAACTGAAAAAAATTTAATTTATGAAGAATATATTTTTTTTTGCTATAATTTTTTTTCTTTTCTAATTCGACATTCATTGAAAGAGAACATGGATAAGTTGAAAACCAAAAATTTGTAAAATTTTGAAAAATTATTTTATTTAATAGATTTTCAAACAACAACAAAAGTTTATTGAGAAGACCTCAAATGGTCTTTTGATTAAAATATGTTGTTATTATTCTTGTTCAGTTGATTTTGAAATTGCTTGACAAATTTTAATACTTAACGGATTATCAACAAAAAAAAGAACAAATTATAATAAAATATTAAAATTAAATTGATTAAAAATTTACTTATCATTTATTGATTTTGTTAAATGTCCGAGTAGCTTTTGGATAAATACACTGATTTTTACAATTCAGACTTCTAATGATTCAAGGTATTTTATGGGTATAAGCATAAAGAATGAACTGAAGTTTAGCCTTTAAAGTAATGTAACATTTTTTGGCAAGTACAGTGCTGCTATGATCACAGGAATTTACGAAATTTTACAATTTTTACTCTTTTTTCCGTAAAAATAGGTAATTTTACGTAAATTTACTAAGGTGAAAAACAGTAAATTTATCTAATTTTACGTAAAATATGGTAAATTTACGGAAATTTACGTAAAATGCTGTAAATACATAAACGCCCAATTGAAATTCTGAATTTTTATTAGATTTATTATAGCAAGTTGAATGATAAGTCTAGGTAAAAAAAAAATGTTTTTCTAGTTAATTAACCTGTTTAATATTATATTAAACATGATTTTGTTTTTTTTTGGAATTTTATCTTGTGAAACTTTTTTAAATACTAAATGAGGGTTGAATTTTTTTTTGGCCGTTTAGGTTTTTACAACATTTTTACGTAAAATTAGATAAATTTACTGTTTTTCACCTTAGTAAATTTACGTAAAATTACCTATTTTTACGTAAAATTTTGTAAATTCCTGTATACCACTGTATATTCTCATTAAAAAGCGTTTGAACATAGTTTGTTACGTGAGTCTTTTAACAGAGTGCTTTATCTGACAAGTTTGAAACCTACAGCAAAATACTTCTTTCTGCATCTTAATAAATTTATGTTGAAAATTACAAACTAACGTGGTCATTCACATTTGTCAAAAATGAACGTTCGGGATCATTCGAATTCGTCCGAACGTTCAAAAGTTATTAGAATCTTTCATATCCTTGCGTCCTTTTCAGGACCTTTTGACAAATTTTCGTGGTCGTTCGGGATCCGAAAATTTATAAAAAATTCTGAAAGGCTGAAAATTTATGAAAGGTCCTGAAAATGTTTGAAAAGGGTCCGAAAAGTTATGAACGTTCGGACGAATAAGGATGAGCATGAATGTTCATGAAAGGATTCATACGCTCATTTTTGAAACATGTGAACGAACAGGCTAGAAAATAGACTTAATCTAACGCTTACTTTTCAGAGGTTCTCGATGACGACGAATTTTCCGAGAAGTTTTTTCAAGTTCAAGGTTAATCAACAGACTAGTGCCCTTTCAGGGTCCATAGAACCGGTCTTCGGATCGAACCAAAGACCTTTGGATAACATTGAGATTTCGTTTTGTACAAGACCCAAACATTAAGTGATTATAGAATGATTGATTAGGAATATATCAAGAAAATTCACTTGAGTCTTTGAATAATAAATGAATCGCTTAAAATAACTTTGAGGTTTAAATCTAAATCTTTATTTCGAACGTAACATCTGTTACCTCAAGGTTCATTGCTTGGGACACTTTTTTTCGTTATTTATCACATATATTTTATACAATTATTTCTATGTATAGTGATAAATGCATGCACTTATAAACATTTTCAAGTCTTCTCTTGAGCCTTTTTCGAATGGTGTGACTAGAATAAACTTGAGGTAAATTGGTCTTAATATTTTATTTAGAAATTCAAAATCTTTACTTAAATTCTAATTTTTACTTAAAAATTCAGAATCGATGGGCTTTGGGGTCACACATGTTGAAATTGTTAAAAATTTCAAATTAATCGGTGTATTGATTGATTCAAAACTCGATTTTGAATTGCATGTAACTGATATAAGATTACAAAGTAGGGTTAAACTTAGCTCGATCAAAAAACTATTCTATTAATCATATAGCGTTAGAAATTCAGTTTTTCAAAACGTTTACTTTGTCGTATTTTGAATATTGTTCGTCGCTCGTAATTTAATTTTCGAAAAGAGCTGTTCAAAAGTTAACGAACTGTTTGTAAAAATTTTTTTTTTTTAAGAACCTACCAAACCTGTTAAATGAGATTAGATTTAACTTTGAGAAAAAATTTTTTTTACAATTTGCGGAACAAGAACATGCTGTCCGAACCCTTAGTTAAAAGAAAGATTGGTCAAAAAACATTAACATATTTTTTTTCTAATTTTATGAATAAACTGTTTTTGATTTTTTTGTCAATAATTTAAATAATTTTGTATCAATAGGAATCAATTTTTTTTAAATATTTAACTTAAACATCAAATATCCTTGTCTTTTTCATCGATGATTAGATTTTTTTATTTTTTATTTTTATATTACTGCATTTCTACCGAACTTTTGGTTACAATCGAACCAAAGCGAACCGTACCGTACGAAGAACAAGTACTGTTTGGTACGGTACGGGTAAGCTTCGCCTTCTTGTTTCAACGCTGCGCTTCTGTACGGCTACGGTTCGGTTCGATAAGGCTACGTTTGCCACCAAAATGTAGGTAGAATTATAGTAACTGAATTTTATAAATTTGAACAGGTCAGATGGCTTGTGAGTTAGAAAACTAACTGTCAAAACTATCAACGTGGTTCGAAAGATAGACATTTGTCTTATTTAGTTTTTGATTACTTAAATACATAAATTTTCTATAAAAATATTCAATTTTTAAATTTTGAACGAAACTTCAAAATGCTTTAAAATTAAATTACGTAAAATGTGACGTTTATTGAAGACAATTCAAATACTTATTGATTTTAATGATACAGTCAAGTCACACTTATATCACCACAGACTTAAGTCACTATTACACTTAAATCACTGAGAGATTAAGACCAAAGGGTCACTTTTAATGCAAACCGATTCCAGTTAAGTCATATTTCATTTTTATCACTGCAAAATGGCTTGACAAATAGGGTGATATAAGTGCGACTCGATAATGTATTGCGAAAAAGAAGTTATTTTAAATCTCATAATTCAAATGTAAAAAAAAATCTTATTAAATCACATTTTAAAATAAATTAAAATAAGATAATATTTTTGTTTCTATGCCATTTTGGTTCTAATAGTTGTTGATCTTTTTGTTAATGATATATTTTTTTATTATTAAGTGACTTAAATTTTTACTTTTTCTAATTAAATTTATCTTTTTTTTTTTATAAATAACAAAATTTTATATTGAGCAATACTTGTTTAACAAAAAAGTATAATTACTTAATTTTAGTACACCAACAAAAACAAGTTTTACATCCATCACATACCAAACATCTGTCGTAAGCTTCATTATTTATTTATTTTTTTTTTTTTAATTTCATGATGATCGATTTGTTAATGAATTATTCATACTTCTTATCACGACACGAGTTATAAGTTTAGTTCCTTCTGAGAGCAAATATTTATTTCCTTGGTATAAATAAAAATAAAAAAATCTCTTTGAGGTGCCAGTTAAGTATGACAAAGATTTAGAAAGATAAAATAATGTGAATAGTTGACTAATTTATACTTTCTAAAGAAGAAATTCACTTGCACAGAAGATCAAATCATCATATGTCTTCCTCACAAATGCTTAAATGCATTACATACTTAATGAAATTTGTTTCAAATGTAGTTTATAGATAATTTTTAAGATGTTCAAAATTTAGCTCTTTGGGGTCAATTGATAAAAGATAAAAGTATTTTTTTCGTTTAATAATAGCTCTCGTCTCTTTTTTTTAATTTCAGAGAAATCTCGCTTAGTTGAACAGCAGTAAAAAAAGATGCTAAATGACATTTCATTATAATTAATTAACATATTATGTCTTTAAACATGGTTTTTCAAGTAAATTTTGGTTAATAAAGTGAGTCAATTGACTCAAAGTTATGAATTTTCTATTTTAGGAAATGATTACGATTTTGGGAAGTTATTACACTCAGTTTATTTACTCAAATTAAAAAAAAAGTCGGGTAAAAGAACATTCTGTTGGAATAGTTGAAAATTCAAAAGTTGTACTAACATGGTCGTTCACATGTTCCAAAAATGAACGTTCATCCGAAGTCGACCGAATGTTCAAAAGTTTTAAGAGCCTTTCATGATTTTTCTGAGCCTTTAAAAATTTTTCATAAATTTTCGTATCCCGAAAGTCCACGAAAATTTATGAAATTCTCCAAAAAATTATGAAAAGGTCCTGAAAAGTTATAAAGGTTATGCAAGGATATGTAACATTCTGCTATGTAAGAATGTTACATATCCGATATGTAAGCTTTTAAACATTCGGGCGAATTCGGATAAACGCGAACGTTCATGAAAGGATTTGAACGTCATAGATTTGAAGTCAAAATTCATAGTAGTAATAGGAGTAGTAGTAGTTTAAACTGCAACTTGGAGGTCATCCAAGCATAACTCTAAAGAGCTGTAGCAGTCGCTTCTTTTTGCTTCGACATCCAAACATCAAGCTTCGCTTTGAAACAATTCAGGTTCTTTGCGCTTACAACATCTTCCGGAAGTTTGTTCCACCCATTCACAACTCTATTTGTAAAAAAGTTAAATCTAGGAAGACAATTTTTTACTTGTTCACGTGTTAAACAACGATTATTTCTTCTCAGTTCATATCTTCTACCTGCGGATCTTGTGTTTAGACTGTAATTAATTCCTTTGTTAAATTCAATATGCTCGTATCTATTAACCACTTTGTACATTTGAATAAGGTCACCCCTTAATCTTCTTGTGCTGAGATCAGTTAGCTGTAAACTAGTCAGACGCTGTTGATAATCCAAATCACGTAGTTCTGGTATTAGCTTAGTTGCTCTACGTTGTACTTTCTCTAATTCATTTATGTCTTTTTCCAAATATGGGCACATAATTTAGGAAAGCTTAAATCTTTGAGCAAGCTATCAATTAAGGTAAAACTTGCCCGAATCTAAACAAATACCATCGTTAAGTTAAAACTGAATATTTTATTTTACTTTTTAAAATCGAATTCAAAAAGTTTAATTATAAGAACAATCAAAATTATGATAACTAAATTCTAATTTAATTCGAATAATTTAAAAAAAAAATTAAAATTTTTATTTCAATTGAAAGATCATAATTTTTTGTTTCTCCTTTTGTCATTTACATATACCTTTAAAGTAATAAAGTAGAAAAAGAAAATCATCATAAATGTAAATTTTTCTCTTTTTTTTTTACCAAAATTGTTTTTCTCTCGTCTCTCACATAAAAAAAAACAACACATTCAAACAATGACACAATAACAACAATGACGACTAACAAGACTTGAATAAAATTATAATTCAAATAGTTTCTATGTTTTTCTCTATTTTTTTTTTATTCTATATCTTGGTAAATATTATGCATGTTACGAGCGAATTCACGTAGTGTTTCTAACCAACTTCTAGTCGATTTTTTTCTGATAAAAAATGTAACCTTTACAAAGACACTTGTCGTTGTAGACTTTATAAACTTTGAAAATGAATAATTTACCTTGAAACTAAGTTTTTCGAAGACAAGAACATTTAAGCTTTAAAATCTATGTTAATATTTGATTAGGATTCTCTAATTTTTTTTTGAAGAAGAAACATGTCTATCATCTAATTTTATTCATATATTTTTAGAAAATCATGAAATTTTTTTGTTAAATAACCAAGGAAAACGATTCGACGCATAACAAAATAAACACGAGATGGATCAAGCTGATTCAGTAATAACCAATTTGGATCAAATAAGACGTGTTGATGATTCAAATGCCATTAATCGAGCGTATAGTAAAACTGGTAATAGCAAAGATGATATTCTAGCGACACCTAGTAGTTCATCGCCTGAACAGCCTCAAAATAAGGCATCAAAAAAACCAAAAAGTATGTTGTTGTTTTTTTTTTAATGACTTAATCAAATGAAATTCTTGAAACAAAGAAATAATAAGATTTTCTAATGGTTAATGTTATTCAGGTACCGGGTTGAAATTTTTTGTTGCAAACTCTTGTTCCTTTCTATTCTGCAACATAATTTACACCTCTTATTTAATAAAAAAACCTGTTTAAATAAATCTTCATTTGCATAATATTCCTACACTATTGTAAAACCTTGTTTATTATGCCAGAATCTATAGCCACAAAATGGGTGGGATTGTATAAAAAATACTGAGGACTAACAATATGATTAAAGACTTATTAACTCTCCATTTATTCACTAAAATTAAAATAGAACTCAATTATTATAAAACGTTATGATTTGATTGGACATATTTTGGGTCTCCTCTATTAGGTGAACATGGGTTCACATAATATGTGACCAAATCATGTTCACCTATTTTTTTATACAATTTGGTGAACAAAAAAATTCAACTGTAAATTTTAATTAAAAATATGTGAACACAAATCATAATAGGTGAACACTGAAAAAAAATTTAACATGGATAATTTACTAAAATAAATTTATTTCTCTTTAAAAAATTTTAAATTGAGTCAAACAGATAACTTTTTAGACCTCGGCTGTTCTTTGGTCATAAATTGGTTTTAATTTTGTTTTATCCTCGATTAAAGTGTCTTTAATTTTAACATTTTTTAGTTTTGATTCTATATTCATCACATCTTCACAAACTACATCGTCAGCATCATTGAAACTATTATTTATGTCATGATAAGTTATTGCCGAACTCGATTCTGAATTTAAGTACCATTTTTAACCGTTTGTTCTTCATTGACGTCTTCATCCATGTACATCTTCGGCTTCACTATCAAAATCATTATTTGTTGAACGATCATCGTTTTGTAATGAGCCAAAAACCGAACCGCTATCTTTCTCTGAGCCATCTTATTCAAAATCCTAAACTTTTTTGTGATTAAATAATGTTGTAAATTAGGTGAACATAAATTTGTTTATGTGAACACATTATGAGTTTTTTTGTTCACCAGATTGTATAAAAAAATAGGTGAACAAAATGTTCACCTAACCCGTGAACATGATTTGGTCACATATTATGTGAAAACATGTTCACCTAATAGAGGAGACCACATATTTTCAAGACTTTTTGTAACAAAATTAAACATTTTTCTTGAAAATTAGCAAGAGCATAAAGAAATTTTAAGAATAAATCTTTTTTAAAAAAAGTTTAAAGGCTTTTTCGAGATGAAAATTTCAAGTCTTTACCCCAAAGTCATGTTTAAATGTAGTCTAGACTTAAAATAATCGCGACTTTGGAACAACTCTTTTATGACAACCTTAAGAATTTTGCTATTGTACGATTGTTAACTTTTTGAGTTGAAATTTTTACATGATGTGTAATTAAGATTGACTTTGTTTGTTTGAAGAAATTTTGCGATCTTTTTTCAAATTGATCAGAATTTTTTTCGAGTGTGAAAATCGATTTTGTTGTTGTGATGACCAGATTTTTTGTTGTCAAAAGGTTTTTCTCACGAGAAATAAATTTTTATTTCATCTTCAAGCTTTTTGTATTAAGAACAATGATTTTTTTTCATTTAAATCGTCATCGCCAAAATACAGATTTTTAGATTAATTGTCTTTAATTAACAAGCAAATGTACCAAATTAATAAAACCATTCTTTCAAGGGATACATCTTAATATGGAGGAATTTTCCATTATTATTCTATTTTCCGTATCTTGTAACAATTAAATAGCACTGAAAGCGTACAGTACAATAAATCCTCAGGTCACCATTTTTATAACGATTGCAACAAAGTATAAGAAATTTAGGATTGACAAAAAAATTTAACTTGCTAGATCACAATATTCTTAAAACCCGTGACTACGAGTTTGCGGTAATTAGCAAGTTTCGTCTGGCTTTAGGTCCTTATGGAGGACTGTTAAAAACTTTACGACTTAAAATTTATTTTTATTTGATTAATAGATACAGCATTAAAACAACAAAGGTTACCAGCATGGCAACCAATATTAACCGCAAAAACCGTATTACCATTATTTTTTACAATTGGAGTCATATTTGTTGTTCTCGGTGGTGTTCTCTTACATTATTCAAATAACGTAAGCCTCAAACAAAAAAAAATAAAATAAAACCATTTTTTAAATGCCCTTTATAAAAGGTTAACGAATTTGTTTACGATTATACTGATTGTACAGCTCGTGGTCAAAACATTCCATGTTCAAAAGTAGCTAATTATAATACTACTTGTTATTGTGATATTGTGTTTAATCTTGAAAAAGATTTTGAATCACCGGTTTATGTTTATTATGGTCTAAGAAATTTTTATCAAAATCATCGACGTTATGTTAAATCACGTGATGATAATCAATTATTAGGAAATGCTATTACTACCGTTAATACCGAATGTTCTCCTTACGATAAATCATCGAACGGATCGATTATTGCCCCATGTGGTGCTATAGCAAATTCTTTGTTCAATGATTCATTTGTTTTTAAATACAATGGCGTTGCTAATTCGAGTCCAGCACTTGATGTTGGTCTATTAAGAACAGGTATTGCTTGGAACACTGATAAAGATGTTAAATTTAAAAATCCAGCCAATTGGGATAATACAGCAAAACCAGTCAATTGGAAAAAAAAAGTCACTGAATTAGACCCGAGTGATCCGAATAATAATGGATATAAAAATGAAGATTTAATTGTTTGGATGAGAACAGCCGCTTTGCCTAACTTTAGAAAATTTTATCGTAGAATTGATCATTCAAAAGATTCATTTAAATCTGGTCTACCTAAAGGATATTACACAATAACTATTGATTACAGTAAGACTCAATTTTTAAATATTATTTTTTACAATTTAATAATTTTTGTTTTCTAAAGATTATCCTGTCGTGTCTTTTAATGGAAAAAAAAGTTTCATTATAAGTACGACATCATGGATTGGTGGCAAGAATCCATTTTTAGGTATTGCTTATCTTGTTGTTGGATCGTTATGTATTGTTCTTGGTTTTGTTTTCTTGGCCATTCATTTTAAGTTTGCAAGAAAGTAAGAATAATTTTTAAATATTTTCACTTTGATTTTCAAAAATGCTCGAAAATTATCAAACCGACGATTATTTTCGCTCGAAACTTAAAGTTTCTCTGTGTTTACAGTGTTAATATGATACGAGGATTTACCGAATTTTCCCTAAAAATTAAAATCTTAATTATTAAAAATGACATTTCTTATAATTTTTACGTAAATCATGTGATAAAATCACCACTGAATCTTCTTCTTCTTCATTCGAACGCTGGTTTACAACATTCGGCGACATGTTTATTCCAAAGTGTGTGGTTTGTTGCTGGTCTCTCAACTTCCATTCTTGTAACCTCGTAGTTCGCTGGGAAAAGTAGTTGACAGATGTATTTGAAATAAGTTGTTGATTTTCTTTCACGCTTGATTGTGCCTTGAGTTGTATCAGGCTCAATGAGAAGAAAGATCTTTGCGGGATCCTTGTCTGATCTTTTTTTTACTGCTGTTTATCTTTCAGATTTCTGAGGAAGGGCCCTAAGTGATGACTAGATTACAATCTTTAATAGTACTTGGATCACATCCTGAATGACATAGTCATGTTTAGGACAACTCCCGAACTTTTAGGAAATTTAAACACTGACTGGTTGTTCTTGTTCGGGTTGATGGTGTCGCGTGTACATTTTCGAACGTTCTATATTAATTTTAAAAACTAAAATTAAATTTTTTTCATTTAGTATTAAGTCAAGCGACGATTTAATAAATGCAAATACGGTTGCAAATTCAAGAAACAATATTTCAACAATTGAAGCAAATGAAAAAAGTCACGAGTTTTAAAAATTTTGAAAAAAAAAACAACAAAAAGCTTATAATTGCATTATTTTTTTTAAATATTCATTTTCAACGGGGCTTGCTTAAGTTATTTCTACATCAAATAGTATCATTTTTATATGTAAAAATACTCGTAGAAGCATTCAAATGATTTTTGAGGTTTAAAGCATTATACTTTGGGTAAAGCGAATCGAAAACTTAAATTATGAAAAATAGTCTTTTAAATATTATTTTTATTTTTGTTTTATTTTTGTACTGAAAAAAACAATTTTAGGATTTGTAAATGTTTTTATTTATTGTTCCATCTTTTTTTTTTGTTGCGAGACGATTGAAAGCGTTCTATTTACCAAAGTTTAACTGTGTTTAAGCCAAAGCCCGTTTATTATTTGATTTTATTTTAATAATGTTTATTTTTTTATGATAAATTTTCAGGTACTATTTCATTTGATTTTTGTAAAAATTCTTTTATATTTTGAAAAAAAGAGAAGAAAATTTTTACCCTTTAAAAATTCCATCAACATACATATAAAAATCATACTAGCGTCTTATATCATTTATTAAATATTTATAATTTTTTTCATAAAATAATAATAAAAAAATCCTAAAAACAACCAATTTGTTTAGATTAAAGTAAAAACAAACCAACAGGACACCTTAGTATGTGATTTAAATAATTTAGCATTTAGGTCCAGTTAATTTTCGAGTGGAAGTGCTTTACGCTGAAAATAATCCCCATCAAAGAAATTTTTAGAGTACTTTCCGTAATTTTCCGTAAGCTTACTTAAAATGCTGTAAAATCCGGAAAAAAATGAAATTTTTGTTTATTTTTTTGGAGGCTATCCCTAAAACACGGAATACTTCTAGATGTATTCTCGAATACACAAAGAATACATTGGGAATACACAGAGAATACAAAAATTAATTTCCAAGAAGGGTCTTAAAAATACTCGGAGAATACACTAAAAATACTACAGCCGGCCAAAACTACAGCAGTATCATAATATGTGATTTTCGACCTCAAATTCATAATCTGCATATATGAAAACCTAGGAGAGCCAATTATTTAGGGGGATCAAAAATATTTTTTTGGGGTACCCACCCTAAAAATAAGCTAAAAGTGTTTGAGGTTCATCCTTTTGTGCCTAAACAGATATCTTACATAATTGCAAAAATTTACACATGTTAAAGCTCATAATCTCAACTACAAAACGGCGTGTTTAACTTTTCGGAAAAAATAATTTTTGACCGAGATAATGCCACGGGAACGAAAAATTTCATGTCTTTTTTCGTCCGAATGTAAAGTTTCATGAAGGGTTCATGAAAACATTCATTTTTGAAAGATGTGAACCTCCAGTCTAGTACATTCTTGCATAAATGGGAAAAAACGAGGTCTATTTTGTACTAGAGCAAGCGTGCCTAAGCAATGCTTTCGGATCCTTTCTAAATTTTTGATAAATTTTCGGGAAAGTTCTGAAAACATTTGAAAACTTTTGAACATTCGGACGAATTCGGTTGGATACGAATTAAATGTGAAGATCAGTTCATGTATATATGGGGAGTTTGAAGACTTAGAAATTAAAAAAGTCTTGAAAAAAAATCCTAAAATTACAAAATTCTATTCAAAATGAAAAATTGTAAAAATTATTCCAAAAAAAAGAGAGTGATAAGTAAAAAATTTGTTAAAATAATATAATTAAATACAAAAAAAAATATTTTGTACAAAAAGTTTTTTTTTCTAATCATCTAACTTTGTTTGTCCTTTGAGAAATTTGAGAGCTAGTTTAGCAGCAGCATTTTTAGCAATTCTATAATTACGACCGATTCCTTTGAATTTACCTCGACCAAAAACTGAAACCGTTACTCGAATTTTTCCGTCTATTGTTCGTTCGGGCTTTTCAAATTTAGCTGTCTCGGGCTCCAATTCAAGTAGCTCTCTAATCGGAGATTTCGGTACTTCACTCGTAAATTTATCTATATGTGGTTTCATTAAACCGTAATAGACTTTCCATACTGTATCAAATGATTTATTCGAATCTAAAAATATCGCTCCTGCTACTGATTCAAAAATATCACCGAGACATTTTGGAACTTCTAACTCTTCGAATTCATTTGATTGAGGACTAAAATATGGTTGATAAGAGTTTTCTTGAGTCTCTAAATCTGGAATAAATACAGTTGAATTTTTAAGATCTGGATCATCAATACCAGTTGCATTATTCATCAATAAATAATACTCATCTTCATCATCGTCGTCAATCGGGTAGTCAAAAAACTTTAAAAATTAAAAAAAAAATAAAGATTAGATTTTTATTTTTTGACCTATTGGAAAGCTAATGAATTTCTAAAAAGGCATCAAAATTGAAAACATCGAAATGAAGAGATGTGCAGTCTTCGTGGAAAATAAACCCAGAAAACAAACAGTCTATTCTCGATTTTATCATCCTATTCGTTCAGGTAAGAGGTACTAATCTGAATAGTGACAAATAAGAATTTTATAGACTAGATAAATTCGAGGGTATACTGTATTTTGTAATTTTTAAGGGTCAAAAAATATCCTTATTAGTTTCCTTTTTAGCTTATAGCTAGCGCTAAAAATTTATCAAAAACTGTAAATTTGTTAATTTTGATGATTTTAGTTTTAAATGCTTTTTTAGACATTCAGTAACTATCCTTTAGGCGATAAATAAAAAAAAAACAGTCCCAATATTTTATAAGTCTTTGGTCATTATTCGAACTAGATGTGAAGAAACTAAAATAATTAGAGCGTTTTTATATTTAACAGAGCAAAGCTTGGATCTCTCTAAAAAATTGAGAAATACAGTGGAGGACCCAAAAAGTAATCCTAAAAGTAAAAGGACAGATTTCCGGTGTTTTCCCGCTTTTGTATATCTTATAACTGCAGATACTGATAAAAAGACCGTGTCAAAAATTAAAAACGGAAGAAAATCCGTGACATCCTAAATTTGATTTTAAAATTTTAATAGACGCGGAAAAGGCCGGACATGGGGATAAATATCCGGAAAGCATCGGAAAAAATACGGACTTTACGGAAAAAATTCAAATCAACACCCTTTCTGTCTAACAAATGTTAATTTAAAACTTTTGAACGCCATTTAGGCAACAAGTGATATTAATTTTAAGATATAGGCCCCTTAACGTTCCCTTGATTTAAACCCAATTGAATATGTCTGGCATTCTATAAAAATATCTGTAAGACGGAGAGGGTGCATGACCTACATATACTAGTTTGTATCTGTATTTTTATTTAATGTAGTCTTTGATTTGATTTTTTTCCGTAATGTCCGTATTTTTTCCGATGCTTTCCGGATATTTATCCCCATGTCCGGCCTTTTCCGTGTCTATTAAAATTTTAAAATCAAATTTAGGATGTCACGGACTTTCTTCCGTTCTCATTTTTTTGACACGGTCTTTTTATCGGTATCTGCGGTTATAAGATATACAAAAGCCGGAAAACACCGGAAATCTGTCCTCAAAATCAAGGATTACTTTTTGGGTCCTCCACTGTATAAGTTTTCATTAATTAGGTTTATCAAGTAAATTTTCAGAATTTAGCTGATGTGAACATTTTGCCATTGGACAGACTTAAACTTTATTTATTTTTCCGCAAAATAAATTTAGAAATTGAGAATTTGAAAAATTTAGAAAAAACTTCACAAAGGTTACGGTTAGTCTTAATAAAATTCGGCGTGGTTCAACTTTCCCAAACCCCACATCAACTTTTTATAGCCGCTTCATTTGAAACTGCTCAGTTACAGCACTAAGTTTAAAGATTGGTAAGACTTCCATTGGTTCTATGATCACTAAAATTTACAAAATTTACTTAAGGCGTATCGTTTTAATGCTTTGATGAAAACAATTAGTGAAGAGTAAAATCTCGGACTTAAAAAAGTTTGCCCAATTAATGATCCTTATTCTTTATCAAAAAACAATCCTTTTTTTAATAATCTTTAAAGGCTAATGGTTTTTTTTTGAGCCAGTCAATATATTTTGGGCTATTTGATGGACCTCAGGATTATTCTGCCAATAATAGACAGACCAGCTGCAGTATTCGTAAAAATAAGTATAACAAACAATAACTTACGTCTTCGTCCAAATCAAACTCATCATTTCTATTTTTTTGATTTTGTACAAATTTATCAATGATTGTATACAATATAGGTGATGAATATTTAAAATATTTATAAAATTCATATTTAACAGCCAAGTATGCAAAAATATTATTATTGACCAAAGCTGATCTAAGATCGGTTAATTCACCTGGTGAATGTCGCTTTTTATCTTCGTACAAGTGTCTTGTTATCACATAATCTAGAATAGCATCGCCTAAAAATTCTAATCTTTGATAACAATCCGTAACCGTATTTTGGGTGTACGACGAATGAGTAAAAGCCTGTAATAGATAAGCAGGTTGCTTAAATTTATATCCAATGCAAGCTTCGAATACTTCAAATCCATAAGTTAACTCTTCTAGTTTGTTGGGATCGTTTATTTTTGGTGCAGGAACTTCAGGGAGATTAATTAAAACAACTGAACCATCTTCACATTTTGCCTTTGGGAGAACTTCAAGACCAAACCATGACATCAATTGTAAGGCCGCATGGGGTCCACTTGTAATCAAATAGGCTCCTATAATAGACTCAACACAATCAGCTATTGCTTTATCCGATAAAATGTGATCTTTGTATTTATCGAATTTTTCATTTTTCGGTTTTTCGACGATTTTTGAATTATTATTCAATTTCGAGTACAACATGGCTGAAAAATCGACTTGAGAGTCCCCTAAGTTTATTACACTCTCATACAACGGAGGTAACCACGAGTCCAATGGGTCAAATTTACTCGATATAATCAACTCTTGTAATTTTTTTCGCTTTCCCAATTTATACAAATTGTAATTGCTTACTTGTTTGCTTCTTAAAAAACTTAGCTTACCCTCGTGGATGTTGGGATGTGTGAAAAATAAATAGACTGTAATTGCTTGTTTTAAAAATGAATCACCAACTGTTTCAAGACGTTCTAAGTCGAAGCCATCACCAGCGCTTGAAAGAGTTAACGCTTGTAGTAAAATAGCTGGACCTGGACCTGATTCGTCTTTGTAATCGTCATCGAGACTAAAATGAAATTGCCAATCGGTGTTACGTAACGAGAGTGAATTCGAATTTTTAGGAATTTTTTTACGTTTTGAGACAATTTTTTCGGTCTTGTAAAAATTTTTAATTTTTTCAACAACTTGAACTCGATTCAGTGGAAGTTCTGACTCAAGTTTTTCAGAGTTACAGTCTAAATTTTTGTTCCCAAAACCAGGGATTGGACTCAGCTTAGTTTTTAACTCGTTTATTTGTGCATGAAATTCTTGGTCATCTGAACCGAATGTTAGATTTGAATTATTCAACCAACTGAAATCATTTGAATTTAAGGTCAAAGGTACCGTTGCTGATTTACTCTGGTTTAAGAACCTTAAATCATTCGACAAATTAGCAAGGCTAAAATCGTAATCTTGATCATTTATTTTAATTGTAGACTCCAAGTGTTCAGTGTTGATGCCATTTCTAGCCAAACTCTTGACAAGATTACAGTTAGTCGAGCTGACACTTAATTTTGAAAGAAGTTTTGAAGATTTTTTTTTCATATCCGCTTTGAGGGTTGATAAATCGATGGTGAATTTATGAGGCAATATTTCCTCATCTTCAACTTCTTCTTCGTTATCGAATTCATCGTCTTTTTCAAACAAATTTTCCTCTTCTTTAGGTTTAACCTCCTCTTCTACATAATCCTCAAAATCACTGTCTATTATATCTTCACCAAAAAAACTCATATCAGTTGGATCAATAAACAAAGTCTTAAAATTTTCATCATTCCAACCAGTTGCACCATTGTCTTTATCACTTGATATAAAATTTAAAAATTGTGAGTCTAAATTTTTATTCTTATTGAGTTCTTTTAAAGCGTTCGGATTCCATTCGCTTATTTCAAAGTTCCAATTAGGATCCACTTCATTTTTAGCTTCGCATTGAATCTTTTTATCGCTCTCAATTGTAGCTATGTCTATTTCATGATCAGGAACATTACTTATTTCAATCTCCCGATTTGTATCCCATGAGAATTCAACACGACCAAATTTTTCACCAAACCAAGGTACACCCACTCCAGTTGATTTTGCTATCTCTCGTCTAAACTCTTCAATATTTAATAAACTATTAATCCGATACAAAATAGACGGAAGACATAAACACCTTCGCCATACACTAGCTGACAATGGATGAACATTAACCAATTCCGGTATCAAAAATATTTGATTACTAGACGACTTTTTATCCGCTTTGAACGCTTGATGATAAGATTTTTGTAAAACACATGCCCTCATGTTCATATACCGGGGTGTTAAGAGATTCAAACGAGTCGATGGATGGCTCACCATGAGAAGAGGTTGGTTCAAATCAGTTATCAATATTCGATATTTACAAGCAAAGTATTGATAAAACGTTTCAAAAGCAGATGGTTTTGTGTGAGAAGAAACCGGAAAAGCTGACAACGGGTTCAATGAATAATCGATTTGTGAAACACAATAGAATTGGGGTTGGACATCTATATTCCTGTAGTATGGAACTACGACTGAATCTTGGTACTTTGATTCTAAAAATTTGAACATTGGTTGATTTTCGTCTTCGTCGTCTTCTTCATCTTCATCGACAACTTTACGCGCATACTCAGGCACTTTCATAAAAGTTCGATCCGAACAACCTTCAATTGAACTCATCAAATCCCAATCGAATTCAAACGTTTCTTCGTTTAAAAGACAAATAAAAAATCCGTTTGTTTCATTTTGTTTATGACTAGTTGGATTATTGAGGACATTACTTGCGAGTGCACCTCTACCTTCCATTCGAAGTACATTCGAAAAAATAAACCGATGAAATATTTTAAGAATTTTTAATTGATTAAGAGTCAAATAGACCGAAGATTTAACAAGCTCAATGCTTATAGTCTCTTCGCCATTCGATGTAAAAATCGGAAAATCAACAATTTCAAGTAAGGGTTTGCTTATTAAGATACCAAAAACTTTAATTTTTTTTGGACCTGTATTAACATTGGGATCAGTTGGTAGAGGGGTTGTCAAATGACATTTTACAGCATAAAGATAACCTGATTGTTGAACTGAGACTAAACTTACATTCGTTAAATAATGTGACATTTTACGTTTATAATTTTGTTTTCGTTTATTTCCACCAGGTCTATGAGACATATAATTCGCAATTGTTTGATTTAAACTCTCGGAATTTTGAGAATTTTTCGGAATTTTTTCAAAATAAGAATTAAACTGAGTCCATTCGCGTTCATCATCAGCATCGGGTTTGTGTCTTTGACGATAAAATATTTCTTTAGTCACAGGGTCTAAGAACTCACCGACCTCGTTTAGGGAGTACAAAATCAAACATGCTTTGTATGTTGCGTCCATTTTGGACATGTTAGCGTCACTGAACCAACCACTTTCGATCGCGTCTCGACACCCTGAATTGATTGGTAAGCTAAGAATAGATTGATATTCTACCTGATCATTCGTTTTCCGTGTCTTGAGTTGTATTTTAGGGGTCAATTGAGTCAACGCATCACTCGGTAAACGAACACAATACTTGTTTATAAAATAAATAGAATTCTCATAAGTTAAAATTGTACGACTTGGGCATGAGTTTGTCGTTTGGATGCGACGATTCATAGAGATCAAATGAGAGTATTCGTCTGTTAATAAAGACTCAATTTTTTTAAACTTACTAAATTGTTTAAGAAAATTGTTAAAGTTATCTTTTTCAATAAAAAAATAACAAAATGAATTTTTTGTTTTTGCTCTTGTTTTGATCGAAATGTAACTAAAATAATCAAACGGAAGCTCATCGGATGATTGAGACGATGAAACACTACAATTAAAACGTAAGATCAAGTTAACACAATTTGGTGATTGAATTTTTTCTTCCATTTCATAAGTACAAATTAACAAGTTTAATTCGCCCGAATAATATTTTCTTAAAATGTCCTCTTGTTTGAAACAGTCATGATTTTCACCAAATTGTTCCGTTTCGGGTTTTGAATTATTCAAATTTGTTGGACCGATAATATAATTTGGGAATAAATAACTCAGACTAGGGTCTTCTTTGGACAACTTTTTGAGCAATAGACTCAATGAAGTTGCAACTTGTTTGTTCTGGACTAGTATTAAACAACACAACTCGTCCGGATGGATGTTATTAGAATTAAGACTAGGCTCTCTTAAGAGTTTAACAAGTGATCTAACTTTAGGGGTTGTAAAATTTTGTAAGAAACATTCAATTGGGTCTTCAGTGTTAATCGATTGATGTTTACATGACACAAATTGTTTAATACACATTTCTCTTAGTTCTCGTAAGACTGTAGACGTAAATTTAAGAGTTAGAACTTGTTGTACAGACGGGTTTTCCAAAATTTTGAACTTTCGATTTTCACCGTCAATGTCGATTTCATCGACTTCAACAAGGTTTTCTTCAGAATTCAGCTTTCTGTCAGTGTTCTCAATGTAGTTTGAAAGCTTATCAAGTTGACATATGAAGGGTAACAAAGATTTAGCTAAACACCATATACCAACTTCGTTTAACAAATAAACACATTCGTTAAGTACGCGGACACATAGAAGATTAATGTAACTTTGGATGTCTTTGAAGTTTGTGGTGTTAAACTGAGGACTCTCGGTACTAAATTTGTTCATTTCTTCAAGAAAAAGATACGAATTTTTTATCTTTTTTCTCAACTTGACTTCGAACTCTTCGACTGTTTCGAAATTATCGCATATCTGAATACACTCTTTAGGCTCAAAGCCATTGAATATATTATTCGTATCCAAGAGATCAGTGGCTGTTTCGACATAATGACTGTTAAATAACTTTTTTAAATAGTCTAAATGTTGTTTTATATCGCTTGGGTTGGTTGACTTATTAATATCCAATGTCCCGAATCCAATTGTAATTGGAGGTTCTTTTTTAAAGTTATCCATTACCAAATTGTAAGTTTTGTTGTGAAAAGCAGCTGAGACTTCTTCAAAAACAGCCAAAGCAATTTCGTTCGTATTTAAATAAGATTTTTTCAACCATTCAACTAACATTGTTACATTCATTATTAAAACCTCGGCATTTATTTTTAATTTTTCTAATCTAGAATCAAAATCAAATGTATTCATCATGTTCGAATCGATACCAGCTAATTTTAAAGTCGTGTGTCGACTTATAAGTTCAACGTATTTGATCACGTCCGAGCCCATGTCTGTTATGAGTATGACCAATTTTTTTTGACCCGTTAAAAATTCGATTTCGTTTAACCGAACTTGAAATTCTTTTAAAATCATAATTTTTAAATAATTTTTACATTCTTTATTTCGCATAAAAATTAAAAAATTTTTAAAATCAGACTCGGAATCGATTAGATTTTTGATATAAAAATCGATT
Source organism: Brachionus rubens (assembly GCA_022207745.1). NCBI lineage: Eukaryota > Metazoa > Rotifera > Eurotatoria > Ploima > Brachionidae > Brachionus > Brachionus rubens. The sequence goes on along the minus strand of JAJVHD010000011.1, from coordinate 2,669,691 downwards.
AATTGTACCTGATAGGGTTGGGGTGTTAAACGATCTTTGAGAATCTCTAAATTCCATGGCATTAGTTTTGATCTACGATTTTTATTTCGTTCGTGTTTATGATGTTCATTATTTTGTTGGTGTTGTTTGTGATGAGTAAAATGTCTAAATTTTTGTTTATGATTATTTGGTGAAGAAGACGGTGTCTGAATATGTGGGTTTGGAATTTTTTTTGAATTTTCAAAAGTAAAATTGTCAATTATGGCATCGTCAAAATGGTCCATATTTTCAAACAAACAAACAAAATTAAATACTGTTTTTAATAGATTTTGTTGAATCTAAACAAAAAATAAAATTTTATATTGATTTTTTGTTTTGATCGTTTCGTAAATTGTAATTAAGAAATCGATTTTTTTTATTTTTGAATTTTTAAATTTTTTGAATTTTTTTATTTCTCATACGAATAAGATGAGATTGTGACTATGTTTATATGTCAAGTTTTTTCTGATTTTAAATAAAAGAGATTAGTAAAGGCTTTTTTTTTTTAAAAATTTTTTGTAATTAAAATTTATAGAAACAAAATCAATATTTGATCGTCTCCAAAATTAGACGAAATCTTTCAAGAAATAAACAAGAAATGATATTGTGTTGATCAGCGGCGTGGCCAGGATTTTTAAAGTGGGGGGGGGGGGGACTCTAATCAAATTAGAGTGTCTAAATTGATATTTTTCAAGTTATTGTACACTCATTCATTAGAAATATGCGTAAAATAGTTTTAGCGTTAAGTAATTGATGATTCTTAAATCCATTCTATCGGTATCCCAAAGATCTGGCGTATAAGGTTTCAAGTCAATCTTTGAAAGGATTAAAGAAGTGCTGTCAAACTTAAATTTTCATGTAGAAGCCCATACAGCGGTGGCGGCGATAAAGTAATCCCGGCGGAAGGGAGTCATTTCCTGATCTTTCCGGCTTTTAGGTAACATATAACAGCATCTTTACCATCAAAAGGCCGGACATGGGGGATATGCACGGAAAGTACCGGTAAATGTCAGAAATTACGGATAAATAGAAAAAATTTAAAAGCTTGGTGCGGTTCAAGTTATCTTGAGCATGAATTCGAAAGTACAATACCCGCTAGGGGAGCAATTTTCTTGAAAAAAAACTATTTTAAGAATTTGAACAACTTGAACAACTTTTTCATGCGGTCAAGCATTCGACCAACCATCATTAGCCCGAATAACTCGTTTGATATTCTTATATAAAAAATGATAACTTTGCTTACAGTATGATTTTTTGAATTAATAAAATACTTTCTTCAATTTACGTATATACTTTCGTCACTTTTCCCTCGTTAGTCGAGTTCTTACATACTCCTGAATTGTTTCTTTTACAGTCTCAGAGCTTGTACACCCTTTTCGTCTTACAAAATCAAGGCTTTGTATGGAAACAATGAGTATTCTTAATTTACTAATAGTAAGGTTTATCTTTTTTTTTCTTATAAACTTTGAGCTTTAAATTTTGTTAAAAGTAAAAGCCCATCCCCATTCACCAGATCTTAAAAGTTTCTCAGTTCAATCAACGGGCTAGTGTCTCTAAAGCTCATCAGAGCCGATCGAACCCGTATAATTATTTGATTAAATAGAAAATTATAAGTTAAGTTAATATTGCGATTTGTACTTAAGTACTTTTTTCAGATTCATGGACAACATAATTTTGCATGAGCTAGGGTAGCAGTGTTGGGCTCAACCAACACCAGTGACTCTATTAATAATTTCCGACCTTTGCCGGTACTTTCCGTGCATATCCCCCATGTCCGGCCTTTTCCGGGTCAAGAAAAATATTGGGTATCAAATTTACAGTGTCACGGACTTTCCGGCCATTTCAATTTTTGTCACGGCCTTTTGATGGTAAAGATGCTGTTATATGTTACCTAAAAGCCGGAAACATCAGGAAATGACTCCCTTCCGCCGGGATTACTTTATCGCCGCCACCACTGTAAGGAATCGTGTTTATTAATCAAAATTGTCTTTTCACTCAAAACAAATGATCGCGCGAATGGTGGAGTGATTTCTTTTAAACTCTACGTTTAGCATAAATTTAGCATTGGAAGCTTGATTAGACTAAACTCAAGGCTAACTATATCAGTTCTTTAAGAATTAATTGAGGAATTGAGCAATATTTTCTTCTATTCTTTTTTCGAGCCCCTCTAACTTTTCAAATAGAGGGGTGCAAGCTATCCCTAGCTCCCCCCTGGCTACGCCACTGGTTTTGATGATGACAAAAATTTTTGGTTCATGATTATTTACAAGTACAATGCTGCCTTTAAAATATTAAAGACAATGCGGCTATAATATGCTGATCATGCAAAGGTAAAGAGACAAGCCAACAAGGGAACATATTATAACCCTTCTAATTGATAAAATTAAATTGAATTAAATAACGTAAAATCCCACTAACTGGATTTCTCTGAAATTTTCAAAATGAATTCGTTATTCGAAAAGTTCAATTTCCGAGAAGAACCGGACTTTGATGCTGAATTAAAATTTTCGCTTTTAATGACATGCCATTAATAGCAAATTCACAGATTTTGAAAACTCAGTGTCCGTTAATATATGACAAATCACTAAACTCAAGCACTCAATTTTGGTGACGTGTCATATTTATCGAGCCTGACGTTAGTTAATTGAGGAATTAAAATTAATGAATTACAATTGGAAGGGTTATAATATGTTCCCTTGTTGGCTTGTCTCTTTACCTTTGCATGATCAGCATATTATAGCCGCATTGTCTTTAATATTTTAAAGGCAGCATTGTACTTGTCTCTCTCCCATTGAATCTTTTTTTAAAAAAAGATTAATTAATTAATTTATTTGTTTTACCAATGTCCTGTAATTAAATAAGAAAATAAGCCAATAAGTTGAATATAAAAAAAAAGAAATTTTTCAAATTAAAAATAGCAAGTTCATTGCACTTAGTTTCGAGTAGCACTAAAGCTCTAAATTTATGCTTCCGAAAGAATACGTGATTTACCTATATTTTTTCGATGGATCTACGCCTTCTATTAAATATAAGTTTTAATAAATCATTTGAAAGAATTATTATTTTATTTATAACTCTTCAAATAAAAAATTAAAGAAACAAATTTTTTACCATTTCTATCTCTACACGTTAGTACGTACTGTTGTGTCCATTCACGTGTTACTGTTATGAATTTTCATGAACCTTTTTAATCTCACCGAAGTACCGTATAGCTAACCGAAATTAACCGTAGTTTCCCATAGTTCCACACTGTAAATATCAATTTCCTTTTAAAATATCGAAATCCGAAATTAGAATTTAAAATTAAACCAAGTCTATCAATAGAAAATTGTTCCTTTTTTTATTTGCTACAAGCTAGTATATTTTTTTATGGTACTTTCTTACTCAGGGAATTTTCAAATTCGCAAAAATCAAAAATTTAATTAAAAATTTAACTTTTTGCTTATCTTTGAGGGCTATGTACTAGTTAATGAATTGGTAAATATGAAAAAGTGAATTCACCATCTTGTTCCTCTTGAAATTTCCTGCAAGCTAGTATATTTTTTTATGGTACTTTCTTACTCAATGAATTTTCAAATTTGCAAAAAAGCGTTTGAATTAACGCACTAACGCTTCGCGAAACATATTATAGGGAACGCACTTTCGTGCGTTCCTATGATTTGATGAGTAAGCGGAAAATTAGCGTTGTGGTTTGATATCAAAAGATACAGGAAAAGCAATTTCTTAAAAGAAACTGGTCTCAACAGATAGAGCAATAGAATCAAAAAATGATTCCAAAAGTTGATGATATTCGTTTCTTACATTGTTCTAAGCAACAAAAAAATTACGAAACTAAGAAGAAGAGCCTTCTACTTAAGTGGTCAAGAAAAAAATTCTTAAAGCAGTTTCACAAGTACTTCAAAAAACAGTGGATTGACTCACCTTTCAATAACTGGCAATTTTTCACTACTCCACACGGTAATGCAATGACAAATAGTCCGATAAAATCTTACAACAATCAAATAAAGACTTATTTCACTAACCGAATCAAATACAACTTACTCAAAGTTTTTGAAATTTTTGAAAAAGTAGTAAAACTTGAGTGGAGAATTGCTAACGATTATGTTATTCCAAAGCAGGCTAACAATTTAGAGTTAATTAAGTGTGTTGAAGGGGTTGATGATGAACTTAAGTACATATGTGAAGATAAATACACCGTTGAAATTAATCATGATTGTTAAAGTACAAAGTGCACTAATTGCAGTTGTGTTTTTTTCTCAGACAGTGCTGTGTGCACTCATCTTGTTGAGTGTTGTTTATTAGATTCCGTTAGCTTCCCTGGTGTTTTCTTTCGTAAATTTAATTAAATTTTAAAAAAATACTAAAATATATTTCGAGTGCTTTGCACCTTTTAAAAAATAATCATAGTATTATGAGGTCTATGTAGGTGCATGCGACAAAATTGGAAAATTGGGTAAAAATGCGCTCATTCTTAAACACGAAAATACAGCAAGCAACTGAACTACCATCAGAAACCATAGAAATAAACAAATAGTCTCTTTTGAATAGTCATTTTGTCATCCAGTACACAAATTATCATTTTTATTAAGCACTTTTACTACTTTTAAGATCTAATTATTGTTTTGTGAAATGAAATAAATTGAAATTTTTATAATTTTAAGATTTGAGTAATGAAAAACTTCCACGCTTTCAGTATTTAAAAAAATTTAGCAGATAGACATGTTAAGATGGATTCACGTTAGTCACACTTAAGTTGATCTGAATCGTTTTCGAAGAGGACGCTCTTTTGCTTTCCTTGACGTTTTTTAGTTTTTTACTTCCAGTCACTTGGAAGCTCGGAAACCCATTTTGATACAGCAAGGCTACTGAAAAAAAGGCGTATCGTCCACCGTACTGTGTCATACAAAAACTCTGTCTGATCCGTGTGGATTCAGATCAGTCTTCTGGCTGTCAGCTCCACTAAAAGAAGCGGAAACAGACTATTAACATTAACAGTTTAACCAAACGAAACAATCGTTCAGAAAATCATGACTCAAACAGCATGTAGCTTAAAATGAAGTCCTTATAATTTCTTCAATTTACCTTAAATTCTGGCTTTTTCAAAATTGGACCTTTCCGTTTAAATTAAATTTGTTCAAATACTTTTATTTTATAAGCAAAAATTGAACAAATTTGTGAATTTACTTTACATTAATACATGAATAAGGCTAGAGCGATTCAAAAATTAATTAACTTTAAAACTTAACTTTAAAAAAAACTTGATCAAGACTGATTTTTTTACAACAGAAAATTTCTAACTTTTGGTTCTCTTGGAGAACATGAAAAGAGCGCTCAAAAAAATTTATTTGCTTATTACTATATATATTTGAAACATGTTCTAATTTTAGTGTACATGTTCATGAACTTGAAAAAAAAAAATATTAGAAACAAATAAAATAAGCTATTCCCCATATCAACGCATTTTTAAACTTTTTTATGTTTTAAATATTATTCTGCTTTAAAAAAAAAAACGTTCATTCAAGTACGGAGGGAGATTTTGTGAATTATAAATTTCTGTTATATTTTTTTTTATTTTCAAAATACTCTACACTCATGAAAGCACATTTCTTTTCTACTTTTTTTTATTTTTTAAATTTTCAAAAAATATAAAAATTCATTCTCATTCACTGAAAATTCCTTTCTTCTAGATTATTGATCTTATCGAAATAAATTCAAAAAATGGTAGAATTTTGTTCTATTTTTCTTAAAAAAAATGCAAAATTTTCTAATCTCTTTTTCTAAAGCAACCACAAATCATTTTGCTCAAAGAAGGTACCGATTCTTCCCAAGGTAAGCCACAAATTATCACAAACATAAATGCCTGCACTGCTATTGCCGAAGCTGTACGCACAACTTTGGGTCCAAGAGGCATGGACAAATTAATCGTAGACTCGAAAAGTAATATTTTATTATAAAAAACTCGAATTAAATGTAAAAGTAATTATTTGTTAAAAGGCAAAGCAACCATTTCGAATGACGGTGCCACTATTATGAATTTATTAGAGGTAGTTCATCCAGCTGGTAGAACATTGGTCGATATTGCAAGATCACAAGATGCTGAAGTTGGTGATGGAACAACTAGTGTAGTTCTATTATCAGCTGAAATTTTAAAAAATTGCAAATCATTTATTGAAGAAGGTGTTCATCCACAAGTTATCATTAAATCTTTACGTTTGGGAACTAAAATGTCAGTTGATAAAATAAAAGAGATTTCAGTCAAGATCAACAATAAAAATAAAGATGAACAAAGAAGTTTATTGACCAAATGTGCCGCTACTACTTTAAGTTCAAAGCTAGTAGCTCATTCAAAAGACTTTTTTGCCAATATGGTTGTTGACGCTGTCATGTTGTTAGATGAATTGTTGCCATTGAATATGATTGGTATTAAAAAAGTTCAAGGTGGTGCTCTTGAAGATTCGAGATTGATCGCAGGTGTTGCATTCAAAAAAACTTTTTCATACGCTGGTTTCGAAATGCAACCGAAGAAATACGAGAATCCATTAATCGCTTTGTTGAATATTGAGTTAGAGCTTAAAGCCGAGCGAGACAATGCTGAAATAAGAGTAGACAGTGTTGAAGAATACCAAAATATTGTTGATGCTGAATGGCAAATTCTTTACGATAAATTGGAAAAAATTTACAAAAGTGGTGCCAAAGTAGTGCTCAGTCGTTTACCAATTGGTGATGTCGCTACTCAATATTTTGCTGATAGAGACTTGTTCTGTGCTGGTAGAGTTACTGAAGAAGATTTAAAGCGTACCATGAAAGCTTGTGGTGGTGCCATTCAATCAAGTGTTGAAAACATAAATCGAAGTGTATTGGGCTCATGTGCTTTGTTTGAAGAACAACAAATTGGTGGTGAAAGATACAATATTTTCACAGGTTGTCCACAAGCAAAAACATGTACTTTCATTTTGAGAGGTGGTGCTGAACAATTTATCGAAGAAACTGAAAGATCATTACACGATGCTATCATGATTGTTAGACGTGCTGTTAAAAATGATGCCATTGTTGCTGGTGGTGGTGCTATTGAAATGGAAATTTCAAAATACTTGAGAGATTATTCGAAAACAATTGCTGGTAAAGAACAAATTATAATATCAGCGTTGGCTCGTTCATTTGAAGTAATCCCAAGACAATTGTGTGAAAACGCTGGTTTCGATGCTACTGACATCTTGAATAAACTACGTCAAAAACACTCAGAAGGTGGTACTTGGTACGGTGTTGACATTAATCGTGAAGACATTGCAGACAATTTTGTTTCAACTGTTTGGGAACCAGCTGTTGTTAAAATAAACTCAATTACCGCCGCTTCTGAAGCTGCTTGTTTAATTTTGAGTATTGATGAAACAATCAAAGCTCCAAGAGCTAATCAAGGTGATTCAGTTGGCAACAGGCCATATCCAGGAGGTGGAAGAGGCAGACCTATGTGAACAATTTAAACTATGAGATACTTTATTTTTTTTAGTTTTTTTTCAAATTTTTGGGCTCGAACTTAACAAAAATCAAAAAAATTTTTATATGAACTTTTTTTTTTCTCGAAATTTTAACCACCATTATTAATAAAATTTGCAATATTATTTAAAAAGAAAATAAATTTTTTTTCGAGTTTTAAAAATATTTATAATAAATAAAAATGATATTCCAAATTAGTTAATATATTTCGATTACAGTCCCGGAAATTAACTTGTCACATGATGTCAGATGACATCAGCTGATATCAGTTCGTATCAGAATTTATGGCCATTTTTGTATCATCTCCTATCAGCTCCGATCAGTTGAAATCAGATGATATCAGATGATATCATTAAAAAAATTACAAACATTATGAATTACCAACGAATTCTGATGGAAACTGATATCAGATGATACCAGATGACATCAGATGAGGTCAGCTGATATCATATGATATCATGTGACAAGTTAATTTCCGGGACTGTATTCGTTTAAAATTTTTGGTTCTTGATAAAAGACTCGGGATCTTTATGTATTGGCTTCTATTGGTACACCGAGTGCAGGATATTTTAGCATAATATCCTTCTTCGGTACAGTGGACTATCAATGAAATGACGAGGTTTATTTTTTTTGGCTAATTTATCACTTCGACTAAAAAATACACTCTTGTAGAATGGTCTATTATTAATTTTTTTCTTAATTTTTTTCCAAAATTTTTTGACTCGAGGATCCTGAATGAAATTATTCTTTGCGGTACCTCCTAAGACACTGACCCTTCCAAAATTCATAATTCACTGACTCCCCTATTTCCCGAGAAAGGAACAGTCCAAAATTAATAGTACCAATCGATAGCTCTTGAGTTGCTGTATTTAGATCACTAGCTTTTTTTAAGATTACAAGTATGGTCATTTAGAAAAAGTTTGAAAACATGTTCCAGACCCAGAGTTTTTTTTTACTGACCCTGGTTTTTTTCTTTTATTTCAAGATATTTTAGCAAAGTAGTCATACCAATCGAAAGCGCTCTGTTAAAGGAGCTTGAAAATTGTATTAGTTTTTTATTTTATCAACATTAAAATTTCATAAAAATTTTCCTTTTTTAGCATATTAATGTATGCACTCCAGTGATAGGATAAGTGTTTTAGGGGGTACCATTCTTTGCAACATTAGTTTAATTTTTGTTTCAAATGTTTCGAAAGAATCTATAATCAAAACGATTTTAGCTAAATCGAACGTATTTATTTTATCACAACGAGAACACAAGAAAGTTGAATTTCCGCTCCGTAAAAATATGGGCTTTTATTTTTTTTTTTTAAAATTTCTCATGGAGATCTTGAGGGGTGGGTCTAAGATTTTATCAAGGTTAAAAAATAAATTTATGATTTCAATTTTTCTTTGCCATATACCCTTCTCCTTCAATTTTTGACTATTTCATGTAATTTTTTTTTAGTTGGTGTTAATTAGTAAATAAAATGTAAATGTCAATTTCCTTAGAAAGATCCCCTTCCCCACCTTGTGTTTGAATTTTTTTCTTTTCATACCCCCTGTTTAAAGTGTAGAAAAAATACTTTGTACTAAATTTTATGCTCTTTCAGAATATAAAAAAAAATTAAGTACGTAGTAGTAATTAAAAATGAGTCAGAAGACTCCCTAAATTCAAGACCCTAGAGTCAAAAAAATTCATAGGATAAATAGTGTCAATGAAAGTTATTTAGCTTTCAATCCATCTTTGAAAACCATGGTAGCTTGTTCAGGGATTTATAATGATTTTTTAGGAATGACGACATATCGCTTTCAGTAATATTTTCCCTTATCCTAAAAACAAACCCATTAAAGCTAAACTGTCATCTAGTAAAAAATATTATTTGAAGTCAAAATATAATGATACTAGAATGACTTTAGATTTAATTCAAATAAGAAAGCTATTAATTCATTCATAATCATAAACTATACTATTATAGTTTCAAAATTTTGCTTTTACTTTTTGATTTTCAAAAATTAAAGCTGAAATTTTATTTTTTCAAATTTAGCAGTAGCAGTCGTCTCTAAAATGTCCAAAAACATTTTTGTTTTTTTGTTAATCGGTAATTAAATAAAAAACTTCAACCCTAAAAAATTTCAATTGATTTTAAAAAAAAATTTTTTAAAGGAATTTTCATGGTCGTGAATTCACTAGTGGTATCAGAACGTAGTCTTTTTGATGAAAGTATGTATCTGATGGGCTCTAAGTTATGATTAAATTGAACTAATAATACCTCTTATTTTAAGTTGATACTCAATTATTATCGATTAATCAATTGTCACAACAAATAAATAAAATGGTTAGCGACAACATTAAGATGTCTCTTTTAAAAGCAATTGAATCCATTAAAATTAATAAACAACAAGTTGAAAAAGACATTAAGGACATTGACTCGAATAGCTTTCATAAACCATCATTGGTGACGGTGGACTCAAAAATTTTCAAATATAATGGAAATTTTTTTACAGAAGAGCCATCGGGTAGAAAACTCAATGAAACTGAAACAAAACAAACATTTTCCGAAATGCGAAAGCAACTAACTATTGCTTTGGACGAATTGGAACTAAATTTAAAAAATTTGAACTCAAAATTAATACACTAAAACAACTAAAGAAATTTTTATTTTAACTGATAACTGACAACAAAAATGGCGAATTGTAAATAAAATTAATTCAATTTTTCTTTACTAATCCTAATTTTCATCATTCGAATGAATTTCATTTTTACCACAAAATAAACTTGAAATCTGTATTGCAAACGCTTGAGCACCAATAATCTAAAGTAATTAGGGAAAGATTTCATTATTTAATTATCAATAAAGAGCTATCGTCACCTTTTCTGAGAATAAGAATTACTCAGGCAATCGTGCTTTTCTTGAGAAGCCCTTGAAATCTTTTGGGCGTTCGATTTTTCTTTCGAACAAATAAAATCAGGAATTTACCTTGGAAATGCTTGGAAAATACATGATAATAATAAAAAACTATGATGTTGATAATCCACATGAAATGTGGTTTTAAAATCATTGTGATAGCTTGTTTAAGTCAATTAAATCAATTTTGTTTACATCGTTGAGTTTTATCAAATCAGCTCTCAGTCTTCTCGTTTCAAGTCTTGTTAAAGTTGAATCTTCTAACTTAAAAACTCTTATGAAGTCTACTTACAATGTCAGTCCGAACTTTCTAACTTTGGAGTCAGAGTCGGAAATTACGCGACTCTTAATCAAACACAGAGCTTCTTCTTTTCGAGTAAAGACCCATAACTTAGACTCAGGCTGACACTGTACAGATTCGATGTTTTGGAAATTTTAAATGTTCTGACCCTAAATTAGTGTATCTCGTATAGACAAACCATAGAAAAAATATATTTTTTGATATAGAATTTATTTAGGAAATTCGGTTTAGGGTGTTTTTTCAAGGCTAATTTAGACATTTTTTTAGTCAACACCTTAGATATTTTTCAGCATAGTAATCAAATTGGAAAAGTTTTACGTATTTACAAAATCTTTATCATAAATACCATACATATTGTTATTTAACATAGATATACTTAAACATCCTCTTTCTTAGGTCACCCAGTTAGGAGTCCTCATGGCAAAAATTGAAGTTTTTTTGACCCAATAAAAATCTGGGAATCCTAGGTTTTCATATACGAGGAACACCCCTATGTGGTCAGATTTTTCAAATGCAGATAGTGTGGAAGTTTTGCATGGCATGGCACGAACCTTAAATAGTCCTTTAAAAGTTTCTTGAAAACGAAAAATTTCGATCAATCTTGAAAAAATCTTATTTTCGAAATTCTGAAGTTCGATTTCTAGACTTTCAAGAGTTTTCCAAGAAAAATACGATTGCTGGTTCTATTCAAAAACCCAAGACAAAATGGCTTATACCCGATAGCTTTTCAGTTTAGCTCAATTTGACAAATGCTTCGTTGGTAAATAGACGTCGTCTGAATGAAATCAGATTTTTACAAACACAAACAATAAGATTCTCAAGATGAATAGCAACAAAAGTATTCCTCCATTTGTTATCATGCAGCTTTATAAATCTCACCACGGATGCAGAAAGTGTAGGTTTTGTTTTAAGTATCGGATTATCATTTTTAAAAAAAATATTCCAGTTAAACTAAACACGTTTTTAAGCCCTTAATTTTGAAATCCTTGACAATTTATGACTTTAACAAATTCAGAGTGATCTCTTCGAATTATTGGAAAAATATTTACAAAAACGACTAAAATAAAGTAAGTTAGGTCAAATAATAGAATTGATTGGACAGATCTAATTTTGAAACTAAAATAAATGCTACAAAAAAATACTCTCTGATTCACGGTTTAAATTTACTAGAAATTCGGAAATAATTCTCTTTGAGTTTACAGCTTAATTTACTTTTTGTAAACATTATTAATTTACTCTACTTTATTTTAATTTTGACAAAATATTTGCATTTTCTGAAATAAAAAGACAAATATTATTGACCTTTTTTATTTTCCTTTTCGTATTTCCTTAAAAATTCCGATTTATTACTCATGTTGTTTCCGATTTTATGAGAAATTATTTTCATTTAAAAAAAAAAAAAACTTAATTGATGATTTCTCGTTTGTTTACATCGATTAAAGAAAAATAAGTATCGGAGATATCAATCAAGGGACTCGTGTTTAGCAATTTAAGCAAAAATAATATCTGTTTAAAGCTAACTATAAGTAAACAAGGTCATGTTTAACATGAAATTTATCTTTTAACATCATCATGTTTATTTTAAATAATTTGACTATTATAAAGTCTAAAAGAGGTTTCTAATTTTTTTTTGTTTCGTAGTGGATCAAATTTTTTTTAAAGGTAGAATTTGATGAATAACTTTTCAATAAAAACAAAAAAAATAGCAATTTTTGTATTCGAGCGTGTCTGATTCCAAGTCTTAAGTAAATAAATATTGTCAACCACGCGTTTTTTTGTTAAATATCAAATTTAAGTAAAACATGATTAATTAGAGATATTTTTTTACAATCGAAAAAGGTAATTATGAGAATCAATTGCAGAACGATGGTAACACAAAATAATCATCTGTCTTTTGAAATTGATACGATCAAAGTTTAACATGTATTTACCTTTGATACTGTGTGTGTGTGTGTGTGTCTTGGCTGGGAATTTAAATATCTTTATTGCCAAGTGTTTTTTTATTAAACTTTTGATTTTCATTTTTTTTATAAATCAAGATTTGATTATTTTTTAATCTTCAAATTTTGTTGCAACAAAAGTAGACTCAATTTTAAATCTTTTTTCAAGAAATGTCGCGACAAGAGTAGTTTGTGCTAGACGAAAGATTTTTAAAATTATTTTAATACAAAAAAGTAAGGAAGTATTTACTTAATTTTTGAGATTTTGATTTTATAACTCATGAAATCAAATTTAGAATATTTGTGGACAGAGACAAAAAATATTTACTAAAGTACGCAACTAAAGAAACTTTTTAACAAATATTGAAAAAAGCTGTCTAAACATTAGTGTTTTTAAACTCAAAACGATTGAAGCCATTAGAAAATTTAGATAAAAAAGTTCCTTTTTAAATGAATTTTCAATTTTCTAGTAAGCAGAGATTGAAATCGTGTAATAAAATCTATGGAACAATTCGGATATTGAATTTAATATTTCCTGACATTAGTAAGCTTAAATTGGAAATTCTAAAGACATTCCGATAGAAATACCGGACAAATGTGAGAATTTCGCTTTTGAACCATGGGTTAAATTTGCATGTACGGAAAATTTTCCAGGTTCAATTTCATCCAAATCTTATTCTAATTTTTCAATCCCCTTTTTTTTTAAATGTACCGGGATAATTTTAGTTCAAAATGTGTCCATAAATATTCATTTACGACATCATACAAAAGCAAGGCTTTAAATTAGGCCCTGGTGCATCTTTCGGGGGTTAAATTTTTTTTTTCAGTAAAATAAAGAGAACCAAGATTTAATTAAATATTAGGTTTATGATCATAAGCCCTAACACCTTCCCTTGAAGAGAAAATACAATGCTAAATAATCAAGTCACTCATAAAATCTGAAAGGGGTGATTATGCCAAAAAAAATCTTTTTTACAGTTTATAAGTTTTCTCGTATTTTTACCCGGTTAGGGTTTTGGTAGTGTGGGTAGTTGACTAATGAGCCAACTGGTCTAAAACATGAACGGTAAATTTGTACACCAGGTGCATATATGTCAATTGTAGATCTTTTAGTCTGCTTCAAAATGCTACCCTAGGTGTCTTGATAGGGTCATTGCTTAAGGAGAAAAATGGATTTAGTTGCAACTGAAAATCAATTTTAAATTCAACTAAATCTTCAATTAATTCTTTTTGGAATCATCATATCAAGACACCCAGGATACCATTTTAAAGCAAGCTAAAATGTCGACGTATATGTACCTGGTATGAAAAATTACCGTTCATGTTTTAGACCAGTTGGCTTATTAGTCACTGCCAAAACTAGGTTTTAGTGTTAAAAGCCGTACTAATTATTTAGTCATAATTAAAACCGGTTCCGTCGATCCGGATTTCGAATGCCTAAAGACTGATTTATTTACGAATTTTGAGAACTCGGATCCGGATTTCTCAACCTTTTTCTAAAATCAAATCAGAAAAAAAATTATTTTTTATTATTTTAAACCTAAAATTATCCTTAAACCCAAAAACCCCTCTTCCCCGAAACATCGAAAATTAGCCCAAAATGCTTACGCCACTTCCGAAAACATGATCTTTATTATGCACAGAGAAGTTTATTCGTATCCTTCAAGTAAAGATAACGCAATTTTTTTTTTGAAGAAGAGCTGAAATGATAAACATCCATTTTGTTTTTTAATAGGGTTATTTACTATCAAGAAAAGCAATAGAGAAGGTCGTGATGTAAAGGGTAATTTTTTAGGAGTCGCTAATCATTCCTTTAGACAGCTCTAAAACCAATCACAAAAATCTTTTCTAACAGAATATTCATGTAAGTACGTTATTAAAGGTTCAACGATCAAAGACTTAAACAGACTTCTTAAAATTGTAATTAAATATTTATCATATTTTAATATTTGTTCAATTGTATCAAAATTTTGTCCGATATTATTCAAATATTAAAATCAAAAATCTAGGTTCCAAATATTCTCTCTCTTTTTTTTTCTAATTCTAAAAATACTATTTGCTGAAAATGAATCTTTCTAGATCAGTTAAATAAAAAAAAGTAAGTTTAAGAAACCCTTAACAATCAATATTTATCAAAATATATTTTAAAGAAACGGATACTCTTTGAATGATATCAAGAGTTTCAAATATTTGAAATAAAGTATTCTTTCAAATATTCCAACAACAAAAAAAGATTATTACATAATTGATTAAAGAGGTATATTATACCCTTTATGTAATAACAATTTTACCAAGTTACACAAGTCCCAATTTTAATTGTATTCAATGGATTAAATATTTTATTTTTTAAAAAAAAAAGATTAAATTACAATCAAATAGTGTGTTTTTATTATGGCAATATATGGACGCTAAGTTTTCGGTAAACATTTGCTTTGTTAAATTACAAATGAATATTACAATTCAATATATTATAAACGAGCTATAAAAAGCAGTAGTTCTTAACATCAAAAATTTTAAATTTTAAGCTTATTGTCAATTTTTGATTTTCAAGTATCTCTTTTGTGAGAAGTTAATCTGAGAAATTTTTTAATACCTCAATATGACCTTAATAACGAGTAACATGAGCCATTTTATACCCTTAAATACCCTGAAAGTTGATTTGTTTTTTATTATATAAAAAATCAATCTTCTTAAAAGTTTTTCTTTGTCAAAATGATATTTCGTGTCTTAACACTTTACAATAAGATATTGATTTTCTCTTATAAATATGAGTTTAATATTTAAAGATTTTTTAATAAAAATAATTTTTTTGAGGTTTTAAAATTGGCACACTTTTTGAAGCGTTTCGAAAACGAGTAAAGTTTTAAAGTTTTTTTTTTTTTTTTTTTGAATTAAAAAAGGGTCAATCATTTTGACTTTTAATTAACAAGTGCAACGATTAGTTGAGGGAAAAAAAAGAAGAATACAAGTGAACGACGCGACAAGTCATGACATATGAATAAATCAAAAGATTAGGATAAGAATATTCTTTTCTTTTCTTTTTTTAATAAAAATTAAAGAGAGTATGAAAAGGAAAACAATGAGATGTGAAATTTAAACAAGAAATTTATAACAGATAATTCCAATACCCTTTAAAAACTTTCAATTCAATTCTAATTAAAATCTAAAGTAGTTTTTTTTATTTTGATTATTACTTAAATATTTCGCAAAAAATTTAGTTTCATTTCTAATTTCAAACTCATTTTAGTTTTGAGAAATAGAAAAATTTTTACAGTAATTTTGGTAAATGCCGTAACACTTACATTAGATGACTCGTAGGACGAATATATTAAAAATACAGAAGCTAAATAATTAATTTTAATTACGATTGAAACAACCGAAAGACCTAATGCTTAGTTTAGTCTAGTACGGTACGGTCCAGCAGACGTATCATTTTAAGCACTCGGTTGAATTAAACTTGGATATTAAAAAAAACGGTATCCCCTAAAACTCGGACTTAATTTACGGATTTTTGAGACCTAAAAAGCGGGTTTGGATCGAAACAAATAATTATCTTTTCATTATGGGAAGACTTTTTAATGCAATGCAACAAGTGGCTTTTTATTTTGATAAGGCCTAAATATAATTGCACTTAATTTTCATTCACGAAAGGTCAAATTTTCTGGGTACAAATAGAGAGGATTTACTGTATATTTACATCTGAATTAAAACGGCCCCTGTTGACTGTTATTTAAATGAACTGACTTTAGGTTGTTAAAGCAGTTAAAAATATTTTTTATCATATTGTTAATTGAGCTAGCTTAAAATCGCTTAAGCCGTTTCAAGCAAAACACATTTTCTTTAAAAAATGATGAAACATCATCATCCAAGTGTATAAGGCATTGATCGGCTATTCTCGCACTGTGTCTAAAATTTGTAGTAAAGTTAAAATTACTCTCGAACCGGATTCGTATTTTATTTAAAATGTGTAAATATTCCTTTGTTAATCCGACAAATTTTGATCGAGCACTTTTCTGTCAGTTTAGTGAATATGTCGGATTATTGAGATTGAATCCAATAGAAAAATATTACAGTCGGGAGTTTAAGAAATGTCTATTAAGGTGAGTTAGCGAAGATTAATGAGATTAGTTAGTGTTTCAGTCATTTAATGCGCAGTTGTAAAAAGGCGTTTTTTCTTTTATTAAATCGGATACTCAACTGAAGCACTTTCTAACGAAGCTTTGCTATTCCTTGATCGTTATTCTTGCACAGAGAAATGCAAAACAACACGCTCACGCCGAAGTTGTAAAAGCTAATTTCTACATTAATTTCTAGATAATTTCTATTTTCTATTTTGATTTGATAGAATAATAACTAAGTTTGGCTATTGCTTCTAGAAATCTCTCATTTGTTTAATTTATCATAAGCTGTTTGCTATTACTGATCCGATTTCAAATTTTTTTAATTTCAAAAAAATTTTTGGGCGATTTTTTTAAATTTACATTTTAGGGTTAAAGAGTAAAAGAGTACATTTTTCATAAAATTTTCAACACTTATTTCTAAGAGTGTTTATTCTAATCTTAATTAAATAAACGTGATCGATTTTTTTTTTCTTAATTACAATATGAATGCATGCAAAAAGATAACAAAAATAAAAAAGAATTTGTTTACCAAACAACCAATTTAGTTACAATTCAACAAACAGAAAATTTTATTTTTCTTCCCCCGTTTTTTTGTTTTGTTTCAGCCCTATCCGTTTCAACTAGTTTATTTAACGTGTCCAATTTTTTATTCTATTTCCGAAAATTTCTTTTGAAACAAAAATATTTAAATTTTCCTCTTTATTTTTATATTTTTTGATGAAAAATTGGTTATTCATTAATTTTTAACTTAGAAAAAAAAAAACGAAAATGGGCTTGGTCATTGTCTATTTAGGCTTAGAATATGTTAAATGCAAATATTTTCTATCAATTAAAATCAATTCGATCGATCATCGATATTTTGTAAACAGTTCTATCTAACTTAAGCAAGCAATTAAAGAAAAACACAACAACAAAAAATTGAAATCAAATATTTTGCAATGTTTATAATTAGCTTGCTAATTTAGAGTAAACACTTATGGGGAAACGCATAGAAATCGCTTCGTACACATTCTTTTTCTTTTGTTTCAATTGAGTTTCTCTTTTGTTATGTTGAGATTACTTCAAAATCTGATTAATTAACAAACATTTTTGTTCATTTTAACAACTATTGAGAAAAAAAAACGCCTAACGAGACGAACATATAAAATGGACAGCTAATTTCTTTTTCACACAATTCATTTTTTAGATTTTTTAAATAAAAAAAAAATAATATTTTTATTTTGGCAAATTTCAATCGTACCAAAAATGATATACAAAGTTTTAATTTTAATAAGTATTGGTGCACTTATACAATCAGTGGCATTGTTACCTTCGACTACAACATTTATTGAACACTCGACTTCGTTAGACACTTCTTTAAATAGTAGTAGTCTTTCATCCTTTAATCTAACAAACACAAATTACACTAAATCTAAAAGACAATTGTGTAAGCTATTTTTAAATCTATTTTTAGTCTTGAACAGTTCTAATTTTTTTGTTCGGTTATTATTAGCTGCTTGTTATTCAAATCCATGTAATTATGGTACTTGTTACGATGTTGCCTTAGCTCAAAAAATGGTAACTGGTTTTTATTGTGTTTGTTCGGCTGGTTACACTGGTACTCAATGTGAAAAAGAAATTAATGAATGTTCTTCGAATCCATGTAAAAACGGAGCTCAATGTTTAGATTTAGTAGGATCATTCTTTTGCTCTTGTCCAACTGGTTACAGTGGCATTTTGTGTGAAAAACGTAAATTTCTACAAAAAAAAAATATCCCAATCAAGGTTCTGAATTAACTTTTTTAGAAACCATAACTAAAATCTGTCCCGAAAACGCCTGTGGTGATGGCGAATGTGTTTTGACAACACATCCAACTCATCAATATGCCTGTAAATGTAAAGACAACTCTTACAAGTTCGAACCATGCTCATGTAACATATTACAACTTAAATCAAATTAACACTTATTTTAAAATTTTTCTACAACAGCAACAAACAGCGTAAATAAATGCTCTTCTCAACCATGTGGATCAAGTTTGTGTATTGAAGCTCCAAATTCACCAACTGGATATGTTTGTCAATGTGGTCCAAATGACTTCAGAACATCAAGCTGTCAATGTAAAATTCCCTTTTTTAATTAAAATTAATTTAAAATTATGTAAGATTCTTTAATATTTTAGCCTCTTCTGTAATTGAGGGATGTCAAATAAACTCTTGCTTAAATGGAGGTACTTGTGTTGGCTACAATGCTAATGAACGTTGGTGTAATCCAATTCAAGCTGGTCAAACTTGTTGTCAATGTCCAACTGGTTACACTGGATACAGATGTGAAACTGAAATTAATGAATGTGTTTCAAGTCCATGTCAAAATGGTGGTATTTGCGAAAATTCAGTAAACTCATACAAATGTACATGTCAATTAGG
Organism: Brachionus rubens; assembly: GCA_022207745.1. NCBI lineage: Eukaryota > Metazoa > Rotifera > Eurotatoria > Ploima > Brachionidae > Brachionus > Brachionus rubens. Next base: position 2,650,526 of record JAJVHD010000011.1, on the reverse strand, counting down.
ATTTACAGGAACAAACTGTGAACGTAAGCGTTATTTTTTACATTAATCTTTTGCATGAAAATTTAAAAAACACCAACTTAAATTCAAAAAATTTATTAAAAAAATAGAAATTCAGGGTTGTATTAATAACCCATGTAAATTTGGTGGTACTTGTACTGTTTTATTGAACGGTTCGGAAAAATGTCAATGTAAAGACGGTTTCACTGGAACTTATTGTGAAATTGGTATGTGTAAAAATCTATTAGAAAAAAAAAATTAAACTAGACCTTGACTCCTCTTTTATTTGAAATTAAACATTTTCTACCTTAAAAAAGACATAAACGAGTGTTTATCATCGCCATGTCAAAACGGTGGTACTTGTATCGACTTAGAAAACAGCTATGCCTGTTATTGTCCTGATGGTTATTTTAGACCAACATTTTGTCCAGCATCATCATTCACTGCTGTTTCAACTCAAAGTAATTATCCGATTTCTGACCATGTAGTATTAGTATTAGTTATATGCTGAACAATTTTTCTTAAAAAAAAAATACCAAGAATTTTAGTATAACACGAATGAATAGTTCATTAGTTTGCACTTTAAAATATCTGCTTTTTAACTCTTTTCCTATCAAACTGTTCAGGTGTATCAATGGCTGCTGCTACTACAACAACATCATCAACAACAACTACGACCACTACTATGGCACCATACACACAATATTTTAGTACAACAGGTGTCATACCATTCATTAATCAAATAGTTACACCATGTCAACAAAATATTTGTTTCAACGGTGGTTCATGTTACATTGTTTCACAAAGTGGATTTATTTGCGTTTGCCCTATAGGGTTCAGTGGAGACATGTGTCAATTTTGTATGATTGAATCTTTAAAAAATATTTATCTTCTCTCCTTTCCTTTTCTTCCTTGCGTGTTTTTTAAATTCTCCAAATCAAATTCATTTAAAATAATTTTTAAAAATATTAGAAATTGATATTTCCGTGGAAACCATTTCCCATGATTTGTGTCCAGATCAAAGTATATGTCAAAACCAAGGAGTCTGTCGCATACTTGGCAGCACGTTTATATGTGTCTGTCCTGAGGGTTATTTTGGAAGTGTATGCGAGTTGACTGGTGAGTTTAGGATAAGGACATAACTATTTTAAAAGGAAAAAAGTATCATTATTTATTTTTAGAACCTGAAATTTCGCTTGTTCCTCTTTCAGTCCTAACAACGTGTAATCCTAATCCTTGTGTTAACCATGGTACCTGTATAACCTATGAAAACGGCGACTTTTACGGTTGTCTTTGCCAAGTTGGTTACAATGGAAGATTTTGTGAAAATAACTCTGGTATTAAGGCTTATAAATTTGTTTCTTTTCATTATAAACATCTTTTTTAAAGCAAACAAAATAGTTACCGAGACGAGTCCTTGTGAGCCTAATCCTTGTTTTAATGATGGAGTTTGTATACTTACCATTGATGAAGAATTTGCCGGATGTTTTTGTAAATCAAAAGAATTTTCCGGCCTATTTTGTCAAAATTATAGTCGTAAGAATACGCTTAACACGCTTCTTCTTTTTTAAGCTTTTTGCTTTATTATTTTTTGGGGATTAAAACCGCTTTTGAAAACCAATCGTTTATGAACTCAAACTAATTAACTTTTTATTTAAGCATCAACAACAACTTCAGTTTCACCAACAGCTTCTAACTGCTTCCCGAATCCATGCTTTAATGGTGGAGTTTGTAGTAGCAAAGGTTGCATTTGTCCATCAGGATATTCCGGACCTTATTGTGAAACCCTTTCAAGTAAATTTCATTTTTTTAAATACGTTTTAAAAAAGGTTAAGAAGGGTCAATATTTGTTCATAAAAAAATAAAAATATTTTAATTCAAAATAGCTGGTAGATTATGTGAAAATATACAATGCCAAAATGGTGGTGTTTGTAATGTTGTTTTAAGAGGTTCAGTACCAACAGCAGAATGTTGGTGTCTTAAAAATTATGCTGGTTTTTATTGTGAATTATCAACAGTTCCTGGTAGGACTACTAAGATTACTACTAAGACTAATTGGGTTAATACGCTTTCTTTAAAACGCTTTTGAGACTAATATTGGGATAAAAAGAAATTGAAAATCAAACTTGAAATCTAATTTTTAAAATTTTTATTCAGATTCAAACAGATGTTCTCAAATCCAATGTTTGAATAATGGAACATGTTCAGAGACTTTAACTGGTGTGACACCAACAGCCTATTGTACTTGCAAACCAGGTTTTACAGGTCCTAGATGTGAAACAGAATACTTCCGTTGTACTCAAGATGGTATATTTACAGACATTTACGGTTGCACAAGTGGTAGATATTTGGAATGTGTTTACTTTGGTCAAGCATCAGTTGGTTTTAGTAATGGTATTTTGTTCAGAAGAGACTGTCCTCCAGGTCTTAGATTCAATCCAACATTCGGTTATTGTGATTACGCTTCAAATTTTAAATGTCCTGGCGAATAAGTTTAAGCACCAAGTTATACAAATTCATTGTTAGTTTTTTTTTCCTATTTGCCTACTTATGGTATACGATATTTTCCGATACCTATTACGGAAAATATATTTGGAATGACACAAAATCTTATTTATTTGATGTAAAAAATTTATTTAGAAAAAAAGGAAAATTGTTTTAGGATAAATTTGTTATTTTTTTTTTTGTTGGGATTTTTTAGCGCCTTATAATTGTTTTTTCCGTTTTAATGATGCCTGATGTTGTAATTTTTTTATTACATTCCATTGAATTCACGGTCTAATCGTTTATTTTTTTCAATCTTTAATTGATATTTTTTGTTCTTGTCTTTTTTTTTGGTAATTTATTTATTTTCTTGTTGATTTATTAAAGTATCTATAGATTAAATAAATTCAAAAATTTTAAAATTATTTTTTTTACTCCTTGACAATTTCAAACATGAGAATAAGTCCCAAATATTGTACAATTTAATCTCAAAAAATGAAAGAAAGATACAGGCTGGTTCGATAACTTACGATCAAGACGAATTGTGCGATCGGAATCATCTAATTTACAAGCTGACTGTGAGTCATGTCCATGTCGATCTCAGTCAGATTCAGTTGAACAATTGATGATTGTCGGTGAGGATATTTCCCATGAAGATGAAGTTTTCGAAAAGCAAGATGAAGCTTGCGAAAATCAAGATGAAGTTTTAGTTTGTAATTCGATCGACAATGTTGTTACCACTTTGAATAGCACCCACTTTGATGACAATGCCAATGACTCACAGAGTGACATTGTTAGTTCTGATGAGGAGGAAGACGATCAAGAGTTTTTTGGGTTTTTGACTGATGAATTAAACAAATTGGGCAAAATTACTAACGATTTTCATTTGACAAAAACGAACCGTAATGGTTTGAAACTATGTAGCCTTGGTTATTACTATACCAAAGAGAGAATTACCAAAGCTGGCACTTATCATTGGAAGTGTGAGAAAACTTTGACTTGTAGTGGACGTGCTCATACAGAAGACTTGATTGCGCCTGTCAATATACGAGTGTGTCACAGTCATAGACCAGACACTGCTCCGACTTTACTCAGCTTTATACCATTCACGCCTATGTAGCAAATAAGGACCTCCCTCTAGTCTACGCCTTGTTGCCAAATAAAACGCAAATAACTTATGCAAATTTTTTTCGAATTATTAAGAGTTTAACAGCAAAAGAACCGAGGTCCATTAATGTAGCCTTTGAAAAAGCAGTTTTTAATGCGTCAAAAGCAATTTTCAAAAATACCGAGATTTATGGTTGCTTTTTTCATCTAGCCCAGAGTTTTTTTCGAAGAATGGTTAAGCTGAATCTATTAGAAAGTTATTATAAGTCTAAAAATATTAAGTCTGGTTTAAACATGTTAAAAAATTTGGCATATGTGCCTGAGTCTGATATTGAACATGTTTTCAAAGTTTCAAAATCAAGTTTAGATTCTTCGTTCAAGTATTTATTTAAGTATATTGAGTGTTACTATATTGGTACAAGCACAAAATCAGCACGATTTCCTATTCCAACTTGGAATCTGTACATGCGAGTTTTAAACGAATTACCCCGGACAAATAATTCGGTTGAGTCGTGGCATAGTGCTTTTTCTTCGCAAGAAAAAAAGCATTTAACAATTAATCTTTTGGTCGAAAAGATGAGAAAAGAACAATCGAACACAGAGAATAACTTGACTTTGATAAAAACTGGAAAAATCTTTGAACGTGATGAGTCACAAGTTAAGTTCGATAATCGAATCTTAAATTTAGTTTCAAATTACACAAAAAGTGAATGTTTAGAATATCTTAAAAACATAAGTTTAGTCATGAACATCTAAATTAACACATTTATACAAATTACTATTTATCACTTCTTTTACAATAAAACTATTTAATCAATAATTTTTTTTAATTTCAATTATGCTATGAAATTGAATCATGATTTTAAGGCTTGAAACTTAGTGTTAAAGTCAAGATCTTGGGTAACATCGAGTAACAATACGTATAATACAGTAATTCTTCGTATTTTCCAGTAATTAGATGTATCATGGCGTAACAAAGTGTATCTCATGTTATTTGTAAAAAATACAAGTCTCAGAGCGTCTCCGATAGTAAATGTGTGTAATCGAGAGATTCGAGAAATATTAGCATGTCTCATTTAGTTAAAATATTTACCTTTGGCAACAACATTCATTGTAATTTAGATGAAATTTTATTAAAAAAACTTTTTTATTCAAATGTAAATTAATTTAATAAACAAAAGCATTATTCATGAATTTTTATTGCGTATCGGTCGGAATTATTTTTCTTATCAATTTTTGTAACTTGGCGTAATTTTATGTAACGATACGTAACGAAGTGTCGTAACACCATGTCACATGATGTAATATTACGTATCAAAACGTCAAGTTACGTCCTGAGACCATTTGTTCAAAAAAGTTCGTTTTGGGTAATTTGACGTCATGTGATGTCATTTTATGTAAGAATACGTAGCGGTCCGTCACAGCAAGTAATATTACGTATAATTACGTAATATTTCGCATTTATACGTAATATTACGTCGCGATGCAACCTCGTTTCCACTAGTATAACTTTAAAAATTGGGCACTTTGACAAAATATTTTTCACAAGTTATTTTAGTACCATGGGATTGTTTCAAAATAAATCATTCTACATAACTATTTTTAGCTATTTTTATAAATCTATTTTAATAGAAATAATTCCGACCGATACGCAATAAAAATTCATGAATAATGCTTTTGTTTATTAAATTAATTTACATTTGAATAAAAAAGTTTTTTTAATAAAATTTCATCTAAATTACAATGAATGTTGTTGCCGAAGGTAAATATTTTAAAAAATGATACGACAATCCCGAACCTTAATTCCGACCTATAACAAAGGAAATAAAATTATTTGAATGTTCATTAACGATCTTTAGACTTAAAAAAATAAGATTTTTTTTTGTCCATTTGTTACGATTCATGTGTTTCTTGTTAAAAAAAAAAGCGCAAAAAAACATGATTCCATGTGTTTATTTGAAAGACTGAGGCCGATTATTTACAAATACTGATGGAAACTGATATCATATGATATCAGCTGACCTCATCTGATGTCTGAACTTTCAGTGATTTTAAAAAGTTAAAATAATATTTAGTCATAATTACGAATCGTTTAATGATGAACAAAAACCAAAAAAGTCCGATAGTCGTTTTATCAATTTTAAATAACCCTTTTATTCGTGAAGGGTTAAAAAAGGCGGTGAAGAGCTCAAGCTTTAGAACTGCGTCATTGTCCGCATTTGGTGGGATCGAAGCCATGATAGCTTTAGAAGAAAAGCCATTATACGTTAAACGATTCAAATATGAAAATGTTTACACATTCCTTTTTATTTAAACGGTTTCACATGAAGGTTTAATCGGTCATATTTGCGCACGCAAATACATCGGTAAACAATATTCGTTTTAGCAATGTTTATTCGGAGCGTTCGTGTCTCTTATTGGATTTTGTGCTGCAGATCAAATTTATAACCGAAAAAACGAAATTTAAGTCAAGACCAAGATATTTTATTTAAAAACTATAATGACCTCTAAGGCTCTAAAATAATAGTCAGTCAAAATTCATCGAATTATGACTCAAAACGAAAATAAAACGATAAAGATTTTACAAATTTAAATAATCCATTGTTATTTAGAGTCAGGATGGTTTTAAAAGAATAGCCATTATACATTAACAGATTTTAATATGAAAATTTTTACGCATTACTATTTATTTCAACAGTTTCTAATGGAGGTTTAATGGGTCATTAATGTACCTGCAAATACATCGGTAAATCGTAAACGTTCTACCAAAGTTAGTTCGGAGCTTTCGTGTCTCTAGTTGGAAATTGTGCAACTGATCAGATTTTTAAGAAACATTCAACATTGAAGAAGGTGGAGATTTTTATCATTTTAATCTTTTCTTATGGAAACAAATTAATTATTTTAACCAATTTCATGATCGAGTTAAAGCTATCTAGGAAGTTGGTCATTTTTGTACTAACTTTTATCATTTTGATACTTACCAGACAAAAGAAATTTTCGTATAATTACTTAATTTAAATCATTCAATAAGTATGAAAACCATTATAAGCGACATCGTTTGAAAAAAGAGCGTTCACGATTTTTATCACATATTAAGTTAAAAATTCAAAACTCAACTCAATAAAATGTTTTAAAACTTTTTTTTCTAACTTCTTAATTTAAATAAATTCATTTCAAACTAAAGTTCTAATGAATTTATTTTTCAAATCCAAATTAACAATTGTTATTTTACGAATATTTATCTAAATTTTGATAATTTTACGTAAAATATGGTAAATCATCGTATAAGTTCAGAACTGTACATCAATATTTTGTCATTGATTGAAATTTTAATTTATTTTTTTCTTTCCAGTTACTCTAATGTTTTTCAAGTCAAAGATTATCTGTTCAAGTTTATTTTTTAAAAATTAAGAAAATAACATCCTGAATTGATTTCTCAAATTTTCTACTGTAATTCTGACTCTGTTCAATCCATTCACATAACCATTTCTCATTGCTTGCCAAGCCTCTTCAGTTTCTTGTGAATTTAATCTTCGACCAAATCTTCCTTCAGTAAAATATTCCCCATTAAAATAAACAGTTCGACCGTTATATCTTAAGGTGGTAGGTATAGTATAAGTACCAGCGTCTATCGAATTTATTCTTTCCATTAACATATCTTCGGTTAATTTGGTTGAGTTTAAGGAAGATTCAGCCGTTTGCAAGGCTCCTAATTTTGCATTTCTGATAGTTTCAGCAACATTTTGATTTATGTTGGAAGTCAAATCGTTCACAAAAGAATTCACTTAAAATTTAAAAAAAATTTTAAAATAAAGATCATTTCTCTGTCTAAGTTTAAATACCTGATATATCCAGTTGCCTTTTTCTGATTGAGGATGAGTTAACAAATATTCCAAATAAAGCTTAAAAAAAACTTTCAAAATAATTATTCCATTAGAATTATATCTCAATTTTACCAGCATAAAGGGCTAATGAAAGCAAATTTTTAAGCATTTTTAGATTTTTTTTGGAATTCTTACTAATGAGCTCATATTTATCAGAAAGTCTTAAATTTTTTAAATATTATCAAAATTTCAAAAATAGAATCCTGAAAATAAATCAGAATTCTTTCATAGAATATTTGAAACATACTATATTAATCGTTCTTAAGAATTGTTTGCATTATTTTTTGGTTTAACTTATTACGCAAATGAAAAAAAATTAACACAAATCCGGTTACCCTGCAAGACTGCAAACAAAAAGTTTTTCATAAAATTGTAGTATCCCAATAAAGTTTTTAGAAGTTGTAAAATATTATAACATATAGTCTCATTATAATAAATGTCAAGTCTTGTAAAAAAAAGAAAAGAGTAACAAGGTCCAATTTTTGGAACCATCACGTAATAGAGAGGACTTATTTTTAACGGGACACTAAATATTAGAAACTTTTTCTTAATTTATAAAGCAATATATAATCATGCCTTGGCCGGTCTCATGTGAAAATGTAAGGCGGCGATGGTACTGTCATTCTAATAATGTTCTAAATGTGCTGTTTTACGGAGACTTGGGACACCCCAATAGGAATCTTGTCGTATTGGGGTGCCGCTGGCTTTGGCCATTACAACATAAAGTAGCCTGAGAACGGGTGCAGGAGCTAGTTTTACAGCAGACACATTTAGAAATAAGTGTAGCCTTAGTGACAAAGTTACGATTTCTACTTAATGTAGGATACACTTGGTTTGTGGTTCTAAGCTAGTCAAATAGTTGTCGAGTTCGCAGCTTTGGCTTAGATGGATGTTACTGTTTTTGATGAATGTCCAACAGTCACTAGGATTGATGGCAGTAGCATAGCTGTAACCATGCATTGGCCGGTCCCAAACTCTGATGTGAAAATGAGTCCTATCTAAAATTAAGCGACTGTAAAAACTCTGCGAATTAATTACGCAGTTAATTTGATTCTTTTTTAATGTTGTTCAGAGTACTTGCACAGTTTTTGCAGACGCTTAATTTAGATTAGAAAATTTTGTTTCAGATAAGACAAGTTTTATTTAGGATATAGCACCTCTAGGACAATTTTATAACGATTCTGCACAATTGCTATTGCTTTATTGCTATGAAATTAACAGCGCCTTTACATCTGTTAATTGGTTATGTTAAAGAATGGGGTTGTAATTGAATTGGGATATAATTAAGTGGTTTTAATGTAATACCTGGGAGATCTGTTCTGTAGAGTTTCAGGGCTATAAACATGAGTTGCTTTAATGGTAGAGCATTTTTTTTATCTTTTTTGTGTAAAAAATTTTTTTTTCCATTCAAAAAACAATTTAAGCATCATAGCAAAAAGAGAACATCATATGATGAAAGAACATTTTTGCAAAAAAAAACAGGGATTGTTATTAAAAAATTGGTTTTGAAGATGGAATTGTTAATTTCCTGGAAATTTAGAGTTGATTTTTTACATGAATATATGCCGGTCCGAATGGTGTCTAGGTAGAGTCGTTTTGGGTGAAAAAAAATATACTCTAAAAGGTTAGGCTGTGAATGTACAAATGCATACCACCATCAAATAACGATTTGACTGATTTATCTTGGGTATTGTTACATTGAAAACCTTGAATTATCTTAACCTTCAAATTTAATTAAATTTTACTTGGAAAGATACATATAAATCACATGACTCAAAATTGAAATAATAAAACGATTTTTTTTATCAAAATATTGTAGAAATATTTTATCAAAAAAATTCAACAATCTTATTTACTAATCATACCTTGTTAGTTAAGTAGGAAATGGAATCTAAAGTAAGCTTTGAACAAAATTAAAATTATTTTCATAAAATTATGTTCTTAAATAGCCGGTTTTATGGAATTTTTTCAGAAGTTCAGCCTCATGGCGTGTCAGAACAGGTAAGTTTAAATCAAAACTGTATCAAGTTAGGAAACTTTTGGCATTATTTTTTTTCAGCTTTGGTTCTTAAGGGTATCGATTACGAATACAAACCAGTAAACATTCATATCGGTGAACAAGTAACAATAAAATGTAGCAAAATTTTGGACATTTTTAACCAATTTTTTGTTAATTAGCATACCAATGAGTTTGCTAAACTCAACTCTAAACAAGAAATACCTGTTTTAGAAATTGATGGTTATACTCTAACACAGTCTGTAAGTTTATATTAAAAAAAAACAAAACATAAGTTCTATATTTTGAAATCTATTCAAGATTCCAATAATTGAATATATTGATGAGACACGACCTCAAGAGCCCAGATTGTTTCCTCAAGATCCGTTTAAACGTGCTAAATCAAGAGCCATTGCTGAAATAATCAACTCTGGTATTCATCCATTTCAAAAAGCTCTTAAACGTGTAGCGAAAGATATTGGCGAAGATAAAAAAAATGAATTATTAACCGATTATTTTAGGTCTGGATTTAAAGCTATTGAAGAAATATTAATTGAAACAAGTGGAAAATATTGTGTTGGTGATGAAGTAACCATTGCCGATTTGTGTCTTGTACCAATTGTTTATTCAGCTTTTAATAATAAATTTGATTTAAGTAATTTTTCAAATGTTTTGAGAGTTAATTCGGAATTAGAAAAACTACCGGCTTTTCAAAAATCACATGCACATAGCCAAATTGATACCTATCCTGAATTGAAAGAAAACTGAAAAATATATCCTTTTAAATAAAAAATTTGCATTTATTTTCAATCATTTTATTTTCAAAACTAAAAATATCTCTTGACTTTAAAGGATTCATGGCGAATTTTCATCAAAAAGTGTGAAACCTCTAATATTGATTAATTTTGGTTTACACGACCTTTTCGACCCTTTCGACTTTCCAAAACAACAAAACAGAGAGACTTGGGTTTAATCCTTACCGGAGACATAAAATTGAGTAAACAAGTGAGTACATCGGCTGGGAGGGCAAAAAGAATCTTTGGTCAAATCTTGAACGGTTTAAGCAATCACAACGCAGAGATCATTTAAAAAATGTATGCAAGTCTTGTTCGACACCATTTAGAGTATGCGGTGTTGGTATGGAATCCTTACCTAAGAAAGATATTAATATCCTTGAGAGGGCGCAAAGGAGAGCGACTCGGAGCATACATGACTTTAGAAAGTTTGAATACGTGGAAAGGCTCAAAAGACTCAAACTTACAACCCTTACAACCAGAAGAAGAAGAGGAGATCTCATCCATATGTATAAGCTCCTAAACAAACAAGATCAGGTAAATTGGTATAAACGAGTGAATAATGATGAACCAGTCGGATATACGAGACAAGAGGAAATCGATGCAGATTTAAGCGAGAACTTGTGAAAAACTGTGCACCAAGATTCTTTAAAAAAACCGTATATAGAATGACAGGAACGGGCTGTCGAATGATGTTATTGAATCAAAATCAATTAACATTTTTTAGACTAATTTAGACAAACTTTTGAAAGACATTGCTTATGGTCTGGATATAACCAGACTTAACGCGAGAGCGTAGCACTACTAATATTACTTTGAAAATACATTAGTCAAATATTAAAATTTACCATTGTGTAACTAAATATTTTTTTCAGGTAGATTTTAGCAAATTTTTGGTATCAAACGCGATCAACCTATTTCCTACTCAATCAAGGGTCTGCTAGTTTCCGGAGACCGATTTTCTACATCATTTTTTGTGATCTTTTCTGCGGATCTGGTAGCAGAAAAGAGTTTCAAGACACACATTGTCTGGTAGAACTTTTTATTATCTAACTTGTTACAGTATTGTGAAAAAATTAGAGAACGCTTTTGATTTTTTTGTTTCATTTATATTCAATGGCCGATAGTTCGTCATAGGACCGGAATATCGTTTTGGTTTTTTCTTTAAGTCAAATATATACATTTTTTTCTATCGAACGAGCTCTCATTCATTGGTTGGCAACTTAAATCAGTCTGGATATTAAAATTATAAAAAAAAACATTTTTTTGTAAAAAAATTTTTTGTGAAAAATTTAGAGAACGACCTGAATTTCGCCCTCGTACTCAGCGAAAACTCGATCGATCTTTATGAAATCTTTTATTTGAGCACAGAAACCTTCATTCAAGCCGAGGGAAAAATATCAGACTTTTCGGTAGACGGGTTTTCAAGAAAATTCCTCTGGAGTATAATAAGCACCCGAAGGGAACCCTTGTGGACAGTATGAATACTGTAAGGTCAAGATAACTTGCACAATCGTTTCACACTATCAGGAGCGAATTAAATAGGCCCAAATCATGTTTTGAAGCTTGACCCGACCTTCGAAAGAAAAAAAATTCCATTCTAAAACGTCTCTGTACTAGGCAGCTGCTTGAGTCTATCCTTAAAAGTAAGCAAATTAAGTCAAATAAAAAGGTTCCAACCCATCTCATGCCATATAAAATTAAAGGAAATCATTTGTACAATGCTGTATAACTAAAGCTAAGCTCTTGGATCTTCGGTTCAGGCTACACGTCCATCCAAATCAAGAAAAAAAACTAATGGACTATCACTTTTCAGTCCATCCAAAGCTAGTCCGCTAGTTTCTGGAAACCCGTTTTGAATTTTTAGAGGTCTTCGTGTATGTGCCTCTTTTCTAAAACATAAAAAGCATTTCCGAATTACTTCTTTATCTCTTTCATCAGAAAATTTATTTTCAAAATTTTCTTGATTTGAACGAGTTGTACCCAGAACATAGCTATCAGGTCCACAAAAAAAGCACAAAAAGATGAATCAGAAAATCGGTCTCCGTAAATTAGTCGACCTGTGGAAGTATTAAAATAAACTTTGACGATATTAATATTCATTTTATTATAAAAAGAATAAGTGTTTATTTTATATAATTTACAAAATTTAAAAAAAAAAAAGAATTCGAAAAAAAAAAGAAAGTAATCAGAATTAACTTCATCATTATTTTATAAGTTTTGTTCTTTTAAGAAAATTTTTGCTTTAAAGAGTAATTTACAAAATTTTATAAAAAAAAAAAAGAATTTTAACATTTTGTTTTTTTTTTGAAGCTTTTAAAACCAGTTTATAACTCATCACAAGAAACTCTTTCATTTCTCGTAACACATAAAGCTCAGGTGTATTTAAGAAAAAAAAAGTATGACTTGTTCAAAAAGTTGTATGTTTTTGTTTTAATCGAAAACAAGTGAGATTTTTGGTTTTGTTAAAAAAGAACTAAAATTTTTGTTTAATTTTGATTTTAAAAAATTGAACATGAACTCATAAAAAAATACTAATTTATTGACTCGACATAATCATTCGGATTTTCTGAACCAACTCCTGATTCTCTAGACGGTGACTTTTTAAGACCTCTCTTTTCAGCACTCCGCCTCTCGTGAATCTTAAAAAACAAAAGTTAATTTAAGTTGATCAAAGCTACTTTTAGAATTCTCACCTCTTCTGATATTTTTGATAAATTCTTCATGGCTTCTTTATAAGTTGTTTTAGCTTGAATCAAAGCTCTTTCCAACTCGTCTATACGCGCTTTTTGAGCTTCCATTTGAATATTCCATCTAAATTTTTCTTCATAATATGGCTGAGATTTGATGATATGTTTTTTTAAATCTTTTTCAAGTGCTTGACAACGTTCTTCAGAGCTTTGAAATTCAGCTGTCTTTTTACGATGATTTTCTTCGGCTTGATCGACTATTTTTTTACTAGTATTTATTTTTGTTATTGTTGCGCTCAAGTGCTCTTGCCAAGCGTCCGGTATTTCACCATTTATTAAACTTGTTTCGGCTACGGATAAGGTTTCTTTGGCTGTTTTGTACAAACTATTCGCTCGTTGATAGTCTTGAACTGCTTTTTGAGCTTCGGTTTGCAACTTTAAATTAACAATTTTTTTATCAATTAATTTCTTTTTTTTAAGGTTTTAACAACAAATTGATTAAAAACGGAAGCCTTATATTTTGATTTTTAATTTTAAAGTCTTCAAAAGTTTCAAAGGTTCGTTTTGGCTTTGTAGATCACATTTTCCGTCTTACTTTTTTGATTTATTCTTAAAAGCTTTGCTCTAATGAGCAAAAAGTGACCATTATTCGAGACGGATATCTGAAAAATAGTCACATTCCTATACCCCGAGGATTTTGTGTTTTTTATCAGATGAGGAAAAAAAACTTTCTTTCCGCTTTGACCTGCTTTAATTAGCACATCTACAGTAACAGTCTGAATCAATACGTTGAAATTTTTTTTCGATAAACTAGAACTGTTGGTGAACTATAAAAATATAGACCGGTGACTGTCAGGTTAACCCTCAACTTGAGAATATATGAATTTTATCAGAAACTAAAATAAAAGCTAAATTAAAACGGCCAATTATTGCAATGCATTGTTCTACCCCATCAGTATGCAGTGTCAGTATGGAATCGATACCTATTGACATCATCGAGAGGGTGCAAATAAAAGCAACTTGGAACATACATAGCTTTAGAAACTTTCAATAGACTGATAGGTCCTAAACACTTAAACCTACAATTAGATGAAGAAGGGGTGATCTCATCCAAATGTACAAACCCGTAGACAAATGCGTTGGTATTGACGAAAAAGTTAATCGAGTATACAAGACTTGACTGAAACCGACTGACGAATGAAGTTATTGAATCAAAATCAACGAAAATTTTCAAGACTTATTTAATAAAACTTTTGAACGACTAAAAAATTGATTATGGCTTTTGTAGAACCAGGCTTAATGCGAGGGTGTAGCACTATTACTACTATGATGGTGTTATGGTATAGGGTATAGACTGGTCAAATCTCCCGTGTGAAGTTAAATAGGAGAGATTGAAATCATCTCTTAACATGCTTTGCCCGACTAGGGTCGAGTATAAACTTTTACAGTTGCATCTTCGATGTGATGATGCGTCTCGAGTATAGTCACACCAACGAATAAGTCCTCGGGTAGCTTTTGACTTAAATAATCTGAAATACTATTCACTGGAATAATTCTAAGAAACGACAAAAATGTCTCTTATAGGGCTACGAAAGTTGACTATGAGTTGAAAATGAGCTTAAAAACTTTAAGTTTGTTCAGACTAAAAAAAGAAAGATTAAAGTCTCAAAAATAAACCCTAAGATTACCCAATACAAAAAAAGAGTGGCTAAGTTTAGACTTTTTTTCAATATTAATCATTTGAAGATATGATTTATAAAATTGCATTTAATTAATTGGGACATACTTTGTCTGTTATCCGCACAGCTTCGTAATACGGTTTCGATTTGGCAATACATGAGCCTATTTTTTTTTGTAAAAATTCTAAACGTTGTAGTTGACGGTTTTTGGTTGTGTTAAAAAGATTTTTAGCTTCCTTAAAAAATTAAAAAATAAAAATAGGTCAAATTAAGCAACACAAAAAAACACACTTCAAGCTCATTTTCCATTTTATTTATGTCACATGAAGACTGATTTAAACGCTCCAATTCTTCCTTTAAGAAAAAAACAAATTAATTTTGACCCAAAAATAAAAAACAAATATTACTTTTATGCGAGGATCAAGTGTTTCAGTGTCTTCTTCATTACCGGCTAATTTCGAGTCTTGAAGAATTTTTTCGTTTAAACTCTCAAATTCGGTTATAAGTGTCATTATTTATACAACATTAGAAACAACAACAGAACAAAAAAAAAGATAAAAACGGTTTTGTTTAAAATTTCTTTTTTTTTTTATAAAAAAAGATAAATTTTTTTTTGTTTGGAAACTTTGTTGTTGTTTGATATTTCAAAGCAATCGAAAGCAAAGCTCAACATTTTAGCAAGAGAACAAAAAAAAAAGAAAACAAATCCACACACAAAAAAAAAAATATTTTAGTGAGATTTATTATAATATATATCTCTACTAGGTTAATTATGAGACTTAGTTTAATTATTAAAATTCGCAGCTAGAAAAATAATAAAATGTATATTTCATATATATTAACAAAAAAAAAACAAGAAAATATCTTTAACAACACAAAATCTAATTGAAATAATTTATTCATAAATCCTTATTTATTTATTTTAGTTGTTGCTTAAGATTGTATAGTGTTATGAGTGTAGACTTAAGATTAGGATTGTGTTTTTGTAACTGATGGAATGATGCTGTTTCTGACTAATTTTTACGTACTTTATATTTAGCCTTTTTCTTTTTGTTATGAGTAAGGTCTTTGAAAAACATGTTTTCGTGATAGTATTTTTAAACAAACTTACCTTGCCAATTGTTCGAAGATGTTTATCTCAAAAACTCGAATGATTTTATAATTGAATAAAAATGAGATTTTTTAAAAATGTTTAAATTTTGTGAATAGAATTTTAATTGCTTGAACAAAACTTAAGAATAACAAAAAAAAACATGAGTTGTCTGATTTTAGTTTTGTAAGGTTTTAACTCTTCTAGCAGTGATCCCTAAATTTTGTTGATATCAAAACTCTTTTGACATATTCAACCATGCCTTTGCTTGCTCTTAAAATTTTAATTTCTAATTTTTGCTGTAAAGATGCTACTTGTTTTTTAGGTTCAAGACTCTTTGACAGTACGTCGGGGTCCGGACACGTGGGACAAATCAATAAAACAAAAACTAAATTATATTTTTAATATTTTATTAATAATAAAACTAAGCTTAAATCAGCTAAGACACAGCTGCTCCAAAATCAATAAAAAAACATATATTTAAAAAAAAGACAACAACTTAATTTCTTTTTTTTTTTTTTTCTTATTTTTTTATTTTGCAAAATATTTGAAAATTAAACTTATGCAAGAACGTAAAATTTGAAATTTAACTTAACTTAACTTTTGAAGAGCTCGACTCTTACAACTCCTCCGACCTTGAGAACTAAACCTATTTTACAAAATTTTTGAAACATTTAAACAAAATCCTAATTAAATAAATTTTCTCTAAAATTTCCCTGAGTACCAAATTCCAATTCTTCCGATAAATTAGTTTACAAATTTTATTTCTCTTATTACAACGTGTCTTTCTTACAAACAAACTCCAAAATAAAATTTGATACAAAATTGCATTCACAAAAAGTAAATTGACAAACACAAAGTTTAAACATAAAAAAAATAAAATTAGCTTCTTTTGACTCATTCATACGACTTTGATTTGTTTGAACCTATTACCAATCTCTCGGTTTGTTTTACTACTCTACCACTTCTTGTTGTTCTTACGTTTTGATCTGGTCTCTCGTTTAAGATCGACGTATCAGATCTATTTAAGTCTAAAATTGATCTGTTTTGTTGTAATACCTCTCCTTCTTGATCATCATCACCATCTTGATTTTCTGCTCCACTAACCTCGTTTTCATTGTTTACAACCTCTTCTTCATTAAAAGCTTCTTGATGGCACTCATTATCAAACGTTGAACTTTCATCTAAACTTGATTGATCACTACCATTGTCACTTGCTTGGATTAAGCCTCTTTCGAACAAACAGTGTTCGAAGTTTATTTGAAATTGAGCGTTGTAGTTTGAAACTTCACGTTGACCGACCTTTATTTTACTTTGTGTTTTATTATTTTTTGAATAGTTGGTAACTGTTTCCAATTCACCTTTGAACAATCTCATTCGATTGTAATGGGTTGTGATTTCTTTGTTGTTTGATAAGCATTTTACGACATAGTTCAATTCGTCTAGAACTTTGATTACAACGTATGGGCCAATCCATTTAACTGTAAATTTTCGACTCAATCCACTTTTTGTTACATGATTTTTTAACCAAATTTTAGTACCAACTGCAAAACTTTGTCTCGTGTCAATGTTTACATCATAAAATTTCTTTTGACTTTGTTTCGCTTGTTTCATATTTGACTCAATCATTTGCAAATTTCTTACTCTATTTTCTTCGATTTTTTTAAGGTAATCATTTGACCACGTCTTAGACAAATCTGTTGCAAAATTTACATCATTTAAACCATTTTCAGCTCGACCGAACAAAATTTCATACGGTGACTTGCCAGTACTTGAATGAACAGCAGTGTTGTAAGCAAACAACGTTGAGTTTAAGTACAAATCCCAGTCCGAATGATTCGAGTTTACATATTTTGACAAAATTGACTTTAGAGTTCGGTTTTGTCTTTCGACCTCACCGTTACACTGTGGGTGATACGCTGTCGTGCGTAGCTTGTCGATTTTTAAACCTTTACATAATTCTTTGATTAAACTACTCTCAAAATTCGAACCTTGATCTGTAATAATCTTTGACATGAATCCAAAACGACAAATAAGTTGATTGATAATAAACATAGCTGTTGTCAATGCAGTAAAATCTTTTGTAGCTAATGCTTCACACCACCTTGAATAATAACATATGGCTACAATGATGTATTTCATACCCCTTGATGTAGTTGGCAATGGACCTACAACATCAATACCAACAATCTCAAACGGAAATTTGGCAACAATTTGTTTCAAACTCGCAACATTTTTATAATTAAACACTCTAAACTGTTGACAAGTAATACACGACTCACAATAAATCTTGGTATGTTTTCGCATATCAAACCAAAAAAATCTTATCTTGAGTCTCTTTAACGTTTTGTCATAGGCTAGATGCCCTGATAATTGATCATCATGAAACGATTTGAGAACATCTGGGATTTTGTGTTGTGGAACAAAGATTAACTTTGTCTCTGACTCAAGTTTAACAATGTCATCTTCGAGTACCAACTTGTTTAAAATTTGAACAGCTCTTTTTTTGAAATTATCATCGCTTTTTGACCACTTATCGATTATATTTTGATTTTGACTTGATAATAAACACTTTAACTGAGATAATTTTTTATCTTTATTTTGTTCGTACGACCAATCTAAATGTGAGTCTAAAGTCAATTGATTGATATTTGCTCTTGAAAGCATATCAGCTTCGACGTTTAAATGACCAGGTTTATATCGTATTTCAAGATCTGGACACTTCTCTTGTATCTTGACCATTAATTTATTTAGTCGACTTGACGTGTCTTTGATAACTTTGAATGTTGTTAAAGGTTCGTGGTCAGTGAATAGTTCTACTTCACGACCATATGTAAAATCATTAAACTCTTTCAAAGACCAAAGGGCAGCAGCAGCTTCTTTCTCGGATGTTGTATAACCTTTTTCGGTTTGAGTGAGTCGGCGACTTGCAAAAGCAATCGGTCTGTAAACTCCATCATGAAGTTGAGAGAGTACGGCACCAAATGATTCATTTGAAGCATCACAGTGGATAAAAAACTTTTTACTAAAGTCTGGGTAGACAAGAATTGGAGCTGTAATAAGTTTGTTTTTTAATTCACCAAACGCTTCATCACATAACTTGTCCCATACAAATTTAATATGACTAAAGTACGGAATGAAACGACGATAAAAATTAATTGAACCAATAAATCTTCTAATCTCATCAGCGTCTAAAGGACGTTCCATTTTTACTATTGCTTGTGTCTTGGTTGGGTCAGGTTTGAACCCATTCTTTGTTAACTCGAATCCGAGATAAACAACTTTGTTTGTACAAAAACGGCATTTTGAGGGTTGAATCTTCAATTTACCTTGTCTTACGCGATCAAGGACATTTTTGATTCGTTCTAAATGTTGTTTAAACGTTCGACTAAACACTATGATATCATCCAAATAAACTACGCATTGTTTGAGAGTAAGACCCTTCAAAAGCCTATTCATCAGTCGCTGAAAAGTGGCTGGTGCGTTTGTTAAACCAAACGGCATGACCAAAAACTCATACAGACCAGATGAAGTAACGAACGCTGTTTTCTCGATGTCGTCTTCGTCAACTTCAACTTGCCAGTATCCTGTGATCAAGTCGAATAAACTGAAAAAAATTGCGCCATCCAAAGCTAAAAGTGTATCGTCTACGTGTGGTATCGGAAACGAATCTTTGACCGTTAACTTGTTTAGTTTTCGATAGTCGACACAAAATCTAAATTTTCCATTTTTCTTTTTTACCATAACAACCGGAGACGCCCAAGGGGAACTACTTTCTCGAATGATATTGTTTTTTAGCATATTCTCTACTTCTTTTTCAATCTCATTTCGAATAAACGACGGGACACGGTAAGGCGGTTGTTTTACGGGTTTACTAAAGCCTGTGTTTATTTTATGTTTGATTATGTTTGTTTTACCAATATCGTCTTCAGACCAACTGAAACAGTCTCGGTATTCAAAAATAAGTTTACGTAATTCATCAACCTCTTCTGGTTTCAGATTTGGATCGAGTACTAGCGAACAAATTTTTTCTTTGATCTCCTTATCTAACTTCTCAATGTCAATTTTTTCTTGTTGTGTTTCATCAACTGGAACTTTTTCTTGTTTTGTTTCATTTTGATCGACTTGTACGGTTTCAACCTCGACTTCACTTGCTGAACCGATCACTTGACCTGAATTGATTTCGATGTCTTTACCAGATAAATTTATAGCACTTACGTACATCTTACCATTTTCGACTTTGTTTAAACTATGGGCTAAAATGATTGACTCGAGTTGAACTGGTTCGAAAAGAACGTCTTTGTCTGAGTTTAAAAGGTTTAAGTTATCAAGTTGAACCTCAAGAATTGACTCACAATCTTTTGGGATCTTTTGTTTATGTGACAAAAAACAAGAATTTGAAATTGACTTAGTCTCGATGAAATAAGTCTCGACCGAACTTGAAAGTTCACAATTGTTGAACGAAGTTGATGGCTTTGGTTCACTGTTAATACGTAGGGTGTCGTTACGGTTATCAATTACAGTCTCGTAACGTCTCAAAAAATCACGACCTAAAATTCCATCTTGGTTTGTTATACTATCGGTAATAATAAATTGGTGTTCTCCATTCCAAGTACCAATTGTTAGCCATACTCTAGCTACTACACATTCACTAAATGAATCTCCATTACACGTTTTGATTCCAATGGAATGTTTTTTTAAATCAGGATTGTACTCACGTTTAGTACAAAAATTTTGAATAACTTGCTTGAAAGTACTTGGAAGACTTGAAAATTTAAGAAGAGAATTACTTGCGCCATTGTCTACTAAGAGGTCCATTTGGGTCTCTACATTACTGTTAAACAGTTTGATTTGAGAACTGACTTTCATCAATGGGTGTGCCTTGTTTATTGACCATTCATCGTTTTTGATTGCAACTGGGTTCAATGAAATGAAGTTAAACGAAGCAGATTCATTAGAACTTTGACCAAACGTTTTTACATCATGAGTAGTACTATGTCGAGATTGACCAAAGTGGCTGGAATGATCATGTTCAAATTGTGATGAGAACTGATTTGAATTTTGACCTTGTTGACTACTTGACCACATATTTTGATTAAAATTGTTAAATGGCGGATAGTTTCGATTGCTTGTTTGATTTTGGGGGTAACGGTTTTGACCATAACCATACTCGTCTCTGGATCTTGCATTATTGATTTGACCAGTTTGAATGTAACCTCGGTTAAATTGGTACGGTTCGTTCGAGTTTTGATTTGGGTACGGGTAATAATTGTTTTGACTCGTTTGGTTTCGGTTGAAGTTAGCACGACTAGACATGTTTCGATTTTGGTATGGTTTGTTTTGGTTTCGTCTCACTGGGCATTTAGACTGAAAATGACCTTTCTGACCACAATTGTAACATTCTATATCGTTTAAGTCGGGTGTTTGTTTTGGTTTGACAGTTGTTTTGTTAATTTCGATTGAGTCTTTGTCCATTAAACTGATCGCTTTACGAGCCTTTGAAACAACAATGTCCCATTCCTCATCAACATGCATACTCAATTGAGATCTAAGACTACCAGGCATTTCTTTTACAAACTTGTTTTTTAACAATTTGGTTCGGTTTGCTTCATTGATACCAGGTAAAGCTCTACTTAAAAGTGCTTCAAGTTTTAGTGAAAAACTTAAAACTCCATCGTCCATATCGAACTTTAAACTGTTGAATTGATTCATGTACTCTTCTTCGGTTAAAGCAAATTTATCGATTAACTGTTGGAATACTACGGTTATGTTCTCTTTTTGAACATTGGTCAACTTGTTGTACACGTTTTTGGCATTACCGATCAAATACGACTTGATTAACGACGCTTGATCTTGTTCACTAAAACGTAAACCTTCTGTTTTTGACAAAAATCGATCCTTAAAATCGTAGATACAATCACCATTCCCTTCGAACGGAGCGGTTAGAGAACTTGCGTACGGATTAAATGACATTTTGAATCGGATTTAATCGTTAGCACACAAATTAAAAATCGAATTATAAACTAATGTTGTCACCAATGTAAAGATGCTACTTGTTTTTTAGGTTCAAGACTCTTTGACAGTACGTCGGGGTCCGGACACGTGGGACAAATCAATAAAACAAAAACTAAATTATATTTTTAATATTTTATTAATAATAAAACTAAGCTTAAATCAGCTAAGACACAGCTGCTCCAAAATCAATAAAAAAACATATATTTAAAAAAAAGACAACAACTTAATTTCTTTTTTTTTTTTCTTATTTTTTTATTTTGCAAAATATTTGAAAATTAAACTTATGCAAGAACGTAAAATTTGAAATTTAACTTAACTTAACTTTTGAAGAGCTCGACTCTTACATTGCTATGCCGTACTAAAAAATCTAAAATCTTTAATTATAAATTTTAATTTAAAAAAAGGACTTAAATTTGTTATTTTTGCGACTTTTTTTTACCTGGATTTCTTGATTGAAATCAAAAAAATTTTAAAAAATTTACGTCAACCTTAGTCATTGAAAATTTAATTAAAAATTTGATATTTAACCGGAAAACAAAATTCTCTCTTTATCTGACCGTGGGTCTAGGGGTGGGGGGAATGATAAAGCTCCTATCGAACAGATCGGTTGAATAAAAATTCTAATTATTACAGACTTATATAAGATGTTCCAAATCATAAACTTTATTGGCTTTAAATTCTATTCATCCCCTGTGATACAATAAAACCAAGTAAAAAAGTGTCTTAACATCGGAATTGTGAAGTTTAGTACAAAAAAACAGAACAATTTTGAAAAATTGAAATAATTTTTAATCTGTTTGCCTTATGATGAATCTGCGCATGTAACAAAGTGTAACAAACTTTGTTACAACATTCAGCAAACTCTGCAAAAACTCTGCAGTCTAATTGCGCATTTAGTTATAATACTTTTTAATAGTGTGCTTTTTGCAGATACTTTGTATAAATTTAGCAGAGGTTGCTCAATGGTGTAACAAAGTTTGTTACACTTTGTTACATGCGCAGATTCATCACAAGGCAAACAGATTAAAAATTATTTCAATTTTTCAAAATTGTTCTGTTTTTTTGTACTAAACTTCACAATGCCCTTAACATCTTTCTCTCATATATATCTCTACAGTAAGATGAGGGTTTGTCATTAAACAAATAGGTTGCTTAAAACAAACGATTTTTATAAAATTTGAGCATTTTTGCTTGAAAATTTACCAAAACTCCGACATATTGAAATATCAAAAGTTACTTATCGTTTGAAAAACCCTCACTTATTTTTGAAGAGAAAGACTTAATCTACAAAGCTGATGGATTTATGTCTTTTCTAGATTGAAGACAAATTGACTCTCAAAAACCACGAAAAGCTAACTAAACTTTATGATTTGGGACATCTTACCCATTAATTTTAAGGTATTGGGTGGGTATGGGTTACCCGAAAAATTCAGGTTTTGGGTTCGGCTATGGTATGGGTTACCCAGAAATTTTGGAATTCAGGTACGGGTCTGGGTTGGTTAACTTATAAAATTGGGTATATATACCCAAAACCCAATTATTGTCGAAAAAACAACTAAAAAACCTATAAAATACCCAAATTTTATGGGTTAGATTTTAATTCTAAGTGAACTTTAAAGTAGACTGTTTTTATAGAGCTTACTTGGATTCAGTATTGAGAAATTTGATTAGTCAAAGTATGGTGAAGTTAGTGTTTAATTCTCTTTTTCCTTAAAAGATTCAAACGAGAAGTAACAGTCACTAATGACTTTTAATTAAGATTTCGGCATAATTTATCTATCATAAAATAATTCTCAAAAATTTAACAATTATTAAAACTGAACGGCTTTAAGGCGTCTGCTTTTAATTTTTTTTTAAAACAAAAATATTATTCATTAGATTTATTGATTCATAACATTACTTAATTGCGTAATTACAGGTTAAGTCATGTTAAGCTTTCTCTCAAAATCGTAAAAATTTTATTCTTAGGATTCTGAAAATTGCAAAAATAAATTGGACAGTGTCATCCGGAACTTATAAACATTTACGCTTGAATATTCATCTTGCAAGACTCTTTTCACCTCGATGAAGGATCAATTACTCAGACTCTAGGCTTAAAAGTTCGGACCGAAGAAAATTCTCCGGTTTTAAGAAACTTCATTTTGCACTGAAAAAAAAATATTTTATCCAAAGATTTCTCATAAACATAAGTTTACTTAACGTGAATTTATTATATTTAGGAAAAAAATCATAGAGATTCCGAATCGGAAGTTTTCTTGTTTATTATATTCGGAGAGTAGTGTATTTTTATTGACAAACTGGATGGTTTTGTTTTGAAATGCTACCTAAGTTAACTTGGTATTAGACAAAATAATGAACAAAATAGTTTTTAAAAGAGACAAACGGAAAGTAGGTTAAATCGAAACATCAACTAAGACAACATAATTGAATTTATTTAACTTTATTGATACCGTAAACTCGTGCCTATAACTTTAATGGCGAGTAATTGGAAATTCCCATTCATCTCCATTAGAGTTATAGGCAAGAGTGTACGGTATCACACTGAAAATTCGGTCAGTAACTATTAATTATATTTTACGAGTCCAAAGGATGGACAAGGTTTCTATCGAACACCTAACCTTCTCCTATTAAACGTTGATAGACTCGGTGTATGTTTAATATTGAAATTACTTTCTCATTAATCTCATTAATTTATTTGTATAAATTCACGATTTGGGTCTTTTTTTCGCGTAAAATATGTTCCTAAATTTTAAGTGCTCGCTCCTTGGACAGACTGGCAAAATTACGATATTTTTTTCCGAACCATAAAGTTCAAAAGTCTAAATCCTTACGACAAATGAAGAAGGCATTCAAGCGACTCCCGGTAAAGAACTTTTTTCGGATACATGTCGATGAGTCAATCAAAATACTGATAAATACTGCACGGCTTCTGAAAAAAAGGCGAAATTTTAATTAAAAATGAAAATTTTTTAAATTTTATTTTCCGGTACGGGACGGTTGGATGGTACGGAACAGGGTACGCCTTTTTTTCAAGAGCCGTGCAGTAATAAATGTTGAAAGCATATGACTCACAACAGACGGAGACTAATTATAACATAAGCAGGTCATGTTGTTTTTATAAAATTTATTTATTTCAAATTAAAAAAAAATAATGAATTTGTCGAATAAATTTACTTCGAATTCCAATATTCAGCCAATGCTTGTTCATCAGTCTTAGATTTTCTAATTTCTTCCAATTCTTCTTTTTTATACATTAAATATTTACCTCTCATAAATTGTGGTAACTCTTTATAACGAGGACACGCCATTTGACCTTCGACTAAACAAATACAATAACGTGAACAACCTTCTCCAAAATTAGCCTGATTTGTTTGAGTTTCTCTCTCGATTTCTTCAGCTGTTTTACCAACTAACTTTTCGCAATACTCTAATATTTCGTGCTCTTTTTTCTTGTAGCAATTAACGTAAATACTATTTATTTTATTATCGTCTTCGATTGTGTGAAATGTTATAAATGGGGTTTTGACAATATTTTTCAGTTGAACACATTGAACTTGAGGATTTTTGTATTGAATTTGAGCTAGATGCCAAAATACAAAACGTCTTAGACCATCGCTTTCAGGCTCTGTTTCGTGATAGTTTACCGTGCAAACTTTAACTTTTTCTCTAAAAACTAGAGAACCACTTTTAAGATAATCTATGGTTCGTCTCCAAGCTGCTGGGCCTTTTTTAAACGGCATTCTACCCTAATTATTCTCAACTTTTTACTGTTGTAATTTTAACAAATATAAATTTAAAAAAAAATTTTGTTTTCATGTTTCAATTTACTATTTGAGTATTGTGTTATATTTTGTACCAATCATAGCAAAATTAAGTGCTTTTTAGGCCGATTTTCTTTTTTGCAATTTTTGTTGAAAATAGTTATCGTAAAAATAACTGTCTAAGGCGTCACTCCGGTCACATATAACTGTCACTCCGGTCGGAATGTTAAATTTCCGTAAGAACCGCTGCCAAGTCAAGAACAATCAAAATAATAAAAATATATTTCGACTGTAAAATAAATAATTGTCAAAAGTTTGGTTATTGTTACTGTAGTAAAATTAGCCAAAACCAAAGCGACGTTAATTTTTCATTAATTCGAAAAAATACAATCTATTTGACTATAGTAGTGGTAGTAGTAGAAATAACTGCTATCCGACTAGTCAAGTTAAGCGGTGAGTCTATGGTAGTTCTCAATGCAACCACGCCAATTCACTTGGTTTGATGTTTTGCTTTGAAACAATTTAACAAAACTGCTTCAATGGTAAATCGTTCCAACCATTAACGAATCTGTTTGTGAAATAATTTTTACGTGACGTAAAATTCTTGATGAGTTCTCTTGATACTTTTTTTTGATTACCCCTTTAATTATAGTCATTTTTTGTTGATTTATACATGATGTCATACGACAAATTCACATTATGTAAAATCGAATCTTATCGAAACACCAATAACTTAAAATAAATGTATGCCTAACAAAGTTTTCGATTCATGCTCCTGTAAACCATTTATTTCTAGCCTAGAGGCGCAGGAGCATCGGCATGCACTTCTTTTGCTGATTCTTTTCATAAGTCTCTTGTCGTTTGATCTTCTTAAGTTCAGTGACAGACTTTTGGCGAAATTAACTCCATTAACTAGATTGATTTTTCAATATTCTAAATTAATGTGTTTTTCAGTTCCAAATCTAAAATTTGCGATTTATTAAAATAAAAGGCGATAGGCATTCATTATGAGTCAGGCTCGCGTTTCGCTGTAATTAACTCATTGATGGATCCTCATTAATAAATTTCATTTTGCTTTTTGAACGTGGACTTGAAAATTTTGATTTTAGATGGATTCATAAAAAAGGCGCAAATAAATGGCTTCTCAATTTATATTTGGTATAAGCACTGGTGGTTCAGTGGTAGAATGCTCGCCTGCCACGCGGGCGGCCCGGGTTCGATTCCCGGCCAGTGCATTTTTATTGGTTTCGTTTTTAGTTTTAATTTTGAAATAAAAATATTATTTTTAACCAAAAATGCACTGGCCGGGAATCGAACCCGGGCCGCCCGCGTGGCAGGCGAGCATTCTACCACTGAACCACCAGTGCTTGTACCAAATATAAAAATGAGAAATCTTTTTTAATTGTATCCCTTTAAGTTAAATACGTGCTCACATTCAAAAATATATTTTGTTTAAAAATAATTTTTCTTTGGTTAACAAAAAAATGAAAAAAAAATGTTGAGCTTTAATGAGATTTTAGTTTTCAGAAAAATAAAAAATATTTTTTTTGGTCAATCTCTATTGAATATTTTTGTGATCTTTGAAATAATTGATTGCTTTCATTGCTCCGTAAAATCCAATATTGAATAACGGATGAGTTCGATTCTTAATCAGATAGAGAATAAATTAAATTAATTTTTAATGATTTCGAATACTTACCAGTAAACTATCATCACTTGAACAAATATTCAAAACATTATCACAAAAATATTGTGATATTGATAGACCTGATAGACCATAACATGTATGGTAATAGTCACGGTTTCTAGAAAGTAAAAATTAATAAAACTTGATGAAATGAAAGAAAAGTATCCATACTTTCCAGGCTTATCAATTAAACCACCATAATTTGCTTGGCAACAAATCAAAATGTATTCTTGAAGACTTCCTAGATTTGAAATTAAAATTAAATTTAACCTCTTGGATGAATGACTTAAATTACTTCTATCAAACAACCAATTTTGACTATCATGTAAATAATCACTGTCTAATATAAAATTTGAAAATTAAAAAAGAAAACCAGATATTGGTTATAAGGCTTTACCAGTCATTAGAACTGAATGTATAATTGGAAACATTCCGGCTTGCCAAAATGAATAACAACAATCGACTAGCTTATTTGTTCTACCTTGAAATCCTCCTTCAAATTTCATTTGTTTGTTTACCAACCAATACTAATCAAGATTTTGTTGTTAAAAGACATTGGATTAATTGGGTTGAAAATTCTTACTGTAAGCCTCTCTATGTCACATAAATGCTCTTTGCCTAAAAGCTTTAAAGCAGCTAATGCGCAAAAACTGTAACCACCATGAGCTTCATTGAACGGAGTTGCACCAAAACCACCTTCATAAGTCTGGCAACTGGTTTTAAAAACTTTAAACTATATTCCTCTATGAAAAGTGAGATTTTTAACATTACCTTAGAATCCAATCACCAACTTTATCAAAAAGATGTGGATCTAACTCTTCCAAATTGCAAAGTTTAGCGATAGTGATAGCACAATAAGCCCCTCTAGATTTTAAATATTTTGAAAATATTCTATAAATAGTTTTAATAGATGTACCTGACATCTTCTTCGCCATCTAAATGCATTCGCATAGCACCGTTTTCCAAAATTAACGACTTCATCCATTTTAATAAAGGTCTAACTTTAATTATACTCAATGCCCTCTCGTTATTCAAAGTACATAACGCATTTATAGCTGCATAAGTGGTTGCCAAATGAGATATTTGACCAGGTCCGCCACCGAAACCTCCAGTTTCATTTTGACATGTGCTCAGAAAATTTGTAACCCTGTGCGCAAAAAATTAGTTTTTTTTTAAAGAGTTATTCAAAAAGTTTTACCCATCGATCATTTCTTCACTAAAATCTGTGTCCAACAAAAATAAAGAGTGTAAGATCCAATAACAAATCCATGGACGGCTTGCATCTAAACACTTTAAACAGTTTATTTAAAAATACTTTAAGGGGATACATGTTGTTAATTTCGGTTACTTCAAATGTGGATGGCAAATTACGGATACCCTTTAATAGGAACCTCACATGATGATTTCTGTCCAAGTATGGAAGGCTTAAAGAGATGATCTTAGACGTAAGATTGGTTAGATAATTCTAAAAAATATTACTCAGGATCATCTTTACGTTGTCGAATGAATTTTTCATACGAGATTCTTATAAGTTCTTCAGTGGCTATTTGTTCAGATAAACTGTGATTGTTGTCATAAGGTTCTTTTTTGGTCATTAAATCAAAAAATTTTTGATCTTTCAAGCATCGAATATTTTCATGATCATTTTGTTCCATCTTATTTGTTGAGTAAGTAAAAATAGAAAATTTTTTCGAATTTTTTTTTATTTTATTTCACAGCTTCATTAAGAAAAGTTTCACGTGATTACAAAATTATAATGAGTCTCAATTCTAATACATATTCTAAATCGAATTGGGTTCTCTAAAGAAAATATTTTAAAAAAAAATAGAGAAGAAATAAAAAATGAATTTGAAATAGCTTAAATGGAAGCAAAACAATGAAAACTAACTCAAAAAAACCTAATAATAATGAATTAATACTTAATGCAGCCAGAGAAAAAAATTTACATGCTATTAAAAAATGTTTTCAAACATCAAGTTGCTCTCTTGGTCATTCAGATAAAGTAGGTAAATTGAATATCTTTTACTTTATATTTGATCTATTACGCGGTATATGTTACACTTTCTTGGGAACCCATTAGATTTTTGTTTCAATTTGCCTTCTTATATTAGAACAAGTTTTCCTACCAAAGGTGTCATCAGGTCTAAGAAACGGGACCAGATTACGCTATTTCAATTAAGGCCAGCAGTTATCTTAACAAATTTTTAGTCCTTACAATTTACGCTTCTTACTGGCCATTCTAATGCTGATCAAGCTATAACTTCAAATTATAGCGTTGGTTGCCAATACCAAGAGAATTATTTGACCACATTAAGCAATATACGATACACTATCTGAATTTGTCATTTTTAACTACAGAGATCTTACACTTGAATCATTAAAGGGTTGAAGAACAGATTTCTAAACCTTGAGCTAAATGCATTAAAATTCTGGTTGGTTGTGTCACTAAAAGATATCACTCTTTCTAGTTATTTCTTCATAATAAACAAGAACCAATTAACACAGATGTATAACAAAGATGATGACTTTTATCACTTGTTTGTATAATCTACGACATCAAATGCATTAATCTTTATAATTGGGGTAAAAATTGAAAAAATTTACCCCTATCCCTCCGCTTTTTTCAGCCTAATACCAAGGTGCTATATTTACATGTGTAAGAAATCATGGTTGAAAAAAGCTATTATAACCATGGTTTGTTTTTCAATGCAAGTTCGATTGTCCAATTTGAAAAAAGTAAGTGTCTGATAACGAATCAAAATTTTTTCATGAAATTTCCTGTGGTCAATATGGCAAAAATTTACCGAGTAAATTTTGTGTCTTGTCCTACTAAAGAGAAATAATTTTCCAAAGTGCTGAATTTGCATTGAAAAACAAACCCTGATTATAACTCTGGTGAACTTTGATGAACAGCTTAAAAACTGGTAAACATTTTAAAGAGAAAAAAAGAACCCAAAAGACATAATCGAGTAAAAACGACCAAAAAAGGATATTTTTCAGTCAATTTTTTAGTCTCATGGAACATCCCATTAACATATTTTTTTAAACAGTGATTTAAACAGGGACGATTCTGCATCAATTTTTTATGTTTTCGTAAAAATCCGTAATTTTAGAAGTATTTAAAAAGAGGGTACCGTAAAACCTTGCAAACTAACTGACTTGAATTTACTTTGAATGATTGTAGTCCTCGTATAAACTTTAACCATGTTTTTTTTAAATTTGTCCATATGCTATCTAATATTGATTACCAATATCAGAGGGCTCAAATTTGTAAAACTTTGAATTTTGAGTTAAGATAGGGGAGTATGCAAGGAATATTTTACCCTTTAATCTTTATCCAAGAACCACATAAACAATAACCTTTGAAAAATTTTGTTTAAGGATGGATTGAATGCTTTACATATCGCAACTCTAAATAATGACTTAGAAATGGTAAAATATTTGATCAATCAAAAAGTCGATATCAACTCGAGATCTAATCTCAATCGAACACCTTTACACTACGCTTGTCAACATGGTTACTACGAAATAGTCAAATACTTAATCGAAAATGATTCGGACATAAATGCAACTGATTTTTTGGACATGACACCTCTTCATTTATGTACTGAATCAAATAATACGCAAATAGCTAAGCTCTTGTGTAAAAATAAAAATATCAATGTAAATTTGTGCGATAAATTTGATCGAACGATTTATAATTTGGCTTGTTTAAAAAACAATCATGAACTTATAAAAATTTTAGACAATTTAAAAAACGAGTTAAACAAAGAACCGTTAACCGGATCTTCGGATTCAGATCTAACTACTGGCCTTGCTGAATTTTACAAAAAAAAATCATTCGCTCGACCTTTAAACAAATCCGCAAAGATGACAATTTCATCATTGTACGATAACATAAAAACGGATGCAAATAAACACGTGGCCTCGAATTCAACACGAAATGCCAAAACTGATGTTGTTGTTATTGATGATATATCATCTGATAGTGATGGCGATGATATGTTTGATACGAGTAAGAAAAAAAGATTGAGCACATCTCCGTTTAATTTAGTCGAAAGCAGCTTAAATTGGATGACTAATCAATCTTCATTGGACTTGTCTAAATTCGAGTTATCCCTTACAGGTATTTTAATTCAATGATAACGATATTTTTTAAAGATTGACAAAGTTTAAGATTTTTTTTAGAGGCAGGTAAATTAGCTTTGGATTCGTTGAACAAAAATGATTCTATAAATGATGAAAATGTAATTTTTTATTTAAATTTTGATTTTTAGAATTTAATTTTCATTTTTTTTGTGCTTGAATTATTTAAGCGTTTGTTAATGAAATTGATAAATGACTTTGAAAGTAATCAAGAAAAGATAGACGATGAGATGGACGATGAAACTCAGGAGTTAGAAGAAACGCTATTGAATTTAATTAATAATACCGAAACAAACGATGACGATTTAAAAATGTTTGATAATTTTTCATTTTTTTAAGATTTAATAAACTACCTTCAAGTTATATTTTTCGTATTGGTTACTTTTGTTAGGATACATTTGTTACACATTTCTAAAAGAGAATTTTAGTCCCCTAGTCAACTTGAGGCACTCTCGAAAGCAACGCATTTATACCCCGATGGAACTTTTAGAACCTCTTCTAAACTTTTTTCACGCTTATTTTAACAAATGATTCCATGTTTCTATGAACTCATGAACCGTCGTCATCAGACTGATTACAATATTGTTTTGTAAGTCCTCAAGTCAGCTGCAAAAGGTCATTCTCTTACATTCGATCCAAAGTTTATCATGACCGATTTTGAATGGGCTTCGATAAAGTCCTTAAAAAATTTTTTGTAGGAATTGAGTCTAAAGGGTGATTGTTGATAAAAGAGCTTAGTAATTTAGGTCTTAAAAGCAAATATCAAAACGATGACTAAATGGTTTAAAATTGTGTGTTGTTTGGCATTAACTCCAATTGAGGATGTAGATAAGTATTTTGAGCACCTTATCTCTTTTCAGCCAAGTGATACGGATAAGTTTATGGACCATTTTGTTGGTACTTATTTTGAAGGGTTATTTCCACCTGGTATGTGGAATCATTTTGATGCAAATGATACTCCCAGAAAAAGCAACAATCTAGAGGGATAAAACTTGAAATTAAAGATTCATTTGAGCACTGCCAAACCCAAAATTTCCAAGGTTATTAAAAAGTTCCAACTAGAAGAAGTTGATTCGAGATTTGAAGTTGAATCGATTCCAGTTAAGTCACATTTAATTTTTATCACTGCAAAAATGGCTTGACAAATAGGGTGATATAAGTGCAACTTGACTGTAAAACGTAAAAGTATTCGATTTTTTCCAAACTTAAAAAATCGTTTTGAAATCATTTAAATAGTAAAAAAAGTCAAAAATATTTAAGTCAAGTCAAGTCCAAAAAAATGATCTTTTGTTAAATTAACTCATGGCCTCACTAAAGCACTAAAGCAAGATCCGGCATGATGTCACATTTATCGAGCTTTTACGTTTTTAATTTTTTAAAGAGGTTTTCTTACATGTTTCAAAAAAGACTTTTAAATTTACCGTTTTTTAATATTTTTAGACATGTTTTTAAAGAGTTTTATGGACCCCTGAAAACCACGCACCAAGGTGCCGCTTGTAAACGAAGCGATATATGAAAAAAATTATTTTCATAGAGTAAATCAGCAGATTCATAAAGACTCCTAGTGCAGCTATTTGGAACAAAAAATTAGTTTTTCAATTTAAGGCAAACCCTCAATAACCGCAACCACCACTTTCTATATACAAAATGAAAGCTCTAAGTGAGAGATTCCTTCATTAAGGTATTCATTAAGGACCGATGTTTTACTTTCATATATGAGAACCAAAAAAACGTGCATTTCTTTTTAGTAGTAAGAAGAGTAGAGATCTTCTCGTTTTCACAAACAAATATTTTTTTTCAAAATGACTACGATTAGAATCTTTTAAAGAAATGTGTGAGATGATTCAATTTAAATTTCCGAATATTTCGCTACAAATAAAAATTGAGTTTAAATCTATTTGTTTAAATCAATTTTTATTAGTTTAACAGAACTTTATTTCACAAAAAAAACTTTAAAAAAAAATATCACAAAAAATATGACCATAAACAAACAGGAATTATTGATTAGCTGGTACTTCATAGACATTAATAGAACGATCTTCTGAAACACTAACTATATTTGTAGCCGATGGATTATATTTTACACCCCAAACTTGATCTTGATGTTCATAAAACGTATGAACGCATTTCATTTTTTCTTTATCCCATACTTTAACTGTTCGATCAGATGAACTTGATACAAAATGTATATTGTCTGGTGAGAATGCAACACTCAAAACCCATGAACCATGACCACTTAAAGTTCCTGTCACTTTGGCATTTTGACTTAAAAATTATTTTTATAAATTTGATTTTTCTAAATTTTTAAATGATTAAACTTACACGTCAAAAACTTTGATATAATTGTCATCAGAGGCCGTACACAAAACTTGAGAATTTGGTGAAAAGGCCAATGACCTTATAGGCATAGCATGACCTTCAAAGGAATGTAATAGCTTATTAGCTTGTAAGTCATAAATATACACAAAGCCATCAATTGAACCACAAGCTAAATATTTTCCATCAGGACTCTTTGAGACACAAAAATTATTTTATGCCGAAAAATAAAACCGAAAATAAGATTACATATGAAATGCTCATTGTGAATTTTCCTTTTTCATCACTTTGAAAATTTGTCTCCTTTTTACCAGTGTCCAAATTGAATACGTTTACTTTACCCGAATAACTTCCGGAGGCAATATTTTTTCCGTCTGGAGAAAACGAAACTGTCCATGCATCTGCAGGCGAGGC
Source organism: Brachionus rubens (assembly GCA_022207745.1). Lineage (NCBI taxonomy): Eukaryota > Metazoa > Rotifera > Eurotatoria > Ploima > Brachionidae > Brachionus > Brachionus rubens. The sequence continues at coordinate 2,616,466 of JAJVHD010000011.1, read as the reverse complement.
ATCGATTGTTTTTATTGGTTTACCTGATTCAATGTCCCAAATTCTAATCATCGCATCTAACGAACTAGAGGCAACAAGTTTAAACAAAAAAAGTTAAGGAACAAGAAAATAATCAATTTTTTTTTTTAAATTTTGGTTTAAAAAAGGATATTAGATCCAGTGTTGTTGATATCGACTGACACGACTCCTAATTGATGACCTTCGCAAGTGTGACGAAGTTCCAAGTTTTCTTTTTGCCATGACCAAATTTTAATTTTATCATCAACTGAACCAGTTGCGATTATTTCTATGTTATCTTTTTCAAATTTTGACCAAGCACAACACCAAATACCGTCTTCATGAGCTTGTTCTTTGCGAAATTTTCGAGTATACTTTAAATGAAAAAAAATTACTCATTTGTTTAGGAATATTCTCGAAGAGAAAGACCAAAAAATTGAATTATAACTGAAGAGATAACACACAAATTCTGTAAACTAAATCAATTACCTCTACTTGCGACTTTTTTTTCATTCTAAAGAAAATAATTTAAAACGATTTTGAAAGACTACGAATGACGAATAAAATTTCCTGAAGAATCGTTTTTAATAAAAAGTGAGTTATTGTTTTTTTTAGCTAAGCAAAAAGCGTTTTGTTGCATTTTAAATAATGGCAATAAATAAATTTTTTGTTTTCTGAAAAGCCTTAAAAACATATGTTTACTCACACGATTGAATTTTTTTTTTAATTAGTTTTTATTAATTAATATTGATTTAAGTCATTTTAAAAAAAAAACGAAAAAAAATTCAAACTTATTTTTGTTTGTTGGTAAAATTAAACAAATTCGATACTTTTTTATTAATTGAATTTTAGTTGGTTTCCTACATTTTACAAACTTCAAGCGTCATTCTAAATGTAAGGTTCCAGAAAAAACGTCCACAAATTTTAAAATTGATTTTCGACCTCAACTTCTTAATCTACACTTATGAAAACCTAAGGTTCACCAAGTCATAAACCTTAGTATTTATGGCCGCTTTTTCAAAAGGATTCAATTGATCAAAATCTTATCGAAATTTATCCTAAAATTTTCATGCAAACAATTTGTGATAATCACTATAGAACTTGCTATAAATCGTTTTAAAATATATTAAAATATGCGAAATTAGAGGTATGTAAAGTTCGGTTTTAACGTGCTTTTTCTAAAAATTTTCGGTAAAAACCCGCTTCTAAAACTTTTCATACCCTTCATTCTTAGAAATTAAAATATTTTTTAAAAAATTTATAGTAAGATTTGTAGTTAATATGGAAAAATATATACCCATAAATTTTCAAGTCCCTTTGAACATAGTTGAAAGGTGCTGAAACTTTTCTTGGAAACTAAGGTTTATGACTTGGGGAACCTTAGGAAAGGTAATTTTTTAGGAGGTTTCCAAAATAATTTTTCATACCCTTAGACCCCTCAAAAAACATTCTTTACTTCTTAACCTATAACTCTTTTATTAGCCTACCAGCCTTAAATTTTTTACACATATTCGTAAAGAGTCAAAAATCTATTACAAGATAATCGTATTATAAAGAATCCCTGAGTTATTTGAAGGGTGCAAATTTAGAGAAATTAATAACAAATTTTACCTTTTTTTTTTACTTTTAAATTCGATTTTTTACAGGAACATGCTCTTAGTTGAGAGAAGCTGAAAGATTTACGAAGCCTGTCAAGATAAACGTAAACTAGTGTAACAATAACGTAAGTCCATCATCATCCAGAAATTTACAGAGGTATCAAGAGCTGAAATTAAGAAACTCGCCAGTGATCGCAAAATGAGAAAATCCTATGAATTTTGCAACAAAAAAAATCTTCAAAATTTGCGAATTTGGACTTTTAATTGGTAATCTACGGAAAAAGAAAACTTATGGTCGATCTTCCTCTGAATTCTGAAAAAAAAATATTCATAAAAATTTGATAAAAATGATTTTTACAGTGAATCAAACACCAGGATATATGTAGGTCAACGAGCACTGAAAATCTACTAGAAGTCGTTATGCGAGAAGCAATGAATTTTTGGTTGTAGCCCGAACGGAAAGTCACATAGATTAGCTTTAGTTGTAGCAAGATAAAGCATAAAAAAGATAAACAAAATCAATTGGATTTATTTTAACGACATGTCGTTAAATTCGAGTTAATTCGGTAGAAACGCCGTCTATCAAAGGACTATCAAATTATCTCGAGTCTAAATTTCAGAAATGGATTTGTGAAAGGCCAGTATTGTGTATTTAGATGTTTAAAATCTAGCAATCACTCAATAATTCATAGTTTCATGAATAAATTTACTTTTAAATGATTTTGCTATCATGTTTTTGCTTGGCTATCATGTAATTTTCTTCAAGAGATTGAGCTAATGGAATAAAATTGGATATTTCCTATCATTAGCATATCATTAGTTACTAGCTCAAAGGTTGATCCTTTAATTCTCGAGTAAATTTTTCAACAGTTAACCCTCATTACACGAATAGATATTCGACCCTATTCTTTTGGAATCAGTTTACTGAAAAACATGTGGCTTCGGGTATTAATTGTCTGATGCTTTAAAGTTTCGATAAGGCAGTTCAGCCTGTTATACCTTACTTTTTTGTCAAAAATGAGTACTGAAAGAAGGGCTCTATACCTTTAGATAGAAAAAATTCAAAATGTATATCGAAAAAAAACATAGAAATATTTTAGATAGAAAAATTACATAGAAAATCTTTTACATTGAAAATCATTTCGAAATAGATAGAAAATTCTTAAAATAGACAGATTTAACTACAGCCAAACCTCGTAAATGCGAAGTTCGATAATCCGAAACTTTCATTAACATATCATTTGAATTATTTTCCCTGACTGAAAGATAAAACCTCATTGAACCGAAAGCAACACTTGCTTCATTGCAGACCTCTTATTTTAAGCAACCACGGCTCACAAGCCTGATTATTTTATTAACTTGTCTCATTAGGATTTGTCTTTTTAACTTGGGCTTAAAATTTTCTGTTCTTACATAAATTTCATCATCGACATTCCGCCACAAAAGACTCAACCCACGCCAATAGTTTCAACTTATTCAGAAGAAGAACTTGTGGCAATTTTTATGGTAATTACGTCAATTTTCGATTTAACTTTTCTATGTAAAATTTTTCTAGGTAAATTGAATTTTTTTCTATGTAAATTTTCAATGTAGATTTTTTCTATCTAATGGTATGGCCTCTGAAAGAATTATTGAGATGATGTATGTGGGCAATGAAAAAATTTACAAAAATCAAAATTTTTAAGCAAGGCTCCGCGTGTTCGGGATTTTGAATTCGGATTTTTGTTTTTCCGAGTGCGTAAATTTAAGGAAGCAAAATAAAAAATCAAACTTGCCATTTTGTAATTTTGAATTCGTTTTTTTTTATGTTATCTATCAGATTTAAATTTCAAAATAATTAAAAAATCTCATACGCATTTTAAAATTTTAAAAGCCATGTTACTGACGTATTTCAAAAATCCAAAACAAGCCAATCTCAGAGTCCAACAAAAAAAAGAACCACTAAAAAATTATTGTATAAATTTTATTATTTTACTATTTTTTCTTATAAATCGTGAAAAAAAATTTTTTTTTTTTTTATTAAATCAGTACCTTTCTCATTACATGTACCAAAAAAAAAGTGTTGTTTGTTTTTTTAAATAATCCTCATGATCCCAAACAATAAAAAAAAAAGAAGAAGATTGACACAAATATACATTCAGTCTTATTAAACAATTTGTATTTTAATCGTAAAAAGTTACACTAAAGTTTCTAAATTATTGACACCAAAGTAGAAGAAGAAAAAAAGATAAAAATTTTTGTTTTAAATTTTTTTTTTACATAATTTTGTGTTGTTAGTCTAGTACAACTAGATTAGCTGCTGTTTCGGCATCTTGTTCACCATTTACCTTTTCAATCTTATTCGATTGAACTGTGTCATTAGAAGTTTCATTGATATTCAAATCAACTGAACCGTTCTCTTTTTTGGGCACTTTAGCCATTGAGTCTGTGCTTATTTTTTCGATTGATTTATACAACTCAGCGTATTGATTTCCTAAGAGACGGTATGGTTTGCGCGCTATTTTTCTTAACGATGACGATTCAATTTCTTTTCGGATTGTTTTTAAATTTGGTAAAGCAACGTAATAGATATCATCTGGTGAGTTTGGTAGATTACTCGATTGTGTTGGTTTTTGATTTTTTTGTGTCGGTCTTACAATTGATTTGACTGGTGCTTGAACTGGTTGACTAATTACTTTTTGTTGTTTAGGTGCTAGGAGTGTTCGTTTCGATTGTGGACTCGAATCATTTGAATCATTCTCACTTCCATTTTGAATTTTAGCTGATGTTGAATCACCGTTAGTTGGCTCGTGTGGACGCTTACGACTTTGAGACAACAAGTTTAAATGAAATTTATTTATTTGTTCAGAGCTCGGTTTAGGAAAAGCGAAACTCTCGGGCGTGTAACATGGTGTCGTACATTTTTGTTCAAAATATTTCAAAAATTCTGGTTTATCACCTTCTTCAATGACTAAATCATTCGAATTTTCATCGTCTTCGCCACCTTTTTTTGTCAATTTAGCCCTGTTCTTGGCAATTTTACTAATGAGTTTAACATCAAGCGGTTTTTTGGTACATTTTTGTTTCTTTGATTTTTCGCATAGTTCTTTTATATTTCGTTGTTCACGAGCCCATTCGCGATTTAACTCGGCCAAATCGACAAGTTTAAATGGTTTACGAGCTAATTTTTTTATTTTTATTGTGTCTGTTGCAACCATTCTCGCCGCTTGTGTCATCGGCGTTGTCATAAGATAAAACGCAGTCCTATTCCGGATTGCAGGTCTCTCATTTTGACCTGGCGGATTGTTACTTTTAGCAAAATAACCATGAGCAATGCCACAATGTTTAATAAGTAACTGTTTCATTTTGAATTCTTTACCGCATCCGTTTACCGAACATTTGTGAACTTGATTTTTATTTTGGATGTTTTTTTCGTACTTTGCCGATGGGTATTTGAAAGAGGAGAATTTTTTGTAATAGACCCAACATTCAGCGCACAAACGACACTGGGTTATGTGCGTATTGTTTTGTTGAGCTGCGGCTGTTTGAGCTTGTGCATTGGCTAATAAAGTCGGATTTGTATTACCACTCATTATTAGTTGAACTAAGTTTGTTGGTTGGTAAGCGTACCATTGGTTTGTCGATGTATTTGGCGCACCACATGATTCACATGAATTTTTCAAGTGTACATCGTATTGATTGAATAATTGAACATGAGATGATTTAATCAATGCTGATTGATTTTGTTTTGAACTTGAACAAAAGAGTTTGAAAAAATTTTTTTTTTATTAACAAAATATTCTTTAACTTACTGATTTGGAATGTAAACTTGTTTGAGTTTAGACTCTTGTTCGGTGAGTTTGATACGTTTTTGTTGTAAATAACGATCTGTTGTTTTCCATGAGTAATAATATTCAATTAAACTTTTCATCGATTTCCATGGCAACTTAAAAAAAAACAAGAAAAAATAAAACTTTTAATTCGAGCTAAATGAAAAATTTTGAGAATTTACAGCAACTGTCATTAAGAAAAAAGCGGCTCAAGATCGGAAAGATATCTTGACAAATGTGACTAGATCTCTTGGAAAGCTTTGAAACGAAACAGTAAAGACTTGCAAAAAAATACAAACTTAACGTATTTCCGTGTTTAAAAATGCGAGCATTGAAACCCAATTTATTGACCCAGAAACTTTGTTTAGTGCAGGGTTAATACTCGAAAAAAGTCAAAAATAATTGGAAAATTTCAAATGTTCGATGGAATTTTACGTAAAATTGGAAGACTTTTTTAATATTAAAAATTATTCTCGACTTTTTTCGAGTATTAACCCTGCACTCAACAAAGTTTCTGGGTCAATAACAAGGGGTGAATACCTGAAAATATCGATAAAATAGAGTTTCAATACCCGAGTTTCCAATTTGAGCGCGCTGCACCTTTAAATATTTATTTTAGCATGAGTAAGGTCTATGTAGGTACATGCGGGAGAATTTGCGAATTGGGTTTCAATGCGCGCGTTCTTAAACACGGAAATACGGTATAGGAAATCTAAAATTTTACGCTCTATCAAAGATTAAATCATAAATAGAGATGGCAAAAAATGTGAAGCAATATGTGATTTACGCCCTTTAAGGATAAACTAAATCGACCCCCCCCCCCCAATGAACTCAAACAGATTAGCTTATTACTAAAATTAAAAAAATATGGTAAACTGAGGTTTCCCTATACGGTTTCCCTATCGGTTTTTGTAACTGGAATTAGACGTTACCAGATAAACAATTGACAAGCTAAAAATAATTCTCTAAATTTTGGTATCATCATAATGCACCTCAATTTGGGTCTTGGTGGTAATCATAGGCCTTTAACCCACCCTCCAGTACAATCTCAAATGACAAAATATTGTCATTATACAACTAAAAACGGGAGGGGTATGACATAGTGATTGCTTTTAACTAGTTTTAGAATTAAGATCCTAGTTTTTGATATCCCTAACAACACTAATTTTAGCGAGCTAGCAAAATGTCAACTCCAATAACAACATCTATTGAGCTTATGTTAAGGATTTTTGTTGTTTCTTTGTAAGCCTCTAATTTACATTGTGTGAATATTGAATCCATGATCAAAGATATTTTAATAAAATGAACAAATTGCTCAAATTGTTGACTCTTGTTAGAGATCTCAAAAATTATTGAAAAAAGAACAGGGATTTATATCAGCCTTGTCTGGGAACAGATGAATCGATAACAATGTATGTAAAATATCAACAAACTGAATAAATTCTAAACCTGTTAAGAAGGTGAAATCGTGATTTTTTAAGGTGCTTAAAAAACGACTAAAAAGTTCAGAGAGTCGTTTTACGGAACTAAAATACTAATCGGCAAAAAACAAAAATTCTATTTACATATTCTTTTTTGATTTCTACAAAATCTTTTCCAAATTTTTCCAATGCATCCTCGAACAAATTAGCCTCAACAGCTGACCATTCTTCCAATTCATCACGACACAAAACCGGTCCCGACTCGGCTATTAAACTTAAAGCCGCTTTTCCAATATCATAATCACATTCATGTAATGCATTCATAGCATTAAATAGAGTTATATCTCTTGATGCCGAGGCAGCACTCAATTGCAAACTAGGCTGTTTAAAAGCATTATTACAATCAAGAGCACGTGCAAATGTTCCCACTGATTTGGCAATTACTAAAAATTGATCGATTTCACGGTCTGTTAGATTATTTATTTTTGAGTTTATATTAAGACCCAATGGACACCAACTCATTATTTCATCACCTTGTTGTGATATTGGAATTTCATGTTCTTTTAATGTGTTAAACTTTTGTTGAGCTCTTGTCGAAACTCGTTCAGCAGCTTGACTACCATCGGAGTTTTCTTCAATCAATGAGCCATTTGGTGTGTACTTCAAGTGGGGTATTTCGGCTTGATATCGAGAACCGACACGAATTTCACCCTTATCAGCAACTAAACTCTTTTGTGACGGATCATATGTTAAATGATAATAAAATTGATCGTCTTTAATCAAATACTCAGAGTAACGTTCAACTTCTTCATTGAATAATAAAACAGAACATTTCGAACGAATTGTAGTCGCAGCTATTGTGTCTGTGTATTTACTAAAATACACTTCACGATGACGTAAATTGAATCTTTGTTGTTCGTTTAGATCTGATACTTCGAATTCTTCGTAATAATTATTTTGAGTGTCTTGGCCTGATTGTGAATCACTTCCTTCAGTTTTCGACTCTTCAGGTTTATTTTCTGAAAAAAATTAAAATTTTTTTAATTCGATTTGTGACAAAGATTAGAAAAAGATGGGTTACTTTGTTGGTATTTTTCGACTGTTGCCATGACAGCTGGAGGGATTTCTTGATGCCGAAAAGCGCATATAACCTTAGCTTCTACATTACCACTCGGCGTTTTAGTTAATTCTTCGATTTTTCTAATCACATACGGTTGAAAAGGAGATACTTCACAGTAAACCCAATCTTAATTAAAAAAAAATTAAGGTTGGCATTTGGTCTCAAGAGGTCATAAGTCAAACTTACCGCCGACTTTGTACAAATTTGATGTCATTGTGATAAATCGGTGAGTTTTAGAAATCTAAAAAAAAATGAAAAAAAGATTAAAGATATTTTTTTTTTCTCTATTAAAATTTAATGCATGTTTTGAAATAAAGTTGTTTTTGAGAGTACAGTGGATGACGATGATGATGAAAGTCAATTGTTTTTCTCTTAATAATAATGGAAAGATGTAAAAAAAAATAATGTATGCAGAATTAATAAATTATTGAAAAAAAATTTTTTTTTTTTTAGATGCCATTTTTTTGGACAGAGAGAAAGAGCGCTTTTTTATTTTTTTATTGTAAAGTTATACGTGTTAATGTGTGTACTAATTTTCCCAAAAAAAAAATATTTCTTTTGCTTAATTTAAAATCGTGTTTTTATTTGTCTTATGACCGAATAAATCAATATTTATTAATCGATATTTGTCGAGTTTGACCTTGTTAATCTTCTAATGAATCTGTTCATTTTTAATGAAATTGACCGGGTTCAAGATGGACATTAAGAGCAGTCCACAAAAAACTTTAGGTTTATTTTTGAAGCTTGAATTTGGGACTTGTCAGTTTTACAGAATCTTTTAGATTGTAAGGTTCGCCCTATCTGAATTTTCAAAAATCAACTTGATAAATGTGTTCCTCTTATGTGAAAACCTATTCGCAAAATTTAACAGGGTCGGAAAAAGTTTAAATTTTTGCATATTGGGGTTCCAACTTTAATGACCTAGCAAGAGCTTATACAGGAATAATAATAATAATAAACTGCTCTGCATAACATTAATGTTTTACACAGGTCTAAGACGTTCAGCCAGCTAGTGGCTTCAGCAGTTATTTGCGATTGTCCAGTCAAAAAAAATCATTTCTCAACTTCATTTGTTGATTTGGATGGTTGTTGAAATTGATTCCTTTATACAAGTTTACGTTTTCAATCCCCTTAACAATCTTAAACATCTGAATCAGATCTCCACTAATTCGACGTTCGGTTAGAGTTTGAATTTTAAGGTCTTTAGGCATTGATTCGTATCGTTTGTGACTAATACTTCTTACTAACTTTGTTGCTCTTATTTGTACTCTTCAAAGCATCTATGTCTTTCTTTAGGTATGGGTGCAAAACGCTGTTGCCATATTCTAGATGTGGTCTCACCAATGAAGTATATAGCAGCCTAAAAGATTTCTTGTTAACATAATTAAACAAGTTTTTTAACATAGCTAATGTTCTATTGGCTTTGTTAACCGATTGACTTACTTGGTTCTGCAATTTTAAGTCACAGCTAATATGTACACCAAGATCTTTCTCTAAATGAGTCAATGCTAGTGGTGCTATGATATTTGTATTTATTAAATTTTGCATAATTTTATTAAAAAAAGTGGTAAATTTACTAACTTTGACAAAATAAATCCGGACTAACTTTACGTGTTGTCAGATATGATTTTCGTTAAAAACTCAACATTTAAGTCTCTTGAAAAAAAATCGATATTTACTGATACATCAACCTTTATAGTACCACAAAAAAAGTGAATCCGGCTTCTGAATTTATCTGACTCTATAGGGGTTAGAAAAAATTTTAGTTTTACAATGCTGGAAATTAATTTGTCCCACGGGCAAAGTAAAAATTTTTCTCAAATTTCAATTTGCTCATTTTGCTCAAGAAATTTAAATACACAATTAAATGCATTGCAAAAATACAGAAGGCTATCCTTTTTTTTAAATGTAAAAATGAATCTTTTAACAGTTAAATTAGTTCTGTGACCTGCAGTGCATATGAATTGCGTATTTAATATTTTTGAGCAAAATGAGCAAATTGAAATTTGAGCAAAATTTTTACTTTGCCGTCCCACGATATCATTTGATATCAGCTGATATTAGTTAGTATCAGGATTTATGACAATTTTTGTATCATCTACGATCAGCTCCGATCAGTTGAAATCATATGATATCAGATGATATCAGTAAAAGAATTACAAAAATTAATATTTTCCAACGAATACTGATGCAAACTGATATCAGATGATACCAGATGACATCAGATGAGGTCAGCTGATATCATATGATATCATGGGACAAATTAATTTCCACCACTGTATGTCTAGAGAGAGGGGCTAAGTTTAACGACCCTTGATGAAGTTGACTTCGAAAATCTGTAAATAAATGTTCAAATTAGCACATAAATGATATTTTTCTTACATATTCTTTCTTGTAAAAAATGTTTTAAAAAATTTTTTCAAGATATCTAGGGCAAAAAACGTAAAAATACCATTTTTTTACATCTTATCCGAAAGAAAACCAACAACAAGTTAAAAACATTACTTTTTACAAGATTACGTTCGGTGAAATACAGTAAACAAAAATTCGTTGTTTTCAATTTTCAACCAGTTTTCTTTCAATGGTTAAGACTACCATATCTAGATCCATTTTAAGAATCATTTTTAAAGACGCTTGGAATAAACCATTTGTTTTTGTTGGATTTAGCCTTTTTGACACTTGAAAATGTTGAGGCATTCGATTGTTCCTTTTCTTTTTTTTATTTGGTATTCTAATTTTCTTCTATATCTTATTCAACTTGTGAAAATTAAAATATATAAACAAGGCAACTTGTCGTTCGGCTGAAAAAATTGTCAAGAAAGGAAAGAAATTTTTGATCTAACATTTTCGACTTTGTATATTATATACTGCTGTGGTCATTCACATGTTTCTCTTGTGAACTTTCATGAACTAATGATTGGGAAAAGACACCATAGATTTAGGGGTATCAAATGAAAGTTAGCTTTACAAGATTTTACCAGAGCTTTGCTTTCAGTTGATACCAATAAATCAATTACTGCTTTTACAAATCACTAGTTCATGGAAGTTCACAAGTGAATGACCAAAAAAGTATTTTGGGTCAAAAATGACAAAAATATGATTTTTTACTGAGTATGAAAATTCAGGAACTTTCATGAAAGCCAAGAAAGTTCATGAACGTTCATGAACAAAATAAAATGAAGAATTTTAAATTCAATGTTAAGTTCTTCATTTTGATTTTATTGAATATAAAGTGTAAAACATACCCTAGGCACTAAATTTTTGATTTTTACCCCCATAAAAAAATCGACTTTTTGGGATTTTCGAAATCGTGATTCGGGACCTAAAGTAAAAAATGACATATTCATGTACTGAGGACTTTTTGCTCCGACGGTATCTTAAGTACGTGAAAAAAGAAGAAAAAAAATCTAAATCCAAGTTAATAATTTTTATTAAAATTTTCTATCAATTTTTTTATCATAGACTAGATGCATTTTACTCGGCTCACAAACTTTAGCTAACTCAAAATACTCATCACTAGCCACACATACAGTTTGATAAAAAAGACAATCAATTAAATCGTTTAAACAATCACCAGTTTGTTTAAAATCTGGAAAGGCATTAGCCTCAAGGAACAAACAATTTAAATTTTGGTCTATTAAAAAATCAAGACCATACAATTCAAACGCGTTTTCCAATGGTTGAAACACGGTTGGCTCATTATGTAAACAATTAAATATTTCACCAACACATTCTTTTATTTTCCCAAAGATTTCATTTTTAATTTCATCATTTTTTTTTTCATTTTTTTCATCAAACTTAAAATCCCAAAATCGTTTAACACAATCTTTCTCAGCGTTTATATAATCTTGACTTCTCTTATCCAAGTTCAAATCGTCTAATTGTACACATGTATTTGTTATGTGAGACTTCATATCAAAGCTTTCTGGGTCCTCTATTTTTATCTCATTTTTGTACTCTTTAAGAGAAAACAGAGCTAATATGTCTTGATAGACATAAACTTTAAGATTTCCCACAGCGACAACGTAAACTCTTAAATGAAATTTTCTATTTCCATAATTTTTAAGTTGTAATGGATTATCAATGTAAGCTTGGATGACCCATTCTCTAAGATCTAACGTTTCATCTTCAGATTGATCGATTCGATTTTGAAAGTAGTCTTCAAGTTGTTTTTTAGTGTCAAAAATTAAAATCTCAGCACCTTTGTTTGTCATACTTGATTTTAGAATAAATTTTTTACTCGTTTGTCCATTTTTAAGAGTCAAATTATTTTGCAGAGCTTGTTCGACTTCGAAGCAATCGTTCAACGCTTCGTCTAAATAATCGATGTAATCCAATTCGAATGCATAAGTTTCAGGCAAGTAATTGGCCAAGTTGCTACTTTGAGTTTTAGCGAGATATTTTTTTAAATAAAAAGCTATTTGAGCTTTACGAATAAGACCTTTACGTATACAATAACTGTTTATTAAAACATTTAGTTTTGAATTGACCAATTTTTCAAAGTCTAAATCTTCATATTCTAACCAATAGAAATCATATTTGTCGTCTCGAGGTTTATTATCATCACGATTAAATATCTCGATTTGATAAGCGTCACGGTATTTGAAACAATTTTCGATTTTATTTCGCGTGTATATTTCATCGATACCGATTAGAACCTTAATTTTTTTACTCATTGTTTAATTTTTTTTCAAAAATTTCAAAAAAGATAGACTTTTTTCAATCATGGTAAATGAAATTTAGTATATTATTAATAAAAAATTGGGGTTTTAAAAATTAAGTTTAATTTTATACCAGGTTTTTTTTTATTAAGTTTATTGCTATTATTTCAAAACATACATCGTCAATTATTTGAGTTTTTTGGTTATTTCTAAATGAGTAATTTTTTACCTATGACCGAAACCTGATGATATTAAAGCACCCTGAACCCAAAAGGAAGTAAAATCCTTTAAAATTAACAAAAACTCATGTTGAAAAGTTGACTTAATAAAGTCATAAACCCTAGTTCCCAAGAAAAAGTTCACCACCCATAAATTATGTGTAAGGGGAACTGAGATTTTTTATGGATATAGTTTTCAAATCTTACTATAAATCTTTTTAAAAATGACTTTTTTTTCTAAAAATGAACAGCCTTAAAAGTTTGAAAACCGGGTTTTGATTGAAAATTTTCACAAAAAAACGATAAAACTGAACTTTATACGCCTCTATTTCCTCGAAATATAATTTATTTCAAAATGATATATAGCCCCAGGAAACAATTCGATGATAGTTCTTTTTAAGAATCTTAATTAGATCTTGATTTGTTTCTTGGTAAAGTTCTTCTTCAAGATCTTAATAGGTCCTGGTATAGTAGAGATTCAAGATCCTATAAAGTTATTCTAAGTGAACTCAAGAATTTCAAAATTCAAGAAAAAGTATAAAATTAATTAAGAAATTAGCAAGATCTTATAATACGCCTAGATAAGAATTCATTAAGAAAAAAATACGAATTTTGAAAATAATCTTACCGTCATTTTAAAACAAAATAATTTATAATTATATTTACAGGATCTTATATAAAAGCTGCTAGTTCCTACTAATGTAAGATCTTAGAAGATCTTATTTAAGAATTATTTCCTAGGAGCAAGTTCTATACAGAATATCACAAACTGTTTACATGAAATAATATTTTAAATTTGGATCAGATTTTGTTCACTTGAAGATTTTTGAAAGTTTATGACTTGGTAAACTTTAATACCCTTTATAAGAATATAAAGTATATTCTTTTAAATTTTATTGTTTGAATAAAATTTGATTCAAAATCGGAATAAAGTGAGTCGGCTGTGGTGTATTCTCATAAAAAGGAAGTATACTTCAAATTCGACAAGGAGAAGAGCAAACTCATTTTTTTGCTAGCTTGGTAGCATTGAAGATTGAAGATCATTGAAAATATTGTCTTTTTAATTTCTCTTTTGAAAAAAATTTCTGGAAGGATTGAACTATAATGATAACTGCTAACTGCTGAAGCCACTAGCTGGCTGGACGCCTTAGGCGTGTGTATAGCATTAATATTATGCAGAGTAGTTTATTATTATTATTATGATAAATTTTTTAGAATTCCATTGCTTAATAAGCGCAACAAGCCAAAGTAACTACAATCGAGTCGCTTTAATCCAAACCAGGTTAATCCGAAATTTTTAGAATTTCGGTTAAAATTTGACTCCCATTCAGGCGATGCATGTAAATTAAGGCGTTTAATCCGAACAATTTTATTTGAACTCAATTTTTACAGTCCCAAGAAGTTCGGATTAACGCGACTGCACTGTAACAAAAAGTGTGCAAAAAATAGTTTTAACAAGTTTAAAAATTATCGGGTAATGCTAGCTGTGTGAACAATTATTTTTTATTTTTTTGCTCTACATCGCCATCACGGCGTTTACTGAATAAATAAATTATAAATTAAATAAAAATATTTTAAAATGAACAAAAAAATAATCGAGAAAAAAATTTTGATTGGATAACTTTCACTTTTTATATCATTCAGCTAAGAGAACGCAGTAGAGTTCTAACGATGATTTCAATCATTCTCACGGAAAGCTACCGTAAATCCTTGCAAACTACCCCGGGGTAATGGGCTATAAATAGCTTTAACCCCCCTACCTAAGACTCGGTTATAACCTCAGTTCTTTAATTTCGAATTTTCTTTTTAACCCCGGGGCAAAATTAAAAAAATAATATTTATTCCTATAAATTTAGAGAATAAAATTCAATACAACCCCAGTGTGCTTCCTCAGTATTTTTTTTATAGTCACATTGGATTTTATTGGTGTAAAAATTACACACACATGAGCTTAAAATTTGTTTTGTTCGTGTACATTTAAGATTTGCAAACAATGCTTATTCTATTCTTATTTAAACAATAGTATCGTAAATTCTCGTTCAATGTTACATGTAACAACATCTGAATACACAAGTTTTAGCGGAATTTATGATTGGTTGAAAAAAATAATAGCGAGTCAAAAAGTCCGCTAAAACTCAGGTATTCAGGATTAGTTTCATGTAACATTGAACGAAAACTTACGGTAGTTGGTTTCAATTTTTAGTTTATCAAAAAAAATTACGAAGTATCAGTTGATGAGATAGTTCAAACTTGCGAGGAGAGTGGTGAAGAGTCTGATACGGATATGGAAATAAATTGAATTTTAAAGTTACACATTTTTAATTTTAAATATTTTAAAGTTATACAGTAAATATTTGATTAAACAAATTCGCTTATCCAAAAATTCGATTAACCAGAATTTTGAATGTGGGACATGACAATTGTTTTGTCTTAAAATTTGTCTATTTTCGACAAGAAATAAAGGGCTTCCAAAAGAAAGGATCGAAAATTTTTAAGAGATTTGGTTAATCGTAGCGTTTTCGCTGTTAAATTACTCTTTATTAACTTTTTATCTCATAATTTATATTTATCGATCTTTCTTTTTATCGACCTTCAAACTTCCATTTTTTGTTTTTTTAAGACAATATTTAGTGTCCATACGTCTTATTCGATTATCTTGAAAATTCGGTTTTACAGAACCCCAAAAAAATTTATATTCTGTATAATCGAATATCTATTGTAAATAATTGATTGATTCAAATTTTTATGATCACAAAATCAAGATGATCCCAATTTCGATCTTCATTTGAAAACGAAAATTCATAAGCTTAGACCCCTATTTCGCCATACCGCCTTTCAATTTCTGGATCCGCCACTGATCCTGGGTACGCTTTTTTTTTATAATTATTCTTTAAAGTTTTTGCATAAACTTCATTACAGTTATTTTAAACAGAACCTCGGATAGATGGAGTTTTTTTCTTCTCAATTTTGAAGGCTTAAGGTAATAATGGGTAACTATTCCTGATTTGGTTCTTTGGCCTTTTTGACTAAAAAGATTACGAAGTCCGCATAATACCCATGGTGACATTTTTTGGTTATCAACTGATCACAAAGTACGCATAACCCATGAATTGATTGCAAACATTGTAATTAATTTGTAACTAACTCTTCACTGCTCTCAAATCAGATTTTTAACTAAAATAAAAATTCTTAACATAAATTATAAGTTGAAAACAAAAACAAAATTTGAAATTTTTTGTCTCTCTTTAGGATTTCGAAAGAGTGTTTTTCTTAAAAAAAAAGATTTGAATAAAATTTTCTGAAAATAAAGTTTTTATTTTTGATATTTTTGTTTGTTTATATACAATTTATTAAATTTACATCACCTTAGAACACAAAAAAAAATCTCTTTGAGAGAATAAAAATTTTCAAGACAAATTGACTTGATTCGAAACATACAGACTCTCGAACTCTTGTTCGAAGAATAAAAATTTTTTGCTTTTATCATCTAAATTTAACTTATCGATCACCGAATGATCAAAATTAATCAAACAATTTCTAACTCGAATACGACACAAGTGTTTCAACTTTAATGGCATTAAATTATTCACAACCATTTTGATATCGTTTACAAAAAAATTGATATATTTTTTGGACGGAAGTATTCGTTCGGAATCGTTAATGTTAAGACTAAGTAAATCTTTATACGTTAAAAAACCGTTTAAAATTAATGCTTCAATATACATTGGAAGAACTTTGTAA
The DNA here is from genome assembly GCA_022207745.1 of Brachionus rubens. Taxonomy (NCBI): domain Eukaryota; kingdom Metazoa; phylum Rotifera; class Eurotatoria; order Ploima; family Brachionidae; genus Brachionus; species Brachionus rubens. The sequence goes on along the minus strand of JAJVHD010000011.1, from coordinate 2,599,901 downwards.
AACGTATCGGAACGTTCAATTTTATCCAAAAGACAATAGAGTGTTATAAGATAATTTAAAAATCCTATTTTATAACTCGGATTAAATTTGTATTTGAACAATGCAAAACAATTCCATATTAAATTTTCTAATATGTGCATTGTTTTAAAATTATTAGAAAAATAAGACTCGGGTTTAAGTTGATTTTTTAGTTTGAGTAAAATGTCGAGTGTTTTGGGACTAAAAATTTTTAATTCACTCGGTTGAAATATGTCGAAAAAAAATTGTAACAAAAATGTCGATACACTATTGGGCATTAAATTAAGAATATCATTTGAATCATATATTGTAATTTCATTAATATTTGATTTAACATATCTTGGATCTATTTTACTATTTGTTTCGAGTATTTGAAATTTGTAATAACTTATTTCATCGAATGGACAGAGTATGTTATTCTTTCGATTTCTTTCAATCAAATGTAAAAGTGTATCCCGACGATTCAAATGTATGTCTTGAATATTATTGAACTTTTTTGTTTGAATATCTGACGTTGCTTTTTTAAGCAGGTTTATTAAGCTTGAAGATAAAAATTTGTTATCACTGGTGTCCATTAAAGTATCGTTTTGCATCAATTGACTTGACTTTTCAATATTCGTAATTGAATTTTTCGGGTCGTATTTGTTTATAATGTTTCCATAATGAATGTCACTATTTTGTGCTGATTGTTCTAAATCATTATCGTCTACGTCTATGAAAGCTTTTGTGCATATTTTTTCTAATAGTGATTTTACTGTTGACTCGTTGCTTATGCGTTTTATACCTTGATTAACATTATTGTGACCATCAACTGGATATTGATTAACTAATGGCTCATTCGAAGCTAGTTCTTCAAGTGAATTATTCAATAAATTAGAATCGTTTTCCCTTGAATCATTCTTTCGTTTGCTGGTCATCTTCAAAAAAATTAAAAAAATTTTATTCTTTAATAGATAAAGTCAATTTATGAAACTAAGTCAAACAAAAAACAAAGTTAAATCCTAATTTTTTTTATCAAAAGTCTATTTTTATTCTAGAGGATCAAAATATTTTTTATTAAAATAAAAAAATTGAATTTTTTTTCTGAATTACATGAAATTTAATATTCTACGCTGGGCTAGACAAGAAAATTTATTAAAAATAAGACGGACCGTTTAAGTTTTCCTTCATTAGTTGCATTACTTTAAGTTTAAGATAGAATGACAGTAAATTAGCTTAGCATAAAAGCTTGCTTAACGGACACTGTATTTTCAAAAGCTGTGAATTCGCTATTAATGATGAAGTCAGGTCTGGTAAGGTTACCTGTTCTTCATGGAAATTCAGCTTTTCGAATAACGAATTCATTTGAACATTTCAGAGAATTATTACATGTCATTCAAGCGAATTTACAGAGTTTGAAAATTTGTGCCCGTTAAGTTCTACCGCTAAGCCTTGAATATTCTGCTAGGTCATGAATTAAGCTCAAGTCATGGTTGATTAAATTTTGGCCAATAAATATGTGTATGACATATATAAAACATAAAACGAAAAAAATATTTGTATTTTTGAATTAAAATTTATAAAAATCTTGAAAATAAAATCAGGTCAATTTAACCTATTTCAAACTTAAGTGTATAATTATAATTTATTTTCTCGCAAGGGTTTTTAATGTTACCGTTGAAACCCATAAATCAATGATGACTTTTCTAAATTATTAGTTCATAAAAAATCACAAGAGGAACACGTGAATGACCACAACAGGAATATTGAAATATTGAATTTTACAGCTAAATATGGTTGCTAAAAAAGGCCATATTTTATGTGTATTTTTGATTTTACATTTACAACGTAAACGTAAACAGGAAAATGAGAGAAATTAAAAAAATCGCATTAGGCAGATTACGATAAATAACGTAATTGCTAGATTATGTTTAGGTTTATGCTTCAGATTTCATGTTTTTTGCAGCTAAATTTCGAAAATAGACTATAACACATACAGTCCCTGCAATTAACTTGTCACGTGATATCATATGATATCAGCTGACCTCATCTGATGTCACCTGGTATCATCTGATATCAGTTTCCATCAGTATTCTTTGGCTATTCATAATGTTTCTAATTCTCTTAATAACATCAAATGGTATCGCATGATTTAAACTGATCGGAGCTGGCGTCATTTGATATCATTTGGTCATAAATTCAGATACGAACTGATATCAGCTGATATCATATGTGACAAGCTACCGGGACTATATTAAAATTTCTCTGGAGAGAAATTATTCTCTCTTTTTATTTCATTTTTTAAAATATCTATTAACGGTTACTTTTGGTAACATTTTAAGCATTTAAGAATAAAACATTAAATACAATTGATCCCCGGTTAAATGTTCTCCTATTTTATGTAGCAACTCTTGAATTACCGATCATTAGAAAATTTTCAATGTTAAATTTTTTTGGAATTGTCAATTTAAAATAATGAACATATTATAAGTTGCGAGCCAAAGTTTAATAAAATTTGAATGTCTTTCCAAGTAAAAATGTAAAAATTGAAAATACACATTTTAATAATCGACCCTAGGCTACAAAAACATTGTTTTAAGCAAGTCTTCTTTTTTTATGCATTCTTGTAAAACTTCTAAATCAAGCCGTGTGATACAAATGAATTATCTTAGAGAGGTGAGTAGACGTTGTTTAGTAGTAGTTGTTTAGGAATCATTTTCAAAGATTCCTCTAACATAGTTTTTTAAGAGATCACGGAAACTTGAATAATTTTTTCGAAATCTCAACTTTTTTTTTTTGATTTTCTTCAAAATTTTGAAACAAATTTCAAAAATCTGAGAATTTTAAGCAAAAATAATTTTACATTCATCTTACAGAAAAATAAAAATTAAGATATGAAACAAAAAAAGCTCACAGTCTAGCCTCTTACTAAATCAATTTTATTAAATAAGTTTAGAAAACAAAGAGGATTTCCGATCATATAATTTAAATATGCTTCAAAAATAAACATTTAGAAAAAAAATACTAATTTCGGAAGTATATAAAAAAAACAACGATCAATCTTTTTCAAGATGAAAGCTCTTTTTAATAAAAAAAATGATTAAATTATGATTTATTAAATGCACTTAAAAAAACCTACTGTGGGTACTAGACTGTGGGCTTTGTTGTCTGACAACGTCCTAATATTTTGGAAGAATTCTGAATGGAAACTAACCTTTTAATGATTTTGGACAATATCATGAAACTGTTTCGATCAATTTTCCATTGGCCTTCACCAAAGTCAATAGTACTCTTTAAATTTTCTAAAACAAATAAAAAAAAATTTTAATAAAATATTTTGGAGTTTATTAAAATAAAAGAACTTTTAAAGGGTAATCTTGGAAACCTTTTTTAACGTAAAAAAAAAAAACTGTTCGTCATCAATAAAGGAAAGATTTAGAAAAATAAATTGATTTTTTATTCAAAAAAAATATAAGTTAAAGAGCTTAATTTAAACCAAGGATAATTTTGGTGCTAAATTAAAATCGGAACACCTTAATTCAACGTTAAAAATAACTTTAAAAAACAAAAGACCTTCACTAAATTTAACTCTTAAAGTGAACATAATCAACACGGTATTAAAAACAAATCTCTTAGGAAAAATAAAAAACATTTTAATTTTAGAATAAAATTTTTTAAGATTTTTTAATTTCTTTTTTGCTCTGTGAATTTCAATTTTTATTTTCTACACAATCAAAAACAATAAGTTAAACTCAATGAACTTTTTATAGTTGCATTAAGTTTGTTTAAAGCATAATATTCTCAATACGTATGAAGTATATTAGATTTTTTTTGTTGTTGTTGGTTAAGTCTATTACTATTTTAATGACTTTTTAATAAAAATGTGGATTGAAAATTTGTTCTCCAAATTAGAACTAGTTTTGAATGTATCAAGTGATTCAGAATGCTGAATAACCGTATTTTTTTAATTTGTTTTTACTCAACTAAAATGGTTTTTATCTTAACTCGGCACATTTTGCAAATGTTTCTTTAACTTTAATTCTGCACAAAATTCTTTATTTAATTTACAGTTTCATTTCAAACGGTTTTAGAGTAAAATAGAGGTGTTTCAAAAAAATATTTACTCTAGTTGCTTTTATATTAGTTTTTTTTTTTAATGTATTTAAGAAAGGAATAGTACTTTGCAACTAGAATTTCAAAACTAAAGAATTTATTTAGAATAACAGACAACTCTCTCTCAGACATGACTGATCGAATTCAAATGATTTATTTGTAGACTTAAAAAAAAGTTTTTTTGAATGATTAAACACACACCGTGTATTCTTGTCTTTAGAAAAAAATATATAAATTTAATAATATCATATCCCTAAGGATTGTAAAAGTACATTTAAATTGATGATGCTGAATAAAATTAAACATGATTTATGGAAAATTATCAAAAGATTTGAAAAACAAAATGAAAATTTTATAATTTCTGCTTTTTTTTTTTCGATTTAAAGTTGCTTTTTGAAAGTACAGAAATGAATAATTTTTCTTAATTTACTCCTTTATTTTGTTTAAAGGCTGACATAAAATGCAAAGCATATTCATGACTCAGTATTTTTATTCTATTAGTTAAAGTGTATTCTTGATTTTGTAAAACATTGATTTTGTGACAATAAAAATCTTCGATCCTGTATTCTTTGCCATCGAATGTACCTTGAAGAAATCACAATTATTTATTTAATAAAATACTGCTGGATTAGCATTCTTATGACTACCCGATCTTCGGATGTTCAAAAGCCTCATTCCAATACGCAAAGGCAGGACAAAGATCTGTTGGCTAAATCTTGCATCAAAGACATCTTGCGACAGCTACACGAATCTAAAATCGCTGCTACGTCACAATAAAAATTTGAAAAATTATTCAGTCACTTAAGGTTCGTCTTCAAAGTAGGAAAAAAAACGACTAAAAATTTTTAAGAGTCTGAGATAAAAGAGAACATAATTGAATTTATCCTGTTAAAATCTGGAAAAACAGTCGCCAAATGCTCCATATGCAGCTATATCTTTAACTGAATTCTAGATCAATATTATTTTAAAGCTAAATAAATTATTTGAGTTTTGAAATTTATAGTTGCCCAAGTAATAAACTGTAGTCGAAGAACTACGCTCAAAAATCAATTAAATGAATACTTTGATACAAGTAATCAAAGATGCTGATTATCAATTTGAAAAGAAAGTATTAATTATACTGCTGGGGTCATTCACGTGTTCCTCTCATGAAATTCCATGAACTACAGTGCTTCTTGTCAAAGTTTAATCATTCGATTTGAACACGAACACGGAACAGAAAACAAAGATGACCGTTCAGCCTCGGGTCTGTTTAAAAATATTTTCCTGTTTCAATTTTTTTAAAAAAATTTAATGATTTTGAATTTCAAAAAAAGTGAAAAAGAATAATTTTTTTTAGTTAAGCAACTACTCTGAAACTTAAAATTATGAATTTTTTATGTAAATAAACTCAACTGAGAACAGGAATGAAATTTGGAACGGAACGTTTTTTTCATATACGCCTTTTATTTTTGGAACACGTTCAAATTGGAACGTTACATTTTCACAAGAATCAAGTTATGATCTAGAAAAGTCATCACTGTTTCATGGTTATCAACTGAAAGCTAGTTTTACAAGCTTCAACTAGATATTTTTAGCTCTCAGTTGATACCCATAACTCAATGATGCCACTTCCAAAATCATTAGTTCATTGAAGTTCACAAGAGGAACACTCGAATGACCACAAAAGTAAATTGATTAAAAAATCTCAGGGTATTATATTTTGAAAATCTGTTTTAATATTCGTTAATCAGCGTATAGAAAATCCTTTAGATAATCTATTTTTTCCGTTCAAAAAAAGAACAAAAATTTTTTGCCCACAAATGGGTCAAATTCGAGCAACATTCAAAAATTTCAATTTTTACCCAGGGTTGCCTAAATTTAGCTATTCTTGAATGAGTTGTCTTTAGTAAATCGTTTGTATCAATGGAAAATATACACTTTTTTTTAATAAAATAACAAAAAAATGTAAATTTTTTTAGTTTTTTGGGATCTAGTCCGCGGAAAGTCCAAAAACATAAACTTTTTTACCTTTCGGCTTGGAGAGCAGAAAATTCTCTACAAAATGTTGGGACTAGATTTTTTATTTATTAACCTGCAGAATAGAAACAATGTGCCTAAAAGGTGCTTAAAATCAAAAACCTGAAAGATAAAGGAATTCGCATTTTTTGAAATTCGTGATTACCGATTCACAATTACCATTGAAAACATATATTTTTTGTTATAAAATATATTATTTCTGAAATTCAGTTTTGGGAGTTTTTTCAAAGATAATTTAGGCACTTTTTTGATAATTTGAAAGAATCGTTTATATGAAAAATTATATATATTTTCTATAGTAATTGTATACGAGAATCACGAATTTGGGGTCTAAAAATGCGAATTCCTTCATTTTTCAGGTTTTTGATTTTTAGCACCTTTTGGAAGTTTTGCATTATGATCAAAATTTTTTTGAAGCAAAAAAATAATTTCTAAAAGGAGAAAAAATCTATAAAAAAATGCATTCTTTGTAGCTTTTTGAAAAAAATCCATGAACAATGATTAAGAAATTACTAAGATATTCTCTAGATTGAAGATCTCGATGCCCTATATTATTATTGGTACATACATTTTGACCAATTTCTTAAAGAGTTTTTAATTTTTAAACATTTTTTAAACATATTTTAAACATTCTATGGGTCCGGAAAATATGTAATATGAAAATCTACCAGAAAGATCCAAACATGTCATTCATCAAAAGGACATGTTCATAGGTAAGATCGTTTAAATAATTTGAAATTTATCCAATGCCGAAAGGACAAGAATTTGGATATTGCAGCTTATAGCATTTTCTGGAATTTTGAACTGATTGATTTGGAATACGCGGTAAGTACGTGGTGTCCACATTATAAGACCGACATAAAAATTTTAGAGAAATTACAAAGAAGAGCAAACAAGTTAGTCAAGTCGATAAAGACCAAACCGTATCAACTTATTAATATTATAAGTATTATAAGTATTAACAACGTCTTCATGAACTCAATTTGATACGCCTAGAAGACAGACGTCTAAGAGGTGACAAATGTACAAAATAGTTAATGGTCTTGAAGAAATAAATTTGATAAATGGTATTAATTACGCTAAAACAACTACAATCAATCTGAGAAGAAGGCACAACAAACGATTAGTACGTGAGATCAATAAAAAAGGGCCATACCGCTACAATTTTCTATCAAATCGAGTAACCTCCGTTTGGAATGGTTTAACTGTAAATGCAGTGTCAGCGACTTCGACAAATAGTTTCAAGGGTTTCATTGATGAAGAAGTTTTTGGAATGTCACAAAGCAATTACTGCCAAAGCCTTAAAAAGGCTAAACGCTTAAATGCGTTGGTATAGACTTTGTCTATACTGCAGTGTAAACTAACTAACTAACCAACTGATTGTTCAATACTTGTTACACAAAATTCTCATATAATTTTTTATTACACTGCGTTTTTTTAAAACCCGGCGAAGCGTTCAATAAAATCTCGTTGAGATTACATAGAAATTTGTTTTTAAAAATTTATAATTTTGAAAATTGCATTATTTTTTAGACTGGATTCGATATTACTAAAAATATAACGTGATTATAACGAAAATTAATTTTAAGAAAAGTGTAGGATTATAATGAAATAATTTTAGTAAGAGACTAGACATAATTTTTTAAATCTTTATTTTCAAGGATCAAGTTTAAATGAATTTTTTTTTCATAATGATTAGGTTTGAAGCTTTTTTAAATTAAAAATTCGTCATTTCTTTTAAGCAATCTTCAATCAGGGTCTATTTAAAATTTGATAAAATCAAATTCATGATTAAGAATTTAAATTCAAAAGATTTAGTCCTACGGTAAATATCTTCTATTATCTTAAAGGCACTTAATCACAAATAAACAACAAAATTTTAGATAATTTTACATATTTATTGAAATACGCTGGTCAAAAAAAAGTACCAGTCACACTCACCATTCTACTGCGTCAGAACTTTATCAAAAATCTATCGGATTCTAAAAAAAGTATATTATAAGATTCCGGAAATGCAAAACGTCCACAAATTTTTTAACTGAATTTCGACCTCAAAATCGTAATCTACACATATGAAAACCTAGGAAAGCCAATTTTTTAAGGGGTTGTCCAAAATAACTTTCAGACCCCAGGGGTCTGAAGTGTCGAGACCACTCAAAATCCATACTTTACTTTTTAGCCTGCAATTATTTTTTTACTCCTCAACCCTATATTATTTATACATATTCTGAAAAGGCGTAAAATTTTCTACAAATCAAAATTATTTATAATGATCCTTGAGTTATTTGAAGAGTGCAAATTAAGGAAAAAAGGGCATATTTTATCCTTTTTTTTTTACTTTTTTTGATATAACTTCTTCAGTGTTCACCTCATGTCAATGATTTATACCAATTCTAAAACTATATAATATTCTGAACAATTTGTTGGTTTTACTTTTTTGATTTTTGTTTTGCCTTTGGTATACAAAGGGGCGAAAAAAGTAAAAAAAATCAAAAATCACTAAGATGAGGGACTTCAACAATTTTGACTAAAAATTAGTAATCCTTATATACACTTCAGACCCCTGGGGTCTGAAAGTTATATTGGACGATTTTGAGGTCGAAATTCAGTTTAAAAATTTGTGGACGTTTTGTATTTCCGAAACTTTACTAAAATTATTTAGTATATTTTTACCGAAACCAAACAATCTAAACTTAAAAATGAACAAAACACAAACCGTCGAAGATGTCTCATTTAACAACAAAACTTTAGAATACAAAATTCAACAGGATTATAAGACATATAGTTCAATTCAAAACAAATTAACTTTTACCTAGTACAGTGGTGATTTGATAGGAGGATTTTACCAAAATTTACGTAAATTACCGTAAATTATTGAATTTTTACCGAAAATTACGTAAAATACCGTAAAATCACAAAAGTAAAAAATTCGTATTTTACTATATTTAACGTTAATTCAGGTAAATTTACGATAATTTTTGGAAATTTTGGTAAAAATAAAAAATGCCAGTCATTTTTTCGATCAAATTTTTTTGGAGTCTAAGTACGAGGTCTCAAAAGATCGATTTTTCGAAACTAAATGTTTTAAGCAATTGATCTACGTCTCTTTTTTGTTTTTAGAAGAAAATATTAAAGACATTAACAAAATCGATCAAATACTAGGCATCTTTCGAAATTTAGCAGGAAAAATGACTGGCATTTTTTATATTTACCAAAATTTCCAAAAATTATCGTAAATTTACCTGAATTAAAGTTAAATATAGTAAAATACGAATTTTTTACTTTTGTGATTTTACGGTATTTTACGTAATTTTCGGTAAAAATTCAATAATTTACGGTAATTTACGTAAATTTTGGTAAAATCCTCCTATCAAATCACCACTGTAAATGTTTGCACGATGTATTAGCAGGCTTTAATCTGTTTTTAAAACAAACCCGAAGCAAAACATAAATAAAGTAAGGCACGATTTTTAAGACATGTCGCTACCAATTGAGCCTAGAATTAAAACGTAACTTTTTAAATAAAAAAGACATGTCGTAAAATCGCGCATTTATGTTATTTATGAACTGTTAAACTGGCTCATAGTAAAATAAGAAATTTATTTTTTTTTAAAAGGCTAAAAAAAGTTGCCTTATAGATTTGTTCAAATAATTGTTTAACTTACCGTTTCAATCTGACGGGTATTGCGTCCTTTACTAATGTTTTTAATAACTCAACAGTTCAAAAGTATTATCACATGGAAGAATAAAAAAAAAGTTTAATTATTCTCCTTTATGTAAATCCAACTGGTTTGATCGTCTTTCTGTTTGTCTAATTAACCACAACCTAAAAAAAGTACTTTTAAACGGTAATTTTTTTGTCAAAAATGTATGAAAAAAAATGAAATACTCCTAATTTTATTAGCAAATATATCAAAGTTGTTAATGGCATTCTTGAAGAATTTGGCACTATGAAGTTCATAGCAATAAACCAATAGCAATTGTGCAGAATCGTTGTAAAAATTGTTCTAGAGGACCTAGACCCTAAATAAAACTTGTCTTATCTGAAACAAAATTTGTCTAATCTAAATTGATCGTCTACAAAAACTATGCGAATGAATTACGCAGTTAATATAAATCTTTTTTAATGGTGTACAGTTTGCATAGTTTTTGTAGACGATTAACTTAGATTAGACAAATTTTGTTTCAGATAAGACAAGTTTTATTTAGGGTCTAGCGCCTCTAAAACTGAATGCTGCATGAGGAAGAAGTTCAATCCCTTCCAGCTCTTCAATTTTTTCGATGGTTTTTTTAAGCCGTATGTGGTTTTGCGTTATCTTGAAGAAACAAACCAAGCTTTCGGTTGATCAAAGAAGGGCATTTTGCTTGAAGTGAAGCATTTTTCATACGACCAACAGGAACCAATTCAAAGTGTATTATCCATTGCTAATTACACCAAATGAACAGCATTACCTTCTTTAAAAATCGTCCTCTTTTAAAGATTGGTAGGGCTGGTTGAGATGGATCCAACCACTGGTTTCTGTCATCAGTATTTCAAAAATAGATCAAATTCTCATCACTAGTAATCATCCTTCTGAAAAATCGTTCATCAAGACGACTTTTGATTAATTTTTTACAGATTTCGATACGAGGTAGAATATCAAAAGGTGTAATCTTGTGGAACAACTCGACAGCGTCTATTAACTTTAAGGATCAACTTAAGGTGACGAAATATGCTGGACTGTGAAGTGTTAAGGTCACTTAATATTCCGTGATTACTAACCCGGGAGTTGCTCTCTACGGCCGTACATAGAGCGTTCTGTTCGAAACTTACTAGTCTTCCAGACCCCATAAATTTTCACCTTTAAAACTTTCTCCATTAAATTTTTTCCTCAAATATCAATCAATAAAGATTTTTCCGTTTAAAAATAATCCCGCTCATAATTATTTTCATAAGAAACCAATAAAAAAAATAAAGATAATACAGGGGTGATTGGCTGACAGTAACCGACGGGTAGCGACTGAGATGGTAACACACAGTCACTTTGTCACTACTATGTCCTATTGGATAGATTAGACAAAGTGTGACTAAAATAGTATAATGTATCCTATATTTAAGGACATCTTGTGACTAAGTGTGACATCGAATACTGGCGTGATAAGGTGTGACTAAATAAGGACAACATAAGGACAAACCGTGACATTAAAAAATAAAAAACTGTGACGTGACTTACAAATTTAATACATTTTTTAAGAAAAAAACGTTTTAGCTTATAATTTTGAAATTCTAATCAATCTAATTATTAAACCCGAGATTAATTCTCTGGTGGACAAAACACATTTTCAACTTCAAGTTCTTTCATAAAAAAAAAGTTCTAAGACTAATCTTTTTTAGCGTAGCCCTACTCATCAAGCTCAAATCGACATGTGCTTGAGTTAAGAAAGTTTTGCAATTCAGTTAAAAATGAAAAAAAAACAAAATTATCGTCACTAATGAAATTATTGAAAAAAAAATAATTTCTAAATAAATTTCAAAACGTTTAAAAAAACTTTAAAACAAATCTTCACAACCGAATCTTTTGATCAAATTTTTTCCAAAATGTCAACTCCACTTGAGGTAGATTTAACAACAAAAATATATCGATATATGACATATTCATTCTTGTTTGTTTCAGGTATCTCAAATAATAGCAAACGCTAAGAAGTCTATCGAAGAAAAAAAGGCACAACTTGGTCTCACTAAGTTATCAGTAAGAATTTCCTTTTTTTTTAAACTTTAATTGGATTTATTATCTTAAATTTTCAATTAAAAGGAAAGCAAAAAAGATGCGTTGATTGCTTTGAAAGCAAAAATAGCTGCATCGGTAGCCAATGCTCAAGTACAAAATTTGATTGAAAATACGCCTGTAATGATACCCACAAATCTTCCTGATCAATTGACTTTACGTCAACAAAATTTAGAAGACCGTGATCGATCTTTAAACTTGATTATTGACTCGGAAGGTAGAACTATAGACAAGCGAACAGGCGAGGTCATTCAATTACAATCCCGTATGCCAACTTTAAAAGCAAACATTAAAACTCAAAAAAGAGATTATAAAACGGCTATGGGCGGAGATAAATCAGAATTAGCCAGTGGTATTGCTTCGACCATTTCAGGAGTTTCTTCAGTTTTTCAGAGTGCCATTGAAAAAAAAACGGAAACTGAAAAATCAGAAACATCCGAAGCATTTTTTGACAATCGACTTAGAATTAAAACAAACGAAAGAAATAAACGTAAATTAGTGTTCAATGACAAAGGAAAATATTCAGATATAGCCAATAAATTAAGAGCAAAAGCTAAGCTAAGCGTGTTACAAAAAGAAATAGCGTCAATATCGAAAAAAACTGGTATATCAAATGAATCCAAATTGGCTTTAATTCAACCGAAAAGAACTAGCGTAAGTTTTGATTCGACTTAGTATTTCAAAAATAATTCTAATAAAACTTTTTTAATCTTGGTCGTTTCAAGTTTTATGTCATTCCAAATATATAGTTAATTTAAAATTAAAAAAAAGGTAATTGACACAAAATCATTGGTGAATTAAATGGAAAATTTGAAACGGCTGAGTAATAATAATTTTTAAACTAAACTTTATTTTTTATTTAGAAAGAGATTATTCCAAGTATTGAATGGTGGGACTTTGCTGTTCTAAATGAAATGAAGTAAGTCTTATTTTAATTATTAAAACAATTGAATAATTTAGTATCTGTATAATTTAGACCAAACCCTGATGGTTTTAAAAATATATAGAAAATATTCGATTATACTTTGAAAGTGGAACATGACAGATTTTTCGACTCTATTGTTTTAAGAGAGTTAGTAAGCGTAGCGTTTTCGGCGTTAAATCATTCTATAAAAAAATTTTATCTCATACCTTAAACTGACATTTTTTTCTTTTTTAAGAAAAAATTTAATGCCCATACCCCCTATTTGATTATCTAGGAAATTACAGAAATCAAAGAAATTTCCAATTCTGTATAATTGAATATTTACTGTAGTTGCAGTTTTTAAATTCTATTAAGAAGGCAAAATATGAGATGAAATACAGTGGTTTTAGCGAAAATTTAATGTTCGGTTCTAGGAACATCAAAAAAAAGAACGGTCTAAAGGGTTCAGTTCAAAGCCGTTCCGTTCCCGTTACTTAAGTGTTCTCTTTCCATAAGAGTTCCGTTCCAAAGGAGTTCCCGTTCAGAAACGATTCAGTTCTCAAACAGTTCCACAAATAACACAAATAAACTGGAACCCCTTGAGAATGGAACTCTTTTAGAACGTGAAACTGTTCTTTTTTTGGAACGTTCCTGGAACGGAACGCTACATTTTCGCAAAAAACACTGTATAAGACATTCACCAGGATTAAACCGAAAATTGAATGTACTAATTTATAAAAAAAGGGGTGCTTATATTTTCAATATATATTGTAATTTTCCTGTTACCACTAATCCATCGATTTTGAAGCTTGCATCTCTCCATGTTAAAAGAAAGACATATACATTAAACTTACACTACACTGTAGTCTCCAAAACCAGCATTAATGTCAAGTTTTTTTATTTAATGCAAACTTTACACCTGATGCCGATTTTATGAACAATAATAATACAAACATATTTTTAAAATTTTTATGATTTTCATTTTCTGTTCAATTTTTGATACAGCATCAAATGAATGATTCAAAGAAATTGTTTTTATTTTTTCGACAAAACTTAGGTGTGAATGCTGTATAAAATTTAAAAAATTAAGTTTAATGCCGAGATAAGGTTCGCGTCATGCAAAATGACAGCACTATCTAAATCGACCATTTCCGATATCATATTCGTAATCTACGTATATGAAAACCTAGGAAAGCCGCTTAATCAATGGATAAAAAAATTCTTTCAATTTTTCAAAAAAATACCTTTTTTGAACCATAAAGTGTAGCTTAAAGGTATCCATTGATCATAAAAAATACTTAACCCTGTACAAAAATTTGTTCTCTTTCATAAAATGTATAAATATATGGACTTTTATTTGAAAATCCAGTCCAAAATTTTTTTTGGACCCCCCCTAATGAAAGCAGTTTTCGTAGGTTTTCATATACGTAGATTACGAATATGATATCGGAAATGGTCGATTTAGATAGTGCTGTCATTTTGCATGACGCGAACCTTATGACTCGAAAAACTTTGATATCGTCAAATAATGAAAAAGTACTTATCACGGCTGGACTTTCAAAGCCTAAAAGGCGGACTCGGGCCCCAACAAAAAAAAACTAATTGCTAAATTCCGTACCCGGACTCATATTTCCTAAAATACGGACTCTTGGAATCAAACAGGTACGTCCTGTTCTTTCGTATTTTGCTGTAACGTCTTGCTTTAGGCTGCAACAACTAAATTAAGAAAAGGACGTCCAAGATGCCCCTCCGCTAATCTAATAAAAATTACCGCTAATTTTAAAATTTTTACCGCTAAAATCTAACTTTTAACCGCTAATTCAATAGAAAAATATCTTTTTTAAGAAAAAGAAGTCTAATTTATTAATTTTTAATCAAATTTAATAAATTTTAGTCTAATTATTTAAAAAATACACAAAAATACAAAATAATTATCTAATCGAATAAAAAAAAATCAATTTTAATAAAAATAAAGCTAATTTAATAGTTTTTTCCGCATTTGTTTGGACAATACCAATGTTTTAATTTCCTGAGTTGTCCATTACATACTTCACAAAATTTTACTTCCAATTTGACCTCAACTCGATTTTTTTTTGACAAACTTCTTTGAATCACATCATCATCTTCATCATCATCATCTTCATCATCATCACTTTCAATTCCCTTTGGTGGTAGTTCTGAGCTATTCGTTTCGTCCGGTTGTCGCATTAAGGCACCGAGATTTCTTTTCGGTGCTCCTTTTTTACGATTAGGTTCTATTGGTATGTCCATTGCGATCGCATCGAATCTACATTTTTTTTCTCGAGCACATGTAGCTATTTGGTGCGAGCATTTATAATTTTTTTGCCAATACCAACAAGAACATGTTGTTTCTTTCCAATTTTCATGTACATTAATTTTGTTGATACTAAATATTTGTTTCATCATCGCCTCGAAAGATGTCCAATTTTTATCAACGAGGGATTGTTCATAATCCCGACAGTCTTGCTTAGAAATATCCGATTTGTCACCGTCGCTCACATAATAACTTCTATTTCTGAGATGTCTTATAGTTTTATTCAAAGAATTCCACCGTTCTGCTTCCATCATATCAGAATCAGTAATTTTTGGTAGACCATTGAAATGTTTTTGGTCTTGATGTGGAATCATTCGATTCTCTCCAGTCTGAGAGTCAGTGATTGTAAGAGTAGGAGATCTTTCGACTGACCAACCTTTTACAATTGTGTCAACGCACACATCAAAAAAATGTAGTAAAGCCAGACGTTTGCCTTTCATTTCCTTTTTTATCTTATCATGAAGTGACTCGAGTGCGTTACTTGTACTTGGTAAACCCGGACAGTAACCCTCGAACCAGCCATTGTCGTTTTCATTTGTCCAATTGTCAATAAAATAACCAAGAAAACTTTTAACTCCCGGATTGTTTACTCTTTTCCACTTTTCTTCAAAAAGAGAAACCGCTTTTGGAAACAAATCTATTCGAAATATTTTTTGAATTTCGCAAATGTCCGCTCTTAGTTTCAAACGATAATGACTAGGGACAGTTTTCAATTGTCCATCGATTTTTCGAACAACGTGTGCCCAGCAATTGACTCTTTTTTCCATATTGTACACTTGTTTGAAACCTTTTGTGATTGAACCCGCATTATCTGCTACAAGAGTTGTGAAAGTAACTTCGGAGTTGAATACACGGAAATATGTTTCTTTTACAGCTTTAAAGTAGAATGCAAAATCTACACCTTGTTCGTTTTTCGAAACGGCTAAACCGAATGGATGAAAAGCTTTGTCACGATCTGTTGTTCCACCGGTCAAAATCGGGAAATTTCCGTATGTAAGTTTATAGGTGGCATCCGATAAAAAATGATTGCTTTCATTGGTAAATTTCAACAAACGTTTTGTCGTCAAAAATACTCTAAATTTTTGTTCAGGTAGCGCGACATACTCAAATTTACCAACGAATACTTGGTCATCATCTTCTGGTATTGCGAGTCTTGTTTCGCACCAGTCTTTAAGCTCATTTAGAGTCGTTTGTTTTGAAGTAGAAGGATTTATTTCCTTGTGTATTAAGTTTAAAATGTATGACATTTGATTATAATTTGGAGGCTCGAAACCATCTTTGATTAAATTGTTTTTGATGTCTTTACGTTTAAGGCCCAATTCGACGTATTGTCGGATTTTTTGTTTAACTTCTTCGGAGATTTTCTCTTTTTTCTCTTCTACTTCAACGTGTTCGTGTTCATTGTCTGTTATGAAGACAGATCCAGTTGATTCGTTTTTTACTAAAACATAGAGAGAAACCGGACACCCTTTGACATTACAATCGTATGAATACTTGTCGCCCTCTTTGACTGATTTTAACGATTTAAATAACCAACTCGTTTCTTTTATTTGTCTGTCTTTGATTCTTGCTTCGATTGCTTGAAAATCGTCAAAATCACAGTAAAAATCGTAAGTTTTACCGACACCCCTCTTTCGTTTTGGAATATCATCAATGCCGTTGGTATCAGCGTCGTATTGGGTATCGTCGATTACGTTTTCAAGGATGTGTTCAGACGACTCACTGTCGGTCATTTTTTAAAATAATTATTTAATCAAATTGAAAATCAAACTAAAAAAATTATTCAGCATAATTTTAAAACAAAAATTTTTTTTTGAGTCTATGTTGCAATTGAATTAATCTTATATTTTTTTAATTTTTGTGTTTAAATAATGTTTTGCTTCTATATAAAAGAGACAGCCGAATGAGTGCATATGGTCTTGGGTAATTCATTAATTAGAAAGTTTTTTATTACGTTAGCAGTTTTTTTATTAGATTAGATGGTTTTTTCATAAAATAGGTCAGAAATTAATTAATCAAATATATTTTAAATAATTAGATGAGAAAATAGTAAATTAGATTTTTTTTTATTAGATTAGCGGTAAAAATTTTAAGATTAGCGGTAATTTCTATTAGATTAGCGGTACCAAAAATATTATTTCCCTTAAGAAAATAAGAAATTTCAAAATTGATCATCAGGTTTTATAAAGTATACAGATGTTAGTTAGAACTGAATTTTGACTGTAGATTTCTTCATTTATAACATATTTAATTTTCTTCTTCTTTTAAGCTATGATTGTTTGGAAAAACTCAATGACGAGCAATTACGAGCAAAATTGAAAATAAACAGTTTAATTGAACATCCGGTTCAAATGAAACCGCCAATTCAAAACGATAAAAAAGTCGTACCTGCTGTAATGTTAACCAAAAAAGAAAGAAAAAAATTAAGAAGACAAAATCGAGCTGAACTACTCAAAGAAGATCAAGAAAAAATTCGACTTGGTTTAATGCCACCGCCTGAACCAAAAGTTAAAATTTCTAATTTAATGAGAGTTTTGGGTACAGAAGCTGTACAAGATCCAACCAAAGTCGAAGAATATGTTCGCAACCAAATGGCCAAACGTCAAAAGTAGACAACTTTGTTGTTTTCCGACACCTAATATTATTCTTATTTTTGATTTTTTTTAAGGCTTCATGAAGAACAAAATGCAGCACGTAAGCTAACAGACGAAGAACGCGCTGCTAAAAAGAAGCGTAAATTAATGGAAAATACGTCACATGTTGTCAATGTTTCAGTTTATCGAGTCAAAGATTTGAGTGACCCGGCAATCAAGTTTAAACTTGAAGCTAATTGTAATCAACTGCTCATGACTGGCGGGGTTTTATTGTACAAAAATTTGAATCTTGTCGTAGTCGAAGGTGGCCCGAAACAACAAAGAAAATTTCGACGACTTATGCTGAATCGTATCAAGTGGGCCGAGGCGAATAGTAAAATAAAACTTGAAGATGAGAATGAAGTAAGAGAAAAGAATACTTGTGCTTTAGTTTGGGAGGGTACAGTAAAGACTCGTAGTTTTGGTCCAATGATTTTCAAAATGTGTCCGACAATTAGTTTCGCAAGAGAATACTTGAAAAAATTGGGTATCGAAAGTTATTGGGATATTGCTCAAAGTGATGCTATTTTGCAACAATCAGATTTCTAAAACAGGTGGATAGAAAAAATTAAAAATTTAAAAAAAAAAAAAGATTTATTTTTTTGTAAATAATTTTCAAAAATTTAATAAAAATTGATCAGCAAAAATATAAGTCATTTGTTGTTAATCTTTTGTTTCTTCGACGACTAATTCGTTTATGTAAAATTTATAGAGTATATGTGGATTGTCACTTGGACTCTCTGGATCGGCAAAGGCTAAGCATGCTTGTAACATTTCATTCATTTCTTCAGCATTGAATGGTTCACCTGAAAAAAAAAAAGAAAATTTTTTTCACAAATATTTTGCTTTATTTCATTTAAGATGCTTTGACAAAGACTTTCATTGACTGAGTTTATGAGCTTAACATTCAAACCCATTGTCTTATTGAGATAAGTGAAATAAAGTTTGACGGTGAAGTTACTTTTGATTGAAGGAGCGATTTATAAGAAATTTTAGTTAATAATTACGGTCAAAGACTTAAAGCGTTCGGTTCAGTAATCCGTAGGAAAAGTCATGAGCTTTCAGAAATGAGCATTGTGAGAGACCAGATTTGTAAGAGACTTCGCGATTCCATAAATAATTGTTTTTGCTATCTCCGCTTTTGAAATGAATTTTAAGTATGCTGTTTCTTAATGCAAAATCATTTTTCTTGAGTTCTGCAATGTGACGTTCTTATTAACTACTTGTTTATAATTTAATTGACTACTTAATGATATGCAGTCAAAGACAACGAATAAGCGACCTAGACATTTGCCAAGCTTAAGTAAAGAAGCAAAGTCGTCTAGAAATTATTATATAAAAAACGGATTGTATGATCTAAAACGAACTACAACAACTGTTTTGCCACTTGGAGATTATCAAGTTGAGAAGATTTTAAATATTTAGATTCAAAACCAAAGTCCTCTGCAGAGGATTTCATTAATCGTAAGCCCCTAGCATGGGCTGCTTATTGTAAAATGGAAAAAATCTGAAAACCGAATTATCTACCAGATTGAAAGGTCTACAAATTTGAAGACACAGGAGTGTCAATACTTCTATACAGCTGTAATTTATGGATTGTCACCAAAGAGATGAATAACAAGCTGAATTGAACAGAAACCGATTTTATCGAACCTTAATAAAAGATAGCTTCGCTGGGTTGGTTACACATTTAGAAGACACTAAAAGAAGCAGAAAAAAATTTGTTACGGAATTTGAACCCGACTAGTTAATTGAAATATAGGACGTAATCTTACTCTAAATAAATCGTTCCGGAAGCGCACTGATGTAACAAGATCTAAAATAGAGTCGCAAAGTTTTGCAAAACAACAATCGAATATAGAAGAAGATGAATACTCGAAAAGAATAGACTCACCATCAGTATAGAGTAGTCTGCTTCAAAAGGTACCGTGGTTCCTTAATGATTAAGTTGCAACAGAAAATCGTTTTTAAATTCAATTAAGTCCATTTTTCTCACTATTCTGTTCTAGTATGCACTTGGTGTGAAAATTTGCTGTACTTGTTTTAGTCCAGCTGTTTCATTAGTCGACTGCCAACAGGAGTACTATGTAATCAAACAATTTCTGACATGTGCTAGCTATAAAACTTTATTTATTCTAATGGAGAGATTATTTTTTGTTCTTTACTTGTTTGGTATAACTCATTTCAAACCGACTCAATAATTTTGAGTGTTATTAAGTTTGAATTTGTTTATTCAAACGAATTTTTTGGATGAATCAAGGTCTCAGATATTTACATTTAATTTAACTTTTAAATTAAATGAAACAAAAAATCGCTCACTTACTGTTTGAACATTTTTAAAAACTTAAAATTTATTCTAACTCGTTTTTACCAAAAGAAAAGTTCATTTAACCAGTCAAACTGAATAAAAAAAAGCACCCCATGATGAGAAAAAGTAGTAACATTTTAAAATCAGGTTTCGAGTAAATCTTGACTTCTATTTAACATTAATTTGGATATCCATAAAAATTCAAATCACTGGAAGCAAAAAAAGTTTTTTTTTTCAAGATACCCTATGAGAAACAATTTTGGGCTTTAATTGAAAATTTAAATTCTTATATAAGCATAAACACAAACCTTCACTAGTCATCATACGAACTAAATCCTCTTTCGTGTAGTAACCTTTATTTTCTGTATCAAGTACTTGCAAGGCTTTGTAAATTTTATTCTCATTTGCTGGTTTAAATCTTATAAAAAGCAAAATTTTTATAAAAAAAAATTTAATTCAGTTTATTTTGTAACAATTACTTTTTATTTAACAAGACATCTGTCATCACGGCTACAAATTTTTCGTATTTTATAACATCACTATTATCTCCGTCTTCCATCTTTTAAATACAAAAAATTCACAATCTCTTAGTCTTAAATGAAATTTTTTTTACCTCTGTAATCAAATCTCGCATTTCACCTTGAGTAGGCACTAGATTAAGACTGTGTATTATGGTCGGGACTTCTCTAGAAACAGATTAAAACCTTGTTTTTTTTACAAAATTCGTTTAGGGATATCGTCTTACTTTACATCGACTGATCGAGTTTTATCACCGTCAAAAACGTCGAAGGCATCTGTTAACTTTTTTTGAATCTGAGCGACAATATGCTCTAGAAAAATAAAAAATTTCAAAAATCGTAAAAATGACAAAATTGTGACACCAACCGGCTTCGTCTTTAACATCAGATTTGGGCCCATTATCGTTCGTCATTTTTAGTTGTAATGAAAATTATTCAAATTTATTTTAAAAATATTAATTTTCTTTAACACACAAAAAAAAAGTAGGTATTAACAAAAAAATAAAACTTGAGTATCTAAGTAACGTGAATAAAAAGGTTTATGAACAAAAAAAAAAGTCCTCCATTTATAAGTAATCAATTGCAATAATAAAAAGGTTTAAAACAAATAAGTTCGAGAAGAAAAGTTTTTCTTTTTTTTTTTCTCTCCCCTTTTTTTTTTGCTTTTTACGGAAAATGTGTTTATCTTAGATTTAAATTTTTAATTTTTTTTTTTTTTCAGAAAGTGCATACCTGTCCATGAAACACATTTCTTACCAATTTTTTCTTTTATTACCAGAATTCTTCTTTTTTTTCTTCTAGAGTTTCAATTATAAATGTTCATGAAGAAAATTTTTGATTTTAATGAAATTTAAAAGTTTATTTTTTTAAAGGCTGTTAATTTTATTAAAAACGTGTTCTCTTTTTTTTTTTTTATTTTTATTGTTTCGAGAAGAAAATAAAAATAGTTTGGTTAATATTTCGTAATCGATTTTTCTTTGTTTCTTGTCAGATGAGTGTCAAATATGCGCATTTGCCTTAACCAACGTCTAAATCAAACAAAAATTATGAACGAATCGATTTTTTTTCCAAGCTGTTGCTTCAAATGACGTCGATAAATTATAATCCTTCATTTTTTAGTTTTCAAAAAATGTCTTTTTTTGTCCATTTTGACCCTTTATTTAAAGAACCTCAATGAAAGCTAATTATTTGCAATCTTTCGTCATTTTAAACTCTTCAAAATGAGGACTGTAACATTAAAAAAGTCCAAAGTTGACTTTTTATACACATTTGTAATGACATTCTTGAAAATATTAAAGATACAGTACACTGGTTTACACTTTAACCGTATATTCTAAGAAAAAGCCCGAAACGGTCAAAATGTTAATAAACTCGTTAAGATATGGTTAAGGCTACAGTAAACGTATCAATACTTGATAGATTTTATAAGATTTTGGTTTTAAGTTCAAAGAATAAATCAAGTTTTTTGGCTAAAATCAACCGTCTCCTGTTAAATCGAGTCGAAACTATAATCCCCTGTAGGGCTGCCTATGGGGAAAAAGAGGTTTAGACTCTCAGTCTTGGTTCTCAAAAAAATTCAATTTTGAAAAAAATTATAATGGCAACTAGTTTAAACTTAACTGTAAGAAAAAATTCTCATTTATTCGCTACTAATGTGCATTCGGAGGGGGGAAAACGGTATGTTTATTTTCTTCATTGTCCTTCTTCTTTTGCTCGTCAAACATTTGTTTAATCAAGTGGTTTTGAGGCACATTATCGGATAAACATGTGCCTTCTTTTATTTAAGCCTTTTGAATTTTGAACTTTGGCATCATTAGGGGACTATTTTAAAAAGAACGAGCGAGGTATCAACTTACTAAAAAAATCCTTGAGGGTCTTGTCAAACAGCACTAACAGCTTTTTAAGAGACTTGTTTTTAATTTTTTGTTTTGTTTTTAAGAGCAGTCTATTAAGCAAGAGTTAACATGATCTTGTAAATTGATATAAAATTTTCAAGTATTTTTCAATAAGAAATTAAACGACTCTAGGTTCAAATGAAACTCTTTACAACTAAAGTTTAAGTCATTTAAAAAATATTTTGTTTTGAAATCAACAACAATTAAGCTTAAAATTCTCAACAACTTTTTTTTTTTTATAAATTCTTCAAAATTATGTTTAAACTAAATTTAAAAAAAAAATGTACAGTCACTTAAAGTTCTATTAAACATTTATTTTTTTCTAAAAAATAGAAACGTCTAGAGATTAATTTAATAAAATCATAAAGCGCGTAGATCAGGTAAGCTTTGTTATTTTGTTATTTTTGCCCCTCGAATAACTTGAGGAAACTAAATATTATGGTTGTATACAAATAAACACCCTTAAGAAAATAGCTCTGTCTGTTGTTTTTGTTTTTTTTTTTTCTAGAAGAGGTTTGAAAGCCTTTTTAAAACAAACGGAAAGAGCTACGAAAAAAAAAATTTTTTTTTTCTTGTAATTCGAAACAAAAAGAACAATAATTTTATTATCCGGTTTTACAACAACAAAAACAACTCGAATAAATTTTAATTTGATTTAGTTTAATGATAAAAGTAGAGAAGGGGGTTAGCCATGAATATTTTCGTGTGTTGTTGTTCTTAGATTTCAAAATTTAGCTAATAAATTTTATGAAAAAAAAAAAATTCCCGTTACCATGACAACCAAACAAAATTTTCGATAGAATTAAATTAATTTCTAAGTAATTTTGAAATTTAGAATTATTGAAAGAACAAAAAAAAAATGAAAATAAAAATCTAAACCCCTTCTTTTTTTTCAATTTTTTTTCACACTAATTACATAAAATAATTAGAACCAAGAAACGATTTCAATTAGATTCAGGATTTTTTATGAATTTTTTTTTCTAATCCATCATTTTTTATCGTCACACAGTCTTTGGCAATCATAAATTTTCTTTTCGAGATTCTTTTAATTATTCGACAATCTCTATGTGATGTAATCGATTACAGAACCAAAATTAAATATTTGAAAAAAAAGTAGGTTCTCTCTCTCTCTTTTCTTTAACTTGCTTTTTTTTTTATTACATCTACAAAGAACACCATAAAACCTATAATTTTTTATTTAGATTGTTTTTTTTAGAATGCTTTCATCATATCCTTAAAATATTTGACATTTTTATTTTCAATGTAACAAGCAAATGGCTCCAATGATTACCGATTCGTATTTAAATTACAATGATCCCGAGTTTAGTAATTCAAGTTCAACAGGCAAATATTTTAATACGTCGAATAAACCGCCATTACCATCTTTAACATACTCAATGAGCGATCAACAAAAGTATAATCATTCAATTAACGACAGTGGTTTTAGTTACGGCTATCGACGAGCTTATACAGAAGATGGTATTTTTGAAATTTTAAGAGGTACTTTTGTTTAAAAAACCTTTTTAAGCTTTGTTCTAAATATAGGACGAATTTTTTGTTTTTTGTTGTTTTTTTTTTGTTCTATGACAAGTTTACCAACACTTAAATGATTTGTTTTTTAATTAAACCTTATAAATAGGCTAAATTTGTGACTATATTGAATATAACGTTACGAATAAATCTTATTCGACGATACCTTTTGTTTTTTACTTAATGAATTTTTCGTATCTTTCTTAAGGCTAAAGTCAGAACGTTTTTTTTTGTTGGTTTGAAAAGAATTGTTGCGTTTTAAAATAAATTTTTTAATTTAGAATAATTCAATTATGAGAATACCTAGAAGGATAATGAAGCAATCATTCAATTTTTAAGTAGTTTTGGGGTTCGATTCAGTTCTTGTTCTAAAAATTTTTAAGAATTTGATGTCAAAAAATAATAGCAACAGCCAATAGAGCATTTGATTTCAAACGTTGTTTTACTTCTTCCATTATTTTTGTTCGTTACGGTGGTGTCTCTGTTATCTTTTTATGGGAAAATTTTGCTTTCGAATGTTAAATCAACCACAAAATTAATTAGTTTTCGTGATTATTCTTAAAACATTTTAGTAGTAAAAATAATTGCTACGCTCTCGCGTTAAGTCTGGTTCTATCCAGACAACAAAGGGCTCGGGTGGTGGAACAGTCTTTTAAGTATTTAGACAGAAAGATTCAACTCTGGTTTTGCACTTTCTAGCTTCGCAACTGTATTTCATTACTTTTTCCATAAATTTTTGGTGTTGTATAATTTTTTTGGTTTTCTTTTATTCGGACTATCTCTAATTTACGGACCCTGACTCTGGAAAACAGACTCACGGACTATGACTTTTCGAGCCTAAAATACGAACTCCAAGCTAAAACTTTGAAAATAGATTTAGAAGCGGCGAAAAATTTTAAAGAAGAATTTTTCATAAATTTTTTACTGTAGAAAATCTCTAAAATGATTTACATCATTAAAAAGCATCTTCTTCATCGAATTTTGGTACAAGTATGAAACTCCTGACCGAGTCTTTACTAGATTTAGAATAAGCGACTCAATTAAAAATGTATAAATTAAGATTTTTATACCTGTGGTTTTATGTGGTAGAAGCTTTTCTTGTCCATTTATAAAATTTCAATAGAAAGAAAGCAAATTGAAAGAAGTGAAACATTTTTACGGACATTTAATTCAGATTTTCTAACATCGGGTTTGCCTTTATTTTAAACATTGGAAAATCGAAAAAACAATACGCTGGGCGACATCTAATTTATGAATACAGCACTAGGAATACTTTTTTGGTCTTAGCCTCATAACAGAGGTGGTCGCTGTTAAGTAAAGTAATACTCTCCGTGAATCCGGAGTTCGGGTCTGTAAATTAGGGACAAGCTTTTATTCATGTGCTAAAAAGCTTCGCAATGTGGGTGCGGATTTTTATCTGTGAGACTCCAGTCTAGTCAAGATGGTCCAAGTCATCTAAATAGACTTCGTCCTAATCCTAGCATTTTCTTTGAATCCATCATCTCACTAAAATATCAATGAACAGAGACCACAAAAATGCGATTATTTCGAAATAAAAAAAGTTACAAGAAAGATTTTGCTGAGTTTGAGGTACCTAGATTTGGCCATTTTTGTTCATGATTTTCGTAAAAAACGATCAAAAGATGGTTCTTTAATTTTTCTTGAATAAAAAATAAATTATGCTGTTTTTTTTTGTAAATAAAGAAATATTACCTGTATTACCAGTCTATTACACATCCATGTAGGACTCCAATTTTGTGAATAAAAGTAAGATAGTCTCTAGCTAAATTAAATTTATTAACAGTTGCTTATAAGAAAAAGAATATTTGAGCATACCATATTTTTGAAACAGTAGACGGTACAACAGTGAATTTGGAATTTTCGATTTTGTAAACCCGAAAAATGTGATTCAGATATATTTTCCCCATAATTAAAGTTCCCATTTAACATTTTTCCTGCTTAACAATTTTCCTATGTAACAAAACTCCCATAATAAAAAATAGAAAATTAGCCTATCAAAAAACTTTAAAGCTTGTCGTAAGATTACTCATTAATTTTTCATAGTTTCTTTTCCGGTATACCGCTGATCGGTCATAAAGGCCATGCTTTATGAAACACAAAGTGGGAAAACCAGCATACATACTTATATAACTTTAAAATAAGACTCTTAGCTCCCCTTGGACTTTATGGGCTTTATCCACTTTAAGAGCTCTCGTTTATCTGATTATGTGGCATCGTCAAAATAATTTTATTTAAAGATTATTATTATGTAAACCGTGGCATAGGATTAATGCTACTAGATAGATAGATGAATGTTACTAGATATTATAATAAAAGATAATTTCGATGAAACGTAGAAGATAAATTTATTAAATTATAGAAATTAATATTTTTTAGAATATAATTGTATAATTGACCATATATTTAGATGAAAGAAAAGATAATAAAAAAGAAGAAGAAAACAAAACGACGTTTTTTAGATTTTCGAGCTTTGATTGATTCTGCCGATTGAGATGCTTGTCTTTTATTATTTGATTACTTTAAGGTCTACGGCAACCCCTTTTGGTTGGTTCAGCTATCTCTTCGTCTATGGGCTCTTCTTGATCAGTATCGTCAACTTGAATATCAGTTGTATTGTTAATCTGTTGAACAGTCTCTTTGTTAACTGGAATATCTAAGAAGTGTTCGTATGTGTCGTCATCACTTGAGTCTGAAACAGTTTGACCCGACTGTTTTTGTAAAGCTGGAAGAGCATTTTTGGGTCTACCAACTGCTCTTTTTTGACCAATTGGGATGAGTTTTAAATCCGGCTAGTATTTCATTGTCAATCAATTAATTATCTATCAATTTGATAAGTTTATATAGGGATATGTTTAATTTATATATTAGTTAACCCGATAGTCAAGTAACGTAATTTATTTATCTATGTTTTTTTCGAAATATATTTCAATTAAATATTTTAGCTAGTGTTTAATAATATTATCTAGTAAACTTAATCTTTTTTATCTAGTAATTTCATCTTTTTGTCTAGTATCAATTAATATATTCCGGATTTTATTGATACTTTTGTGTAAAGGACATAAAGTGCATAAAATTCAAATGTGTCTTTATATAGAAAAGAATTGTTATAAAGTTAAAAAAGGCTCCATAGGTGATTTTTATGCGGTCGTTGACAATAGATGCAATCTTTAAATTTGCAGGTACACTAAATTGAAAAATATTAAATGGAAAGAGCTTAATATCTAGAATATTGAGTAAATAATTCTATTGGTTTTTTCTGGCTCCACCTTGAAAGTGGTGAAAATGATAAACAGGGAAAATTGTACTGCGTGTTAAATAAAAAGTGGGACAAATGTCTGAAGTGAAATAAAAAGAATTGGGAAGAAAAAATAGTATGAAAAATGTACACGGGGAATATGTCAGTCGGGAAAAAAATTGTGGGGAAAATGTACGTTGACCAAAAATGTAATCTTACACAATAACAAGCGTTCACTGTAAAAAAATAAAATTTATAAAAATAAATTATTTGAATCTGAACCTCTTTTAATTAAAATTATTGAATCCGGAAATTTGTTTCTTCCAGAACTTCTGAATCTTGTATTATTTTCCAGTCTAAATTTTTGTTTTTTTTTCAAGGAAACAACTATAAACAACAATTCGATCTTTGCGAAGAACTTATTTTACAAACAAAAGGCGATGGTCTCGATTTACAAATTTTAAATATCAAAAATTTAGAAGAATTTTACACTTCATTAGGAAATTTACTCCTCAACACAATAAGCAATGAAGTACAACGGATTTGTCTTAGATTTCTTCAATCATATTTTAAATCAATCGATAAATTAAGACAACGTCGCAAGAACGATCAAAAATCAAACGAAAAATTTAAACAAATCGATTCAAAATTAAGTAACTTTCTTTTGGATTATCTTATACAAGGTAGTGTGTCACAAAAATTACAACTCAAACAAGTATCCATTGATCTTATATATTCGTACATGAAATTAACCGATGATCTAAACGATAAATGTTTTAATAAATTTGTTAAATTTGGTATTGAAAGTTCGGATCAAAATGCGGCTAAACAATTCATGGACCCGACTCTTTGCATTCTCTTGACCGACGAGTTTCAAGACTTTGACTTTTCATCAATCATTAAATCTCTCACTAAACTCCTATCAACACCTGGCTACGAGTCTCCTGCTATTAAATGTTTAAACAAAATTGAAACTATTTTAAAAAAGGACAAGTTTTTGACTTACATTAACAAACTCCCACCGAATTATAGAGAAAACTATTTGGACATTAAAAATAACAATCGAGGTTCAACACAATTTAAGAATCAAATATACACAGAAGACCTTGAGGATAACATGAAATTTAATCTAATACCGGCTCGTACGTTGCGTAAACTTTCAGGTGAAGACGAATTACAACGTTTACAAGCTATCAATCAGCTCGAAACAACTATTCAAAATTTACGTGATGTCAAAGTAGTTTATCCGTATTACCAAGATTTTATAAATTTTATGAGCGATTTTGTTGACGATCCAAATTACGAGATACGTCTCAGCTCGATTAAAACATTGTCTGTGTTTATCGAAAAACTTGGTATTAATGTACATCAATGTTACAAGGCGATTTGTGCTTGTGCTCGTAATGTTATGAATCAAACGCATCAATCGAAAACAATAAGACAATCGTTGACCCAAATGATGGTCCTAACAGTCGAAAGTATGAGCTCACCAGTTCTTATAGTTGAATGTTTATTGGACAAAATAAAAGATCGATCGGCTAAAACACGTGAAGAAATATTAAATTTAGTGATTGCTTGTGTATTAAAATTTCCCAGTGATAAATATGAATCGTTAAGAAAAATATTTTTTCTCGTATCGCCATTGTTGTGTGATATTAAACGTAATGTACGACATGCTACACTTGAATGTTTGGCACTTGTTTTGAATCGACTCAAACAAATTGTAATTAAAAAAAAAATTTTTTTTCATTTTTTGTGTGTTGTTAGAAAAAAGAAAGAAAGTTTTCAAAATTTATGTATTCATGTTATCAAAGCTTTTCTTGAAGTAAAGTTTTAACATTTTTCAACAAGACCCGATAACATAATTTCTTAATAGAAGAGATAAAGCCCGTATTTCAAAATTTAAGAATTTGTTTTAAAAGAAGAATAATGAATGATATCACAAAAAATTTGTTCTATTCTAAAAAAGAAGAAGTTATAAAGAAGTAAGCGAAGTTTTTCTTGTTTTTCTCAACTTCCATTCTTGTTACCTCGTAGTTCGCCGCGAAAAGTAGTTGACAGATGTATTTGAAATAGGTTGTTGATTTTCTTCCACGCTTGATTGTGCCTTGAGTTGTATCAGGCTCATAGAAAAGAAAGATCTTTGATCCTTGTCTGATCTACGTAAAGCGGGGCCAACCCAGCCTAGTTGTCTTCGTCTGAGCCCAAATTCAAATCTTAAAAACTTAATATTAGACTTAATTAAAATAAATTTTGTGGAAACTTTGCTCTTTCCTAAATACGTACCTTTTTTTCATTAATTCTAGGATTTTAGGTTAATCCGATACCGTTGTCGGGAAACCTCGATTTTCCGACCATACATTGAATTGATTTTTTTACTTTCTGGATCCGGACGTTTTGGGTTCTGGTAGGGTATGGGTTGCCCAGAAATTTTGTATTTTAGGTATTGGTCTGGGTTGGGTAACCTACTACCCTGGTCGTTCACATGTTCCAAAAATGAATGTTCAAATTCTTTCTTGAACATTCTTGAACATTCATGAACATTCATGAACGTTCGTGTTCATAAGAGTTCATCTGAACGTTCAAATCCTTTCATATTCTTTCAAATATGTTCAAACGTTATCAAATATGTTCAAAAGCTTTCAGACCCCTCCAAAATTTTTTCTTTAGCTTTCAAATTCCGCCAAAACATGAATCTTTTGATTATGTGTATTGACACCAACTCTACCTTTTGAAGGTTCATCCTTAGAGTTTCGAGACAAACGTTGACGGCTATAAAATCTTAGTTCAATTGTGGTTTCATCGATAAAGACAAAGTCATCGAAATTTTCACCCGTTATAGTACACATGAAACAGTAACTTTTTGGCAGTCAACTCTCGATTTTTGTAAATCATTTTATCAAGTTTATTGATATCTCTTTCACTGATTTTACAGTGTCGCCTCCCTCTTGTACTCGATTCCTTCCCTGTTATTAAATCCGTTACTAGCCAACGCACTCTTGAAGATATCATGGTCTCTGGCTGAGATAGTTAGATTTTTGAATAGGCTTTTTAGGGTTTGGTCATTGGAACATAAAGTGTGATTAGCTTACAACGCTGATAAAATAAAAGTCTCATTTTGTCTTAACTTTTTATTTTGACTTTTTGTTCAAGTCTCACTTTAACAAGTCAAAAATTGTCAAGAAAATTTTCAATTTATGTGCAATTGTAAGCGCTATGTTGATTTTGTTTTTTTTAATTAAATAAAAATAATCTGTAAAAGTTTGGAAGCAAAAGAAAAAATTTTGGAGGGTCTGAAAGCTTTTGAACATATTTGATAACGTTTGAACATGAAAGAATTTGAACGTTCAGATGAATTATTATGAACACGAACGTTCATGAATGTTCATGAACATTCATTTTTGGAACATGTGAACGACCAGGGTAGTATATAATTTGGGTATTTTTTTCGGTTTTTTCGACAAAAATTGGTTACCCGAACCCAAAACCTGAATTTTTCGAGCGACCCGTACCTACCAAATACCTTAAACTTATTGGGTACATATGTCTGTTGTATTCTCAAGCTTGGTTTAGATTTATTTGTAAGAGTGAATACTCGGAAAGTCGGTATTTAATATTTTACCCATGTCTGGAAATGACGTTAGAGCAGATATCGGAAATTATTTCTAAAATCCAATTAATTTTTTTCGGACTTTTACTAACCTGGTCGTTCACATGTTCCAAATATGAACGTTCAGATCCTTTCATGAACATTGAAGAACGTTCGCCTTCATCCGAATTTGTCTGAACGTTAAAAAGCTTTCAGAACCTTTCATGAACTTTCATTAATTTTCGGACAATTTTCATGATTTTTCGGATACTGCACTTCCACCGAATTAATGGCGTACCCGTACTGAAGCGTACCCGTACCGTACCGAACCGTGCCGTACTCAAACCGTACCCGAACCATATTTTCGAAAAATAGAAAAAAAATTTTACTTTTGAAATTATTTTTTAATTAAATGATATAGTATGGGTACGGTACGGTTCGGTACGGGTACGGCAAGCATTTAATTCGGTGGAAGTGCAGTACTTTCAAAATTTTTCATAAATTTTTTGGCTCGACTTAACGCCCTTAAAAATTTATGAAAAGGTCCCGAACATTTTTGAAAGTTAATGAAAACTTTTGAAAAACTTTTAGCAATTTTTTCGGACTTGAGTTTTTCCGTAAAAAATTTTAGTTACGTTACATGAAAAAAGCATAGAAGGATTTTTATAAAGATGATTTTCCGCGTCAAAACTTTTAAGGCTCGGCAACATGCTCAGTCGCTGATATCACTAGTTAATTATACAGAGTAAAACGAGAGCATCAGATAAATAGTTCTTAAGACACAAATGTGAGAGGCTACGAAAAAAGAAATACATATGTTGATAGAGCAAAATATTTTAATGGTAAAAAAATAAACTAGATTTTGACTTAGTCTAATAAACGACAATGTGTAAAGTAAAGTGGCTTAGGTTTGAATTTTTGAAGAATCGAAACTTTCTTTCATTAAACACTCAAGACTCACTTTTCTTTAATGAGAGTGGATTTTTAAAAAAAAAAAATTTTTTCTATTTTTAAAGGATCGTAACGCAGGTAATATCATAGAACAATTAGAACACGTGCCCGACTTTCAAAACTTTGAAAACTTAAACATAATCAAAGACGTTATTGCATTTCGTGTAAATCGAAATAAAATAGCAAATTTAAACAGTGATATGACTCTTGAGTACGGTGTTAAAATACCATCATCGGGAGCTACATACAACTCGAATGGTTTCGATTTGGACATTGAATGGGTTATATCGGCATCGTCATCTGCCTCAGCTTCACACATATCCTCAGCTCGTTCTCAAAAATCCGTTTTCATTGACTCAAATCATAATGCTAATAACATTTCTCAAAATAACGCTCATCGCATTGCTAATTTAAATCAGGGCAACATGCAAATATCAACTGTGTCATTTAGACGACCATCAGGGACAAAACGTTTACCATGGGAAGAAGTAAACAATCAAACTCCACCGAATTCAAACAATACGCCAAAAGTAATGCGAAGTCGTGAAGTAGCACCTTTAAAAGCATTTCCTTTAAACGATGATTTAGATCAAATGAACGGTAATCTTGGCTTTTTTATTAGTTTCTTAGATAAATTCTAATCGAAAAATTTTTAATCATAAAATTTTATGATGCTCATTAAATTCCTAATAACCCTTTTTTTCTTTTGTTTTAATTACAGATTCGGTTAATAATACGTCTACCATTTCAAACACTAAAACAGTTTATCCATCAACTACATCTTATCAAGAAAAGTATCTTAAAAAATTGCAAGACCAGAAAATACAACAGTCCAAAACAGACTCACAATTGGGTAAATATTTTCTAATAAAAAAAAAAATTTTGGAATTTTTTTTAATCTTAGAAATTTAAGATTTGAGTGATATATCGACCACTGCTATCAAATTACAAAGTGAAAAGGCTCATAGTTTGGATAATTTATACAATTTTGATGAGAATATAAACAGTGAAAATAACGTTCAAAAGAGAAAATACGCCAATCTAAATCTTAAAAGTAAATAGAGTTTCGCCCCACCATTTTTGGATTTTCCGTTAGGAATAGGCTATATTCTGACTACTACGAGGCGGAAAATGTCAAGAAAATCAAAAGTTAAGGTTGTAGAGTTAATAAAAAAATTATAGGTTAAAAAGTAGAGTATGGTTTTTTAGGGTCTTGACACTTCGAACCCCTAGGGCCCTAAAATTTTACTTTTGGACCTCCCCTAAAAAATTGTCTTTCTTATGTGAAGATTACGAATTTGATCTTGAAAATCATTTTTAAAATTAGTGTTGACGTTTTGAATTTCCGGAACCTTAACCCGAATAATTTAATCCGTTATTGACTTTCAAAATTTTCGGATTAAAGTGAGTGTACTGTATCAGGAAAAATTGGTTCACTCACAGATTTTACCAATGAGTAAAGCAAATATTTTTTCACTTTCACTTCACCTTATTTAAGGTTTATTTTCTTAAAAACACACCCTTGTAAGCATTTCAAGACAATTGAAAATTGTCTGATATTTATAAAAGTCAAATAATGACTCAGTGACTCAATATGCACAAGTCTTAGTATTCGAGTTAGTGGATTTACATTCAGTTAATACTGTAAATTCCTGAAATAAGTTTGCAGCCTAATTTTTTCAAACTTTTTTTTTGCTCTTGTACAGGAAGGTTTGCGTGCTTAGACAATGCCCAGAAGCGATTTAAGAAAATCTCCAAAACATGAAAACTTATTTTATATACTGTATAACATGGAATTAATGACATTATTAAATTTTTAAATTATTAAGACCCGGTCCCGTAATAAATTAAATACATATTTGGACAAATACAGTTTTCTTCAATTTCAAGGGATATCAGTCCTTTTCTAAATGATTGATTCCATAAAAAAGAAGTCCGCTGTTATTTTTTGGTCACTGATCATGATCCATAATTGTTTTTCGAGTTCAATCGTTTGAAAGTTTCTCATGTTTAGCTCGTCTTAATACTACAGCGTTTTCACCGAATTAACGCTGAACCGTACTAAAGCTTACTATAATCGAATCCGTACCCGAACCCAAACACAATTTCTAATTTATTGGCCTTTTTTCGCTGCTTTTTTTCGCCGT
The DNA here is from genome assembly GCA_022207745.1 of Brachionus rubens. Lineage (NCBI taxonomy): Eukaryota > Metazoa > Rotifera > Eurotatoria > Ploima > Brachionidae > Brachionus > Brachionus rubens. The sequence continues at coordinate 2,565,941 of JAJVHD010000011.1, read as the reverse complement.
GGGTTCGGGTACGGTGAGAGTATGACTTGGATAAGGTTCGATGCAGTACGGGTACGGTTCGGTACGAGTATACCGTAAATAAGCGCCTCCCTAAACCCCCCTTTTTCTAGAAAAACGAACATTCAGTCACTTTCAATTTTGTGATCGTCAGATAAAGCCCATTGAATTCTACCGTAAACCCCCTCTATTTGTGCCCAGAAAATTTGGTATATATTTACATTCGATTTATGTTAAAATTTTTTATATCAATGGCTCGAATATACCTCATTCTAACTCCCTCAACTTAGTCTATAAACTAAAGGTATAATATTTTGAAACAATACTTTACCTATCGAAATTTTTAAAAAAAACTACTGGATACAATAGAGCGGGTTTACGGTGTCAGAAAAAATCCAAAAGAACCCTAAAATTCATTCGCATCATTATTATTTAATCGATCAAAGTGTCGATTTAGGGGGCACTTATCAGCAAGGAAATACGGTATGTCCTAGATTTTATTCTGCACATTCCGGAATATTTTACTTTTTCCGGTCGATTTTTGGTTTCGACTGAATATCGCGCTAAAAAGCCGTTTTTTTTTACCGATTATAAATCCAAAAAACGGCATTGGATGCTGAAAATTTGCAGATATTGGTCTTCAGCGTCCCTGAAAATGACAAAATGGTCGCACGATCAAAAAAGAATTTCCTCACTTAGCCTTAGAAATGACCCCCTACTGTTGCAGTCTCGTTTGCATTAGGTTTATTTTCCTCATATGCCGATTATAGGTTCATTTAAAAGCCAGTGGCTCAAAACATAAATTTTCACCAAATTTTGCTCAAAAAATTAATTATTTCGACGAGTTTTGGATTTTTGGTGCATTTCCCTTCAATTTTAAATTATGTTTAATTGGATCGTAAATGCTAATTTAAGGGATATAAGTGGATTGTGACATTATAATGACGTAAATGAGCGGAAACTGTGTAAATTTCTAACACAATAAAATCATATGCTTCATGTATTTAACTGGATTACATACTTAAAATAAACTTATGAGTCACACAACCAGTCATGTTTTAAACCGATAAAGGGAAAGAGATTTCCCATTTAGTGATAATTTAAAAAGCTTAATGCTAAAAATCTACATTAGATTGAATTGAGTTCCTGTAGGATGTTATGCAAATAAAATTTGACTTGAATTCATAAATCGAGGTTCCATTTTTAAGTTTAAATTTAAAAATAAGGTTTTATTTGTTCAAGAAATTCAATTCTTTGCTTATTTCATAAGTTCTTAAAGAAACACCGTAAAAGGTTTACTTTTAACTTGTTAATTTTCAATCGATTATTTCATTGAAAGAAATTTAAAACTTAAAAAATTTTTGTTACTCTTTCATAAAATTAGTAGTTGCAGAACATAAATTTTTTTTCAATTTTTAAAGACGGTATTATTCCTTCAAAACCAATTATACCAAGACGCAACTCGGCAAATCGATACAATTTAGACTCTACAAACGATTTAAACACGAGTAATAACAACTCGTTTATGGGAACAAATCGATCTAATTTTGAATCGGAAATTGACACAAATAGTCAATATTCAGGTGATTTAGACCAGGATAGTAAGTACGAAACAGCACCAAGTATACGTGGTAGTGCCAAAAGTAAGCGTAAATTGGACAAAATGTTTCAAATTAATTCAAACACAAATAGTAATTATGCAGCGCCACCAAGCTCCAATTCAAATTTATTCGAGAGTAAAAGTTTCAAATCAAATCAAAATTTAACTCAAACAAATCGTAAAACACAAGACGATAACAATTTGTATTTGTCAAAATTAAAAGCTGATAAATTATCAAGCGAAATGAGTACGTCAAGATATTCGCCATCGAATCCAGAAAGTGGTATTTTTTCACTTTCAGACTACGATCAAAGGTATACAAAAATTTCATTAATCATTCTCCAATTTTTCTTAAACTTGACTTTTTTTTAGCGAAAATCGTTTCATTAAATTACAAAAAAGTATGAACGACGCTAAAAAACCTCCCATTAACAACAAGGATGCCTCTAATAAACAAATGAATAATCTCGAGTACAGTCCATTGAGTGGTGTCTCATTCAAACAATCCCATACAAGTGATGTTGAAATTGTAGGTGTTAAACTTGGTAATCAAAATAACCAAGAGACAAACAATGGTCAAACGATTAAAAAGAAAAATTCTCTCAAAAGTAAATTAAACTTATGTTACATCTTTTCCTGGGGGTCTTTTTTAACATTTTTTAGATCTAAATGAAGGTAATTTGTTGAATAATGATAACGAAACGTCGGGTAACGATATGCTTGACGTAGTTGGTCGAGGTTATTACAATAATTATGAAGAAAATTATGAGAAAAACGAATACCAATCAATCAATCCAGAGGTTAATTGAAGTTTTGTGAAATTTTTTTTACACTTTTTAAAAGTTTTTAATATTTTTTCAAGGACTTGCCGTTGTCACTGTCATTTCGAAGTCGTTTGAGGCAAAAAACAATGGAAAAAATTGAAGAAAAACATAAACAACGAGCTGAAAAAGCCAAAGCAACTCAAAAAAAAGAATTGGACAATTTGAACACAAGCATTACTGCTCAATCGCCTCAATTGTATTATGAACCAGAATCGACTAAAGATAAAAGTAGGTTCTTAAGTCTTAAGACAAGTTTAACAAAATTTTATTTTAAGATTTTGGGCTATCGATTTCAAGTTACCCGTCTAGTAAGCCATCGTCTAATCAAGACTACGATGACTCGAATGATCGTAAACCAAATGGAAAGTATTCAGCTTACGATCTGTCGAATTTGGAGTATCCTGACGAACAACAATTTGAATCCGCGTCGACAACTTTACCGTCTTTGGAAAAACCAAGATTTCAACCAACAAAAGCAACACAGGCTCGAATTAAAGCAAGACAAGCAGCTGCGACTGCTGTTGCTCAACAAGATATTCCATCAAGTAATCCACAAACACCATCGACTTTAAGAAAGTTAATAGAACCACAAGAAGTTGAAACAACCGAAATTGTAACGCGGATAGTCAAAGAAGATTTTATTAAACAACCATTCAAAAATCCAGAGAGTGCTTTCAAAGAAGCTATGAACTATTTGGCTCAAGATGAATGGGAAAATAAATGCAACGCAATGAATATTTTACGCCGATTGAGTGTTTATCATGAGGATATTACTGTAAATAACATACATTCGATTGTTTTAGCTTTGGTTCAAGAGGTCAAAAATTTGAGATCCCAAGTGTCGAGATTTGCGTTAATGACTTTTGGAGAGTTGTTTGTCAATTTAAAAAAATTCATGGATGTTGACTTGGACATTGCTGTAAAGTCAATCTTACAAAAATTAAGTGAAACTAATGAGTTCATAAGGTACTTTCAACTATATCGTGTTGGACTGAGACTTAAAATTTAAATTTTTAAGATTGGATATTGAAAAATGTCTTGAAAAAATGATCAGTAACGTAACAACCACGAAAGCAATTTGCGCTTTAATTAACGGTGGTGCTGCGTAAGTTATCTTTACCCCGTTTAGCACTTAAATATTGAGACTAAAAATTTTTTTATAGACATCGAAATCCATCGATTCGTCGTGTAGCAGCACAATATATTTACAAATGTTGTGAAATAATGGGACCTGGTCGAATACTTAGTGGAATTAAAGACGTTACTGAAAGAGTTCTAGTAACAGCTGGCCAATTTGTAATCGATGGACCAGTTGACATAAGATGGTATGGTCGAAAGATATTTCACATTCTAATGTCACATGATGAATTCGATCGTTTATTAGTTAAATACCTAAATGAGAAGACTCGTAAGAATATTAAAGAAATTCTTGACACAATTCGAGTTAAAGGCCCAGGCGAAGTCCCAACTGAGTCTGCTCGTAATTCACGTAAAGCAGCTCGAAATGGACTCGATCTAATAACACGATCGGCAGGCTCGAATCATAACATCGAAAGACTCGATCCAATCTATGGACTCACCGAAGCAAAACCATTAGCATCTCGACCAACACACAGTCAACCTCCATTACCACCAACGTTACGAGTCGATCAACAATCTCAAGAATACGTAAAAAGCATTTGCGCACAAATGAGAAATCCAGATTTCAGAGAACGTATGGACGCAATCGAAAAATTCCAAGTGCTTTGCGAACAAGAGCCTAAAATAGCAATTATTAACATTGTTCAATTATTCGACAAATTCAATCTGTGTCTAACTGACAGCAATTCTAAAGTCAATTACAGAGCATTGAACACAATGTATCTTATAACACCTTTGTTATGTGATGACTTGAACCCTGTAATGGTCAATGTTATACCGTTAATAGCCCAAAATTTAGCATCTAAAAACAGTGAAATTCAAGACATGGCATCGAATATTCTTGATGTCCTCGTCGAGTATTTAGGTAATTTAAGCTTTAAGGCTTTTACATTAATCAAAGTTTGAACCCATTTTTTTTGTTAACAGAAGGAGGATCATTGATTCAACCATTCTCAAATATAGCTCTACACGGCAATGCTCGTGTAAAGCCTCAAATTATTTTTAAACTAGCAGGTAAATTTTAAGCTTTAAGTGATTTTGAGATGAAAAAGTTAAAATTTTGTTTGTGTTAGACTTGGTTGCCCGAGTGTATACAAGAAAACAAAAACAAGTTGAATTGCACACGCTACCAGCACTTTGGCAATTATTAAATTCTGTTAAAGGCTCATCGTCGGGTGTGAATAGTCTAAATGCGTCCATAGGAAAATTAGTGTTGAGTTTGTACGAACAAATGGGCGAACAGTTAATTGAAAAAGCTTCAAATAGTTCATCAGTATCGGCTAAAAATTTAGAGATAATGAAAGAAATAATTTCAAGTCAATTGGATTAAGCGATTTTGTTCCATTTTGTTATCGCTTTAAACAACAAAAAAAAAAACAGAAAAAAGGTGAAACAAAAAAAATTTATAAAAAAATATTTAATAATTTAGTAAATTACACAAAAAATCAAAAACTTTTATTTTTTATAAAATAATTTTTTTTTTATGTTTTTTTCTTAAAGACACTGATACAATTTTTTATTTTAATTTTATTTTCATTTATTAAGCCTAGGTTCTTTATAAAAATGTAAAAAGTATTGTTACTTATAGTTTGTTTAATTTTCTTATTTCTAGAGTAATATTCATAGCATTGGTTATATATTTTTTATGAATTTAAATGGACTAAAACACTTTCCGTTTTTTTTTTTTAATTTGCCTTTTAATTTTATTTCCATTATTATTTTTTTTGTAATAAAATTCTTAGATATTTTTTTATAAAATAAAAAAAATCAACCAAACGATTTTATGTTATTTTCCACTACTGTAATTCTCGACACAATCCGCCTTCTCAATTTACATTATGAGACACAAGCAAATTTCGGGAATCAGCTTTTCCCAGTCTTAACTTAATGAGTCTTTGAAAAAAGGCAAAGTCTCAAATCCCGACCAAAACAAAGACTCGAGTCTCTGACACTGAGTCTTTTATTTTTAAAAGAAATCGGTTTCCGACAGCACAAACCGTCAGTCGGCGACTGTGAACTCATAAATTGTGAAAAAAAGATTTTTTCTTAAAAAGTTGAGTCCCAGTCTCTATTTCAAAAGGATTCTACTACAGCTATTTGGGCTGAAAAATAAAATTTTCAATTTAGAGTCATAAAAGTCTGACGACCCAATCACTTTCAAGAAAAGGGCCCGAAATTTCCATAAGTAAGGACTCCTGGCCAAAATAATTCTAAAACACGGGTCTAAGGCACAAAAGACTTTTCGGATAAAATCACAGGTAAAACTATTAGTAAATCCGTGCATTTCTAAATTGAAAGGCGGTATGGCGAAATCGGGGTCATAAACCCGTTTTTTTGTTTAATAAAAAAACAATATTTATTTTCAATCAAATATTTGAATTAAGTATAAAAATTTAGTATGGCGGCGCCATGCTTCAAAATTATGAGGAATGGCGATCTCCAGAGTTCGCATTTGAATTTAGAAAAAGCCTAGACTTCTGTTAAAAATGATTTTTACAGTGAAAAGTGGCGGCGCCAGGAATCTAAAAATGGTGTGGCAAGAGTCTGTGTATTTCGCTTGATTTGTGTTGGGAGGGGAGGGGGGTTATGGGACCCTTTATTGTACTGTCTTAGTTTCTCTTTTATTCTAATAAAAAATGGTCCCTAAAAATTTTCGGAAATTTAGGATCCCCTGGATGATGTGGACCCCCTTTGCCATTATTTGGCTGACTGACTGCATTTAACGCTTAACTGTGTTCATTAGGGGTCGCACTTAGGAGCATAGATTCTGTCGTTGTCTTTTACAAAGCTTGGGACTTGAAATAGTATTTCAATAACAGCGCTCGTCCAAAACTTAAGTTTAGCATCTTAGTTTAGCAACCATCTATATCCAGGCATTAAGCAATCCTTAGAGTAAACCAAACCTAAACTTGAGCTCTGGTTAGATTTTTTCAGGAAAAAGGTTCATATATCTTTTAAGAATAGAAAGAATAAAAATTAACAGTTGTGTCGTTAGAGTAGATTCAAAAGCACAACTTCAGTTGATTCTATCCTTAAAAAAATAGACATTTGTTAGTTAATTTAAAAAAGCAGCGTAATGAAAGAATCGTTTCAACTAATGCGGCGACTCATTTTTGATATTCCTTGTTTAAAATAAAAAACTTTTCTTGAGAAAGTTCAGCGCCATTTGTAAAAATTATTTTTTAGAAAATTTATTTTTCAGTGATTTACTGTGGCGTCGCCACAGTAAGATTCGAAATTATTGTGGCTCCACAGTTCGTCACAATGTAGCGCTGCCACTGACAGTGAACCAAACATTCTAGAAGAATATTTCCTTTTTCAAACGAAAGTTTAGACGACAAGATTCTGATAGGTAGGATGAAAGTTTGTTTTTCATTTTTGCGAAATTATAGGAACGTGTAAAAAAGTCCGTAGAGGTTTTTTGACTATCCCCCTCGAACCGTTACTTTTACCTTTCGAATGGTATATAAAAAATTCATGTTGGTTATCCTTCGAGAAACTCAAGGACCGTTTTTTTTTCAAAAAATAGGTAGTCCATGTTTTACATCCCTTTTGGCAGCGCAAATCAAATTGACAGAGAATTTCCTTAATATTTACAAATTAAAAATTTATTTAAAAAAAAATATATTTATTTTATTAATTAGTCATTCATTATTATTTTTTACCAAATTTGATTTAATTCAAAAATTCTTAAAATAAATTGATTAGATACAAAAAAAAATAAATTTCAAATATTTTTATAATCGATCATTACACACACACACAACCAAAAGAAGAAAAATAAGAATACTTTACGAATAACTTACGATGAGTTAATAAATTTTTTTTAAGCTTTGAGTATTTTTGTATAAAAAATAAAAAAAGTAAAAAAAAAAAAAACGTTGAAATCATTTTTGAGCTCCTTTATTTGACAATTGTTGTGTTAAATAAGCAGTTGGTAAATTCGTAGCAGGTCCAAGTATACTTGATAAAACAACAGCTGTCTTACTTTTTCTCATCATCTCCGGTGTTTTATTTGAATTTTTAAACAACTTTTGAGAATGTTCAACAGTCGAATCTAAAGTACTAAAATAAAAACTCGATTGAATTTTGATTAAATTTTCGACTACTAAATGTTGAATACGAAGTTCATTAATAATCTCGGCTGGTGATTTATTAGGGCTCGAGTTTCCCACAATTGAAGGTCCAAATACACGAGCCAAATTCGATGACGGCATTTTACATTCAATTGTTTCGCTTATTCTTTGCAAATGAAGAATCAAATAGGCCAAGGTGTCTCGATTTGCTTCGGGTAAATTTTGAATCGCTATTTGAAGCTCTTGAATTCGATCGCTCTCATTTTGAATTTCAATTATCTTGGAAAATTTATGCCAAGAATCATAAGTTATTAAATGTTCGTTTAAATTGTTCAAAAAATCTTTGACAAAACTACACAAAACATGAACTTCATTTACTTTCCGAATATCCGGAACTTGATGTCGTTTAAAAAATTTTTCCTTTAATTGTTTGACTTGAAGATCTGAGCCATTGACACGGTACAAACCAACTTCATGAGAAAGTAAACCTCTTGTTTCGATTTCGTTGATAAATAGTTGTAAAATAGCCGGGACTTTGGGGGATTCATCTGAGTTTACATAATCCGAAATGCAACCTTGTAACGGAAAATTTAGGCATGGAAAACAGGCTCGTTGTAACGTGTCTTTACAATCTGTGTGTATAATCATGTCACATTCACGACATTTCATAATCATTTTACCAAATTTTGTTCGTTTATCACAAGATGCGCACAATTCACTGTTGAGTATAACTTGAGCTTTAAAAACATGAGCACGCTTGTATTTTTTAGCGAATGGAATCATGCTACCTGGTTTAGTAGACGATGAATTTGATGTCTTGTGACTTGGAGTTGCACTTGTTTTTTTGTGTGCTGATCTTTTACTTGGTGTTGGACTTTCAACAATTGGGGTCATGATGTTAAGATTACGTGGCGTTAAACTCTTATCCGATGTTGATTCGTCAATAAGAACTTCTGAAATATTCCAAAATATTTCACTTTCTTCATTTGTTTCGCTCATTTCATCAGCAGTTCGTTGTAAAAATTCTCTTGAAGGTCTTTTTTTACGATTTTTAACTCTCATATGAGCCAAATCGGATTTTGAATCGATTCCTTTTGTTTTTCGATCGGTGTTGTTGTTGTGTTGAATCTCACTTGTCAAAGCGACAGCTCGACCGTCTTCAAGTTTCAATGTTGTAATAGCTGTTATTGAATTTTTTTTGTTGCTCTTTTCAAAAGTAGGCTCAGCATGTGATAACTTTTTATCTTTACTCAAATCGATTGATTTTGTTCTTGTTCTGATTGTTTGTTTTGGAGCATCTCTTGTCAAGTCCGGATTACGTGTTAAAGAAGTACTTTGACGATGTTTATTATTCTTTTTCTCTGTTGAACGACGGGTCTCTTTAGGTTTAGTAGAATCCAAATTTTGTAAAGATGTCAAAGTTGTTTGACTTGGTAGCGAAAATTGTTGTGATTTCATATTTGAGTTTGAATTTGTTTTGTAAAAATTGGTGAATATTTGATTTGATTTTGAAGTTGTCGATTCGGTTTTTGTTTGTGTTTCATTCGGAATTTGGTATGTGTCTGTTATAATATTCTCATCATTCGGTAGATCTATATCATCTTCTGTATAATCAGAAATTATCGAGCCTGTGTCTTCAATGCCTCTCATTGACCTAAAAAAGAGTTTTAATTGTTAAGTTATGCATTTAGGAAACAAGAAAATACACCAAGATCACCACTAGTCGTTCGAACTAAATGATTAAGGTTACATTCTGGGTAATACCGACTGTAAAAATGACCTAGGTATCCTACTACAAAACAACCTCAAATGGGACAAGCAAGTCGATACCGCAGAGCAAACAATGTATTAAGTAATTTGAAAAATAGCTGTTCGTCAAATTTTAGAATTTGGTGCACCATCATGGCGTTCGTACCTAAGAAAAGGCATAAAAATGTTAGAAAAAGTTCAGCGACGAGCAACCAAACTAGTTCCATCAATCCGATACAAGAAATATGAAAAAAGACTTGAGATTACATGATTAAGTTTTTCAAATTTAGCAAGAATACTAGTCTTAATAACAAGATCAAGTTCAAGCTCTTCAGGTCCAGCTGGTTATACAAGAAGACAAAATCAACTCTACAGAAAATTTGTCAGATCGTGTCCAGTCCCAAGCAACTTTTTCTCGAATAGAATCGTTTCCATCTAACCAGAAGAATTCAAAAACTCACAAGCCGTAAACAGTTTCAAGAACAATTAATTATTTTTTAAAACTAACTTTTCAAACTCATTTCATCTGCCATAGCTTAGTACGTTAATACTACGCTCCACGAGATAAAACTCGTTGCAGATTATTTTCAATAATAATAACAATAAATAACGTATATGCTCGAGTTTAACGACATCTCGTTAAAGGTACAACGACATATGGGTAATTTTAAGCAATTTATCAGAACGAATATAAAATAACCGTTTGATGATGATGATGATAACTTCAATGACATATTCGACGTGTTTAACAGTGAAGATGAAGCTGATGAAGATGGGCCAAAATCAAATAGCGATGAAGAAACGGAAAATGAAGAAGAATTCTCAAGCTCAGATTGTACTGTATATAAATCAAATAGCGATAGTACTTGTAATAACAGTTTAATTGAAGAAGACGATTATGAACAAAGTGTTAACGTGAGCGACTCATCTTTACAAAGCGATAATGATGATAGAAATAAAGAGAATGCAGTTCCTTTTAAAACATGAAAGTGTCCTACTGGTTATACAAGAGATGTGACAAAATTAAAAAAAAATAAATGAAAATTCACCAGCTCCAAGCTCGTTATAACGACATGTCGTTAAATTCGAGCAAATACGTTACCAATAAATATTTTTTTTGAGGTATTCTAATAGACCCCTTAAAATCTCTGTTTAACAATATTTTTTTTTATTAAATTTTAACCGGTAGTCTAGAAATTACTACTCATAGTCTCATTACCAGCGGCTTACCTCAGGGTTCAGTTCTTGTTCTAAATGTATATCAACGACCCTTTGGGTTCAAACACGTTTGTTCACTTTTTAACGATAATTTACTGCAATTTTAATGAAGAAAATGAAAATAAAACTTCAGTTCCACGTTGTCGGTCTTATCTAGTGGAGGATAAAGTGGTCAATTGACTTTAACAGAGAGAATTTTGCGGTAATAAACACGGTTTAAGAGATTGTGTTAAAAACAGAATAGTCCAACTAATCAAGACCAATGGCTGAATAAGCCAAACTTTTTAAACAAGGTCAAGCTGATTCTATGAAGCGACCAAACCTTTCTTAATTGAAAAATAGTTAGACTCGTCATTTGACTCAAGAAAATTTTCCTAATATTGTTTACAGTTGGCTTCAAGTGGCGCAGTCAGGTTTTTTCCGATGCTGGGCTATGGTTCTATTAATGGATTCAGTATAGACACTTCAAAATTTTGAACTTTATAACACGAATCTCACAGTTTTTATTTCCCTCTCACCAACGCCAGACCTAATTTTTATCATAAAAAACAGATAAACTTTAAAATAAAAAAAATACCTTCTAGGTGTCGTATGATCTTGATAATTATGATTTTTGTTTTCTAAAATATGATTTTGATTATTGTAATCATTGTGTTGATACGATGATAAAATATTAAGTCTATCTTCACAATTAGTCATATTGTAAATCGAATACTTTTTATCACTACTCAAAATTTCTTGAAACATTTCAAATTGTTTTTGCTTAAAACGAAAAAAAAAACTTATTAAGTCTTCTAAAACGGGTCGCTTTAATTCTCTTACTAATTTATCCAGTTCATTTTGCTATTCATTCCAAACAAAAAATTCAATTAAATTGCACTAAGGAAATTGATATTAAATTTAGTTACCAGTCTTTCTGCCTTTTGTTCAGCCGTAAGTCTTTTCTCATGATGAATTTCAATATCAATTCTAAATTAGAGTCAATTTTAAGTTACCCAACCAAGAGCTAATAATGAATATCTTACTTGAGTTCATTTATTTTGCGTTGGCATGTACTCTTTTCAATTGCCAGTTTATTCTCAAGTTCTTTGCACATGAGTTCAGCTTGAAGCCATTTTTTGCGCATTTCTTCCATACTTTTTGCAAAGTATAAGAACTCTTTACAGTAAAAAAATAATAAAGACCAAGTTATCGAGATAAATTATAAAATAAATAAAACTAACGTGGGATTAAAGATTCGGTATTGATCACATTTTGTATTTTTATCAATAATTCATAAATTTGTATTTGCTTGGAACTGGTTAACGCTAGTTTTTTATTCAAATTTTCCATTTTAGTTTGTAATTCAGTCGAACAAAAAAAAACAATTTTTTAAAGAATCATCATAAACAGTCGGTTGAACAAATGAAATATTATGAAATTTAAATCTTGTTAAGACTATTATTCAACAATTTTTGAAAATTTGCAAATTTCTTGCAAGTTTATATTTATGACGAAGAGGATATTTCCAGACAACAAAAATTTTTTTAGAAAAAATTGCACATGAATCTCGATTTTTAGTTCGATTGAGAAAAACTTTTTGAATTTTGTAATTTTTTGTTGACATCTTTGCGGCCTCCGAGGTTCCCTAAACATAAAATATGTTCACATGCAAAATATTCTCTAGAATTAAAAGGTCAACTGGTAAAATTGAACTAAACTTAACACTAAAAGGCCCGATTTTTTTATACTGCACTTCTAGCGAACTTGCTCCATTTGCGTAGCCGTACCGTACCCGATAATCCGTAGCCAGCGTACATATTATTTTTTTATCTTTTCAAAATTGAAGACAATTTAAAAAAATTGATTTTAGTCATTCTATGTTCATGTACTCTTTATTTTTGCTTTCTCTTTTTAAAATTAAAGAAAATTTAAAAAAATGAAGTGAACTGGTTTTTTAATCAAAAACAGGTCTTTTGTGTTGTCGGTACGGTGGGTACGGTACGCAAAGGATACGGTACGCTACGCAAAAGGAGAGAGTTCGCTAAAAGTGTAGTACCATTAAATTGGTTTTCTTACCAAGCAAGAAGAAAATAAGCTGATTTGACCCAGATTTTTTCTTAAAACACTAAATCGATGTTCTTATTTATACAAAAAAATAAATTTGTTAAAAACTGCATCGGGCCCTGCTAAAAGAGCCCGATTATTACAACCAAAAAAGATTTTAAGTTTAACGGATGATTATAAAGGTCGAAAACCGAATTTTAGCCAATTCTATTGTTTTTTCTTGATCGGATTGATTTATTTTTAACAAAGGGAAGATCAAGTTATAACTCAAATCAAAGTAAAAATTTCGATTCTCTACTTAAAAATACACCTGGGAATCAGGTTTCATACTGATAGCTCTAATAATTTTATTTTTATTAATGTATGAAAGGGCAAAACGTGTCAAAATTACACGCCGAGCTTTCTAGTGTTAAACTTGCAAAATTTAAAATAATTTAAAAGTTGTATAGAAATTTTGAGTTTATCCAAAAATAGTTTATAGTTTATTTAATTCATATAAAATGGCACAATAATTGATACACACTCATAAGTGTTGTATCTGTGAGTTACTTTATATTAGTTTACATCGGTAAAAAAATTTAAATTAAGGATAAAAAATAAAAATAAAATAAGTGTGAAATTGAAAAATAAAATAAAATAAAATATGAGGTTCGTTATGTGAGGTTATATTATTTTTGGAGCATGGCAGGATCTCATATGTGCTTTGATCCCGATCTTTGCTTCAAAATATTTACCACAATTTAGGCACTCTGTTTTAGGTTTAATTGACGTTATAAGAACTTTTGTTTGTACGTTATTATCGTTGGTTGGTTTTGCAAAATTAAGTAAATTTTTCTTGCTTTTGTCATCTCTTAGGATTCGGATAGTTTTTTGTACTATACTATCGTTGAATGTGTTCGTTTTAGCCGGTTTTGTTTTGTAGCAAAAATCAGAGTTAGATCTGTCGGTGTTTCGATATTTTATTGACACTTCGTTATTCGGGTCGACGAGGAGCTGTGGTTTGCTTTTACTTAAATTACTTCTAATGTTCAGGGCACTGAGAACCAAATTCGTTTGGCTTGGTTAGTTTATGCAAAATATTTTTGGGTCATGTCAATTTTGTGGTCAAGCCGATCATGCTGGATTTTGAACATTCAATTTTTTTTCTGATCACAAAATCGATGTTCACTTAATTTGTGTTCAAATTCCGACCACAAAAAAATAAAAATGATAACAAGAATAAAAAAATGTTAGAAGTAAAGCATAGAGCCCCAAACCATACTCCTCCGGTCTTACACAATGCTCATTTCTGAAAGCACACGAATTTTCATTTTACAATGAAAATGAAAATTTTTTCAACTTTCGACTCAATTAATTAAATCCACGGTCTGGAAAGAACACGATTACAATGTTTTTGTTAGCCTAAAAATTAAAAATTTCACCCTTACCTTTCTCCCACCCAGGCAATTGCACTCATTTTTTACCGGTTTTGGGTTTTGGGTTGTGTGTCATCACCCATACCCGATACCCATACCCACATACCCATTTTTTTTGGGTTGACACCCGACCCGATACCCAAAATACCCGGAAAATTCAGGTTTTTTCCAAAGCGAGTCAATAAAATTAATCATTAAAAACGTAAAACAAAAGCTTTCAATCACGATAACAACCAAATAACTAGATTTTTATGAGATGTCAAGGTTTCGGAGTTTTAAAAACTTGCATATAAGACTCCTTACAATTCCATGTTTGTTTAATTCCCATTTTCTAATTTTTAATGAAAAAACAAAAAAAAATTGGTAGATTCCTTCATAACTTCGAGGGGGTCAAAAGCCTCTTTCTCATGATAAAGAGCGATTGTTGAAAACCTAATTTTCATCGTTTCAAAACTGTGCAAAAAATTGCTAATTAAGGAACAAAAAAGTATCTTGTCAAATTGCATATCGATACCGATCTCCAACCCAAGGTCTACTCATAGCAAGTAGACAGCGCTCAGTTTTTTTATGAAAGACAGAAAAATTATTTTTTTCTTTTCGAGTTTAAAAAATTAATTTAAGAAATTTCTTAACCTCCTTCATTTATTGATTGAGAAGCAATAGCCTAGTATATCCAAAAAAATTCTTAAATGCTTAAATGTTCGGAGATAATTGTTTAAACACAATCAAAAACGTTAAGATCTCACTGTAAGCGGTTTCAGAAGTAGGGGTGGGAACTTTACTTAACTTTTGATTTCTGAACAGATTTATCTACTTATTTTTTAAGCTTTATTTGGATTTTTATTTAGTAAAGATCAGCAAATAAATAATGAATTATCCAATTATTAAGCTCTCGTCTTTACTTTTCAACATTAACGCAAAGTAAAGTAAAGTTCCCACTCCTATTCAGAAGACTAACTGAATCTATCCAACATATCTGATCCACTCTTTTAAAATCAAAATTTATTCATAAAAGCATTTTTCAGATATGATCGACAGAATGCGTCAATAGGAACCAATTAGAAATTTAACCAGATTGGCCAACAGACACAACAAATAATTCCTTTCATTTTATTTTTAATTTTTCTCTTATGCTGAAAAGTCTTATACGTGTGAATAATTTAATCAAAGTCTTTTTGTTTTATTTAGCATATTTTAAAATTAAATTTAATCTGACATTTTCTAAATTTTGTTGAAGTTTGGTGTTAAATGAAAAAATGTGTTTTGCAATATTCGGCTAGTAACTGTTTAGAGTTTGCCTAAAGGATTCATAAAATTCAATTAAAACAACTTTTAATAAATGGTTAAAGGAAATTATTTCAAATAATAATAATAATAATAATAATAAATAAAAGCTATGATGTGGTAAACCACATAAAATGGACTTTTAAGGCCCACTGTGATAGCTTGCTAAATTTAGTTTATCTAGTCTGTTTTTAAATAAATTAATTGAGTTTGAGTCTATTATATCTTTTGGTAGGCGATTCCATACGCTTGAAATTCTGTTGACGAAGAAGTTGTGACGCTGGTCGCAATTTTTAACCAATTGTCTTTCAATGGTCAAGTCGTGAGACCTCGGGCCTTGTCTTAATCCATTTGAAGAGTCGTTTTTGAAGATAACTGGATTGAACCAGTTGATCTTGTCAAAACCTTTTGCAAACTTGATCATTTGGATAAGATCACCCCTGATCCTTCTCAGCTCAAGAGTAGATAAATTTAGTTTTTCTAGTCTTTGGGTGTAGCCAAGGTTTCTTAATTGAGGAATAAGTTTCGTTGCCCTACGCTGGACAGATTCGATATTGTTAATTTTTTTTTAATGTAGGCATCCAAACTTGAACCCCGTATTCGAGCAGAAATGTTAAAATTATTCTTTAAAAATCTTTAAATTTCGAAATAATGATTACCTTTTTCCCATTTATTTATAATTCGAGGCAAAAAAAAAAATCTTAACCCTTATCCGTCGGAAATATCTAAAATAACGTCTGAAATTGTTCAAAAATAACCCGACTTAGTTTTTTTGATTATTCTCAGCTTTTAAGTTTTATTTTCGGAATTCTGTGAACATAATGTAATACTTCTTATTCTCAACTGTCGTTTGATGTAATTTTGGGATTGATATTTTTAATTTAACCGCATATAATAATATCCTAAACTTTCTCTATTTTTTTATTTTTTTTTTATTTTTAAATTTTCCGGTCATTTTTGACCCAGTTTTCGATGGATAAGGGTTAAGCAAACATCTATGAACACTCTTTTTTGTGAAAAATTCAAATACAGAGAGAATTTTTTGAACGAGTATTTAAAAATTTATTTCTTCTTTTAATTTAAAAACTTTTATTTGCTTTGGTTGATCATTCAGATTTACTTGGATTAACAAAACCCTAACATAAAGAGTAGCGTTGATACATTTTTTAAAGCCTGAATCCGAATTTTAAAAGAATAATACTCTTTAAAACCAATTTTAACAATCAAGTCGAATGGAAGTGAAAACAAAAATTTCGAAAAATCGCATCTCGTTTCTTAAGTCTGACACATCCTTAAGTTTTTGCGTCTGCTTTTAGCGATACTCTATACCCAGAGTTTTCTGTTTTAAATATCTTTTTTTCGTCTTTTTAACAAAGACGAAGAAAAATTGAACAATCAGATGACCCTTTACCTTAAAAATGGAGGATGACACCCGTATTTAGACAGGAAAACTCTTAAAAAAACCGACTTTTAAAAAAATTTCATGATTTAAAAAACTTTGAAAAATAGCCAATTTAATTTTAACTTTGAGAAGCTTCTAAAGTACACTTTTGTTACATCAGTGCTCTCGATCACGAGGATTTAATAACTTAGTAGGAGTTTGGTTTTGCTTTGAAAACGATCCGTTACGCTTCGTATAGTTACAGGTACGGTAATAATATGGTGAAATGATGCTTCTGGTACGGTTGGTACAGTACGCAAGCGGTTCCGTAATTAATTCGGTGAAGGTGCTTTTTAACCCTATTTTAGACGTTAAGGGTAAGTTTCTTTAAAACTCAACAATTATGATTATTACCGAAACCTTGACATCTCATAAAAATCGAGTTATTTGGTTGTTATCGTGTTTGAAAGCTTTTGTTTTACGTTTTTAATGATTAATTTTATCAAATTCGCTTTGGAAAAAACCTGAATTTTCCGGGTATTTTGGGTATCGGGTCGGATGTCAACCCAAAAAAAATGGGTATGTGGGTATGGGTATCGGGTATGGGTGATGACACCCAACCCAAAACCCGAAACCGAGAAAAACTTGGGTGCAATTGCCTGCTCCCACCCAAATTCATGAACTTTTAGGAATGAGCATTGTGAAAGACCGGATTTGTACATGTTACTAGCTTAAAATACAATAATTTGAAAAAATATTTTTCTTCCTAACTCAAAAACCTAGGGCTCATTGACATATGTCGATTAAAAGCTTTAAAAGAAGCATGTGTCTCAAAACACATGTATTCATCAAGATAAGTATTATTAGTACTTTTTCTGTGCAGATCTAACATCTAGTAGAACAATCCTAGACTTAATTAGCTGCAGAAGCTCATTAGGCTTCTTAGCCGGGTAGTCATTACAGAATTTTTTTATACTCGCTACATTTGCATCATTCGACGTCCTTATTTTAAGTCACAACGACACGCGAGTTCAAATACGATGATTTTCAAAGTTTTTCTAGTATCAGGCCATCAAGAGAATGACTAGTCGATGATTCTACTCGGATCGTTTCCTAGCGGCACAACTTTAATGACACTCATCCATTTCCATTATTTTTTCTAAACATTACAACTCGACCAGGATTCGAACTCGTACCACTAGCTGCCAAAGCTTTTGTTTTACCACTTGTTTTGTAAACTAGAGTCTAAAATATTAAAATATAGCAGGAATAGGAGTTAAATTTTTATGTACAGTTGTGGTCATTCACGTTTTCCTATTGTGAACTTTCATTAACTAATGATTTGGAAAGGCAAATACTGATTTATAGATATCAATTGGAAGCTAAAAGCACTAGTTAAAGCTTATAAAACTAGCTTTCATTAAATACCTATAAATTAATGGTAGCTTTTCCAAACCATTAGTTAATGAAAGTTCACAATAGGAAAACGTGAATGACCACAACTGTAATTACAGAAAGAAAAATTTGTTATTTAAATATTTATTGTATTTTTTTTTAAAATAAGAATTAGGAATCGGCAAAACTGCACACAAAATTAAACTAAAATGTAAAACAATAAATGACTTTTAATTAATTTATTATGAACATATCAGTTTTCTCTTCGAACTAAAACAAATATACCAAGTGTTGCCAAAATGACATACTTCAATTGAGGATAATCGTTCATCAAAATAGTAACTATTCCAATATAAGGAACAAAGCCTTTAGCTTTTCCTATTATATCTTTTCGCTCCAGCCAATATTGACCTGGTGCATACAAACCACGATCATCTACTGAATTATTGTCTCCTTTAGTCAAATATTTAGCATAACCATCCTCCCTTTTCAAAGTAAAATTTATATAAAATTCAATATTTGATTTATTTCTAAAATTACTTTTCATGAACTTTCAAGACTCTGTGAACAATAGGAATTTCACGTCCTTCTATTTTAAATACAACTATATCGCCGACACGGATTGGACCTTGAGGTTCATGAGTCAATAAAAGTAAGTCTCCTCTGTGAAAAGCAGGCTCCATACTTCCACTTTTTAAATAAAAAGTGTATTACGATAAATGTGAAATTTTAAAGTAAAGAGAGTTAGAGTGGTTTACCTGAGAACAACAACGATTGGACTTTCAGATCCAGTGACTACCATAAGGCCTTTCCAAATCATCAAAGCAGTCGAAACGATCATACCAAAGTTTAAAACTTGGTAGTACATTTGACGTTTGTTCATACGTTTAAATTCGTCTAAAAATGATAGATCCATTTTTTTTTGGATTATCTGAAAAAAATCAACGTCTTTTAGTTTAAGGATTCATAGAAAATTTGTTTTAAAAATTAACTTAAAATGACAAAATTTCAAAAAGTAAAAAATATAACTAAAAAAAAATATGGAGTATGGGTATATGTTAAGAATTTTTATATTTCAAAATTTACACGTATTCAATATAATTTTTTTTTGTTGTTTTTGAAATTTGAGTGAAATGAATGATGATGAATTTATTTTATTCCTTTTACAAAAATCTGACAAATAAAATAAACTAGGACCTTGAAAGAAGAAAAGAAGTTTGAAATTTACCCATTTTCTTTAACCTAATGACTCTAAATTCAATAAAAAAGATGGACAAAAACCTTTTGAAATTTCCTAGGAATGTAAAACTAATAAAATTGAATAATAATAGTGTCCTACTATAACAATAAAGAAAATAATTTAGAAAGCGGATATTTGAAAAAAATATCGCCGTATCCATGCCTTGGTCAGTCCCAAGCCTGGATGTGAAAATGGGAGGGTGGAAATGCTGCTGTAATTCAAAAACCGTTCTAAATGTGCTGTGGGTACGTGGGTATACGGATCACGTTCGAATCCTTTTTAGTAATAAGTGTAGCCCTAGTGACAAAATTAAGTATTCTAATCGATGTAGAATACGCTTGGTTTGTGGTTCCAAGCTAGTCAAATAGTCGTTGAGTTTGCAGCTTCGGCTCGAATGAGTGACGCTGTTTATGATGAACGTCCCACAGTTACTCGGGTGGATGGCAATATTATAGTTCCAAGTCCGGATAAGAAAATGGGAGGGCGACTTTTCAATTGAAGTTTTTCTCACTCTTAAAATAATAAACACCGATTATACCAAAAAATAGCTGAAAAAGTTATTAAGCTTTTTAACTCTAAGCTAAAAATAGGATTCTTGCCGTAATTAGTTCAATCCAAAATTGTAAGACACACATAATTTGATTAGAAAAATGTGTGATTATACCCAATTACCGTAAACATTCGCAAGTTGTCCCAGGAATTTAATACAGAAAAATTATTTAAAACCCAGAGGTAGTTAAACATTAACAATTTTTGATCATTTTTTGTCCCATTGGGAATATTAAATTTATACTTAATTTTAATGTTCCTGAAGAGCCAGGTCAATTTTTACCCTTGGGACAATATGTCGGTAATAATGGGGTTTAACTCTTATCCATCCAAAGGTAATTTACAATCATTAAAGACCAAAGTCGGTCATTTTTGACCCAATAAAATTTTTTTTCGTTTTCACTGATTTGAGCTCAAAATTCAATCGACACAAGCTTCAAAAAATGAGAGAATTTTTTTAAGGTCGTTATTAGTTATGGAAAGCAAAATATTTTAAGAAAAGAAAGATTTTTTTATATGGTCAAAAATGACCCACCTTGGTCTTAAATGATCGGACGGGTCATTTTTGACCCACCTTTGGACGGATAAGAGTTAATGTAGTCAAGGTTTAAAATTGAAATCTGTTGTTACAAATCTCATTTAAAACCGTGCTTTTAGTTCAGATGACCCTGGTCTCAAACTGATTCCAATCTGAATCAATAAGAGTCAAAAACATTTTAGACTGGGGTAATATGCTAGCGTTTAAGGTAGTTGTTTTCAAATAACTCAAAAATGTCAGTTTACATAACTGAACTTAAAATTACGGAAAAAAGGCTTCAACAATTTTACTTTTAACGAGCCCAAAAAGTCTTTATTAGGAGAGTAATAGAAAATTTCAAAAAAAAATTTTTAAAAAAAATTTATTACAAATTAGAAAAAATTTTAAAAATTTCAATCATTTTTGTTTTAATAAATTAATTTTATTTTTTACACAACTAACACTCATAAATTAAGGTTCCATTTTGCTGCTTTTAATAGAAACATCTGATACTTTAAAATTATTTTTACTTTGAGTAATTTGATCCTCGTTTTTTTGCTCACGAGCAAACGAAAGAAAAACTTGTTCTAAAGTTGTTTGAGACAATGAGTATGTTTCTATTTTTAAATTTTCTTTATTTTTTTCAAGCAAATTGAACAAATCAGCAATTGTTTGCACATCGTCTTGACCATAAACAATATTTTCGTCTGTTTCTATTTGATAGAAAAGTGTGTCTTGTTGACGATCTTTCAATTTTGAAAACTTTATGTTACTACTCACAAATTGCTCTAGTTTTGATACTTGACTGTCAATATCACCGGACGATCGACATTTTATTATCAAAGTATATCCTTTACCATACTTATTTTTGAGTTGTTGAACACTTCCTAAACATTTAAATTGTCCATTTACCATTATACCAAGTCGAGTCGATAGTGCTTCACATTCCTCCATACTTTTTATAATTTCGTAATATTTCTTTTAAAGAACGAATTTTATGAACTTGAAAAATTACCTGTGAGTGGTTAGAACAATAGTGAGACCCATATCCCTGGCTTTTTTGATAACTGTCCATAAATATCTTCTGGCAGCTGGATCCATACCTGTTGTCGGCTCGTCTAAGAAAATTACACTTGGTCTTCCAATGAACGCCAAGCCTGAGCTTACTTTACGCTTGTTTCCGCCACTCAAATTTTGAACCTAAAAATAAACGAGTTTAAAAAATTTGGTTTGAAAATGGCAACTTGTTTGTTTCTTACGAGTTTATCTCTAAATTCTTCAATTTTGAAAACCGAAATCAAATCATTAAGTACTTTGTTTATTGTTTTTCGTTCAAGACCCTTCAAACCAGCAAAAAGTCTAAACGTATCTTCAACTGTTAAATACTCTGGTAGATAATCGAATTGAGGACAAAAAGACATGTCACGACGGACTTTAGCTTTTGCTTCGACAATTTCATTTCCATTAATGTAAGCTTTACCACCAGTTGGATCTATTTCACCAGTTAACATTTTAAATGTAGTTGTTTTACCGGCGCCATTTAAACCCAAAAGACCAAAACACTCTTTTTGACCGACACCAAAACTAAGTCCATCTACAGCAACAAATTCTGTTTTATTTTTTTTAAATTTTTTATAAAGTTGATTAACAACTAAAGGCTCTTTCGATTTTAGATCATCAATTTCAGCATTTTTGATTCGTTTAATTTCCTTTTCAACTTCTGATTCAAGCTAAATTACGTCTTAATTAACATCAAGTTGAATTATTTAAAATTTAAAAATTACTTTTCGAGGTTCAGCTGAAGAAATTGTCGCCTTTTTAACCCTCGAACATTTAAGCTTTGAATACAACTTAGTCTCTAAAACAATTAGAACAAGCGTCATTACCACAAATTGAATACCACTGAACAAAAGCTCCATACCAATACCAGGTTCAATGAAAGAAGCATGGGTTTGATTGTAACTTATGTTCACTAATGAAAACAGGTTCAGAAAGTTGTTAAACAGGTTACAATTAAAAAATAATTACTTGCTAAGACTTGATTGACCGCATCGACACAGTAACTATTCGATCTAATCTTAAGATTGTACAAACCCCTCTTTACAGTTACATTAGGAAACACAAGGGCAAAGATTATTTTCAAAGCGTACATAAAATCAGCTCCAATATTCCTTGTTTTGCCACCGTTGATTATTAAAAGTTCAACAAAAGTCCAAATAATGTCCAAAAATGATGCGAATCCAAGCACAATAACAAGGACTACAAAACCAATTATTTCTGATTTGAAAAAAAATGACCAAACATAAGCATAAAGCGACCATGATAGACATGAAATAAGTAATAACAAGAAAAAATAGCCCAAAGTCTCATTTCCAGCAATGGCGTTTATTTCACTTGTTTTATCATTTTTAATCGAATCAACTATTTTTAAAGCAATTACGATTAATGATATGTTTATTAAATGGATTATTAAATCGAAAATGTAATGTGACAGCCAGTATGTAATTGGGTTTATACCGGATAACATTTGTAATTGTTTTGAACCGTTGACTTTTTCACGACCGACATGTAACACCATAATACCAATCATTAATGCTATTATTATACTGTTTATAAAGTTAAGTAATGACACTGGTAGTGAATCAATACAAGCTAAGAGTTCTAAAAAATTGCTTGTGCCTGATAAAGTGTTATTCGCTGCGAGTGGAACATTTTCGGTCTTTATTGATCTTGTTGGGTCATTGGTCAAGTATGTCAAAACTAAATTGTCTATTTCATTGATTAAATTTGCGCTTGAATGAAACGCTAAAGAGCTAAAATAACCTGTGACTGACAACTTCGAGGTATTGGTCAAGTTTAAACTCATACCAACATAATAATTTTTGAGCATATTTTTAATGTCTGATTTACGAAGAGACAAGACATGTTCATTTACTAGGTCATTATCTAATTGACTAAGAGTTACACCTGGTATTTTTGACTGGGAGAAATGATTTTTTACATGAGCTGATAGTTGGGTGGTGTCAACAGATCCTTTTAAATAATATGGAATCGTTTGAGTCGAATAGTTTTTTAGGGTTAAATCGTAAGAACCGTAATTTGAGACAACACCACGAATTGAATTGATCAAATTTGTTTCCGATGGTATTAGTCCACTTAGAATTGCTTCTAATAAAAATGGGAGGATCAGTATCACGATGGCTAAAATGAAACGTCGATAGAATATCCTAAAACGTTTAATCCATAATGACCCGAGTTGTTCAAACCATAGGATAATGCCGCTGTTTTTCTTATAGTCACTTGAAAATACTTAAAAAAAAGTAAAAATTAGTTTTGAAAAAAAAATTCATTCCTTCGAGATGTCTAAAAAAATCGATGCTGAATTCGCCCGAGTAGCTAACATAGGATTAGAGTTTAGCGTCCGTAAAATAATTTCTATTATTCCGCTTCCGTCGGAAAATTTTGAAAAAAGATAATAATTCGATGCATCACTTTTTAAGAGAATTTAGGCTCTTGAACATTAAATTTGCAAGACTGAGTCCTCTAGTTTTGCTAGAGACAACTTAAGCGTACTTGCCATTCGAACCTGAAAAGATAAATTTATGAGCTCAATATCCTCTTTGGAAACCATACATTCATGGTAAATTGATCCTCAAATTACCTAGAAAAATTTCGGACGTCCACGATATCTTTGAAAGAGATTTAATCTGATTTTTTATTCCGCAATTTATGGTTTATTTTGCTTAATTTCTATCAGTTTCGGAATCAATAGCTTAAAACAAATAAAGACCTATTTTTACGATTTTTGATAGAAATTAATCAAAATAAACCAGAAATTCGAGTTCCAAGTATCAAATTACACCATGATATGACCTTTGGAAATATGTTAACATATACTTCATTTTTGCATACGTGGGTGCAAATTTAAAATTTGCTTGTTGTTTTCATGAAATTTCTCAAAAATCAAAAATTAAATTGAAATTCTGAGACACCCATTTTGTAGCTCTTTAAATTCTCTATCTAGTGATATGTAAAAATAAAGAGTGGGTTGGTGATGTGCAGGGTGTTTCGTATGGGTGTTGACGTTTTTCAAGTATTTTTAAAATTTTCTTTAGGAAACTCAAATTCAATGTTCATGATATGGGTACCAAATGAAAGCTCATGACAATAGGAACATTTCTTAACTATCAGTTAAAATATTGGCCACAAAATAAAGGTACACCCCTATGTGCTTTTTCCCAAAAATCCAAGGTGTGTGCTTTTTTCAGGTATCGGCAATTTTCGAGGAAGTACCGATTGTAATTGACATGATTAATCTCTTTAATAATTTTCTAATGAGTTTAATGTTTAAAAAGGTTTTGTAAAAGGGCGTCATATGACGACATTTACCATTATTTTGTCAAGTTGACGCATGAAAAAATTAAAACACTTCAGCAATCGATGGTAAATGACTTAAGCTTACTTTAAAATTATTTTTACGCTTTCGGGCGTTTTATTGTTTTATTGTTAGTATTTTATTTGATTTCAGATTTTATGTCGAAAATATCATGTGTAGATTAAAAAATCATTGTAAGAAACGGTTATTCAAGGTATACTCTCTAAAGGATACACAAATCCCTTAAATATTTAAAAATTTGATCCTTCTATGGTAATTAATCTCTGTTGTGTTGGAATGGAAAAAAAATTGTTAATAATCGGTTTTAATATGTGCCTATTCACTATTTCAAATCAGATTTGCAAAATTCTTATACCCTTTGAGCTTCAGAAGTCTTGTTTTTTGACAAGTTTTGAAAAAGTTTGGCCGTGCCAACACTACTTGGAACACTATAAGTAAAAAAATATGTTCAAATTACCGTTGGATAATTCATTATTATCAACAATCAAATCAGCATCATCTAATTCTTTGGTATCTTCTTTCGCATCTTCATTTTTATCGATGCTTCCGATTCTTAAGTTTAACTCGAATAAATCAAAAGAATAACAAACAAAATTTGTAAAATAAAAAAATAATACTTGATAAAGATTTCTTCGATTGTTGGTGAACTTACACCATAACCATCGATACCTAACACCGATTTACTTGATTCAATATTTTTCAAAAGTTCAGGTAGTCTTGAACTAACACCATAAGGTACTCCCACAGAAATTTCAGCTGCAATATTCGATTCAATTGAATATTTTTCTACATTTTTCTTTAAAAATTCAGTAAATTTTGAATCGTCAAAATTTGAATTTTTAGCAATAAAAAGTCTATATCCTGAACCAAACACATTTTTCAAGAATAATGGAGAACCACAACATTTTATTTGACCATGATTCATTATAGCAATCCTGTCCGATAACACATCAGCCTCCTCTTAAGATACAAAAAAATTAAAAATTCGAGGATTCAAGAGAAAATTAATTTAGGTTACCCATAAAATGAGTTGTAAGGACAATGCATCTCCCGTCTTTAAACTTTTGAATAAGCTCCCAAAGAGACCTTCGATTGTATGGATCTATTGAAAATTAAATTTTGTAATCACTAGAAAAGGTTTTAGTTTAAAAAAATTTTATTTTTTTACCAAGTCCTGATGTAGGTTCATCTAAAATTATGACTTTTGAACCGCCAGTTAACGCTAAAGCTACAGATAATCGTCTCTTCATACCCCCTGACAGTTGTTTAGACTTCTTTTCTAAGTCATTTTCCAAGCCAACGAGGGTACTAATGTTGACAATTTCTTCTTTTATTTCTTTACGAGAGTAGCCTTTAATCTTGAAAAATAAAATTTCATAAAAACTCATCATTTTTTAGTTAAAAGTCTAAATTACTTTGGCAAATAGTTTGATATGTTCAGCAACTGTTAAATTATCGTAGAGTATATCCTTAAAAAAAAAGTTTACAATAATATGTGGAAAGCAATCGTTTGATCGAAAATTCACTTACATATTGAGGACAAAACCCTAATGACGATCGTATATCATTCATATTTGTTTTTATGCTTTTGCCCAAAATTCGAGCATCACCAGAACTGGGAGCATAGATTCCACAAAGCATAAATGTTGTAGTTGTCTTACCAGCTCCATTGTGACCTTTTGACGATAAATTGAAAAATCCGAAAAACTTTTTTTTGATTAAAAAAAATACTCATTACCCAAAAGACCAGTTATTTGATTTTCATAAAAATTTAAAGACACATTATCGACAACAGTCTTACTCTTAGAGATTCCATACCTAAATTTCTTCAAAAAAAAAAATTTTCAATAGTTCTGTAATTAGGTTTTTTGATCTGACTACCTTTGAAATGTTCTGAATTGAAATAGATAGGTTTAGTCCAGATGGGTCTTTTTCAAAACCGTATCTCTCTTTAAGAACTGAGTCGAAATTTGAATCGTTATTATCTTTTGGAGTCCTCCAATATGAAGGCTAAAAGAAGGATTATTTATTGAGTTCAGAAAATAAGCAAAAAAAATAAATTACCATGAATGGAAAATAGAAAGGTAAAGGTGCACCATATTCACCGGGAAAAATTCTTTCAATATACCATGTAATTGGGATATAAATGAGGGTCCATCCAATCATAGCAGCTAGGACAGCTCCTAGATTCATGCTATCATCGAATATATTGTTGTACAAATCGATGTAAGTAAGACTTTTTCCGCTTCGTTCGTACTGAAAAATGACTTGAAAAGCGAATATTAGACCAGAATTTGGAAACATACAAAATACGTATTTAACGATTGAGGATGGTAAATTATCGTAAAAATTTATGACTGTGACCAACCAAAATAAGATTGCAAAAGTCTTGGCAATAAAAGCTAGAAACAAGAAAATCAAAAAATCTTGAGCAAAAAAATTTTTTTTTAAGATTTACTTTTGCTAAATATTTGTCCAATCATGAGCGTAAACATTGAAACTTGAACAGCGTAAACAAAAAATACTGAAAAACCGACAAAAAAGTTTGTATGATAAAAAACTGCTTTGTCTGTATTAGGATCTTCTTTGATACGACGAGAAAATTTACACGAGCATACAATTGTAAATAATACACAAAGTATTAAATATGGAATTATTGATCTTATGATCCAAGTGATCCACATAGCTGCACTTTTAATTCCGACTAATTTTAAATATTCCTTGGAAAATTAAAATTTTTAACTTAAGGTCATTTATTGAGATACGAAAAAAAAACTACCTTCATTTTAGTCTGTTTTTCGACTATTATGTTTCCCAATGTTACAATTAATGTGAACAAAAATGATATTTGAATGATTACTAATGGAAAAAAACTAAATCTTGACTTGAAAATATCGTTATCATATCCAGGACAATTGAATTGAGCGATTTTAATCTTTTTAAATAAAAGAAAAATTAATATCGAAAGGAACAAATAAGGCATTTAATTATTACTTGTTCTAAGTCAAAAATACTGATACCCGATATCACTGATATTAAGGACATATCGATAGCATTTTTGATCGGATTAAAAATTGTGTTATACATTAGCGTGTATTTAGTACCTTGAGAAGAGATTTTATTTAATTTTTTGTTGATAAAATAAAAGTGGTATGTCGGTAACATTATTCAATATGAAAAGAGGGTTGCTTGTCTAAGGAAGGAGTTCTCAATCAATGAACGTTTGAGCTCTTATCCTCCTAAAAAATAGCTGCTTAAGAAATTTTAAATGTCTCGAAAAATGGTCTTCATCAAGGACAGCCAAAGTCTGCTTTTTTCAATATTTAAGTGCTTAGACTTTTTGAAAGTTGGAAAATTTTATTTATAAAAATTATAATTTGAGTACTGGATGTTAAAATTGCTAATGCTTTTTAAGTCGCTCTAGCAACTTTTGGTCATCTCTGGTCAAGCTTTTTTATCACGGTCAAAGATAATACAGCAGTTGGAGCGTTTTTCAGTATTTTTAATAAATATTTTTAATAAAGCGCTCGACACTCTCCTCCAGTGAATGATTGACTTTATATTAAACAAAAAAAAGTTGTGAACTATTATTTTCAGACATACCGAAATCAAGCATTTTATAATAGAACAAAATTTCGGGTGAAATCAGTTGATCGTTCAAATTTAATGCAAAAATAAGAATCCTGCAGTCAACCGATATTTATGATTTTTATTGGAGGGCATCTTATGAAATAAAGAAACAATTTTCATCGCATAAAAAAAATTCGAGTGTAAAAAAGAACTTTTTTCAAGTAGCATAGGGTGTCTTTACTTATCAAACTAAACCTTTAGAGCTTTCTAATATTCAGTCGAATAACCAGAAAGCACCAGTTTGGTTAGGTGGCTTTCACTGAATTAAGATTACTGAAATTCTTGTCAAAATTTTACTTAGGATTACAGTGTAACCAAAGTGACGTTAAATTTTCATAATCATTACCGTAAACACCCTCTATTTGTATCCAGTAGTTTTTTTTAGATATTTCGATAGGTAAAGTATTGTTTCAAAATCTAATGCCTTTAGTTTATAGACTAGGTTGAGGTGGTTAGAATGAGGTATTTTTGAGACATTGATATAAAGAAATTTAAGCCTAAATTGAATGTTAAAGACTCATTTTTCTGGGTACAAATAGAGGGGGTTTACGGTACCGTCTTGAGTGTGATTTGCGATGGCTCAAATCAGATTGAAATAGAACACTCAAGACAAAAGTTCAGTTTCACATTGCACTTTTTTTCCTCTTTTTCCTGAGTCTTTTGGTATTTTGGCTAAAGCCCCTTTCTTTGCAAGACTTTAAAGAAAGTTAAAAAAATGACTGTAACGTTTTTAAAATAATTGAGACCGAATGGTTGCGAAATAGGCTTATCCGAGTTATCCTGAATACCATTTTTAACTCAACAATAAAAATAATCTTACTGTAACAGTATGATTCAGGCGAATTGCTAAACATGTATTCTATTTTTGAATAGAAATTATTGGCTACGTTATATTGAAATGTTGTCCGTCTTAAATAAAAACCGGTAAGATATAAATTTTGAAATTGACCTAAATAAATTCCGAAATTACTCTTGAGTATGAATTTTGTATTTAATTTCATTGGGTATTCCACTTGCATTTGTAAATGTATCTGGAAAACTAATCAGAGCAAATAAATTTGAAATTGTGTCAACACCTAATTTGCCTGCCTCACTTGAAGATGAACCAGTAACTTAAAAAAAAAAAATAAGACAAAAATAAACAAATTTAAAAAATTTTCTCATAACATTAATTTTGTTTGTGGCAACCATAAAAATTTACCTTGAACAAAAGGTATTTTAGTGTAACTTACTTGTTGCATTAAAAGTAGGTCTTTTTGATTTAATAAGCATATATGCATTAGTTACAATACTTTGTACATAGGAATTATTCGGATAGTACATGATAAGGCTTCTATTTGTGGTGACATTTATGAATTGTAGAACGTTTCGAATCGGATTATTTGTATAAGTTTGTTCATCTACTTTAGTAGAATCGACAAAAAATCTTAAAAATACGAGTATGAATACAAACAAAAGAGCGACTGCAATTTCAACGATTGTGCCCGATATGTTTCTTTTGAATAAGACTCCATTTTTCCAAAGTAGTATTAAAATTTGTCGGAAAAAGCCGACAACTTTTCTTTCTTTCATCGTCTCTATGTCTAGAAATAAATAATAAAAAGTCTTTAAAAATGAAAACTTAGTATATAAATAATAATGTTATGTAAAACTAAGTTTGACATTACATAAACGTGACTCAAATAGGTTTAGAAAAATTGTTTAAAATGCTTTCTCATTATGGTATAAAAAATCCTGAAATTACATTAAGACTTGTGAAGTAGTGTTTTGTTTTATAAAAGAATTTTTAAATACTGGTGTCAATTATTAAATAATTCTTTATTATAAATGTATTGAAAAGTAACAAAAAAAATTAAATAACCAAAAAAAAAGAATTTGTTTTGTTTTTTTGGTTTAAGGAAATGCACAAGAAAAAATTGAAATCGAAAATATTGATTTTTTTATAGAGAGTGTAAAATTTTTAAAAGAGTAATTTTAATTAATTATTTTTTTTAAGAATTTAATGCTTAATCATGATCAATTTTATATTTGAAGAGTTGCTGAATCACCAGGGAGTAATCTTGTACTTTCAATCAAGGTACTAAGATAATTCGAAGAACTGTTTTATGCAATTAAAAAGGAAGAAAATTATTCAATTTGAAATATCATTAAACATGACTAAAATTTACCGTTTCTACCAAAATTGAAAGTCGATCTTCAAAATGAAAACTTGAATTCTAGTATTTTATTGTCGGTAAAGACAAAAATTTTAATACCCGAATTTGTACCATGTTTTTCAGCCAACCAGTTAACTGCCAAAGTTAAAGGGGTTAAACTTTGAAATAAATAGAATTAAAACAGAGGGGTCGTGGTCGAGTGGGTAAAACAACAGCTTTGGCAGCTAGTGGCACGAGTTTAAATCCTGGTCGAGTCAAAAAAAATATGTAACGAAAAAAATAATAATGGAAATGGATGAGTGTCAT
The DNA here is from genome assembly GCA_022207745.1 of Brachionus rubens. Lineage (NCBI taxonomy): Eukaryota > Metazoa > Rotifera > Eurotatoria > Ploima > Brachionidae > Brachionus > Brachionus rubens. Next base: position 2,535,022 of record JAJVHD010000011.1, on the reverse strand, counting down.
TGGTGTTGTGCTGCTGGGAAACGATCCGACTAGAATCATCGACTAGTCATTCTATATATGGTCTAATACTAGAACAACTTTGTAAATCATCGTATTGAGACTCGCGAGTTACTGTGACTTAAAATAAGGGCATCGAAAGATGCAAACGTAGCGAGTATAAAAATATTCTGCAACGGCTTACCCGACTTAGAAGCCTAATCGGATTGTTCTACTAGATTTTAGATCTGCACAGAAAAAATTACAGCCAAAGATTATGAACTTTCATTAACTAATTATTCAGAAAATCTATCATTTATTTAGAGGTTTCAATCTAAAGCTACTTTTACATGCTTTAACGAGAGCTTTTGGACAAAACAGTAATAACCAATGATAGGCTTCAATCTAAGTCCATCTCATGGATAGATACATTAATTGATAATCCGAATATTTTAATCCGTACAGTCAACTCTCGTTAATCCGAATAGAAATCGCCCTAAGAAATCTTTGTACGGATTAAAATTTTCGGATTATCAATTAATGTAGAGGTATAGAATATAGCATCGAGCCCGGTAAATTTTGTTCGGTTATCGAATTATTCGGATTAAAGTGTATTCGGATTATCGAGAGTCGACTGTATGAAAAAAAAATTTTTGTCAATAAAGTTTATTGGCCAGTTTTGAGACAAGCAAGACTATACAACCTCTACCGCTTTTGTCAGGTTTATCAGCTCTACTGAGCCTACTAAGAGTTGTCAAGTCGGTCGGTAGAAAGATCGTTTTCAAGTCAACATGTTTTCTACCTAATACAGTCGACTCTCGATAATCCGAACAATTCGATAAACGAACAAAATTTACCGGGTTCGATGCTATATCCTATACCTCTACATTAATTGTAGTATAAATAATAAGGACATTGCCAAAAGTTCCACTGGTTTAAATAGGTGAACATTTTTTTAGGAACAAATAAACCTCGATAGGGAAATTCTGGAACTGAGTCTAAAACACATTTTTATTATCCCTGTTAACTATATCACATTGATTTAAAATAAACTAGATAAGATTGTGAAGCATGACCAGTCTCTAAAGATCTAGAAAAGAGGCTTAGCAGCCTACATGCTATAAAATTTGGCTTATAATATCCCATCCCATCATATTGATTATGTTAAAAATGAATGGGTATACACCAAAGTAGATCAAAGACAAATTGTTGTGAACTTGCGTAAAAAAGACGCTGCCAATATTTCCGCGCTTTACAAACCCTTCGAAGAAAGCCAAAAAGCACAAAAGTAATCTTTTTTTTAAGTTAATCGAATCATGAACAAAAAATTCACGTGACGTTTCCGTTTTGTAATTGTAAATAAGATTATACATTTGAACTTGATGAATAATTTTTGTTGTTGTTAATATGAGAATAAAAACGACAAAAAACCTTAGAGAATTTTTTTTTATATTAAAAAAATAATGTATTATTTGAACTTGATGAGTAAAAAAATAAAATAATTTGAGATAAGATTTTATTTTTTTAAATGGCAAAAAAAATAATTATTCATCCAATTGATTTTTCAATAACATAAAAAAAAAACAAATGCCTCAAATTTCAAATAAATTTGCACCAAAACATATTTTTCATCTCGTCTAATAAAAATAAAAATTCAATTCGAGTTAAAAAAAATTTGAAGATTTTTCTTAATTTCATTTAAGTCTTACTAATGCGCACAACCCTGGTCATTCAGAACTTCCAAAAATGAACGTTCAAGGTTTTGAAGGTTCAAGAGTTCATGAAGCTTCATATTTCTTCATTTTTTTTTCAAATTTGAAAATATGAAAATTTAAGAAAAAATTTGAAAAAAAAATGAAATTTTTTAAAAAATAATGAAAATATTTGAGGATATTTGAACCTTCAGAAACCCTTTGAAGCTTCATGAACGTTCATTTTTGGAAGTTCTGAATGACCAAGGTTGTAATAGAACATCTTAAGATTTAACAAATTAATCAGACCACTGACAAACATACACCCGGGTGAAATATTTAAACGAAGTGAAGGTATGCAAAAAAATATTTTCATTTAAGATAAAGCAAATGAAAGGTTACAAAGTGATGCCATATTTAGATCCCTTGTGAAGTTATTTGGTGAAGAAAATTGATTTTTCACTTTTCAGTTTTTAACCACCCTCATAGTTGTTGTATTCACCCGTTTTTTAATGAAAAAATCGGGTGATATCCTAAAGAATTTATATCTACACTCACAAGAAAAAATGTATCATACAATCTTAACTGTAATGAAAATGTAGGGAATTAACGTAATCTTATTAACGTCAAACTTCAAACTTATTAACGTAATTGATGCGTTTTTTTGGCGAGCTTTATTCAATTATTTCAATGTCTCTTGTGTGTTTTTTAATCGGATAAAGGGATTTTGTCACCACATCTTTTCAACTTTTATATTGACGACCTAATCTGGTCGTGCACCGAGCTGAACATCGGATGTAGAATAGGTAGTTTCAATATCTCAATTGTTGGCCCCTGTGATGATATCATTTTACTTAGCTCAATAAAAATGTAGCTTCAAATTTTGTTGGACAAGTGTTCAGAGTTTGACGGGTTATGGTAGGTCAACTTTAATCCAAAAAAGTCAGTGAAAATGTGTTTGTTTCATGACGCTCAAAAACGAGAAATAGAACGAGACTTTTTTTGTATGAACGTTAAAATGAATGTGACAAGGAGTATCACATATCTAGGTCTTTGATTGAGCGACCATGTATTTAGAGGAAATTTCAGTGAAGAGAAACACAGGAGCGTTCAAAAAGCCTTATTCTCACTGAACGGCATGGGATGTAGAGCATTTGGACTTGAGTCAAAGTTACTATCAACGACTTATGGAATCTTTTGCCAGTCTATTTTCAACTATGGCCTGGAAACCAGTTTTATAAAGTCTCAGCTGTGTCTCATTAAAAGAAGCCTTGGTTTGTCAAAGTACACAAGAAACACTGCCCATCTTGAAGCTCTTAGAATCTAATATTAGGCCCTTCATGAACCTTTACGAAAATTAATTTTTGCATACCTCACTTCATGTAAAAGTTTCGCCTGGTTGTATGTTTTCAAAAATATACCAGGGTGCATGTTTCTCAGGGGCCCGATAAGTTTGTTAAAGTTTGAACACGTGAAATGAAACTGGACATATTGGTGATTTACTGCACTTCCACCGAATTAAATACTTTCCGTACCCGTACCGTACCGAATCGTCCTAAAAGCGTACTACCCGTACCCGTACTCATACGGTACCGTATCATACCATCCAACCGTACAAAATCATCCTACCATACCGTACCGGAAAATAAAATTTAAAAAAAAACTTTGGTCTTTCATTTTTTGTAAAAATTTAAAAATTAAAAAAAAATGTAAGTGGTACGGTATGGTACGGGTACGTGTACGGTATTGGTACGGTAAGGGTACGGTTCGGGTACGCCATTAATTCGGTGGAAGTGTAGTATCTGACTTGAAATTAAAGTATGTTTTGCAATTTACGCTGAATTTTAAAATGATTTTTAAAAATTTGTTAACAATTGTACCTTATGTGAAAAATTTTTTAATTTTTTTAAAATATTCTCTTCTCTGAAGCTATAATTGAATAAATTTTTTTTTGTGGACTTATCCGTGAAATGACCAAATTGAAAAGTTCGAGTAGCTCTACTCAATTCAAAAAAGGAGACCGAGTTTTTGCTAAACTCAAAGGTTATCCTTGGTGGCCAGCCAGAGTAATTTTATCAAAATTTTTTTCCACCAAATTAATGCCGAATCGAAGCTTTAAAGATATCTAAGTCTTGGAACTATACGGCGTTAATTCGGTGGAGATGCAGTAACTCAACATTCATTTTAAGATCGAAACAGTCGAAAAAAACAAAAAACCAGTCAAATATAAAATTTTGTTCTATGCCACCTATGAAACGTACATTTTACCAAAACTCAAACTTAATTTTTAGTTAAATTTAATAAAATTTTTGTTAGGAATGTCATAAAATCCGATTCATTGGTACCGTTTAATGAAGAAACAATTAAAAAATACGGTGAACCAAGAAAATATAAATTTTTTAATGAAGCTATGGACGAGATTCAAAATGATCCTGAATTGTTAAATTTGGATCGAGACGAAGAAGAAGACGAGGAACAACCAGAACAAAGTGTTGAAGAGGAAGAAGGAGATGAAAATGAAGAAATTAAATCGGAAAGTGAAAAACAAAGTACTGAAAAATCTGTTAGTGATACTGAATCACAAACTGATTCTGAAAAGAGTGTTGGAAAAAAGCATAAAAAGAGTTCTACAGCCAAGGTAACGTCTTTATGTGAGATTGTAAATTTTTTTTCTAACAATAAACTTTTTAAGAGTAAACGCAATTCAACAACCAAGAAGTCAAAAACAAAAATTGTTGACGATGAGGAAGAAGAAGTGTCTAATAAAAAATCGAAATCAAACAAATTCGAAAAGGTAGAGGAGCCTAGAAAGAGTTCGAAATCATCACGAAAAAAATTCGAGAAAGAAGACACAGAAGACTCTGAATCGATTAAAAGTGAAGAGTCAAAACCTGAAAAGGAATCCGATTCTGATATTGAAACATCAAAATCGAAAAAATCCCTCGGTCAAAAAAAATCAAAAAGAAAATTTGTTGAAGACGATGAAGAAAAGCCAACTCCCGTCAAAACGCGAAAGGTGATTATCTCAGACGATGAAGAACCAAGTGATAAAACTATTGAAAATAAAAAATTTGAATTCGACAAGACTCCGATCGAGCCTGAAGAAGCTCAAGAAATTGAAAAACAAGAAATAGCCAACGATAAATTGGAACAGTCTAAGCCAATCGAAAAATCCCCTGTTAAAGTAAATCGATCCCCATTAAAAATTGAAAAAAGCCCCAAAAAAGAGCCTAAACTTGAACAAAATGAAAGCGATAAAAAGACCGAGAGTCCAAAAAAATTGGTAAAAAAAATTTCATCCGAAAAATTAGTCAAAACTGATGAGAACGATTCTAAATTAACAATGACAAGTTCAGAATTCGGAAAGCGATTACAAACAGAGGCTAGAGAACGTTGGAAAAAGTGAGTGTCTAAGGAAACCCAAGAGATCAAATTATTAATTTTGAAAATTTTTTTTAGAATGACTCCAACTGAAAGAGAAGCAGAAAAACAACGTCTTAAAGAGAAAAAAATTTATGAAAAAAAATTGGCTAAAATTAAAAGTAAAAATTTCATTTTTTTTGTCACGTAAAGATTCAATTGACATCATACTCTAACAAACAGGTATCAAAATTCAATTTGCTTTATTAAGAATGGATGTTGAAATTAAAAAATCTTTAAAAGAAGATGATTTGGTATATATTTTGTAAATCACGGTTCAGTCATCGAGGTTTTTTTTTGAAAGGACTATCAATGACTGAACCTCATTCGTATAAAAACTTCTAATTTTAATTTTTTAAAGAAAATTGAGCAGTGTTGTTTGTTAATTCAAGATTTAATAAAATTGCCATTCACCCAAAAGCATCTTTTTAAGGCTCCTGAAATCGTCGAGACAATAAGAAAAGTAAGAAAAAATCTAACCGACAAAAAAATTCAACAAATTTTTTTCAAAAATCATTTTAGTGTAGAAAGTTCAAAGGTTCAGAAAAAGTCAAAGAAATTGCAAATGAATGTTTTTTTAAGCTTCTTTACATGTTTCCATTGAACGCTGGTGATTCGTTTTGGACATATTTCGAAAAAGAAAGACTCAAATATTTGTCTGAAAATGAAGATGAACTCAAAAAAGAGAGGGTTATAGCGAACAAATTGTTGTCGTCGAGCGTAAAAAAAACTTCCGATAAAAAGCTTGTGGTTAAAAAAGTTGAACCCAGTAAAACGGAGAAAATCGATTCTGTGAAATCTAAAAAAATAGATCAAACCAAAACAGATGACGATTCAAAATTAGAGGCTCGTTTAAAATCTCAGTCAAGTCAAGAATTGTCAACACAAGAAAAAAAGTCCGTCAAAACGCCTGATGAAAGTTTTAAGCAAAATAATGACAGTAACTCTCAACTTGAACAAGTATCTGATCAAGAAAATGATTTATCTAATCAATAAACAAAAAAACAATTTTTTTCTTCAAACAGTTTTCGTTTATTTTTTTTTCTTTGTTAGCATCGTTAAAAATTTTGTTCACATTCTATTTTAATTCTATTTGAATCTATTTGAATATATATTTTTTTTTAAATTCAAATGTAAAAAAATTTAGATAATTTTAATAAACTAAAGTATTATTTAAGACTTTGTTTTTGTTTCAATTTGATACTTTGCAGCAAAGACGTTAGATTGAGAATCAAGAATCTCACTTGAAAGTTTAGGTGTTGTAATTTAGATTTGGAACGTTATGCTAAACACGTTCGACAGAACGCATGATCAAGTTTTTAAAGCTGAGTCTCCTGGAGAAAGTGGTTGATGATTCAATTCTTACTTAGATAGTAGTAGTAGTAGAAGTAAAAACTGCAATAAAACTGCGATAAGGTCACCTCTATTTGTTCTTACTTCTAAATCTGTAAGATTCATTTTTGCAAGTCTTTCAGAGTAACTGAGGCTCTTAAGACCCGGTACCAGCTTCGTAGCTCTTCTTTGTATCTTTTCCAATTCATTGATATCCTTCTTCAAATAAGGGCGCCAGGCTCTAATTGCAAACTCCAAGTGGGGTCTAACTAAAGACTTGTAAAGAAGGGCAACATTGTCCAAGCTAGGGAACTTAAACGATCTCTTGATCATGGCCAACATTTTATTTGCCTTCGATGAACAGTGTCCGACTTGGACGTCCCACTTTAGATCACCTTTGATAAAAATACCGAGATCTTTTTCGCATTCAGACTTGTTCAGAATTCGTTTTTCGCCAGCATAGGAACTAATTTCATAGTCAAACCGCGGGTTTGATTTGCCTAAATGTAGTACTTTACATTTTTCTGCATTTAATACCGCTGACCACTCGTTGGACCATCTACAAATTCGATCAACGTCATCTTGAAGCTGTATGTGGGAAAATAAATTCTTGATAACAGCGATAATTTTTGTGTCATCGGCATAAGCTTCAAAATTGTTTTGTATCATTTCCAGCATTTCGTTTATATAGATTATGAAAAGCAGAGGACCAAGGACAGAGCCCTGTGGTACCCCACTGAACACTGTAAGCCAGATTGAAAAACCTCTCCTAGCACAACACGTTGAGACCGTCCACTCAAGAAGGCTTTTATCCAATTTACCAACCTTTCTCCAAATCCATACTGTCTCAATCGGAAATCTAGCTTTGCATGTGAAATTTTGTCAAATGATCTATTTTCTGGCATGTGATTCGAGGTGACTTAAATTAAAGAATTGAGAGATATAATTTAGAAAGTTTATACGGTTATGAAAGATTACCGTAAATCCCGATTGTTCCTAATTTACGGAACCGGAACAACGGAAGCGGAATTTACTAAAATACGGAACCGGAATTTCAGGTACCTAAATTACGGAATCAGTCCTCCGGAACAAGTCCCTAAACTACGGAACCTTAACTAACTAAATTACGGAACAAGGTATACGGAATGAAACGAAAATGTAATAAAATTTTTGTGTTAAGGTTACCGAAATGCGAAACGTCTACACTAATTTTTAAATTGATCTTCGACCAATAATTTGTAATCTAGACATATGAAAACCTAAGAAATCCAATCTTTTAGGGGGTGTCCAAAATAATTGTTTCAGACCCCAAGGGTTTAAGAGTCAAGACCCCTCGAAAACCATACTTAACTTTTTAACCTGTTACTTTTTTTTTAACATCTCAACCCTTTATCTTTTATACATATTCTGAAAAAGCGTTAAGTTTTCTACAAGTAAAAAGTATTTTCTATGATCCTTGGTTTATTTGAACGGTACAAATTAAAGAAAAAAGAGTCAATTTTACCTCTATATTTTTAACTTTCTTTGATATAAGATATGCAGTATTCATCTCACTCCTAAGATACATACAAATTCTGAAACTAGACAAAATAGTGAGCAATTTGTTTGTTTTATATTTTTTATCAAAATTGTATGAACCTTTGGTATACTTTGAGCCGAAAAAAGTCAAAAAAATCAAAATCAGTAAGATGGGAATTTGACAATTTTGACTAAATATCAATTTAAAAATTATAGTATGGACGTTTTGCATTACCGAAACTTTAGCTTAACCTAGTTATTACCTTCTACCGTCTGTCTAATTTTTTGGTATTAGGCAGATATTGGGTATTGAAACTTCTGATGATCAGATGCAATACAATCTTCAACTACAATTTTGATTATTTAAGTTTTTTTTTGAAGATCGCACTTTTAAAAAATTTCTGTTTAGCTTTGAACTAAGTAAATTTGAAGGAGAAAATGTTAAACTCCCAGTATTACACTAAAGTTTTCTTTTGATTCCGTATACCTTGTTCCGTAATTTAATTAGTTCCGGTTCCGTAATTTAGATACCTGAAATTCCGGTTCCGTTGTTCCGGTTCCGTAATTTAGGAACAACCGTAAACCCCCTCTATTTGTACCCAGAAAGTTTGGTCTTTAAAATTCAATGTATGTTTAAATTTTTTTATATCAATGGCTCGAAAGTACCTCATTCTAACCCCCTCAACCTAGTCTATAATTTAAAGGTATGAGATTTTGAAACAATACTTTACCTATCGAAATATTTAAAAAAAACTACTGTATACAAAAACAGGGGGTTTACGGTAACTTTTCAAGTGAGTCAGGAAATTAAAACTTTAACGTCGCTAGTTAATGGATCTCTCTTTTCTACAAATTAAACTATGTTCTAATGTGAGTTGATATTGTATTTATCAATATTGACACACTATGTTCCACTCGATTGTACCAAGGTCTTGGTACAGTAAGGTGCGGTGATATACAGGAATGACCACTGTTAGTAACGCCTTTTTCAATAATTATGCAGTAACGAGACGCATTTTTTTCTGTTCCAAAACTATTCAAAATGAAATAATTTTGTTTCAAAATTCATTTGGAAAACTTCTTTTAGATCTTTGTTTGTTTAACAACTCTTTTAAAGGACTTTAAAGAGCACCTTAAAGATGGATTGAGTCTTGCTCATTCTCGACTTTGGTGAACGACTCATTGGAACTATAATTTTTTATGTTTCGGAAGTTTGTTCAGTATCCTCTCTTTGTTCGTATTTCAAACGTTGGGCTACTTTGATAGCTATCTTCATTGAGTTAGAGTCCTTTGAAATAATTTAGTTTAAGCCGTTTAAAAAATGTAATTTATAAACCGTTTTCAATTGACTTTGCACGAAAGTTAGTTTTACCCTTTACAAATGACACTAACATTAACAATTTTGAGGTTTCTTTTGGTAATAGAATCTAGATATTCAGAATTTAAAAAAAAAACATTACAGTCGACTCTCGATAATCTCAATTTTTATCGATTTAAAAAAAATTAAATTTAAAATTTTTATTCAAACAAATACAAATCCAACAAACAAAAACCAAATAAACAATTCTAAATAAAATTATTTTAAGGAAAATTTAAGGTAAAATAGAAGCTAATTAAGGGTACACACAACATCAACAACAACAACAACAAAAATATAAAATAGATATTGATTTGACTAATTAAAATTATTGTTTTGATCGAGATTAGTTTGAGAGCCAACTTCTTCAGCTTCTTCAAAAATATGCTCTATTTTAGAATCAAGACTAGATTGTTTAAGACTAGAAAGTTTTTTGCCATTTGTTTGCTCAGGAATCGGATTGGTCTCATTTTTGCTCGAATCATCTGGCAATAGAAAAACTGTACCATTACATTCCCGTTTTTTTATGTTTAAATTAAGTGCCAATTGATCAAAACTAACACCTTTTTGAAAAATATTTGTATTCAATTTTGGCTTTCGTCTTGGCGTCAAAGGTAGATGTGAATTTGTATAATCTCGATTTGTAAGCTCTTTGGCAATCTCGTATGTCATATCAGTTTCTTGAAAAAAAGCCAAAAAACTAGCATTAACTAATTTTGGAGTTTGTGGTACATTAGAAAGTAAAAGACTTGATTGAAATTTTTTAATTTCTTCTTTTTTAATAGCGTCTATTTTTTGCAGTACTTGCTCTGATGTCTCTTGAATTATTTTCCAATCACGCTTAATGTCATCTTCAGTTGTGTCCAAAGATGTCACTGTGAAACGAATTATGTACTGATTTTTAACACGAGCCGGCACAACATGAAGTCTCCCGTCTTTGTTCAATTGTTTCAATAGTAGTTCTGTTATTTCGTTTTCTCCCTTTGGGGAACAAAAAGTTTAAAAAAATTTAATTCATGAGAATGTTCTTTAAAATTACTTTGAGTCTAAAGATAACGAGACCCATATGCCGCTCACAAATTATTTCAAATCTTTCATCAGATCTTACAAGATTTTCGAATAATTTTGCAAGTTCAACACCTTTTCGGATATGATTTCTAAGACCCTCGATTCCAAACGATCTTATCACAAACCACAATTTGAGTGCTCTAAATCTTCTACTCAAACCAACTTGCCAATGCATATAATCAATAGCGGCACCAGAATATTTGTGCTTTAAATACAACGGGTTAACGGTAAAGGTCTGATGCAACCATATTGAACTCTCAACCCAGAGGCAAGTACAATCGAAATGAACAAGAAGCCATTTTGAAGGGTTGAATACAAACGACGTGGCATTTTCAATTCCTTTTAAAAATGTTCTGTACTCTGGACAAATAAAAGCGCTTCCAGCATAAGCTGCGTCTATATGAAGCCATAAATCTTCTGATTTACAAATAGGTCCAATTTCTTCCAAGTTATCAAAAGCACAAACTCCGGTTGTTCCTAGAGTAGCGCATACAAAAAATGGAATGAGACCATCTTTTTTATCTTGTTCGATAGCTTTTCGAAGAGTTTCACCTCTCAGTCTTAGATTTTCATCTGTAGGGAGTAATCGAATTCGTGTGATTGCAATTAAAGCTGATTTTTCAACTGATGAATGAGCTTGATCAGAACAATAAGCTACCAAACGGCCATTGATTTCAGATTTTTCCGAGTACTTGTCAATTTCACTACAACCATATTTTTCGAATGCTTTTGTGCGAGCTGCTAACAAAGTCAAATAAGTCGATTCACTTACACTTGTCTTAAAAATTTTACAAATTAGTTTCGAAAAAAAAAAATTTCCTTAAAAAGATACCTGAAGAACACCGCCACCATAAGGCTCTTGATTTGAACCTAAAAATTTATCTGGTAAACCGAGACATTTTACAAGCCAATCCATTATAAGTGCTTCTAATTCTGTTGCTGCTGGACTTGATGCCCATGTAAAACCCAAACAATTAATAGCATCAGATATCATGTCTCCAATCAAACTTGGAAATGAATTTAATGCTGGAAAATAGGCATGCATGTGAGGACTTTGCCAATGTGTGATCTAAAATTGAGCTAGAAAATATTAATAGAAAATTCAAGTTTGAAAGTTTTGAATTACTCCTGGCATTATTACACGTTCGACATCTTTAAAAATATCGTCCCAATTTTCTCCATTGAGAGGAGCTTCATTTGGTAATAGTTCTCGTATGTATCCTGGTACAACGTCTGGAAAGACTCGTCTTTTTCTTATATCTCTCAAATAATCGGCTATGTAATCAACTGCATCTTTTCCTTTAAAACAAATAATTAAGATATTGAGAATCGAGTGTAATACAAAAAAAAGGAAATATCTCTTCTTTAAGTGAGAGAGTGAGTGTGATATTCCCGTCATTAAGGTATCGAGTATTGGCAAGCCGAAAAATTAGGATTTTTAAAATTGGAATTGGTCTGGTAAACTCTTGACATTTAAAAGCTCTTACAGCACGCAAAATAAAGTTTTAAGCAGTTCAAATATTCAGCAATTCAAATTTTTAATCTAGCTAAAGATTATTTAAAGTCTTTACTTAGTTTCATCGTCTCTTATCTTTCTATTTTTACTTTTTTCTTTACTTAGTTCGAATGATGGAATTAATCGTTAATTAAAACTAAATTTTTGGTAAATTGGTATTTTTTCAATTGAACGGGCGAAACTTATTGTAATCACAAATGAGGCTTGTTGGAACCACCAAAAAATTTTTAAAATTTAACAGCTAAATTTTTATGTTATAGAATGTTAAGCTTAAATATTTGATGTTGAATATTTGAAATTGCTAAAAACTTTATTTTTCCCTTTCAGCATAAGGTTTAAAATAGTGTTGTCACGCGGACTCAGTGGATACGGACCAGCCCCGGCCCGGTCCTCTCGTTCCTAGAGGCGGACCAAGACTGGAACGCTCTAAGCTCCATATTCGGAGCTTTGAAGTTGGAGCTTAGAGCGTTCCAGTTGAAGAAAATCCATCCCGGGCTTGACCTGGGCCTGGACACGGTCCAGATTTCTTAATATCGACTGGAAGCTAGTAAACTCTAGTTAACGGACCTGGTCTATTGCGTTCAATTTTACGCAAAAAATGGGTCAGGCCAATGATAGGTACGTCTAGACGTACCCGGTCACGGATTCGCTCAATTTTTGCCCGGGTCCCGGAACGCGGGAACGTCTGCCAACACTGTTTTTTTTGTACCGTATTTCCTTGCTGATAAGCGCCCCCCTAAACCCCCCTTTTTCTAGACAAACGAAAATTCAGTCATTTTCACTTTTGTGATCTTCAGATATAGCGCATTCAGTTATATCAGAAAAAATCCAAATGAACCCAAAAATCTAATGAATGATTTCAGGAAATGACAACACTCAACTTAAAATAAGCCTGCAACGTGTTTAAAATTTAGAGTTAAGAGTCGAATTAGCCGACTGAAATGAATTTCAGTAATTTTTTTTGATTTAGCATGGACTAATTTTGCTAATGTCTGCGTCTAGTTCTAATCAGGGAAAGTTGCTCAAAAGTTTCGGAGTCTGGTTACTATTTTAAGGTTTTTACAATTTTTTATATCAACTAAAATTTTAATCAGGACCTTTATGTAAGTAATATTTGTCTATTTAATTAACAAAAGTTTTTTTTTTCAGAATCTGTATCAGTAAAATGTAGATAACCGTTATTTAAAAACCTATCTCCTCCTGAAAATTACTTCTAAAAAAATTCAACTAAATTTGATCGAAGAGAATGAAAGATTCCCTACATTTCTTGGTAAGATTGTTGAATTTTAAGTGCCAAAAGTGAGAAAGTCCAAAGTTGAAGAAAATTCGTTTTTTTCAAAATTTCTTAGGACAAATTTGTCAAATGTTGTGAAAGTTGCTTAAAAGCTGCCGAGTTTCCTCAAGTTTCAAAAAGTGTCCAAAAACCACAAAATCTTCATCTGTTGGTTAATCTTCTAACCAAGCTTAACCAACATCACTAGCTAATACTCGCTCAGGTTGAAATAATCATCTATTTAAACTTTAGAAAATCTTTTCAAATTTTTACTCGCTGATCTATCATCAACGGCAATCGTGAGCTCAATTTTCTGAATAACCGAAAAAAGACCTCTTGAGACTCAATTTCCTTAGTATTCAAGTTTTGTTTCATTCATTAATAGATTAATCTAGAGAAGCTTAAGGTGTTTAAATAAGATAAGGATTGTTATAACAAAAAGTTAACCACCTTTAATTCGGTATTCGTTAATATCCATATTTTATCGAATAAACTTTTCAAAAAATCTAAAAAAAAAACAATCTAAAAGTAAATAATTGAAAACAATTCGGAAAAAAAAATTTATGTAATAATCTTTTTTTGTTCAGACAGAGACAACAAGAGTCAATTTTCATTTGGGAAATTTAAGTGTAAATTAGAAATGACAAAAATATCCCAAAGGAATGAATACCGCTATTAATCTTTTTAGCGATTAATTGGTTCAGAAAGACGTAATTTCCAACAATTACAACAACAATAAAAGGTGTAATAAATCCTACAAGGCACCTTGTCAATCAAAAAATAGGAATTATTTTCGAATGTGACATTTTGTTTTAGGACGAACAAAAAAAAACTTCGTTGTTGTTGTTGTTGACAAATTGAATGAGAAAAAATAATGACGAATAACTTTTTCAATATTTCTAATTAATTCGGCTTATTAATATTTTAACAAATTCTTAAAGATACAACAACAAAAAATAAGTTTCACAATATTTTTGTCAAACAGGCAATATTTATAAACAAATATCATGGTTTAATATTTGTTCATTTTCAATTTTAAGACCATCTTCTTTTAATTTACTCATCATGCAACAACAAGTCCTTTTTTGTTGTTGTTATGTATAGTTAAAATTAAATTTTCAATATTCGTCATCGAAAAATAAAAAAGTAATTACTCCTTAAAACAAAATTGTTCTGTTTTCATCAGTTTTCATGATAACAAAAAATTTAATTTTAGCTCCTTTTTTTTTATTTCTGTTCGTTTAATTTACGTAAAGTTTGATTACTCCTAAACAAATCATTTAATTAAAGTGTTTAGATTAGGGTTATGTGATATCCTAGACTTTTATATTTAATCATTTGTTAACTTAGTTATTACTTTCACTATTGTGTGTAATTTCTTACGCACGCTAACTGCCTTTCCTTATTTTATAGTTCCTATTTATATCACACACTAACAAACTAACACAATCATCTTATTTACAATAAAACATATAAAACAACACCACGTTTTACTAATTTACAAGTACGACCGTACTTAACCTAAACATCACCGATAAACCCCGAATATCACATCTGGCGACGAGGATAAAAGTTTACCAAATACTCCTAACCCTCACCATAAACTAAACCAACCATCTCGTATCATCCAAACCGGATCAAATCTAATCAAAAATCACCATCATCATCATCATTATTACTGTATCATTCGAAACCATCAGACCCAATTCGAGCTAGGAGAATCCTGTAATCAATCGAACTTACCAAATCGAGTAACATAAAATTACCAATCATCCATATCATCGTTTTCATCATCTAAAAAAAAAAAAAAAAAGGTTAGTATAATTAGTCATATCTATCAAAATTGTAATTTCTTTATCAAATCGAACTAACCAATCAAACCTCTTATCCTTTTCTTTCATTTATTTGTACCTCAAACCCTACGACAACTCAAAACCTACGGAAATTTGTAATCAACCCTATTTCACCTTTGAATTGTAATTCCATTCAAAAATAAACTACCTTAGCCATCAGCTAACCCCCTTATTTTACCTCTTAATTTCTTTTCTACTCTCTTACGAACTTCCAAATGGCACATGAAATCGTACCACCGTTCGATCGTGAACTCGAGACCGACAACGTTGGTTATAGATGGAAGACATGGATCGAGCGATTCAAGATCTATTTGATAACGATTGATACCGAACCGATTGATGACCCTCCTGTAGATCAAGAACCATCAGAAGAGTATAGAAAGAACCAAAAAAAAGTTATCGCTCTACTACTCCATTATATGGGACCTAAGACCTACAACGTATACAACACACTTAAAGCTCCTAATGACACCTTTAAACAAATAATGGACAAAATGACTGGGTACTTCAACCCAAATGAGAACATGCGGTACAGTCGAACGGTATTCAGACAACTAAAGCAGAAATCTGGTGAACCAACTGACAGCTTCGTATCAAGACTCAGGGAGGCAGCAGTTGGATGTGACTTCACTAACATCGAAGAAGAAATCATCACTCAGGTTTCTGTCCATGGTAACTCATTAGCTCTAAAGAAACAAATCCTGATCACATCAAACCTAACCCTAACCAACTTAATGAAAATGGCTCGCATGATGGAGACAATTGACCAATCGATAAACTCAAAAGAGGATGTTAACCTTATCAATATAAGACCTCATAACTTGTCAAAACCCTCAAACCAAAACAATTACCAGTACAACAAAAAACCGATCACCAGCTCTAAAAATCAGGCTCGGTTCGAATCTAGACCTACACGATCTCAAAACTGTGGCCTTTGCGGATTTGAGTACCCTCATGCAAACCGTAAATGCCCAGCCAGTGGGAAAATCTGTTCGGTTTGCAACAAACCAAATCATTTTGCTTCAGTTTGTCGTTCGAATTTTCGTAAACAACAAAATTCAACGACAAGACAAACTCATATCAATCAAATCGATGATGAAGATGAAACTGTGAGTGCTTTTACAAATGATGACATAGAGAACGATCATGTCTTCACAATTGAGTCAAGATCATCCAAAAAAAAATTCATTGACATTAAACTACTGGGACATGACACCAAATTTTTAATCGACACAGGCACAACTGTTAACATAATAGATGAAGTGTCCTTTGATCAACTCAACAAATCAAAAATTACCATTCAGCCTGTTCTCACCAATGTTTACGGATATGCGTCGAACAAAGCCCTCAAAGTTCTTGGTAAATTCTCGACCCACATCAATCACAAAGACAAGAAACATCATACAGAATTTGTGATCTGTGCTGGCTCTTTTGGTTGTATCCTTGGACTTGAGACTCTTGAAGCTTTGGACATCATCAAAATTACATGTAATAATACAAACCAAAACACGTCAATCGACCTTTCCAAATATCCAAACCTCTTCAGTGACAAAGTTGGAAAGATAAAAGGCATACAAATCAAGCTTCACATCGATAAATCGGTAAAGCCTGTTCAACTACCACATCGGAGGATACCATTTCACCTGAGAGAGAAAGTTGAGAAAGAGATTCAGAGAATGCTGGATATGGACATTATTGAACCAGTCAGTGGCCCTACACCATGGGTATCACCAATTGTAGTTGTTCCCAAACCTGGTCAACCGGACAGAATCAGGATCTGTACCGATGCCAGGCTTGCAAATCAAGCAATCCAGCGTGAACGACACATAACACCGACACTTGATGACATAATTGTTGACCTTAATGGAGCAAACCATATTTCGAAGTTTGACTTGAATGGAGGTTATCATCAACTTGAACTTCACCCTGAGTCAAGGTACATGACTGTCTTTAGCACCCACTTTGGTTTGTTCCAATACAAAAGGCTTAATTTTGGCATTAACTGTGCAGCTGAGATCTTCCAAAATGAGATCCGACAACTAATTTCACCAGTCATGGGTGCCAAAAATGTAAGCGATGACATGCTTGTACATGGAAAATCCAAAGTTGAACATGATGAAAGAGTGACCAAACTACTTGATCTACTTGATTCAGTTGGTGCAACTTTAAACCCAAGAAAAGTTGTGATCGATGCACCTGAAATTGAATTTTACGGTATGATCTTCTCTGGTAAAGGAATCAAACCGTCCAAAAGTAAAATCGATGCCATTCAAAACGCAAAACCACCAAAAAACCCAACAGAAGTAAGGAGTTTACTTGGGTTATCACAATTTATTTCAAGATTCATACCAAATTATGCCACCATCACTGAACCCCTCTGGAACCTGACAAAGTCGTCAACTCGATGGCATTGGAACAATAAACATGACAAAGCCTTAGCAGTTCTCAAAGAAGCTATAAGCAGTAAAACACTTGCTTATTTCAATCCGAAATGGAATACAAAAATCGTCGTTGATGCAAGTCCAGTTGGGCTTGCAGCGATTTTAGTTCAATGGAACCCAGAAAATCCAGACGAACAAAATATTCTTGCGTTCGCAAGTCGACTCTTAACTGACGTTGAAAGACGTTATTCGCAAGTAGAAAAGGAGGCTTTAGCACCAGTCTGGGGTTGTGAGAAATTTCACCTCTACGTTTTTGGTCAAATCATAATTATCGAAACCGATAACAAAGCGGTCGAATTAATTTTCAGAAACCCGAGTTCCAATCCACCAGCGCGTATTCAAAGATGGATGTTAAGGCTAAGCCAGTACAACTTTAAGCTCATCTTCAGATACACAGCCCCAACAACAATGTTACCGATAAATCCAACAATCAAAGTTTACAAAGATGATTTAAACTTGAAAGCTGAACAAAATGATTTTAGATCAAAAGAAAGAGTTCAAGAGAGAAACAAGTATTTAGATCAAGAATTGGAACCAAACGACAACGTTCTAGTAAAACAGAAACAGACAAACAAGCAGACATCATATTACAATTCGAGTCCGTACACAGTCGTTAACAAAAAAGGTACAATGGTAACCGCTTATAATGCTCAAAACAATCACAAGATCACTCGTAATACAAGCTTTTTCAAAAAAATAAATCCAAGATGTGGAGCAAGCAGTCATAACATTATCAAAGACATCGGTGATGATTTTCTCATAAATCAGGCTCTTTGTAATTTAATTGAACCACAACAAAGAAATAGTCCTGTCCATATACTCGAAATACCTTTAACTGCTAGGTCCATCACTCGAGCAGTTGAACCAGCCATATCTTGTAATACAAATGCTGGAACGATCGGTCATCAACTCTTCAACATACCTGACCAATCGACACATGATCTAGATCAATCAACTCATCATCTTGATCAGAGTATGGCAAGCTTAAATAGGACAAGAGATCCGTACGAGACGGCCGATGAGAGTGACGAATCAGTTAGAGATGACTTTAACCGAACCATCCATCAGGAAAACTTTAATGAAGTCTACGAACACATCGATACTCATGAAACATCAGATGGCTTAAGACGATCAACCAGAGCAAGACAACCAGTAAAACACCTAAACATAACCAACACCGGTTCTAAGACATATGACCGAGTATAACATTTTGGTCATTTAAAGTGGTGTGAGGATGTGATATCCTAGACTTTTATATTTAATCATTTGTTAACTTAGTTATTACTTTCACTATTGTGTGTAATTTCTTACGCACGCTAACTGCCTTTCCTTATTTTATAGTTCCTATTTATATCACACACTAACAAACTAACACAATCATCTTATTTACAATAAAACATATAAAACAACACCACGTTTTACTAATTTACAAGTACGACCGTACTTAACCTAAACATCACCGATAAACCCCGAATATCACAGGTTACTATTAATGTACGCCTTAATCATTGGAATTATGAAATTGTTTAAAAAAAGTCAAAAGAAACACTTTTAGGTGCAACTTCCTTAGACAAGTTTTAATCACTTTTGGTGGAGATCATGATCAATGTGCACGCAATTGGAAAATTTATGTTAATTCTGTTCTCAGCTAAGCTATTTAATAGAAACTTGAGATGAGTGGAGATCAAGCATCGATCCGAGTGAGTGAGATTAACCGCTCACGATTTTTTTTTGTTAAAAAATTTTGCTCGATTAAACAAAAGATCATAGATAGATTTTTCATCGTATTAAAAGTCCTTTATTATGGCAAACCTCAAGTCTAAAATCATGATCAGGAAATCCTAATATTTCCAAATAATATCTTCGATTGGATTCTGAACGCGTTCGCTGTAGTCGAAAACAAGCTAGTAAGTCAACATCATGATTTAATGCCGAGAAGATCATCTGATACGAACTTGATATTAGTCATGTGATAGATGTGTAATTCGTATTCGTATCTTGATGAGAAAAAATGGTTTTGTTGTAAACGGCTTAAGTTGAATATGCGGTAAAACAGACATAAGTGTATTGGAAAAGGTTCAGCGGAGAGCGACAAGTTAATTAGCCACAAGTTTGGCTCTCAAGAATGACAAATGATTAAAAAATAATAAAAAAACTATGATGTTGATATTTCATATGACAGAGGTTTTAATCTCACTGTGATAGCTTTTTTACGTCTATTAAATCAATTTTGTTTTTTAAATTCATTGCCAGTAATTGAGTTAAAAATTTCTTTTGTTAATCTATCCCATGAACTTGAACCCCTTTTTTGTAAAAAAATTGTACCTTTGGTCGCAATTCTTAACCAGTTGTCTCTCTAAAATATATTCATGACTTCCTGTTGCTTGACGGAAACCATTATTTTCTTAACAGCGGTTTGAACCAATTATATATCACATCACCTCTAAGTGTTGTTAAATTTATGGCTTGAAATTTAACTTTCTAACTTCAAAAGCAAGCTTGATGGTTCTTCTTTGAACTTATTGTAACACAAAAATGTCTTTTTTAAGATGTGGGGTCTAGCAGTGGCGTAGCGTCCATACCGCAAACCATGGCTTGGTTCCAACAAAAAGAATAAAAAATTGAAGGAAATTCAAAATGTTTATTCGACCAAAATCTTCACGCACATTTTGAAAGATATTAGTATAGGGTTCCGGTATTTTAGGGTATGAATATTTTGTATTCATGGGGTATGAAGCAACAACCATTACCAATCTGGCGTTTTTCTCTTAAGAATTTTTAAGAAAAATTATGAATTTTCATCTATTTTTGAGACTCCCCCCATCTGAGTCTACGCCACTGGGTTCTAGACTAGAACTCCATATTCAAAATTTGGTCTAACTAAAGCCTTTTAAAGAGTCCTTACTTATTCAAAATTTGCAAGAGGAATAAATGATTTGAGATTTGAAACTATAACTTTTTATCACACACAACTTTTTTGCCTTTGAACTTGGCTCGATTCTCACTTACACAAAACTATTTCGTGGTCGAGTGGCTATAACAACAGCTTTGGCATTTAGTGGCACAAGTTCGAATCCTGGTCGAGTCAAAACGTTTAGAAAAAATAATAATGGAAATGGATGAGGAAACGATTCGACTAGAATCATCGACTATTCATTCTCTAGATGGCCTGATACTAGAACAATTGTTTCTGAAGCCTAATCAGCTTCAGAAACCATTTAACTATAGGATTGTTCTACTAGATGTTCGATTTGCACAGATAAAGTACTACTACCACTACTACTACTATTATTTGCAAAGCTCTGTGAAAAAAATTTAAACTCTTTATTTGATAAATTTTTTATTTTAAAATTTAAATGAGACAGTTAAATTCCCATTAAGAGAACCCTCAAATAATAAACATTTATTATAAAACAATTTTCATATAAAAATAAACTGATCAAAAAAGGTTATTGAATTAATCCAAGACAAAATAAGCTGACATTAAACTCAAAAGAGTTTAGACCAGTCAGTTAAAATGGGTCAGACCATTACAAAACCTTTTAGACATTCAGTACATTCGATAAAAACATTTTGAATCATTCATTTAATCAAATTTTCTTCTTGTTGCTGTGAAACGCTCCATATACTTGAGATCAAAAAAGAAATTAAAAAAATTATTAAAAAAAAATTTATTTTGGTACCTTTTCATAACCATCTTTTTGTTCAAAATCTTTTTTCGTGAACAAGTTGCCTTCAAAATTAATAAGCGAAACCTGTGAATCATTTAACATGGATGTTGGAATCGAGTTTATTGAAAGTAAATTTTGTTCTAAACGAATAACTTTTAATCTAGGACACTTTGAAATTTTATCACTTATTAAATTGATTCGATTTTCATTTAAATTCAATTCAATACAATTAAAATGTTCAATGCTATCGTCAATTTTTACTATTTTATTTAAACTAAGATCAATAAAATCCAATTGAGCTATTTGACCACATTCTTTTGGTATTTCAACTAGATGATTACTACTTAGATTTATTTTTTTTAAATTTTTTAATTGACCCAAGCCATTCGGAACAACTTGTAATAAGTTGTTACTCAGATCTAAGCTTTCAAGTTTAACACACTGACTTATCTCAGTTGGTATCGACTCGAGTTTGTTGTTGCTCAAATTTAAAGTTTTCAAAATTTTCATGTTAACAAAGAGATTCGATGGTAGAATAGGAAGTCTATTGTGACTGAGATCCAAGTTCCTCAAGTATTGAGCTATTGGTAGAATTTCTGGTGGGACCTTTCAAAATTCAAAATTCTTTAAAATTAGATTGAAGCAAAGTTTGTATGATATACCTTGGTCAATTTGAAATTTCTCAATTGCAAGATACCTGTCTTTTGAGCTTGGTCAATATGCTGTGAAATTTCATTTCCCATTTTTTTCTTTTTGATAAAAAAAAGACGATTGAAATGAAAATTTTCTGTAGCTAATCAAAATATTTAATGAATGAATTAATTATTCAAAATCTTAATAGAAAAATAGATGCCTTTGCATAACTTTAATATATTTTAGTCTGTTTTTTTTAGCAAAAAAATATCATAAAATAAAATTAACTTATTTTAGAAAAGAAAGTCCAGTTGAAATATTTTCTTTTTAATTTTTTACTTGATTTTAATCTCAAATAAGTTAGTCGAAAAAAACAACTTTCGTGACCCAAATCTTTTCTCGTATTATGTGACCAGGCTGTTCACAACTTCTGTGACCTGAAATTATGTGATCAAAAAATAATGATTAAAAAAATTATCTTTACAAGTCAAATTATGAGGTCAAAAATGGAAAAATGTGACCATGGAAAAAATTTTGTGACCAAGAAAATAATTTAGTGACCCGAGACTATTTTATTAATAAAAAAAAGGTTAATAAAAAATAAAAAAAAAATTAAAAATTTATTTAATTATCCCAATGTTTTTTTGTTTGATGAGCCTTTAGACCACGTTGCCCTTCACAATAACTGTCACACTTCACTGGGTTTCTCTTCTTACTCACAGCTTTGCTAACTGCTTCTTCAACTTCTCTTGAGTAATTAACACATTCTCTTGACTTACGCTCATAGTAATCAAGTTTTATTTTAACACTCTGTCCTTCATTTCTAAAATTTATACCAGAAAGAGCTTCTCTTACTTCATTCAGTGATCTTAACAGTTTGTAGTTTTTAGCAAATTTGACTTTACATAATAATGTGATCAAAAGAAATACTTTGTAATCAAGAAAAGAATAATGTGATATTTAAAAAAATTCAATACATGTGAATCTCCACAAAACTAACAGTTTTGTTCACTTCTGAAAATAATTTTAAATTTTGATCCATATCCATATGTTTTATGATACGAATCTTCACATTTACAAAATTTTTGCGTTTGCCTACACACTCCACAAAACTGTTACACAGAACACAATACAATGGTGCTTTGATATTTGTATTTTACAAAATTTTGCTTAAATAATTGTAAATTTACGATATTTGACTCAAGTAAAAAGTTAAAAATTCATTAATTTTGACGTAAAAAAACGATAATTGTACGTAAATTTACGTATATTTTTGTAAATATCCAAAAAATGTCCAAAAAAATTTTCAACTCTTTTTAGTGTTTTAGTGACTTTTATCGCAAAAAAACATTAAAGCTGGATTCACTTTTTTAGTTGTTAGGATAAAGGTAAATGTTGAGTTACTTTAGTCAAATTACGTAAATTTACCTGATCTACGTAAAAAATAGTAAATTCTCATTACACACAAAAGCTAATTTTAAGATTGTAAGTTTAGGGCCATAAATAAAAAATCCCTTCATCTTTTGAGC
Source organism: Brachionus rubens (assembly GCA_022207745.1). Lineage (NCBI taxonomy): Eukaryota > Metazoa > Rotifera > Eurotatoria > Ploima > Brachionidae > Brachionus > Brachionus rubens. Next base: position 2,511,744 of record JAJVHD010000011.1, on the reverse strand, counting down.
TTGGTACTAGAGATAAGTTAAAGAAAACTCATTTGATGGTCACTAAACTAAGTTTTTTATTAAAAAATTGTAGATTGTAGTTTTTCATTGGCTTTTGTGGCGCAAATGCTATACTTTCAGAGAAAAGCTTGAACTTAATAACTCCTTCGATATTAGTCTTATTACTTTGTCCTCAACTAAAAGAGCTTCAAGAAGCCAAGCTTATGCAGCTTTACGATATCCTCCTCTCAAGGAATGAACCTCCAAATTTAAAAAAATTAAAAAAAAAAGTTGTCATAAAAAAATTTCAGGGTTTTACAACCAAAAAATTGTTTTTTTAGCGCTTGTGTGTGAAAATCTTTTTTGGTTGTCATGAAACCACATTCTACAAATTCTACAAGTTTAATTGTTATTTTAAATGTTCGTTAATTTGGATTAGTAGTTTTTTCGGGTAATTCTATGCAGAGTTGTTCCTCAAGTCGCGATTTTTCAAGTCTTTACCCCAAAAAGTCAAGTCAAGTCGTAACTTGACTTGACTCGAGACTTGAGACTTGAGGAACAACTCTGATTCTATGGTCCATCCCGGGTCTATAATAAAATTTAGGAAAATATGCCTATCGTTAACAAAAAATTTTAATATCTTTTAAATCGAGAATTGCGAAAATATACGTGGCAAAGTCTCTATACAATATATATTCATGATCAATATTGACAGTCCTGGTGGCAAATACGCTTACCGTAAACCCCTTCAATTTGAATCCAGTAAATTTTTTTAAATATTTCAATAGGTATTGTTTCAAAATCTCATACCTTTAGTTTATAGACTAGATTGAGGGGGTTAGAATGAGGTACTTTCGAGCCATTGAAATAAAGAAATTTAGAGGGTGTTTTTTGTAGTTTTGGGTTCAAATCTAATGAAAAAGCTTTTCAAACCTAAGATGAATGACAGTGTTACTAATGAACGTTCAACAGTAAGACGACAGAAAGATTAAATTAATCATTTCATTGCCGATTCCTAGTCCGAATAGAAAAATGTGAGAGATTTTCTGATAAAAATTAACAGAAATCGTATTTCTTCATTGGAAAAATTGCTTTAGTTCTTGTTATGCACGCCACTTGGAAATGAAAATTAAATGCGCAATTAATTTTCAGACTTTTTGCATAGCTGGTAATTTGGTGATAAAGAATCTGTTTCAATTGATACACTTTGCAGAATGAATAACCAGTATGAAAAAAATTATATCCTTTTTCATTTTTGTTTTTGTTTTTTTGAATCAAAATTCAGAATGCCGTACTGTAGATGTAATAGAAAGAGTGTTTTTTATTTGTTTAACTTCCTAACATTTCTTATAAAAGATTAAAAAAATTCATAATTTCGTTCAAATCACACATCGTGAAAAATTATTAATTTTCAAAAAAAAAAATTATAAAAAATTTATAACAATCAAAAAATTTGCATCAATTTTCTTTCGACATTGGTCTCAAAGATACCAAATATTCGAGTAAAAAATCATAAAATAATTAACAATTTCAGCTGGCAATCTAAATGCCGTATTCAAATAATTAATATAATTTGATTCGACACGATTCGAATCGAATTTTGAATAAAAAAATTCACGTGGAATGCTGAAATAATGATTACCAAATAACCAACCAAATATACCCATATTCATTCTAGCTGTATCGCTCAAATAACGTTTATCATCCTCTGAACCAGTCAAATTTCCACTTGATGAAAACATTGATTCATAAATGTACAACAAGATTTTAAAATCCAAATTGTATTCATGGAATGATATTTGAAATTGATCATTCAATCTAACTGAATACTCTCCAGTAAAATAATTATAACTACAATCCAAACTTGTTTGCTTGTTTACCTCATATGCCTTAATTACTTCACAAAATGATTCTTCTTTGAGGTAAGTGTTCAAATAACACATACGTAATTTGGCATGTTTTTTAATACTCAAACTTTCTTCGTCCATATAATGCTCTTCTAAGACACATTTGTCTTTATTTTTTAAACTATAAAACGAGTTTTTTGTATTGAATTCGTCTGTACCAATTTCAGATTTAAACACATCGTATTTTTCAATTTTAATCGTGTAATACAAACTCGAAAAACATAAAAAATAATTGAAATCGTCTTTTTGATTTAAAAATTCAATTAAACCATTAAGTTTTTGAATGTTTGTTTGATTTAATGACAAACAACGTTTACACTCGTTTGTATCCAAGCTTTTCCAATAATCGTCTTTTTTAAAATAAGCATTTTTAAAACTTAAAACAACAACACTTGATAACAAGTAATAGTTTATTGTAAATAATAAAGATATTAGAATAACATTGAGCAATGATTTGTATTCTTTGTCATGTTTTGGTTTCGTTGGCATTTCTTCAAATTGGTTTGATTTTTCGTCATGGACATTTTTTGACTCGTTTAAAAGTATTGTGTACATATTGTCATCTGAATTTTTTTTTTTATGAAATAAAATGATGAAGACGATAAAGAACAGTTTTTGAAAAAAAGAAAATATGAAAGAAACTAAAATTTGCAACGATTTTTTTAATTTTGCTAATTTAACTTAGACTTAGTTATAAACTTTTTAGTCAAACATCGGCTCATTCGACTGTAAAGCAAACTTTTGTAAAAAAACTGTAACAAATAGCTTACTTTACTGTCATAAATGAATGACATAGTTTTCTTAGTTATTGTCTAATATGTGTGTCTTATGCTCACTATTTAGTGTAAAATTGTTTATCTTTTATTTAAATGAAGGATTTGGGTTCTTTTTTAGAACTTTTTTTTTAATGAGACTTGTAAAAAAAAAGCTTATTTTTGTTGCTGAACAATAACTTAGAAAATAAATTATGATAAATAATAAAAATTGATGTGTAAATTCTTTTCTAATCGTACTATCTAGGCAAGATTTTTTTTTCTTTTGTCCTGAAGTTAAAAACAATAAGAAGTTAAAGATACGCTCAATCAAGCTTAAAAAAAACTCTGCTCGAATTTTTTGACTTTGAAACCCACCTGTAACTACATCCCATTAATTTCATGTGGTACTCTCTGTAAAGTTTAAAATTCTTTGACAATTCTCAACCCTCTTTATCAGTTGGTTGTAAATTATCTCATGGTCGATCCAACAAGAGAACTGCTAATGAAAATTAACTCTTAAAGACCAAAGGTGGGTCATTTTGACTCGATTAAAAAATTAAAAAAAATCTTTCTTTTTCTTAAATATTTTACTTTCCATAGCCAATAACGAAATTAAAAAATTATACCTAATCTCTTAGGCGGATTTATTTTTGGGCTCAAATCAGGGAAAACGAAAAAAAAATTTTGTTGGGCTAAAAATGACTCACCTTTGGTCTTTAATGATTGCAAATTACCTTTGAACGAATAGGAGTTAAAATGGTAGGAAAAGATCAGTCCATAAATTCCATAACTCAAAACTACCCAGTCAATCAATTTCAAATGTAAAACCGCTGAATGATCACTGAGGAAGGGGCTGTTTCATCAATTGTCCTTTTTACTTATATTATTAATCATAATTCTTATCAAGGATCCAGTATGCGATTTCGGAAGAATATACTTATACTTATCTTTTTATAAGTCGATGTCTTTGATCTAATTATTTATAGACAAATTATTCCTCTCAAAAATAATATGAACAAGTTTTCAGTATGAAAAATATGAAAAACTTTTTTGATTTCTTGAGCTGAGAGGTGATTTTCTCGAAGAGTTCAAATCATTTTTTGAGCATAAATTATAAAAGAAATTAACCTCCCATTGAATTTGAAAGTTCGGGGTTAATAACTTATGCTTTTATCTGTGTTATGATCGAAAAATCGGTTCTTATTCAATTCGAATTTGCTTTGATTTATAATACTCCTGTTGTGGTCATTCACGTGTTCCTCTTGTGAACTTTCATGAACTAATGATTTGGATAAGCTAACATTGATTTATGGGTATCAACTGAAAGCTAAAAAAGCTCTAGTTAAAGCTTGTAAAACTAGCTTTCATTCGATAGCCATAAATCAATGGCGGCTTTTCTTAATCATTAGTTGATGAAAGTTCACCAGAGAAACATGTGAATGACCACAACAGTACCTTAAGAATTAAAAAAAACGTCCAAATTTTGGATCAACTTAAATGTTTTTAGTCCAAAATTTTAGTCCTAAGTATTTAAAAAATTTTTAAATTTTGGATTTTTACACAAGTACAAAGACTGAAAAGTCTCCTTATGGAAGTGAGTTTTCCCTAAATTTAGAATCAATGGCTACAGTCCCCGAAATGGTTTTGTCGCTGATATCATCTAATATTATATGATATGAACTGATCAGAGCCGATAGAAAAGGATACCAGAATTGTTGAAAATCCTGATACAAGCTGATATCAGCTTATATCATATGATATCAGAAATGATATCAGTGACAAAGCGATTTCTGGGACTGTAAATCTAATAATTTTATCTCTTTAACACCACTAATTTTTAAGCTTTTTAAGATAAAAAGTTAGGTATTTCGATTTGCTTCAAGCACACATACAATAAATTAACTTTCTTATGAATGAAAAATTAAAATCTACATACTGTATATAGTTGTCTTTTTTTAATTATGTATAAAAAAAAATTTTGATATAATAGGGGCTGTCATTTAAGTTTATTATAATAATTCACAATTAGCCAATTTAAAACAATTTCCTAGCTAATTAAAACTTTAGTGATAGTGACAAATATGCAATATAGCCAGGGGGTAATAAAAAAAAAAATTTTCTACATGAGGCCGGTTTGAAAAAAAATACGACAAAATACCCCTCCCCCCCCTGAAAAAAATTCTCAATTTCATCAAAATTTTTGACACCCCCCCCCCTTTGAATATAAAAGACTGATCATTTTTGGAGTGGAGATTTATTAAATTTCCTTTTCACACAAGCGGTTTTACTAAGTCAATTTAAATAAAAAATAAAACAAGGGATTGTGTGAGAGAATAATTTTTCAAAAATTACTTGTTTGCTGTATCTGTTCAGATCAACTTTGAAATTATTGACTTTGAAATTTTCCGAAAATTTTAGAAATTTCCACAAATCCTCCCCCCCCCTCCCCCTAATTTTTTTAAATTTTTTTTTTTTTTTTATGATAATTAGGTAATAAAAATAAACAAACAAGTTTTTTACAGCCAAAAACCCCCTCCCCTCCCCGGCCTCGTGTATGGAAAAAAATAAAAAAAATACCCCCTGATATAGCTTATTTATTTTTTATTTAAGAAAATGACCAGTCTGGAATCTGTTTAGTATTCTCATGTCTGGTAAATTAGTTTGTCTCAGATAGCTCGTACTTCGAAATAATTATATCATACTCTGATGAACAAAAATGTATCATTTTTTAATTAAATATAAACCTAATTATTTTACTCATAATTTTTTTTCAAATCTTTAATTATTTTGTTACTAATTAATTACCTTTTTGTTGACTACAAAATGCTCTATTACAGTATTGAGCGCGGTAAAGTAAAGTCTGTGGTTGACAGTAATATACCCTATCATCACAATTTCTCATCAAAAAAGCGTGACAAAAATTGAAGAGGGTAGGAATTTCTTTTCAATTCAAATTTTAAATTCAAGTTGGTATTTTTTTAGTATTTTGGATCGAGTAGCGCTCATCATTCATGATCTTTTTATCCTTGCGCTAGAACAAAATTTATCAGGCTGCGATTTCGACTAAAAAAAAAATAAATATCTAAAATAGAAGCGATAATTCAGTTCTAAAACCTTAGTTCAATAAAATAAAACTTATTAGAGAATTATATTCAAGAATTATTTTCTTTCAAGGTAGCTGCATGGGACATAAAGAATCACCTAAAGAACCAGCCACTGAACCGACTTCAGACTCTTTGACGGATACAGACTCCGAATCATCCATGTTAAAATTTAGAGTCTTTTGTTCTTTTTCTAAACCTTAAGCTCATCTTCTCTCCATTACTATTACAATTAGCATCAGTACAATTTTTTTCAGAATAGACTACGCCTAAGTCCCTATTCTCACAAACACTTTTCCTTCTTCAGTTTCTAAAATATCTTGTTTGTTCATTTTAATTTAAAAAAAATAAAGCTTCACTAGTTCGAAAACTTTGGTTTATACAAGAAAGATTTAGAATAATTTTCCCTGCAATTTAAAATCGTTTTTAGTTGTTATTAAAGCATAAATTTTTGGAAAAAATAAATAAATTTTTTTAAAATATTTAGATATTTTCCGGTATTTTCGTGATGTCAATAAAACTTATAAAAAATTGAAGTTTGGGTTTCTGTATTGCTGATCGAGGCTAAAGCCCAGTTACAAAAAAACATTTCTTTTCTTGTTTGATATTTTTTCGTGTACACTTTTTGGCTTACAAAAAAATCTGAATTTACCCCAATTAGAGCTCGAATGAATTCTCGGTCGATAACCGAAGAACAAAAGTCCTTCAGTTTATTTTAGGTGATCCTAGGTTTAAATTTAGGTTTAAATTAAGTTTCAATCTTTCTACGTGTTCAATAGCTTTCATCAGTTACAGTCCCGGAAATTATCTTGTCACATGATATCATATGATATCAGCTAACCTCATCTGATGTCATCTTGTATTATCTGTATCAGTTTCCATCAGTATTCGTTGGTGATTCATAATGTTTGTAATTCGCATAGTGATATCATATGATTTAAACTGATCGGGGCTGACATCATATGATATCATGTGACAAGTTAATTTCCGGGACTGTATCAATTAAGGAAATACATTTATTTGTTTATTAATTAAAAAATTCAACAGGATAGTGCCCAAAATACTAATAAGTTTAGTACTGAATTAGGAAAGAGTAATCGGTTAAAAATAATATTTGCATTTACAATAAGTTTTTACATTAAATTTGGGAAAAGATATTAAAAATTCGTTTAAAAAGTTTTTACAAATTTTATGAATATAAGTTTTGATTGCTTTTAGATTACAAGACGAGGATCACATATTAAAATATAATTATAAGGTTCGCGCTGGTCAAAACTACAGCAGTATCTTTATATGTGATTTTCGACCTCAAATTCATAATCTGCATATAAGGAAACCCAATTTTTTAATTTTTGATCGAGATAATGCCGCGGAAACGGAAAATTTTATGTTTTTTTTCAATTTTTTTATATCTATTCCCTGGTTTACCGCCTAATCCCCATTTTTCTATACAGATTAGAAAACTAGACAAAATTCAGAACGAACTGTTGAGCTCACTTTTTTCAATTTATTTTTACTTTTCGTATAATCGAAGCCGAAAAAAATAAAAAATCCCTAAGATGATGGATTTTCATATTTTTGACCATAAGTGTTACACTTATTCCATTTAGTACACTTAATTGTTCTCAAAAAAATACTGCAAAATTATACTTACAATGGTATGTACTGATACTTAAATTAGGGACTTATATTGCAATAAAGAAATTATACTCGAAAATTCGACCATTATTGTATTTGAAAACGAGGGTTAACAGAAAAAAAGGTATGTTTTTTGAAAAAATTTATTCAGAATTTGATTTTTTTTTAAAAATACAAAATTATTGTATGTAACATTTAAACAAAAAAAAAAATAAAAAGAGAAATAAAAATAAATTAAAATCCTGTTCTTGTTCAAAATCATAAAGAGACCTTTTTTTTGTAAATAAACCAAGATTGAAAAAGTGCAACAACAAAGCTTGGATTAATTTGGAAAAAGAAAATCAATTAAAAAATTTTTTAAAATGTTTCAAAAAGTATAAAAATTTTTCATAACAATTTGTTTAAAATTATCTGCTGATTTATAAACATTATTTAACGATTCTTTAAGAATTTCATGTTGACACGTAATCTTTTGCTCTTGATCACTAAACGGTTTTATTCGAAGCATATAATTTTTAAGTGAACTACACAAAATATTTGATATTTCATACAAATTAATCTTGAGAATTTCATTATTTAAATTACGTTGTAAAGTGTCACAAATAAAAACAAGCTTGTGTCCATTTAGAGCTAATTTATTTGCCAAATCAATTTCAACACTTGATCGTTTAGACATTTTTTCGATTAAAGCTTCGTAAATTATTTTCAAGTCTGAAAAATTTTCTTCTATATGATTCAAGTAGAACTTGAGCAACATTTGATCGCTCATTGTTATCTTTGAGTTTTCACATTCGCTTAAACTCGTTGCTAGTTTAATTTCTCGTCTTATTTTTTCATCACTTCGTTTCAAAGTCATACACAATGCTGATGTCTTGGACACCTTTTCGACCAATTTTTCTAAATTTTGACGATTAATTCTCATACACTTTTCTTCTTCTAACTCGTCTATCTCACAATAATCGCCTTCGTTTTCATACATATCTTCGTGTATGTTATTATTATCGTACTCGTAATGATTATCATTGTCCTCGTGATTCGAAAATTGTGTTGTTTCACTATGATAATTAAACATGTTCTTTTCCTCGACTAAGTCCTTCAACTGTTTTAACAATTTTCTAAACATACTCAATTCGTTTCTTGTGTATTTTAAGTCTTCATTTAGGCTTAATTCAGAGCTAAAAATTTCGATATACTCATAACATTTTTTGAACAAATTAAAAGTATTCAAATCAGGATGAAAACAAGCGTGTTCTTGTTTAAGAATTTTTAAACTATTCGTCATAAACTCTTGCATTAATGTTTTAAGACTTTTTAAATTATCGTTTATTAAAATTTGATTTGAATTAAAATTTTCTAAATTTGTTATCAAATGACATATACGCTCGACTTTATCATCAAACTCATATTTTGTATCTTGTTTATATTTTGAATCACAGTAATTTGAATAGTTACTAATACGTTGATCCATAGACGATAACCTAGAAACATTTTCATGTGTTTCTGAGTTAAGACTCATCAATGACGATGTGCTAATACCAGAGTCTATTGTTGGACTTATTGATTTACGTGATTCTTCCAATTCTTTTATTAATTTGCTAATCGGTCGATTATTTTCGGGTATATCATAGTCATAGTCGTCTTCATCTGATTTTTTAAGAGTATTATAATTCGATTCGGGCATTCGATTTGGCCCATTTAGTTTAAAAATACTGGTATTTGTTGTTTTAATTTTGGCTGGAAGATTTATTCTATCGGTTAAAGACACAGCGTCAAGACTAGAATTGAGGGTTTCTATGTTACTCTTTAAAAATAAATGTTTAGTTTTGAATGGAGAGAGCTTTTTAATATTGCAACTTACTTGACTGTTGTTAGACGAGTTCGAAGTGACGGAAGTAATTGAAGAAGACGACGTAGAATTCGAATTATTAACAATTAAATTAGATTTATTACTCTTTAAAGTGGATAACTTGGAGACTATTTTTTCATCATTGGTTAATTTAAGGCGATTGCCAGGCGCCAGACCAGTTCGATTTTCTTTAACAAGTTTACATAACCACCATCCTTTCATGCCCATAAAGTCAATTTGTTTAACTTCTAAAATATCATTTTTATTAAAGCTTAATTCTTCGTCACTTTCAGCTTCGTTGTCGTATAAGGCTATCGCAAATTTCGTCATTTTTGTTGTTAATTTCAGTATTAATTTCAGATTTTCAAAAAATTTCCATCTAAATTAAAACAAAAATATATAAAATACTTATGCAAATTTACGTAATGATGATGATAAACTAATCAAGATAACAAAAAATTTTATCACTCATCTTTAATTTTGTAAAATTTATTGGAAAAAATTTTTTTTAATTAAAATCAAATTTTTTTTTTTTTAAACAATCGTAAAGTAAACTTTTTTTGTTGAGTATTTTAGAAACATAAAGAAAATTTTAATGATGAATCAGACACAAAAGCAATTTGTAATTGACATTTTATGAACGAAACAAAAAAAATATGAAAAAACTGTTTTGAATTTATATTAAGTTAATTATTTGACTAACATTTAATAAAATTTTTTCAGATGTTAGTTAGCCTTCAAAATGAACTTTTGAAAAAAAAAACTAAACATGCGATGCTTATTTGTAGTAAAAGAAGTATTTGTAAGTGAAAATATCCGGATAAAAATAGACTTTTTAAAACTATCATCTGGTTTACGATTGCTAAATTAGGCAATAAATCATTTATTTATTCACTGAAAATACAAAAAAAAAAACAATTAGCTTCATCAAAAATTTAAAAATTTGATTGTGTTTGTTAAAATTTCCAACTGAAAATTTGTACTGAAGCTTTATTAAGTTTTGGAAAGTGTTTTGAGAAATCTGACCACATAACCGTGTTCCTCATATATGAAAACTCCAAGTTCCCAAAATCTTTGAAGGTGCCCAATTTTGGCCACTCTCTATCTCTCTATAGTATATCGTATGAATATGAAATATACACAATTATATGGTTTATGATATTTATTCTGATAGAGAAAAAAATTTTACACATGTTAAAAAGGTTTCAATAAAATAACAAAAAATGTCAATTTTTTTAGTTTTTGGGTACTAGTCCGCGGAAAACCCTAAAACATATACTTTTTACCTATTGGCTTGTAGAGCAAAATATTTTCTACAAAATTTTGGGAATAGATTCTGTATCTATTAACTAGCAGAATATAAACAATGTGCCTAAATAGGTGCTAAAAATCAAAAACCTTAAAGATTAAGGAATTTGCATTTTCTGACCCGTGATTATCGTATAAAATTACTATAGAAATATATTTTGAAAAATCAGGTTTTGGGTTCTGGTCGGGTATGGGATGACCAGAAATTTTGGTTTTTAGGTATGAGTCTAGGTCGGGTAACTCATAAAATTTTGGTAAATAATTGGGTTAACTGACACCCTACCCGAACCCAAAAACTTAATTTTTCCGATTACCGATACCCATCCAATTTCAGGTCAGTTACATTAATCGCTTGCTTATGGACTTCGTTTCAAAGATGAGCCACCCGTTTAGACTAGGGTATAGTTCAAACACGGTTCAAATTCGGCCCAAAAGACTTCCAATTCAATGTTCAGTCGACGTTCTAAGACTCGTATCGTTTTAAGGATCATTCTCGATACAGAATAAAACCTTATGAAAACTCTTTTTAACATAAAAGGAACCGTTTTTGAAGACAGTTCCGAAAGAAACGTTACATTTTCCCAAAAAAACACTGTATATTGTCAAATGTTAAACCAACTTAAACCGTTAAATTTAGAAGTATAATCCGGAACGTTTACAATTTCGTGACCTTTTAATTGATTTTGATTCTTAAAAAATATTATTTTTATTATTTACAATAAATGATGCTATTATAGTATTTAAAGTTTCACAGCGATTTTTACTATAATACTTTTACTATTGTGTTAAAAAAGAATAGGAAAGTAGACTAGATAATTTCGATCAGACGATTCGAGGACATTAAAAACACAAATAAAATGCCAACGCTTCTCAAATGTGTGACTTTTCGGGTTTTACTAAAGAGTAATTTACAGGTAGAATAAAAAAAAAGTATTCAATAGTTAATTTATACGATGTGTGCAAGGGTAATTGTTACATGAATAAACGAAATGTTTCCCCTCGCCCCCTTTCCCCCCCCCCTAGTTTAATACGATCGTTAAAGACATAAACCTTAACGACGAAGAATCTACTCATCTAAAATTGGACGTCTTCGTTCAAAACACGCCCACAGTATCTTTTGAGATAATCTACTGTGAGTTTCACAGGATACGAAAACTTATATGCCTAAACAACAGCATGGCTATGACAGCGGCTGGGTCAATATTATCAGTTTCTAGATAAGATGAGACAGCTTGGTTTTGTGGGGCTATAGCACTCCTTATGTTCGAAAATGAACCAAAACAAATATCTCTCCTGGTTACAATCAATCAAGTAAGAGATAAAATGTAGAATAGACAGAAGACGAAGATCCTACCTAGAACCAAATATCAAAGTACATTCTGCCAAGACTGAAGTACACAAAATTATCAGAAAGAAAGGACGAAGACTTCGCAAAAGGACTAGAGAAAGTTGGCGAGAAGCCATAGCAGCCTTGCCATAGAAAGTCGCGAGGACCGATCTGTGCGCCCATGATTATACCTAATATAAAAATTTGTAGGAAAGATTATTTGAGGAAAAACGGAGATTTTCACATTAGTGATCGATAAAATTAAAAAGGTTGTTTGTACTTTTGTAGCTCACCTGGCACATTGCCCCTTACAACAAATCCTTAGTTTTAAAGTCACCAGGCATTGTAAAGTTCAGGACAAAAAAAAACGAAACAATTTTGAAAAATAGAACAAATTTTTATTCTGTTGGCTCTTATGATGAATCTGCCACATGTAACAAAAGTGTAACAAAACTTGTTACAACCATTCAGCAAAACTATGCAAAAGACTGTGCAGGTCTAATTGCCGCAATTTAGTTTATAAATACTTTTTAATAGTGTGCATTTTGCAGGAGAGACTTTGTCATAAAATGTTTAGGCCAGAGGTTGCTCAATGGTGTAAACAAAGTTTTGTTTCACTTTGTTACATGTGCAAGATTCCATCATAAGGCCAAAAGAAAGAGAAATTATTTCAATTTTTCAAAAATTGTTCTGTTTTTTGATACTAAACTTCACACAATGGCCAGTCACCAACACTCGAAGCAGTCTGATGATCTTACAAGTTAGTGTTCATGTTCGGGTTATCGTGGTGGTGACTTAACATGAGGAGTTGCGGGGAAGGTGTTAATGCATTGGGTGGAAGCAAATTGGCTCTAATGAGTAAGGCACTTTTAGACCTTGGTAGAATTGGCAAAATAATTCCCGTTGCGTCAAATTTTAGATAAAATAACATGGGCTTTGATTGATTTTCAAAAGCATAAAGAGTTCTCCCTTGAATTATACTAAATAAAAGACAACTTTGCCCTGAAGTTTTCCTATAAGTTTGAGATAATGGAATAAGATTCAACATTTTATAGTTTAGCATTAGATGAACGCGCTCTTTTAAAACAGGCCTCAAAATAAGTAATAACACTAAGGAATATCCTTAAGTGTTAATAATTCGTTATTCCCACCAGAAAAGAACTCACCCTGTTGCGGCATCGTGTTACGATAAAAGTAAAAAAATAACACCCGACTGAAAGCAAATAGTCAAATCCGAAAAATGATAACACAAGATCATTTGAAACTGATGTTTAATCTTATAAAAAAATGGGGAATTTAGGTTTCTTTTATTCCTGATCGAGGCTAAAGCCCAGTTACACACAAACCACCCAAAAGAATGACCCTGTCATGTCCACCCGATTGATAGTATTTCGGGTCCACTTTTTGGATTAAAAAAAATCTGGGATTCTTTATCCCAAATAGAACTCGAATGAATTCTCCAGTCGATAACAGAAGAACAAAAGTCCTTTAAAATTAAATTGGGTGTGGTTAGATTTAGATTGTGGTTTTTAAATTAGTTTCACAATCTTTTTCCTGTCAATAGCTTTCGTCAGTTAGAAATTACGGGAATACAAGGGATATGAATCACTTATGGACAGAGGGACAAAAATTAACAAAAAAAATTAAGAGTCGTGTCAAAAAGAAAAAGGTCTAGATTTACAAGATTTGAATCCCCGAAGCAAAAGGTTATGTTTTTTATTTTTGTATTCGTTTACCATTGAGTGGGTTTCTAGTTTAATTTAGTTTCTACATTTGGGAAAAAAAGCATGATGATGTTTAATTTTCTTTGTATTAAATGAGGTTTTGGCATAAGACCAAAAGAATAAATTTAAATATTGTTAAAATCATGTTTCAAAACAGTTTCAAAAAGTTTTTAATTTCTTTCAATCCAAAAAAAATTTCAAAACGACAAATTTTCTGTAAATGCATTTAACTTTGAAGATGTTTATTTCAAGACTAAATATTATTTGCAGATTCAACACCCGCGTGTATTTATTATGTGCATGTAGTTTGAGTATTACGAAAGATGAAAAAGTTTTTTTTTGTACATTGTGAAAAAAAAACAACCAACAAACAAAGATTTTAGTAGGTTTCAAGTTTACTTACTGGGAGGGAATTTACACACATAGAAACTCGAAATAAAATTCTATCTGACTAAAATGGATGTTAAAGTGAAATTGTCTGTTTTGTTACTTTAGAACCTAAAATCGTTTATAATCGATATGTAATCAGACGTATTTTTTTCAAGGAAAGGATCATTTCAAAAGCAATCAAACAAGTTTCTGAACAAAAAAAGGCTTACAAGGGAAAATCGAAAGGATATAAGCTGGAGGCGGTAGATACACTAAAAATGATGGTTTAGGTTTTTAAAACACCAAGAGAGGCCATTGACTGGTACGTACATTGACAAAAAATGCCCATTCATTGGTAACGTTTCAATGTCGTGGGCCGTATCTTGAACCGGTGTTGTCATTCAAAAAAGTAATGACCAGAAACTAATTGTATTACAGTCGAGAGATTTACTGGTACTACGCACTACGTAAGAAAAATTACAATCGTTTCGCAAAAAAAAGGACACAAAAAGTATCCCAGCTCATTGCTCAGCCAAGGCCTTCAGGTAACTCATTAGTGCTCTTACTATTTATTTTGGACCGTGGTGTCGAGTCAGAATCATACAAAATTATGTTTTCTTATGGAGTTGAAAATATATCAATATCCGGTTAAATAATATTCAAGTATTTGAAAGATTTTAACTTTACATTTAACCAATTAAAAGTTCAAATTTGTAAAATACTTGGACGAGGCTATTAAGAATTTAGTTCGTTTTAAGAGAATGATGAGGATCTGAGATTTTATCCACGATGGTCTTGTCTGAAAAAAGAATGAAAGACATCTTTAAAAAATATTATGATTTTATTAAACACTAAAAGTGTCCATTTAAAAAAAAAAAAACTAATTATTAGAATTTATTTTTACTTTCAGAGATGTTAAAGCAGCGTCGATTCTTGTTATTTTTAAAATCAAAAGCCTCAAGACCTGCTTAGAAAAAACTTAAATTAATATCGAGAAAGACTAATAATGGACAGTTAAAAAAATGAAAAATTACATAAGTATTTTCGACCTAAATTTTTTTAAACGAACACAAATCTAATTTAAAACTAATTAAATTTGGTTCTAAATTTACGAAATCCATAACCGTAATCAGTTGTTCTAAATCGATTTTCATTAAAATATTTTTCTAGTAAAAGAAAAAAAGCTTCTCATAATCTTTGGCTTATAAATTATTTTTTTGTTACTGATTCAAGTCGATATACTTGATAATATATTCTGTTAATTTCCTTGTTGTTGTGATTGCTTCGAGCGTGTATATTACGCAACAATTTGGACTCTCAAACTTCTTGATTAACTGAACACTACAACAACAAAATAGACTCCCAATTATTTTCGATATTGTTCAACAGAATAAAAAGAAAAACATATTATTTAAATTTTGATAGAGAAAAAAAAACAAATAAATAATTTTTGGCTTATCATTTCCCATTTGAGTCTCGATTTATTGGACTATTTAATTTAAAATTTAAATTTTGTTGTCGTCGTCGATGGATATTGTGTGTCTTCTATAAATAAAAGATAATTAAATTGATTGACCATTGTCATCATTTCAAAAGTTACAAAAAACAAATCATGTCACAAACAGAATAGAAAAAAAAGAAACTACTTAGTTAGTATTCAGATTTCCTTTTTTTTTACTTGTTGGTGTCCTCTCTTAAAAACTCTTGAAAAATCAATAAAAAATGTCAAAATCGATTTTTTTTTCTATTTAATTTAAATTAAACCAAGTTATTCTCGGAATATCTTTTCGACTAGTAAACTTTTTGTTGTAGACTTAATTAATATTTTTTTTGTTGTTGTTGCTGGATTTTAATTAAATAAATATTTAATCAGTACGGGAAGAATTAAGATTCAACTTGTTGGCTAGTCGAAGATAATCGATTTTTTTTTGTTGTTGTACGAACTGTGTGTACAAATTTTTTCCCTTGATAGACTCGATAAAAAACACACGAAACTTGATTTTTAAAAATACGTGATTTATCTTTAGATTCAGGTGTTTTTAACCAGCTTAGACGAATACAATTTTGAACGATTAGTTTTTTTAAGAACAAGCGGTTCGAAATATCTATTAAAGAAATCCATTTCTAGAACAAAACAAAAAACAATTGTATTTTTCGTTTATCGATTCTTATATTTGGCTTCCATTTTTTAATTAAAAAAAAAAATAAAAAAGAAAATTTTTTGAAACAACAAAACAAAAAATCATAATATACTGGTTACTTAAAAAAATAAACAAAAAATCTCACTTTTCTTCTCAACAGATGCCTTTTTTTTTTAAAATAGCTTTTAATATTTAATAGGCTTTATTTTTTTTTTTGATTTTAATCCGGAAGTGGTTTCGACGCTTGTGCTCTCTTTTTTTGAAATTTTCCGATTTATTGAAAATAAGCATGACTAAAAAAAAATGATCGCACCAAGGATCGAACTTGGGACCTCCTGTGTGTTAGACAGATGTGATAACCACTACACCATGCGATCTACAAATTTTAAACTATACTTCTAGCTAAGATAAAAGCTAAGAAACGTACAACAAGTCAAAATGAAGACAAGCCACAGTGATAGGATGAATATTGGGGGATACAGCATATAACCTGTATTAATATTAGAGAAATATCACCAGAAAGATGCAACCAAGAATGGACCTTAGAGTGTGCTAAACATGAAAGTGAGTCGATTGGGCTATTATGGGCTTTTTTAAAGCTTTTTTTTATTTAAAAGGTTCTCATTAAATTCAAAACTTCCCTGCTAGCTGAATTTGTTATTTCTGATATTGATATCGTGTTCTACGACCTCGAAAACCCCAGAAAATCAATTTTTTAACGGGTTAAAAGATTTTGACTCTACCCCTCTGCTTTTTGCAGCCAAACGTCAATGTGCTTTTTTTAAACATTTTAGTAAACATAC
Organism: Brachionus rubens; assembly: GCA_022207745.1. Taxonomy (NCBI): domain Eukaryota; kingdom Metazoa; phylum Rotifera; class Eurotatoria; order Ploima; family Brachionidae; genus Brachionus; species Brachionus rubens. Next base: position 2,494,846 of record JAJVHD010000011.1, on the reverse strand, counting down.
TGTGTTCATTAACAACGTTCGCCGAAAGGCCTAAAAACTGTTGAACATTCAGGAACGATATAAAGTGATAACTTGAAAAATCTCGTCAGGACTATGCGGTGTGGAAATATCTGACTTTTAAAGACGATAAACCCAACCTTTTCACAAAGGGCACTTTAGACCTCAAAATCGAGATTTAATTTTTAGTATTTTTGAAAAACCGACTTTATAGGCATATTCTCGACCAAAAAATTAGATCAGAATACTCAGGATTTAGTTTGTCAAATATTAACTTTTCTGCATACTAGCGTCTGAAAGTCGACTATCCGCCAAAAGTTGACTTTCTTTTAAAGTAAGTAACCTATGACTAGAAAGACATCTAATAAAAGTCGACCATGATAACGATAGCAGAGATCCTAAGCTACAAAAACGTTCTATAATTTTTTAAACTACTTATGGTTAAGTGTCGATCGAAAAAAAATCCAAAATTGTCTTTTTTAGATTTTGAAGCTATTTTTTGATTTTTTCTCCTCATTTTTTTTTGACAAGATCGACACACACTTTTAAAGTTTTTCAATAACTGTACATACTAACAAAAACTTTAAGTCCTTGAGTCACCCAGAACTGAAATTTTATCGAATTTTGTGATTTTAAGATAGATTCTTATCTACTCGTATGTAAAGCATTTGGAATAAACCATGTAATCAAATAAAGACGTCCAGTAAAATTGGTTTTAATTTTTTTATTGAAAACTTTTTGTTACGTTAAAAGTCTTGACCAAGAAAAGTAATTACTGCTTGAAAATACGATTAAATTTCACTTAATGAAAGAAAACAAAAATGAATCTCTCCGTTGAAAGAAATAAATCAAAACCCAGGGTTAACTTATAAATAAACAAAACAAAACAAAAAATATTTTAAAAGATTAAAAATAAATAACTATGAATTGTAAATCCCCATTTCATATCTTTTAAAACAAATCAAAAAATTAAATCGATAAAAATAATTATACGTAATTTTTAAATGGGATACTACAAATATCTGTTGGAACTAAGTGAACCGATAGGACCAGATCTTAAATTACTAAAAGCATAATTTAAACTCGAATTTTTAACTAGCTAAAATTATTCCCATTGGAAATTTTATTTTTTTTTTTTCGAATTAATTAGAAGCTATTGTAAGACACCAAGAGACTAGTTGGTCAATTTTAACACTCTCAATGATGATAAACTTACTTTTAAATTTCTCTAACTTTATTAACTTTATCTTTGAATCAATAAATTTATAAAATAAAAAAAAAAAAACGATAAGAAAATTTATTGACACCAAAATTTTATGATTGAGGTCGCGCGAGTAAATACAAACGACCACTTAAATTGTATAATAGGCTTATAACCTCATCTACTTGAATCCGGGTCATACTACAAAAAAAGAGTGAAAGAGAGAACTTATCATGATCTATACCCACAAAAAAAGTAGGATTAATAAAAAAAAAACGAATCCTACTTTCTAAAACAAATAAACAAATTTTTCATCTGATGATAAATGATTTTTAGAATCGGAAAGAATCCAAATTTTGTTTATTTGACTTAAGTTTATTTCATGATAAATATCATAAAGTTTTTTTTTTCTTTTTTGATTAGATGATAATTGAGAAAATAGATAAAAAAGTTTATAAGACTAATAATCAATATAGTATAAACACATTTTTTTTTTCGTAAGTGAAAATCTGGAAGCAAAATATGAAATTATTAACTGGACTAAGGGGTTAAATACATTTTTTTTAAGCCCAACACAATTTTCATTAAATTTTTTTTTATGGCCTGGATTATTTCTTGAGAAAATTGTATCATCTTAAATTTCACATGTTTTTGGTATTCACTATGACTAGTGTGAATTTAATACTTCTAACACTATAATGTTAATGAATTACAACTTGAATTGTCTAGATAATAAAGATTTCAAATTTCTTCTTTTTTTTTTTTGAAATTCGAAGATAAAATTCAACAAAAACCACTTAAAATAAATATATCTATTAAAAAAAAGAGGTTAATTATAAATTAAATTAATCGAATTTTAGTTCGACTACTAATGCAGAATAGATAATTGTGTCAGTATGTTTAGTTTGTTGTTTTTTATAGATTTTTTTTTTGGTTGCAGTCGGAATTATGATGATAGTTGAAAATTTTATGAACCATGAGTAATTTTATACCATTATTAAAAGTTTTGTAAGTATCGAATGAAAAACAGACTATTCAAGCTGATTTTGAAAATTTATAAATCAAACTACTTGAGGATGATTTTTAGCTTAATCTTTGTCTAACTCATAGACATAAGCTTAACTTTAATAAATCCCCTCGGTCTAAAACGTGAGTCATTTAGACAAGGAAATTTTATTTTTCTTAATGACAACATGTAGAGTATTAACAGTGGTATGTTTTTTATTTTTGTATGAATATCGAATAATCGTTAAAAGTTAAATTCATATTTTTTGGTCTATTTAAAAGATAACATGGATCAATTAAAATTTAATTATTTGAAAACAAAATATTATCTTTTATGAAATGTCTAAAATAAATATCTGAAATAATCTTTTTTTTTTAAGGAATTTTCATTTTAAAATGAACTTGCTAATTATTTGCTGACCTTTACACAAATTATTTTCCATATTTAAAATATTTAAAACCACTAGCGAGCTGTTTAAATGGTATTGGGTTCTTTTTTAAAAAAGTTTCAAAGACGAAATATGATGAAAGCGCATATTTTAACGCTAACGTGAGACGTAACAAATATTAAAGTCTCTAGTGAATGCTGTACTACAATTGAACTAAACACTAAAGTTATTAGCTAATTGACTTGACTGATTCTGAAAATTTCTTGAAGGATTCCTCCCATATGAGAAAATTAGGCCAAGAAGATAAGTATCTAATCATATTTGTCTCATAAATGTCTCTAGAGCAGAGTTGTTCCTCAAGTCGCGATTTTCAAAGTCTTTACCCCATAAAGTCAAGTCGCGACTTAATCAAGAATATTTCCAAAATTTTCAACTTTTTGACTTTTTGAGCTAAAGACTTGGAATTTTTTCATGAAAAAATACTTTAAACAATGAAAGAATTTTATACGCTCTTACGGATTTTCGAGATTAAAAGCAATTTCATTTGTTTCAATTAGTTAGAAAACGCCTTTTAAAAATCTCAAGGACTTGACTTGAGACTTGAGGAACAACTCTGCTAGAGATAGGTGAGGATTTGTCATTATACTATTAAGTTTCTTTAATAAAAACGATTCTTTTAAAATTTGAACCGTTTTACCTTGAAGATTTAGTAAAACCGATTTTTCGTATATCTTGTAATTTAGAAAGTTACTAAAAAAGCTTACCTATTCTTGTAGAGAAAATTTAGCGCTAGTACGTTTGCGTCTTATTTGGTGATATAATTGTCGAGAAATAAGGTCTCAAAAAACTAAGTGAGACCTTACTGTAAAGTTACTCTTCTGATTATTGGAATATACTTTTCTAACACGAAAACTTAACTGAAGCAAAACCTGATTGAGTTGAAATTTTGACAACTTGAACTTTAGAAATGGTAAAAAAAAATTTTAATTGGAAAAATTTCTGCTGGCACCTCAAATCTGAAAGCTCGTTTTTAAGTTCCATTTCCAAGACCGTTTAAACCCCAAAATTTTAATGGAAGTTCAAGTGAAACAAAAACAGACAAAATCGAAAGAGTTTTAGGATTTAACCCTGAGAGCGTTCATAAACCATTTGCCTTTACTCGAGTCTTTTTTCTCGACTTAGAGTCCTAGTCGCTCTCGAATTAACTCTTGGAACATTCGCTTGTTAAATGAAGTCACATCTTTTGCTTGCATAGCTATGTAGTCCCATTTCTTTTTGATTCTTTTTGACGTCTCTATGAAACTTTCATTAACCGTTAACAATCAAGCTTGGAAATGGTAAAAATTGTAAAAAAGTAATTTTATAAATTACAATGTAAACTAAGATAGATTTTTATTTTAATTTATCTAAAAATACTTGTTTAAACTTAAAGTTAATAGAGACTTCTAAATTACTTTCAAGGTTCTGATTAAAAAACAAAAAAAAAACAAAGCATTTTTCCGTTCATTAAAGGTTAATAATCGCATGTTGTCAATGTAATTAATTCTCAAAAAAAATTGAAAATAAAATCAATGTACAAAAGAGGTTTCAACAAGATCTTAACGTGTTAATGCTAAAGGCTATAATTAAAACTAGAATACCAAAACACAGAAAAATTAAAATTAAAAAAACATCTCTAAAGCGGTTTCAATTGAAAATACACATTTAAAACAACAAAAAATGAACTAACCTTAAAGCTAATAAAACTTTTTCTTATGCTCCTAAACATCATCGAACTTAAACTTAACCTTTTTTAAAAGAGAGAGAGATGCTCATTAACGATTTTTACAATGGATAAAATACTTGTTTAGTTTACACAAAGTTATGTAATAGAGAAGATTTAAATGGCTTGGCTTTGGGTGATCATTTAAATGTTTAATTAGCTACACAACAAAAAAATCTAAACAAAAAAAAACTCGAGCTCATTCTTAAGATAGCTCTCAACATTTTTTGATTAAGAGATCAGTAATAAAATTGATTTCAGCAATGATTTTGTAGATAGCTGTTCGAGCGGTTATTTCTAAAAAAAATTAGAGATAAAAAATTTTTTAAAAGTTGAATATTTTAGATAAAATTTTTTTTACAACCCTCAATGTCAGCTAAATATTTTCTTTCCTCTACAACAATAATTTTTTTTAACGAAAATTTCCAAACAATTCAAGTGTTCTTTAAAAAAATATCTTCTTTCAAGTGCCTTGGAAATTTTTTTATTTTTGAAAAAAAAGAAAATGAGAAAGTCTTAAAAAAATTTTGATTTTAAATCAAGAAGTGTACAAATAATAAGAGGTAAAGGATCTTGTTGTTATTTTGTTATTAGAAAAAAAGATAACGAACATTGATTAGTTGTTTTTATTTTTAAACGAAAATTTTCTTAAAGGTATATTCTACTTAGTTTTTTGTTTTTAATATTTGAGTTTAGAAATATTTCAAAAAGCCATTTTTTTTTGTGTTCTCTCTCTCTCTTACTCTCAACCTTTAAATTTGACAAATATTAATCAAATCTTGTTGATAACTAGCCAAAGCTAATTTTTTAGGAAATATTTTTTTCTTAATATTCAAGCTTGAATTTTTATTGCCCTTGGTATTTTGAAACCTATTTTTGTTTTTCCCTTTTTTTTATTTTTCTAAATAAGATTTGACAAACTTCAAAATCCTTGATTTTTTTGTGACTAGGCTATTTTTAATTCGGTTTGGCATATTATGAACGCACGTTGACTAATAAACTTGTTAATTTTTACAAACAATAGACGATTGTCATTAAATTTAGTTGACCATAAAAATTAAAATTGTTGTCTAAAATTAAAAAAAAAAAATCAATGCATTTTAATTAAATTTTTTAGAAAAAAAAAATTAAATGAAAATTTTTGAAGTGAATTCAAACGGAAAATAAACATTACGTAAATTTCAAAAAAAAAATTTGAATTATTCATTTGATGATAATAGAGTGAATATAATTTTAAAATCACAAATTTATTTTCAGTATTATTTAGCTTTAGGCGTTAAGGTTAACATTTAATCGATCTTCAGATACCGTAATATCTGGCTTGATTTCGTCGAGATTTGTTAAATTTTTACAGAAATGTTGTACACTACAGAGCTCTTCTTAAACTGTTTTTAAAAAAAACCTCGATCAAGAACGCTGAAATTTAAATGACGCCTCGAAACTCTTGAAAACTGGTTCTCGAAAAATAATGAAAGAAAACTGGTGTCAAAAAAAGCTGATTTCATACCCTCGAACATAATTGTCTTAATATTTACCTTTAATAATGGTAGTTAACATGATAATAATGATCACAAGCTTAAATTTAAACAAAATGACTTAGCAACACGGACAAAAGGCGTTCGGTCAAAAAAAAAATGATTAATTTGTTTTAGTTTACAAATATTTTTATAAATCTTAGAAATTTTCATGTTATTATAAGGTTGCAAAACGTAATCTTGTCTAGATTGCGATTAGCTTCGAAACCTTTGTTTAACATATTATTTTAAATCAGTATTTTTAGTTTGAATAGCTTTTTGTTAATTAGGGTAGATCAGATGTTAAGACAACTTTAATAAAAGATTTTTTTTTAATTTCGATAATTATTGTTATTGTAATTTTTATCAACGTCTAAAATTTCTGATACTGACTCTATATGATAGCGCCGTGGACGTCCATGCAGAAAGTCGAAGGTTCAAATCCAAGTCGTGTCAAAAAAAAAATTTAATTCGAGTTCCCAAATTATCCTCAGTATTATGAGCAAAAACATAACTTACCCCTGCTCCTGGTAGTCAAACATCAGTTTTATTAACTTTGCTCTAACTTTGTGATTTACTTTTCCTGATGGAGGTTAATTCTAATTAAATAAAATATTGCTCTTTTACTGAACTTTGACTTCCCTAAAAAAAGGATACCGATTACTTACTGCACTTCCACCGAATTAATGGCTTGCCGTACCCCTACTGTACCGAACCGTACTCAAACGTACCCGCACTAAAAAATCGCAAAATGGTACGCTTTAGTACAGTACGGGTACGCCATTAATTCGGTGGAATTGCAGTAACTCTAAAATATGGATCCGGATTTTAAATTAATTTTAATTACGGATCCAATCATCACAACAAATTTTTCATACCAAAGCTTGTTTGACGCAAAATTGAAGTCCTAGATGGATACTTAATCGACTTGTTTTTTGTTTTTCAGAACAATTGGCATTTTTGACTTAGCCTAAACAATGAAATACTGCACGGTTCCTGAAAAAAATGCGTACCACCGTACCGTACCATCCAACCGTACCGTACCAAAAAATAAAATTTAAAAAATTTTCATTTTTAGTTAAAATTTCAGAATTTAAAAAAACGGTACGGTACGCTCCGGTACGGGGTACGGTACGCCTTTTTTTCAAGAGCCGTGCAGTATATTTTAAGTGTTTTTTATATTTTATGAAAATTTCTATAGACCATCTTAAGTGAGTTCATTGATGTTTCGGTGAGTTGGTTGGTTTCTGAGGACATTTAATTACTCTTCTACAACTCATATTTATCGAATACCATTGCTGATAAGTAATTATCGGTCAAAAAGGCAATTTGGGTGGCACTTATCAGCAAGGAAATACGGTAAAGGTATTGTCTGGAAATTTTTGGTAGAAGCGAATGAGCTTTAAAACCCTATCTGTAGTAAGAAAGTGAAATATTTTTATGTCTAAACCCTGAACGCTATCAAAAGTTTAAAAAAAAATTTAAAAATCAAAGCAAAAAAGAAACAAATGGCCAAAAATTGATTTTATATTTAAAAAAACATTTAGAGTCAATCTACCAGAAAAAAAAATCGCAACAGAAGTGAATTCATTAATTTATTTTATTTTAAGATTGAAAAAACAATAAAAGCGGTAACTTAAAAAATTGCAGAAAAATCATACCCATTTTTTAAAAATAATTTATTGACTTTTTTAGACGTCATTCCTTGTTTTCTTGAGTGAATTTATTTTAGAAATGAAAGACAAAAGCTTAACCACCCTAAAAACATTTTGGAAGTTACGCTCGCTCTATATCGAAATGGCAATTTTCAAAACGTTTACAATTTTTCCATTGAAATAAAAATTCGATGAAACAGTTATAATTTACAATTCCTTGAGGGTTAATTTGTAAAAAAAAATTAAAACTGAAAATTGTTTAATTGATCGATTAACCTCGAATAAAAACTATTCAAAAAAATATATTTTAAAACTCTCGGATATTAAAAAAGCCTTCTATTCATATCAATCTGAATTGAAAAATGTTAACCATTTTTTAAGATATGTTTAAAGACCTGTTTTAGAGCAAATATTTAAATCAATTCGTCGGATGCAAATATCTCTAAATTAAATTTGTATACAAAATCTACAAGTCTGGTAAGGATTTTAAAATTTTGTTTTATTTTTTTATTCAAAAATCAATTTTGTTTCCTATTTTAAGAAAATACAAATTATTTTTCTATTCATAATTTTACGATCTAAAGCTAATTATTGAATTGAAATGAATTCATTTAAGAATAATATCCGTTTCGAGAGACTCTAATATTGATTGTGTTTATGAGTATGTTGAGATTTATGAGAAAATTATAACTTACTGTTCCGTCTGACTGTCTATATGTGTCTCTTTTATTAGCCACAAGAGACTAATAATTTTTGTTCGAGAAAAAAAAAACAAAAATGAAAAAATCCAATTATTTTGCAATAATAATTATTCGAGTGTTTGTTTAATAGGCATAGAAAACTCTAAGCCTTAATAAAACCTTATTTAATAGATAAAATATGGTTTCTATATTTAAAAAATATATTGCAGGCAACTTTTGAATTGATTTCGAAAGAACCGGACCTGGTCCGAATTTAGTCGAGTTCACGATTAATTAACAAAAAAAAAATAGAAATCTCGTTTTGTTAAAGGTAATTTTTGTTAAAACTTTTCGAAATTTCGTGTTCTATAAAAACACAAATCTCACGTACAAATTTTAAAATTTGAAATGACAGATTTGGAATAATTTGAAATAGAACAAGTATTTCTCTCTTTTGATACAGTTGAATTGGTCTCATTTAAATGACTTGTATTTCATGCATTGATTAAATTGAATTAGTTTTTTTGTCTATAAATTTGTTTCAGAATCTATTAAAATTTGAATAATTATCGGATTGAGAAAAAAACTAATGTTAACTGTAGAACTAGTTTTTTTTTTTTAAGAGTCTTTAAAAGTCGTTTAATAATAATGGGAATCGATTTTTTTTGTTGTTGTTGAAATGGTATGATGGATTGAAATTAATTTATGTTTAATTGGTGATTTAAAAATTTAAATAATAGCAAAAACTTTGTTCTATTTTATAAAAGCGTAAAAATAACCTCCTGGAAATAATGAGTGACCCTTTCAAGAGTAAAAATATATTTTTTTTGATCAATATTTGACCTCCATTAAAAAAGTACTTGGATATGACAACTTCAAGTTCTTAAAATGAAGACGAAACATTTAATTTTACCAATTAATTTATTTAAGATAAAATTTAAATAAAAAATAAAACTTTGTTAATTCAGGTTACTTGTTTAATAAAAATAGACAAATTCGGTTACACCTAAATAAAAGGAATGCAACGGAATGTTCTAAAATGCGGAACACCAGCGCGTAATGTGGTAAAATACAGAAATGCTCATCTACAGAATGACACAGAAGAAAATACGGAATAAAAAACACCTTATTCTCCGGAATTTTTAATTCTGAAAAACAACAGAATGATTAAAAACCTAAAATACTGAAGTTAAGGACCACGGAATAAAAACTAAAATACGGAAACTTTACGGAACTAAGTAAGAATTTTGGAAAAATTTAATTTTCGGTGTCCAGTTTCCGTATTTTAGAAAATGATGCGGAACATTTTCTTTTTTTAACTATATTTTTTACCCTTATATTCTCAAATACAGTGTATCCAGATCACGGGAAGATGTATTTATTCAAAAATTTTATTTCTTTTCAATTAAATTTCAGCATTTTGGGAAATTATTTCTCTTTGGTAGAACACGATCACAGGATATTTCATGCAGACATGTGTACCCATTTATTTTCGGGTATTAAGTCGGCTTGAGTAACTCGAAAAAATTGGGTTTCAGGGTTCGGGTAGGGTATAAGTTACCAATAAATTTTGGATTTTTTGGTATAGATTGGGTTTGGTAACCCATAAAGATAGGGTATTTGGATTAAAAATAGGGTTTTTAATTGGAATTTTGGGGTTACCCAACCCAAACTGTACTCAAAAACCCAAAATTTATGGGTAACTTATACCCTATCCGAACCCTGAAACCCAATTTTTTCGGGTTACTCAAGCCGACTCAATACCCGAAAATAAATGGGTTCACATGTCTGATTTCATGAAAATTTTTTGATTCGTTACTGGACACTTACTTTTTTCAATTGGACAATCGAACTTGCATTGAAAAACCAACCCTGATTCCAGATAATTGGAAACTTAAGTTTTAGCTCTTTTACAAAACCCAAATGTCAGGTCACTAAATCTAAGAAAGACTCTAATAGAACCCTTAAGATTCGATCTCCGCAAGAAGTGAAAAATTTCTGGCTTATTTTGAAGAATCGGACGAGAATGTTCAACCATTCGTTTCTACAAAAATGGTAAGACTTTCGGAAAGCAACTCAGATGGATAAATCTGTCTATGTATCAACTGTGTGCTGATAAACAGGCCACAAAAATATTAAGAAAAAGTATTTCGCGCTTTGACTATCATTCCGTTTTTCATTCCGTACTTTAGTTTTCATTCTGTTAAAAAATTATTCCGTATTTTAGAAGTAATTCCGTAGGTTGAAATTTCCGTACTGGTGCTCCGTATTGACATTAAATAGGTACAACCACAAATTTGCTCGAACTGTGATGGGTCTATTGATGGTTCAACAAATTTCAAAAATTTTCCTTTGCACGAGAATTAAAAAAATATTATAGACCTTTTACAGCACGGCTGTTGAAAAAAAAGGCGTACCGATAAAAAATTAACAAAATAAGTCGAGAAAATAAAAACTGATCTAGTTCTGGTAGGCTGGCTATTGCTCTGAAAATATTCGGACCGTTCTACGGCACTATTTAAAAGAATTAAAGATTTTTATAAAAAAAAAAAGGTTAACTAACTGAACAAATCAACTTTATTTCTTTGCTAACAACTTAAAAATAAACTCTAGAATTACCCAAAATCTTAGATTTAATTATTAACTTGAAAAGATAATAAACTTGTGTATTTTTTAGCCTTAAGTAAAACAATAAATAAATTATCAACTTTAAGATTTAATTTTCCTGAGTTAAACTAATTATACCCGTTTCAAAAATTTTAAAAAATTTAATCTTGAAACAATTTCAAAAAAATAAAAACGCATTTCTATTCTTTATTTTGATGCCGATAACTGATATTCCTACTACGAGTCATGGTTTCATGTTTTATTAATTTTTTCTTATTTTGATTTATTTTTTGAAATTAGACTAGAGCTTAACTTGTTTGATGTGAACGAAACGAAATTTTCTTCTAATTTGTATTTCAGATGTTTTAAAATCCCTTCAAAATTAATGTTGCTAACCTAATTATATATCGATGTTAAAAACATTAACAACCAAACAAAAAATACTAATATTCTAATTTTTAAATTCTATTTAATTATTGAAAATAAAATAAAGAGAAACATAAACAAATATTAATTAACCCTAAAATGAAAGCGAGAAAAAGCGGATTTTTGTTGCTTTAAAATTTAATCGACCCTAACAACTGATAATTTTTTTCTGATGAGAGAATAAAATCCGACATTTTTCGGCTACGGGACTCATTTAGTATTATCTAAAGATAACACATTTTTGACAGACTATTTATAATCTTTGAATGCCAAATCGGTCGATTTATTTGGTCACCTACTGAGAATAATTTTATTTTTTATAAATTTCTTTAAAGGCTGCTTGTCGATTTCGTCTTAGTACGCTTTAAAATAAAGTTCATTTAAGATTATCAGTATTTTTATTAGCTGTTCTGAATCATTCTATGAAGATGACTCAAAACGATTTGATTGTAGCCATCTTCAGAGAATCGATGAGTGAGTGCTACACACCATCGTCAGCTTATAGTTTTTAGCCGTTCAATGCAGAAATCTTGGTTATAACAAGTTTACATGATGATTCTTATCACATAGCTTTTTGGATAGACCAGTGTTACGAATACTTCCCCCTAAATTGTTTTCTTGTTTATTTGAGCTAAATTTTTTCATAATTTTGCTATTTTCCATTCAGAAATCGGAAAAATAAATATTCAAATTAAAATACATTTTGGTAGCTTCTCCCACAAAACCTTACTGATTCAAAATTTTCAAAAATCTCAAAAGTTAACCCCACCTTCTTGACCAAATTTGATTTGATTTGATGCATTAACTTTTAATCTGGAGCGAAATTTTTTGACAAATGACCCTTAACAGAATTCGTCCATTTTTGTGCCAAGACTTCGAGTTAACCAGGCTGGCTTCAGACCTGGTTGTTGAATAATCGAGAAGATCAACTGTCGGTCGTTTCTGTATGGAAAAATTTATCAGATGAAACTTTATTAGAGAAAAAGTTGAGGATTTTTGAATATTGAAGCAGCCTTCATGAAGTTCCTGGGTTGCTTATCCGAAAAATGAATATATCCACAAACCAAATTATTTACCAATCAAGTTAAACAAAGTGTTGTCCATGCTCTTACGACTGTGAAACATCACCTCACCAAATCGACGAAAAGCTGTTGAATAGTTTTGCTACGACATTCTATCGAATGTGGTTTGGTATAAGGCTCGTGTAAAAAGCAACAAATAAAAGAGTCTAACCAAAGAGAACGTAAGCCTCCGAGTTACTTTAAATACATTAGTGAATAATTATTTCCAAAGGACGCTGAGGTAGCTAGAACTGAAATTCAGAAACTCTCCAGTGTTCGTAAGTGATGACAATTATATGTACCAGAATGTTGCAAAACAACAGTCGAATGAAGAAGAGAAAAACAATTTAATAAAAAAAGCCTTGGTCAATGAAAACTTAAACTTAAAAAAATTTCGAGTATTTTTTAACCAAAATTTTTATTAATTTAATAACAAAGTGTCATTGTTAAAATTACCAAAATCTAATAAGAAAAAAACATGCCTATTCACCTTTAAATAAGGGATTAACATTCATATTGAATTGCTTGAACCTCAAATCTAAGACAACAACAAAAAAAATTAAAAGATAACTATTTGTTGTTACTTTTCACGGATCAATCATGAAAAAAAAACAAAATTATGGATAAAAAAAGGTGTCTATCCGTATTAAACTTTAAAAAATCAAACTCAAAATCTAAAAAGATATTGAGAAAAATCAATCAAATTTTGTTTAGAATACCGAATCCTGATTACTTAAAGAACCTTTCTTTTTTTTGCTTAATCGATTACATAGTTATGTTTAATAAGCCCAAAGGCTATTTAATCATGAAAACTTGATGAAAAATTGATCATAATAAATCAATATCAATAAATGATTGTTCCTGTTTTTATTAAAGGTCTTGAAAATTTGAAGGTTCAAAAAAAAAACAAACATAAAAGTTTAAACAAAAATAAAAATTATTTATTTATTCGTTGTTATTTCAATTTTTTTGTTAAACAATCAAGTTTTCTTTTCCTTTGAAATGAATAATCAATTAGAAATCATTTCAAAAAAAAAAATTTTAGTTTTCATTAGGCTAATTTCGATTAAATCATTTTTGGTCAGGCTAAATTGAATCAAAAATTTTATTTATTAATAATTTTTTGTTGAGAAAAAATGTTACCGTATTACCACTTAAACTTAAACTCATAAACTAAATTTTAGCCCATCTATACCATGTTATAGTGGCTTTAAAATATATATTTTATTTGTATTTCTTGCAGAGTTCAGAATGCAGACCGTGTTAATAGATTTGATTTAAATGCGCTATAATTTTGCAGAAGTTTGCATAACATACCCTAAGATTTTACATTTAATGTTTATCTTGATGGAATAACTCTGCAGAACTAAAACCGTATCAGTGCTTAGGGTTGGTCGACCGATTTTTATCGTAAAACCGGTTAATTTTATGGTTTCATGGAACGGTAGAATCCTTATAAAGAACATACAAGTTGTAGGAAATAAAATTTCCTAAATTTTGGTACCCTCAAAGTTGAATTGTAAAATTATTTTCATTGATTACATAGCAATTTCTCTTAAAAAAATTCGGTTAAAAAAACCGGTTCTAAAACCGGTCAAATTCAAATATAAGGCTCAATTAGAAGTACAGTCCTGGAAATTAATTTGTCCCATGATATCAGCTGATATCAGTTGGTATCAGAATTTATGAAAATTTTTGTATCATCTACCATCAGTTCCGATCAGTTGAAATCATATGATATCAGATGATATCAGTAAGAGAATTACAAACATTAATAATTACCAACTAATTCTGATGCAAACTGATATCAGATGATAAAATGATTGAATAACCTAAATGTATCAACACGACCAAATAAAATTAACTTTCAACAAATCGTACATTCCGTTTTGTACAGACATATGCACCGATTAATTGTAAGGTATTGGGTGGGTATGGGTTACCCAGAAATTTTGGATTTCAGGTATGAGTTTGGGTTGGATAACCCATAAAATTTGGGTATACATACCCAAAACCGAATTTTTGTCGAAAAAAATACTAAAAATCGTTGATTTTGGCGTTACATAAAAACATCCTGTCATTATACTACTGGAGTCGTTTAAAACTGATATCGGTATGTTAAGACCCAATGGTGTCTATCTTGCTTTTTCAAAACTAGAAAGAGTATAATGTTTGAAACTTTACACGATGAGAGTGGATCCGTTGACAGCCAAATTGCGATTAATTGGAACACAAAGTTAAAAGAGATACTGTTTAACATCTATCAAAAGAACGTCTTTAATGAAGACGAATTAGGTCTCTATTTGGAGGCTTTTCCCGAACAGCTATTAAATAATTTTAAAGACAAGATTTTTGATTTTCCTATTGATTTAAAACAAATAAAGTTAAACATTAAATAATTCCAAGAATTTATTTTTTGTACTGAGATTTTTTTGTATTGTTAATAAAATATTATTTTATCAATTTTTGTTTTTCATTTTACGCAGACCGTTGAAAAAATCGAGGATATACTGTATTATTGGTTCAAGTTTTAAGAAAAAAAGCATCTATATAGCAAGAAAGAGCACTAAATTTTCTACCGGAAAATCGGTATCCGTAAACCTCGGGGCTTTGGTTCGGCGTCAAGTGATGGTCCGTTGAAATTTTCTAGTGATTTTTAGCCTGAACTGAAAGTCTCATGGCTTAGCTAGTTACAGCAAGATAGAGCATAAGAATTTTATCAGGAAATGTGTATCCTGAACCATACTGACCTTGGTGAAAAATGTTGGTCCATCGGTATTCTTTCAGGTCTGTTGTTGCTTTTAAGAGTCTGTAGTCCGTGTTGAATGTCCTAAAGCTAAGCTTTTAATCTTGCAAGGAATGAAATCAAACTTTCTATAAGTGTCCGGAAACTGGTGGACCTTTAGGTTGTCGAAAAAGTCTTGGTCCTTTAGTTCTTTTTGGTGTTTTTCTTATTTGAACGAGTCTAGCCCGAACCGAAAATCCCAGAGCTTAGCCACCTGGTTCGCAAGAAAGAGCATAATACGATAAATTGGTCTGACCTTTTGTTGAAAGGAAAAGTGGTGGTCCGTCTTTAGGCAATAACCAAGCTATTAATTTTTACAGATTAAGTTTACTTTTTCATGTAATGCTATTAACAGAGATATCGATTTAGATAATTCGATTATAAACAAAAATTCTTAGAAAATTGAAAAATTGAAAATTAACATAATTTTTTCCTAACTTCAAAAAAGTTTAAATCGTCTCAGCCCGACTCTCACCGTAATTCGTAAAACTTGAAGATAAAATCGTGTTAAGATTTTTGAAAGATTGTATTTCACGGAATCTGTAACATATTTTTAACTAAACCAAACAACGAAACTGAAAAAATGACAACAACGCGAACAAGTACACCAAAAATAACTCGAAATCAAACCGACAAAAGACTTTCGAATAACAATAAATCGTTAGAACTTGAAGTAAAAATTCAACAAGACATAATTGCATACAAAAAAGTCGTAGAATGGGCAAGAAGCATTCAAAAAAGAATTGAACGAGCGCTCGAACAACTCGAAACTGACGAACAAATACAAAAATCGAATTCTATAAATGATGACTGTGATAACTTCTCACAAGAGAAAAGATCGGAATTATGTGAATTGTCAGTTGAATCTCTAAATGAAAACGTCAAAAACAGTCAAACACCAAAAGACCAAAAGTTAGCCGAAGACATTGAAAAAATCCAATCAACAATCGATCAAAAGTCATCTAAATTCATCGATATAACTCACGCTCGGAAAAATACTCAATCCGCACCGATTTATTCAGCGTCAACCAAAACTAAAGCATGTTTTAATTCAGATTAACATAAAAGTCAAATCAATATGAATCTGATTGGAAAGGCAGAAGATAGACTCCATGCGATCGAAAATGCTTCCATCAAAAATAGCTTGGAACTTATTAAAACAAAGTGTGAATTGAAATCCACTGTTGAAGGATTGGACAGCATCACCAAAATGGTCACCAGTTTGGAGGAAGTAACTAGAGAGATCTGCTCAACAATTAAATTTAGTCATAAAGAAACTTTTAAGATTTTTGAATATATAATAATAAACGCTCGTTTTAAGGAGTAATTTTATTGAGCTGATATATTTATAGCTACATTAACTATGAATGTTGAGAAATCTTTAATTTAGACTTTTAATCTTTTTAAACTAAATTTTTTCATCTTTATTTTTATGAACTGAATTGTATAAATTATACGATACGCTTTATTTTACAGTGTATCGATAGTGACCCAAATTGTGGCCTTCGCATTAGATGTAATAAATAAATAAATAAAATTCGATTATCAAGAATATTTGACAAAAAAATTGATTACTTTTAGAAAAAAAATTCTAACTAGATTATAAGGAAAAAACTTAGGACATATTAATATTTCATATTATTAACTTAAAAATTTTAAAATTTACAACAAAAACAAATCTAATTAGATCAGAAATAAAAAAAAGACATAACAATATTTTTGTTTAAAATTAAAAATTATTCTTTTGTCTTATTTTGATTTTGTAATTCGTAATAAAATTTTTTATTTTCAATCAATTCTGAATGTGTACCTTCTTCAAGAACAATTCCATCTTTAACAACTGATATTTTATTCGAATTTTGAATGGTACTCAATCTGAAATAAAGGGATAAAAAAAATATCTTTCAAAATATTTAACTAAAAAATAGCCTTTACCTATGGGCGATTACTATACATGTTCTGCCAACTTGAGCTTTATCCAAAGCATCTTGAACTACATGCTCAGATTGATTATCCAACGCAGAAGTGGCTTCATCTAGTAATAAAATACGTGGATTACGTATTAAGGCTCGAGCGATTGCAACTCGTTGCTTTTCTCCTCCACTCAATTGACCTCCTTTTGAACCCACTATGGTGTCATATTTCTAAAATAATATAAATTTTAATATTCAGTTTAAACTATGTGTTTAATCGAATTTACGTCTGGTAAGTTTTCAATTTTGTTGTGGATGTTCGAATCAATTGCAGCTTTAACAACTTCATCCATACTTATCTATTTTTTTAAACAAAATAAAATACTTCATTTTAGTTTTGATTTTTGAAATTAATTACGTTATCTCTTGAAATATCCCCAGCGCAAATGTTCTTGAAAATGGTAGTGTTAAAAAGTATCGGTTCTTGTGATACAAGACCAATCTTTGATCTTAACCAATTTATATTCAATTGACGAATGTCATAGTCATCAATATAAACTGTCCCACTGTCGACATCATAAAACCTCAATAGTAAAGAAATAGTTGTACTTTTACCACAACCCGAAGTCCCAACAAGTGCATTTGTTTCGCCATTTTTAACTGTTAAATTAAATCCGTTTAGAATTTTTATGTTTGGTCGTGTTGGATATCTGAAATAAACATTTTCGAATCTTATATTCCCGATTATAGAGTCTGGTTTTAAACCATCTTGGCTTAGTGAATCAATTTTTGATTTTCGTTGAATGATTTTAAACGCAGTCTTGGCCGCTGTTTGACTCTTTTTTTGATCAGGTAATGTGGAAAATGCACGACCAAGTATCATTGAAGAAAATGTAATCGAAGCATAAATTTTGAATAAATCAGCAGTTTTTAATCCATCTGTTTTGATGAGATAAAATCCAAAACTAAAACCAGCTGCTTGAATAAAAAACAAAATACTGTTCATAAGACCGTAGAATATAGCTGCTACATGAAACATTAATAAAGTTTTTTTAATCCGTTTTTCAAAGACATCGTCAAATTCTTTTATAAAATGTTTTTCTAGGCCTAAACTTATGACTGTTTTTATGTTTTCGATAGTCTCAATGGTTAGGCGCCCACCTTCTTCATTAGAAGATTTTCCTTTTACTTTGTTACTAGCTGATGCTCGACCAACGATTACACCACATGTGAATGTAACTGGTACAAATATTAGCATTATTAAAGTTAGCTTCCAACTTACAACAAAACCAAATATAATTGCAAAACCCATGCCAGATAAACCTTGAGATAGTATGCCTATTTTATCTGATGATAAGCCTTTACAAAATGGTGCAGTTGTAGACAATTGAGTTGCAAGAACACTTGATCTATTTTCATCCAAGTCATGAAAACCAATTTCTTGTCTCAACATTGATTCAAACATACGAACTCGAATGCGTCTCGTTAAACGAGAACCAGCAAATGATATAGAAAAGTTATAAGCTAAATTAGCTAATAAATTAGCTGCAGCAATTCCAAATAAAATTCCCATGTACTTTAAACTTTCGCTTTCTTGTTCACTCGATGGAAGTTGAAAAATATTGTAAATATTCGAAAATACTAAACCTGTTATTGGAAACACTATTCCGACACACATTGATCCAAGCACACCCAAAATAATCCAAAATAATTCTGGTCTTTGCATTTTGAATAATTTTTTTTCGTAATAAAAAAGTTTTTTTGGATTAAATTTTTTCTTTCTTTTTGTCTTCTTGTTCTCGACAGTTCCTTTGGCTGATACAATACTACCTCTTTTTTTGGGCTCTGTGACCTCATCTTCATCACTACTTGACTCAGACTGATCTCTTACTCTCGTGTTTTTTTCTTTATGAATCTTATTCGGTTGTTGGTCTTGAGACTCGACCAACTCATAATAATGTCCTTTCAAAGCCATTAATTCTTCGTGTGTACCAATTTCAACCAATTGCCCGGCTGAAATGTTTGCAATTATATCAGCGTTTCGGATAGTACTCAAACGATGAGCTATTATGATTGTAGTTCGTCCTACTTTAGCTTTATCCAAAGCCTCTTGTACAATTCGTTCACTCTCGTAATCAAGGGCCGAAGTAGCTTCATCAAGTAATAAAATTTTCGGATTTCTCACAAGAGCTCTTGCTTTAAACAAAAAATTCATTAAAACTTTAATGAGACTGAGTTATTAGAATTTAGTTTACCAATAGCTATTCTCTGTTTCTGACCCCCTGATAGCTGAGAACCTCTCTCTCCGACTAAAGTATCATATTTATTAGTTGTTTTCATTATAAAATCATGGGCATTTGCATTTTTTGCAGCCTGTTCAATTTCAGTATCAGTTGCATCCAAACGTCCCATTCGAATATTTTCTTTAATGGAAGACGTAAATAAAATTGGTTCTTGAGATACAAGGGCCATTTGTTCTCTAAACCAAACCAAGTCTAATTCATTTACATCATGTCCATCAAGACTTATTTGACCAGATTGGGGTAAATAAAATTTTTGTAAAAGAGATATAATTGTCGATTTACCACCACCACTTGAACCTACAAGGGCAACTGTTTTTCCAGCTGGGATTTTAAGATCTAAACCTTTCAATATTTTAGCCTCAGGTCTAGTTGGATAACTAAAATGAACATTTTTGAATTGAATTTCACCTTTAATTTGATCTAATTTTTTACCAGTTGATTCGTAAATGTCAATTTTAGATTTTGTTTCGAGAATTTCGAATATTTTTTTGGCTGCACCTTTTGATTCAGCAAGTTCTTTTAAATAGGGTAGAGCTTGACCAATTGAAAATGTGCTTGTTATGATCAAAAAAAATGATTGAATAATTGGTCCGGCTCCGTAATTTTCACAATCAAGACGACTTAAATAAACACCATAGTACAAACCTATACCGAAACAGAATGTTAACAAACCTCCTGATAATCCGCCAAAAATACCACTCATAAGACCTTTCTTTTTGGCCATTGCTTCAGCATCGTCTAAATTTTTCGAATAGTTATCAATTGAATTTCTGGTGAGACCATAAGCTAAAACAGTTCTAATTGAACTTAAAGATTCTTGAGCTATTCCACCGGCTTTTCCGTATGCTTTGAACTCGGCAATCGTATATTTACGAACCATAACAACCATCAATGCAGTTGAAAGGATCATAAATGGAATAAGTGCAAAGAATACAATTGTGAATTTCCATGCTTTGACAAGAGCATAAATGGCACATGCTATCCCCCTTGCCAACATACAAACAAAGTCTGTAAATTTAAAATTTATGCCAAATTGGATTGTGTCAATGTTGCTAAAAAATTTAAGATTTAACAAGGAAAAAAATTGTTATTTTTTAATTTTACCTGTTCAAGACTGAGTTAAGCTCACCGGATGATTCTTTATCAAAAAAACCCATATCTTGACGAACTATTGTCTCATATACCTTATTCCTCATATTTTTAATTTGTCTTTCGCTTGAAGTATTCCATGTAACATGAGCAATATATTCTAAAACTAAAGTTATGAAACCCAATAAAACATAGTAATTAACCGTTTCAGTTATTTTTCCATCAAAATTTTTTTCTTCTTCACTTAAAATTTGACATTTATCAACAATTGAATTCGATGAGTTTGTATTAAATGAAGTTGTTGAATTGTAAATAAATGCTGTTAATGTTGAATTTGATTCAAAGTATGGTATAGTGCTTTGGGATGTGAAATTTTGAAATTGAAAAGTAGTCGAGTAATTTGAAGACACCTTTCCATAATTAACTAATGTTTTGGCTACATCACCGTATAATAGAAACATAAATGGATAGACAGCTGCTGCACATAAAGCTGCGATTACACCAATGATCATAATTATTTTGTCGATCCAATCAGAAAAACGTAACTAAAAATATAAAATCTCTGATCAATTGGTTTCCCTGTAATTTTAAATTGATAAATTACCAGTTGTAAAAATGAAACTTGTTTTTCATCCTTTTTTTTATCCTTTTTCTTGGCAAATTTTGCTTTGATCTTTTCTAATAGTGAAAGCTTGGCTTTGTTGTTTCTTTTAATTAGAAAAACAAAAATGTTAGACTTGAAGCAGAAAATAAAATTGGAAAATTTGCTCCTAATACTCTTTAGTTTGTTACCATCATTACGTTGCCTAATTAAGGCAATCAAAGGACTTGAGTCCAGTATCTCATAAAATTATAAGACGGTCTAGTGGGTCGAATGAAACCTTAAGAACGACTGGTAAGACAAAAATAACGTTTATCGAACCGGGAAATTAACTTGAGCCCTAAAAGACGTGTCGACGCATAATTGCAGTAGAAATATAATTTTTAAAGATCACTGATTAATTTTCCCTTCAAAAAATATGCGCCCATACGTCTTTCAAGGCTCAAGTTAACTTAAAGAGTTAACTTAAAAAAGAGATGTCGATGCGTATCCGAATTTTTTCATTCAATGTTTGTCATTTTTAAAAGTTCTCATGTTATTTTTTAATTTAAAACTAAAAAAAATTTGTTTGAAAAATTTGACTTTGTCTTTATTTTTCTAATTAAACTGAGAGTAGCGATTTAACTATCTTGCTAAATCTTACTCTTCTTTATCCTTTGACGGAACATTATCTCTTTCGAAAACCATTCTTTACAAATTTCCAGCAATAAAAACAAAAACAAATAAAAAACTAAACAAAATTAAAAATTCTAGTTATGTTTATATAGTTTTTGGAATTTAGCTTGTATCAAAACCAAACATTCTTTTACCTCTTTGAATAGAAATTTGTTTTTTTTTAATGATAATTTTTCATTAAATTTTCAACCGTGACGAGGGATAATTAACTTAAATCACGATGATGTTGCACAAAAATTCCGAGACGTGCTGCTCTGAGACAACATAAATTGCTGCTTAATGACAATTCAAAATCGTCACCTTTTGACTTGTACAAGTTTGTGTGATTTTGTTTTTTTACTCAAGAGTAGTTTTCCGTAAACAATAAAATCTATTTAGATTTTTTAATAACTTGAAAAAGATGTATCTTGTTCAATATTCAAAATTAAATAATTTTAATTGTTATTGACAAGATCAATATCAAATTTAAAAAAAAATGTGTATAGCACATGTGTGTCTATAACTTATATAATTTTGAATTTCTAGGTGTATAAGCCACTTTCTAAACTCTCTTTTAGAGGTAACCAGTTTATTTTCTGTTGAAAAAAAATCGTTTTGAAGGTAACTTGTAACAAGTCAATATCCGCTATTGATAATCTGTTGTAAACGCTAAAAAAACTACCTTCGTTTTGATTGGAATTTTGTAATTTAAATTTTATTTAAACGAAAGAGAAAAAAAATAGCATATGCCGTAATCCCCCGCAAGGCTTCCAACGGGGAAATCCAGGTTTAGATCCTC
The DNA here is from genome assembly GCA_022207745.1 of Brachionus rubens. Classification (NCBI taxonomy): domain Eukaryota; kingdom Metazoa; phylum Rotifera; class Eurotatoria; order Ploima; family Brachionidae; genus Brachionus; species Brachionus rubens. Next base: position 2,472,405 of record JAJVHD010000011.1, on the reverse strand, counting down.
AGTTTCGGTTTTCAAAAAAGTTCAATTTTGAAAAAAAGATAATAGCAACTAGTTTTAATTTAACCGTGAGCACTAAACCATTTGCTTTCGTATCAAATATTCCGATTTTATCGCTAAAAAGGTGCATTGGGGAGGGGGGATTGTACGGTTGATTATGGTAAATCTTTAAATTTGGTCACAGATTCAGATTTTGTACATAATACAAAAATAAGCTTAGTAAAAGGTCCTTAAATGGTCTTAATCAAATTTTAGACGTGGATCGTATTTTAGCAACTTAAAAATTCCGAAGTGCGTATTTGGGGCCCGTAAATTACGGATGACTTGAATTTATAGTCTGTATTTACCGTGTAGATAATCTTGTCCGAAAATGTATACTTTTTACAAGAAAATGTATTGTATACATTCAGACAAGAAAATTTGATGCTAAAGGATCACCTAAATATTCTCTTAATTTTAAATAAGGTACCGTCTTTACTATTATTTAACTACAAGTTAAATAAAAAAGAACTGAACAACAGTTGCTATGTGTGAGCGGATAATGTTACATACCATTTTAGAGGTCGCATAGCACGATTGTTTGGATCTTGTCACGCATAAGGCCAATCAATTATAAAAATTAATATTCCCAAAAGATATAAATTTTTCTAGATACTCGAATCCTCTTAAGGTGCAAAAACGAGTAGAAATTATCGAATGGTATGGGTGGAGATGAACAAAATGTTCAAATCGAAAATCAATCCTATTTGGCTCAATTTAATTTATGTAAGATGTCCCAAATTATAAATCTTAGGCTGTCACTAAAATCCGGACACGGACTAAATTTTTTTGAATTACTAAAATACGGACACGGAATTTTTTTTGAAGACTAAAATACGGACAGAGGATTCCGTAAGCAAAAAGTTGTTACGAGATATCGATACAGTCAAACCTCGTTAATCCGTTTCCACTTTTATCCGTAAATCTCCTTAGTTCGAATAGAAATCTCAGGCTAACTGTAATTACTATCAATAGAAAATACCTCCATAAATCGTATATATTAATCCGTATTACGATTTTAATGGGGCTATTTTTATACGGATTAACGAGGTTTGACTGTATTTTGCGTCCATCTTGTAAAATTGAGTCGATAGTCGATGAAATAAAGGATAAGAATTTGTTAGAAAAACTCAAATATCTAGGCGTATTAAAAGATCTTGCCTTATTTCTTATTCAATCTTAAATATGCTTTATATTGAATTTTGAAGTTCTTGAGTTCACTTAAAAGAACTTTATAAGATCTTTACCGTTCTTGAATCTCTACTATACTAGGACTTATTAAGATCTTGAAGAAGAACTTTACTAAGAACCAAATCAAAATCTAATCTAATTCTAAATCTGGATTTTAGTGACAACCTAAATCTTACAAATCTTTAAAATATATATAACAGAATAAATTCGATATATATCTAAACATTTTTATCTCATAAATCTCTTTAGAGATAGGTTAAGGTTTGTCATAAAACAAATAGTTTGGTAAAATACGAATGATTTGCAAAATCAATAATTCAGGCATTCTGTAATTTCAAGTTATTTTTGATTTTAAAAACCCACCTCTATTCTTGTAGAGAAAGACACAATCAAGATTGATGTTGGGTTTGTGTTTTATTTTTTTAGAAGATTGACGAGAATTAAGTCTCAAAAACCACGAAAACCCAAGTAAAGTTTATGATTTGGTGCATCTTACGAACGAAAGTTTCGTTTTATCTGTGTTATTTTTTTTTGTTGGTAGTCGACTAATGAACCAATTGGAATAAAACAAACACGGTAAATTTTCAAACCAGATCTCTTAGCCTGTTTTACAGATAAATATTCAATAGTAATTTCAGTGTAAAGTCTTTCGATGCGATAATTAACTCCTCCTCTTCTACTCTCCTCTTTCTCTCTTTTGTTTCTTATTGTTTGCCACAACAATTAAAGCCAATGAAAAGTTGAATTTTCACAATCATTTGTCAACTGAAAAATTTAGAGAAGATTTTATAGCTTTTTTTATCATACGGCAAAGCTATCGTTAACTAGAATGGATTTTTTCAATCGAAACTTTTCTAAACATTATTTTGCATTAACCTTTTTTTTATTCATTCTAATGATAGTGCTCTCGGTTTACCTCTAAAATCAATTACCAAAAGACAATGTTTTGAATGAATAAAGATTCTTACGAAGGACTTAAAAATTCCGAATACTTGAAAAAAATTTGTAACAACTGCACTTCCACCGAATTAAAGGCGTACCCGTACTAAAGCGTACCCGTACCGTACTTGAAGCCTTCCCGTACCTGTACCCATATTGTCCCTGATTGTCTTGATAGAGGCATTTCAGAAAAATGGACTTAGTTGCAACTGAAAATCGTTTTTAAATTCAACTTAGTCCATTTTTCTCATTATGACCCTATCAAGACAATCAGGGTACCATTTTGAAGCAGGGTAAGATATCTACAATTTGCACGTATGCACCTTGTGTGAAAACTTACCATTCTTGTTTTAGTCCAGTTGGTTCATTAGTCGACTGCCAACACTACCTTATCATTTAAATAAAAATAAAAATTAATTTCTGAATTTGAAAAAATCTGTTATTTCTTTATTTATTCGAGATTATGGGTACAGGTACGGGAAGGCTTCAAGTACGGTACGGTAAGGGTACGGTATGAGTAAGGGTACGGGTACGGGTACGGCAAGCATTTAATTCGGTGGAAGTGCAGTATATTCTATTCAGGACCATTAATGGAATCTTAATGAGAAAAGCTTGGAAAAAACATTACATAATACACTTTTCAGTTAGAGAGGAAGGCGTAAAGGGTCTTCGAGGATTAATTGGAACGTGTGTACATGAAGTTAAGTTTATGAAAGTACGGCGGTCCCATAAACTGCTCCTCCACTTCACAGAACTTCACCACACTATTTAAAAGTATCTACAATTTGAATATAAGCAAATGGTATGAAAATTTACCGTTTTTGTTTTAGTCAAGTTGGTTCAAAAGATCCCAAAGATACTTTTATGACTTATCACTAAACTCTAATCAAAAGTTAACATTATTTTTTATTGAAATCTTTTTTGCTCATAATTCAATCTCATCTCTCTAAGTATAACAATTGATCAAAAAATTTATGATAATTTGAAACAAAGTTGAAACAACCAAAAAAAAATCCAAAAAAAAAAAGTAAGAAGAAAAATTTTTGTGTTGAGTCGTAACAAAAATGAATAGAATAACCAGTTTATATTTAATTTTTATGATAGTTCAGTTCTTTAATTTTATTAAAACTGATAGCTCCTTAAATGATAATGACTTGTATTTTATTGAACAATCAATTGACGGAAACAATTTTAAAGAAATTGGTAATTTAAACATTCGTTTGTTAAAACAAAATCAAAATTCAGCACACATACAAAGTTTAAATGATGATGATGAAGAACAAGTTTATGATAAGAATTCGAATACGTTTTCGACTCGAATCGAATCAAATACATTTGATCAAGAGACTCTAGACCAGTTAAAGTCAGCGATCAAAACAAGTAGTTCAATTTA